>CM072148.1:8741302-9967476 GCA_036850595.1 Rhyacichthys aspro | reverse complement strand
TAATAGGATTCTATAGTATTAGTGCATAGTATAAAGAGAGAAAGTGCAAGTCTTCCCGTAACAGGTGCAACCAAATGGGGAATCTTAAAAGTGGTACCATGCATACAAAAAACGACAAAGTTACTGTACGATGATGGTCAAATAACTAACATGGACCGTGTTTATGGAGATAAAAATGTTTTCAGTGGAGACATAGCACCTGAACTTCTCTCAGCAATGAAAGTTTTAAATGTAGACTAGTTAAAATGAAGAATATTGATGTTTTATAAATGATATTCAAACAGGTATTTGACTATTTTTCCTTTTCATACTGACATACAACTGCTGTCGTTTAGCTCAATTTAGATTCTACATAGCTGAGTAAGTATGACTTGTCTGAGCCAAATCACAGTCGATGCCAATAGTGTGGCCAACATTGAAGTCTCCAAGAAGGAATATATATATACAAAAGTGTGTGCAGTGTCCAAGACACAAAAACTGTTGACCTTTTCTTTATCAAAATTATATCCTGCTAATTCTTAATTTTTGAATGTAGTTGATTCTTTAGGTGATGGCATTGAGATGGCCAGGTTGCAGGATTGAAAATGATAAGTACAGCTATTCAGCTTACACAGAGCCTGCCATACAAAAATTCACAGCGAAAAAACAAAATACACAATATACTTTCACATATTGTAACATAACAGAAATCAAATACACATTCAGTCAACAAACACACTGGCATACGTAAAACACACAGAAACCTTTAAAGTAACTTTATCAAAATAGGCGTGTAATATAAGGCACTAGAAATCTAAAATCAAAATAATTATTTGATGCTGTTGAAGTATGATCATTCATCGGTTGCTGTGACACATAGAAGGATGACATCATCTACTTGAATTTGTGATAAAACTTTCCATAAAGGTCAGAGGTCATTCCTTTGTTCTGAATACATTAAACAGTGACGGGAACCTCAGCTATTGTAACATTGTTGAGTCTGGAAAAATGATTCACCATCGTCAATATAGTATTGGTCATGGCATATAACTGCAGTTAGTGACTTGACACAAAATATAAAACACATCTACTTATTGCACACTGAATTAGACAGAGAAATGTCTCAGGTGAGTATTCCAGTGAGATTTTTTTTCAAAACCCCCAAACAATTTATTTTACATCGCATACTTGCTCCCTGCTCCAAAAATCTTTGTCAAGCTTATTTGGACACATAAATATATTTTCTTTAATAGAAACTGCTTTCTGTGCATACTCTGATCTCTGATCTATTCTATCAAGCTTTCTCTTAACACACAGAATTACTTGGTGGGAAACTACCATAGGTTGGACATCACAGGCTCACGTTCCTGCATGCATGCCAACTAGATAGTGTGTGGTGGAGGATACAGGAGAGTGACACTCAGTGGCGGTGTTTTCCATTGATTTGTGAACTCTTTTCACATTACATTTGATTGTACACTTTAAAAACAGTACCTTATTACATGAAAAGAATCGCTACAGCTGATTGGATTAGATGAACATAGAAAAAAACATGACTGTGTCTGTGTATGGTCAATGAGGACAAAGTCTTGTACAAAAACCCCCAAAATGAGCTAAAAAATAAGGAACATGCCATGAGTAATACCCAGTTTTAAAAAACAAGATAATCACATATCTATATTTTTTTCTAAAAAACTAAATTAATGCTTTACTTGTGGTATACATTTTGAACCTTTCAGATTTCCCTTATCTTATAGTGAAGCATAAGGTTGAACTGGTGTTTTTTATTACTTTATGGTAGAAATACATATATCTTCTTTTTCATTCGCTGGAAACAAAAGTCTGTTTCCCAAACAAAACAGAAATACACTACTTTGTGTCTTTTTGGATGTGTATTCTTTGTCTTTAATACTGTGTGCTCTGTGTTTTCAGGCTCCTGTTGGCAATACTCTGGTGCTCAAAAGTCCCAGTTCTTCTTCTCATTCCACAAGGCCTCCATAAGATGGATTCCTAGTCAGTCTCAGTCTCTTGTGACAGCTAAATACTATAGCTGGCTCCTCTTTTAGGTTAGTGATGCTACACTGGTGTTGGACGAAGTGAGAGTTCCACATCCAAAGAAGGTAAAGCAATCTGGGTGCTCACGAAAAGCACAGAAACAAATAAAATCTAGATTTGATCAAGTATTCTGATTCTTGCAACAGTGGTTGAAGTTGCATCTTCAGACCAATGGGTGTGTGTTTTGGGCAGAGGGTGCAAGAATACACCCTTGTCAAAGAAGTTACTATGGCTCAGTTAGAGGTGCTGTTTCTGGGTACGGGATAAGCCGATGGTCCCCCTTCACTCTGCATGTGGTGGCAAAATCTTCAAAGACACATCGCAGCCTAGTGCATTTACTTGAGGCGGCGTGACCTTAGAGAAGTGCACTAGGTGGGATGTGATAAAAGAGATGGCCACTGGGTTTATGTTGCATAGTGATCAAAGCTTCCCAGGTACTCCAGACTGGCCCGGTAGCAGAACTGGTACTGGTCCTGCACAGAGTTAAAGACAAATGAAGTGCTTTTGGGTACGTCTGAAACTGAAGAATTCAAGTGGGAACACTGACCTCGGTTTGAACGGTGGCAGGTCTCTGAGTGCGCAGCATCTTGACAGTCTGGAAGATGTCAACCACTCCTTCGTACCTCATCCTCTCTAGGACAATGCTAAGAGTGATGAACACACCTGTCCTCCCTACCCCCGCACTGGTGAAGGAAAAAAAAAAACACAGCATAATATTTAACAAAAATGGTGAAGAGGAAAAATAGCTTTAATATATCTTACATGTACATTTTTATTCACAACTTTGAATCCTGACAACACTATGCAACATCGTGTGGTGTGCCTATCCTTTTGTTTAAATGCCTTTCCTGTTTGATTTCTTGTTTGCTTTGTTTTTACGTGAACTGTGTGTAGTGTAGCAGTGTTGTTTATAGAGGTCATGTCTTACCTGCAGTGTACAGTTATAGGCCCGTCCTGGCCAAACTGTTCTTTAGTTTTGTGCACCTGTCCAATGAAATCAATAAAACCCTCCCCTGACTTTGGCACTCCTTGCTCTGGCCAATCGGTGAACTGGAATTGACGGACTGTTCGTGATTGGCCATCCTAAACAGGAACAAAAGTAAGGTCTCATTGTTTTTTTCCACACTAGAAACAATCCATATAGTGTCTCTCAAAGTGGTGACTCACCCTGGCGTCTGTGACCTTGAACTCTCTGAGGATGTACTGTGGCATATTGTACTCTGCCATGGGGTCCACTACAAAGTACTGGTATCTGGCTGAGCGCTCTGCAGGCCAGTACTGATGGCACTTCTCCTGCGCAAGCACAGCACAACACCACTGTTAGAGATTAAACTATAATGTACAGCATGTTTAATAGAGATATTTTACTTCTTAAGACAAAAGTGCTGTGGTGCATGAAGAGTTCTGTTGTAGTTTGGGAACATTTGAGAGCATACCCGTCCCATTTCTCGCAGTTTAGTAAGCATGACCACTATGGTGGAGTTATGTTCCCAGAGCATCCTCCAATAGTCTTCTGTGGTCTCTGCCAATGGGCCTTGGGTTGCTATGTAGGCCTTCTGCTGCCTAAACATACACACATATGTATTATTATCACATGAAATAAAGCAAATAAAGTATTTAACAAAAGGCTTCTTACCTGTATCCGTCAATGAAGCTGGCATTGATATAATCAGAGCCTTCTACTCCTCTGATTGGCTGGAGACAAACTCGTGTTGTCTCGTAGGGCATGATATTCACCAGTCGGTTCTTGAACTTGTTGCATGGCAAGTTGGCACTCACGAACCGAGAAGTGTGAGCCTTGGCACTGGCCAGACGCTGGAACAGAAAAAGACATTTAGTAATATCACGCAAACCTGGGGAGAGATTTCACAGATCACAAATCGTTCTCAAGCAAGCAAACAAAAAGGAGCATAGGAAGTTCAGGCAAATTCAAGGAGAATGTTCCAATGAATTTAGCACAAGGTCGGTTTTCTTCTGGCAGAGTGGACAACTGGAATGAGAAAATCAGGCTGTACTGACTGACAGGCCTGAGGATATTAAGCCAGACAACTTCAATTGAATAAACAACAGAGGGGCAATGTTGGGGGACGGGGCTAGTGGTTGAGAATGGGAGGGGGACTATAATAAGATGAACGAGAGAAGGAAGGAGAAAATCAAAAGTCGGGGTACCAGGAAACCACAAGGCCCCACACTGTCTCTAGACTCTAATGTGAACCTCAGATGATCCAGCACCAAGTAAAAAAAAAAAAACAGAACTGGAACACACACATTCATTTGGGTACGTGCACAAAGGCAGACATGAACACATACTGTTTGCTCTTTGAACCATTCGACCATTGGATGAGATAACTTAAAAGACTGGACGACAAAACAGGGGAAACCACAGACTGGAGGGAAACAATGGAGTCTCATGGAGAGCCATCTGCAGCTACCGGAGCGCTGTGGGAGAATCAGCTCTACCTTATTTTCTTACAGACAGACTGTGGTTGGAAAAACCCACAGTAATGACGAGTTCACCAGTTCATTCTGGTATTCTGAAACAGCCATCCAGTGTCAACAATAGTAATTCTTCATGTCATTTGGTTTGAATTTGACTATCAATAAAATCTCACACACATATTTTGCCATCTTCAGAGCTAACAGTGCTAACAGTGCCCCATTGGCAGCCGTTTTGAACCAGTAAACCCTCTGTGTAAGGAAACAAAAACAGCACGTCTTAATAAAGTGATGGCTTTGTAGACAGTGCCAGAACAGTTTAGTTTTTTTTCCTGTCTTACACACACACTTAAGCTTTCTGTAATATTGTTTTGGGGTATCCTACTCCTCTCCCATTAGAAATTCCATCCTTATGGCGGTTTGTCGATGAAGGTGGAAAGTGTTGTTACAGTTGGCGCTCCAGAACGTCCCACAAGTATTTGAGTGAGATGAAATCTGGTGACTGGGACAGAGCTGGCATATGTTCGACATCAATACACGGCAGAGCAAACAGTTCAGTGAGCGCTCAGTTCATTGTGATTCGGAGGCGACTGCTGCCATTAGGACAGAAATGCCAGGGAACAGGATGGAAGCGATTGCTCAGAGCAGTGTTGTGTTTACGCTGCCCCCACTGAGACTGAGCCGACACGAACCAATGTCAGAAAAATATGTAAGCCACCTGTTTTTGATATATACCTGTATGGAAAAAAGTGTATGTCATTTTTCAAAGCCAGATCAGTCACGTCCGTTGAGAACCCGACATGGCATGAGGTAAATATCACATTAAACAAAAGCAGGCTGAAGATGAAGTCCCACAGACAGTCTACAGACTTGCTTGTATGTGAATGCTGGCTGAGTTCTAACTTGGTTACTTAATGTTTGCAGATGTTTTCTGTGTATCACAGCATACCGAGCACATGAAGTTTGTTATTCAGCTAGCCAATAACCCAGCTTCACTATGTAGCAGCTCTATAAAAATGTGTCAATCCTTTACAAATACAAAAAATGTTAGGTCAAACTAGCTGCATGGGATTGAAACATCTATAAACACCAGTACAAAATGGATTTTAAGTGAGTTTTGTCAACACTGAAGTTCAAGTTTAACATTATGGATAATAGTTTATAACATATAACAATGAGAAGCCAGACTGGTTAAAAGGGAGTTTTTTTTCTCAGTTATTTTTTTAAATTGTGCACCAAGTGACTTTGATTGGCAGACATTTGTGTACTTATACATTGTTCATTGAATTGCACATTTAACTCTGAAATAGTTTAACAAACTTAATTTGTTAAAGCTTTTTTTGTTGTTTTCAGAAAAGGAAGCATCACAGAATAACTGTGTCCACTAGTTCCCCCAGGTTTACCCACAAAGGAATGGGTAAAAACTACATACTTTCACTATATTATACACCGTATAGTTATACGTCCTTAAGGATGACCCTCACCTTGAACTCGACCTCCATGCCGGTGACGTTCTCCCCCGGCTCGATCTGTGTCAGCCTCTGGATGTAGGAGTACAGGTTTCGGGCCGGGACCTCGGTGTTCCCACAGGTCACAGCCTCGAACAGCGCGTCGTGAATGAAGATGTACTGGTCCTCCGTCTGAACCATGTAGTTCCTCTGGGAGCGCATCAGCGTCACATGGCCGTAGATGTCAATGGTCTTTTCATGCTTGATTCTCTCCGTCATGGCGTCAATGACAATGAAGCAGCCGGTGCGACCCACTCCAGCACTGACAGAGAAAAGATTGAGATTTTTCATGTGGGGTATAAAGTTGTTGAATGATTATTTTAGACCTGGTAGAATATATTACACATTCCAAAAACTTGACGAGCTGGGCTTAAATCAACTAAGTATCACAAAGATGCCAACCAGCAATATTTTCAACAAAGCAGGTAAAATTGACATCAGCGATGACTCAGCATCACCATCTCACTGGCATTAGGAAGATATCCTCTTCTATTGACACACAATCCAGGAATATAATACACTTAGCTGCCCACCCAAACACTTCACATTTCTGCTGTGCTAGTACCTAAATGGTAAAAGACTCTGACCAAGCAAGTTTCTGCCAGTGAATAAAACTCTCTTTATATGGTTAAATTAATGTAAGACTCGAAGAGTGTGCGTGCAGGTGCAATGGGATTTGGTCCATTGTTTGACACAGGGCCTGGTTGATGTGTTAAGGCACATTATGATGGAGTCTTGCAGGGATAATTAAATTTGACTGATAATCCTGTTAGATACTCTATCTGACTGCTGTGGGAGATTAGGGAGAGCTCCTCTGCTGCCAACCTCTTCGCCCCCTCCCGCCATCATCTCCCTGCCTCTTTATCTTCCCTCTAAGTACCCTTGCAACGTTCTCATACCAGCCCTGCCACTTCTTCACTCGCACATTTGTACACTTTTTCAGACTCCATTTTCGCTACACCTTTCCTCGTCTTTAATTCATCATTCCCATTCACTGCGTCCTGAATCTGACCTCACCTCTCTCCTTTTCTGCAGGTATTTCTTCTCCTCCACACGTTAACTCTGCCTTTCAATCATTGTCTTAATCCGCCTATTTTAACCTTAACTGATGTGTAATGTTAATAACAAACTATTAATTCAGTCTGAACAGCAACATTAACACTCTGATCTGAAAGCACATAAACACATCAAAGTAGGAAGAACTACTATATTCTAACTTGGAAAGTGGGGCCATTCGAGGAGCTCATGAATTCAGTAATAGTCCCACTCCTATTCTCAGTTGTCTCCTCTTTCCTCTGCCTAATGGTTAGAGCAAATAGCATTCCAGCCCTGGAACTTAAGAATATGCCAAGTCTGTAATGATACGTTTCAAGAGTCTTCTCATGCAACGAACGAGCCTCCTGCTGCTCAGACGGCTGCTTCTTTGAATATAAACTTATGAACTCGGATCCAGTAGAAGCTTAAATGGTAAATAGTCAACACTAAAAGCTACTTATGGAAATGGGGCTAGTTTAGTGGCTGCTGTTGTTAAACCTGAGAGATGATGGTGGCTGTTAAGAGAGGAATGTGTGTGCCTTGGCCAGAGAGGATGGTTTGGGGTTTGCATAATGGCACCTCGATCTCATTACAGTTCAAGCGACTGTGTATGATTTTCAACAAATACCCTTGTACTCTGAAAATCATGTTGCCAAGTGAAACCCATAATAACATATAAGTGGAACACGCTCACAGTCAACAATATATTTTCGTATTTTGTTAGCAACTCAATTGTCTCCCATGGCGTTTTATGCAAAGAAATCCGTGCAATAAGTATATATTAAATGTCTAAATTAAGCAAAAGATAATCTTCCATAGTCACAAAAATACACACACACCTGCAATGAACGACCATAGGCCCTGCATCTGGAGGGTTGCAGGCCTTGACCCTGCGCAGGAAAGCCAAGAAGGGTGTTGGGTGCTCAGGCACTCCATGGTCAGGCCAGGCTGTAAACTGAAAATGACGGACTTCCCGCTTCTCATTGGAGCCACTCTGAATGAGACACAGACATAGTGATGCAGTTAAATCAGCGTGAATTTTGAAGCAATTCTAATGTCAGAATTTTAAACCTGGATTGTTGCTTAAAAGAAAATAGCAATGCTGTGTCTGTGTATCTTGCACTTTTTATGTTTTTTTTTATCATTGATGAATGAAGGCATGACCAGCCAGAGACGTTTTATATCAAGGATAAACGCAAGTTGTGATATATGTACAGCTTATCACAACAAAAGATGATTTATGTGCACAACCTTGGTGACAGAATACAGAGGTGAAGGGGCAGGCAAACCAAGTGTATAGCAGTTGTTCAATGCATACCAACAGTTATGTTTCTCTCTTCGGTGCATGTGGTTACTGCAGGGTATTTTGTTTTTGCTCTTGTCTATTTAAGTCAGTATGACACAAGCAAAGGAAGCATAACTCAATGCGGTGGTCTATTGATCCTAATGAAACATGGTAGGTATATTGACTGACTGAATATGAAGAAGTGATTATGTTTTGTTGTGTCTGTCTAAATAATTAATGAAACAGTGTGTGAAAAAGACATCTATTAAAGGAGATGTACTCATTCTCATGGGCAGGGACTGAACATCCCTTTCATCTCTCAAATGGGTTGACATTTCATTCAATCTTACCTTTCTGTCTGACATGTATAGAGCTAGGGTGCATTTATTCTGTTAGAAGGTCTAAAATTACAGTTTTGGTTTGTAAGTGTGGTTCTCTTTAAAATGTGTCTCAAGCTGGGTTTAATATGATTGTTTTAAATTCCAGTCGATCTGAATAATTCATAAATATTTGAATAGCTCAATACCAACATGTATACAGAAAGCTCCATTACATTGCAGTTGACTGCACTGTATTTACCTTGTACAGAGCAAAGGTCCTAACAGAGTAGGTGGCCAGCTCCACTGTGTCCAGAAGAGTGACCTGGATGAGGCCGTAGGTCTCTGTGCCCCGTGTTGGCCAGTACTGATCACACTTGACCTAAAGGATAAACATTAAGATGTAAGACATGATGTAAGACATGCCACTGGGGATTTGTGTGTATATGTACTAGTTAAAATCACTGTTGTATCAGGCCAAGATAAAAGTGCGTTTTAACTCAGTTAGAGTTTTGGTAAAGAGATGATCCTGTATTCTGAGGTGTGTTTCCTGTGGCTTTGAACAACAAATACAAGTTTTGATTTGCTAGTGGTGGGTGGCCTCTCATCAACATCTAGTAATAAGCCTGGATAAGCCGTGTGTTAGCCATGGTTCACTGTCAGGTATTAGATGCTGTACCTCTGCTGATATCACAAAGCCCTACCAAATTTTGCCACACCAATTCCCAGCATTCCCAAGCACTAAAATGACTCAAATTTCCCTACACTAGACGGTCATATTTGTAGTTCTTCAGAGACCGCAGAGGCAGGAGGGAAACATTCCCAGAGGATGGAAAACGGGGCAGAATCCGGCCAAACCAAATGTTATGCGCTGATCCCTCCAGTCCCAACATCAAAGACGGCTGGGAGCTCAGCTCAGCTTGCTCTGCATTCCACTGCTCCAGACTGGGGATTATGCGTTTTGGCCCGGTACATTTAGGCTGTAATTACAGCTTTTCAACTGTTGTTTTCCTAGCAGACCTTGAGACACTGTGGGGACAGGAATGGTTGTCCACGTAGGGGGCCTTCCCACTGCCCGAGGCTAAACATTATTGCAGTGCAGTAAATGTCTGGTGTGAGAACTATATAGGCTGTTGATAAATGCTATAACTACGCTTTTCTCTTGCGTTACTTGATTGGTGCTAAAAGGAAAGATGCTGGCAAGATTTTCACAGTGGGACCATCTGTGATCATCTGTGTCGTTAAGGCATAAACACAGGATGGCATTATGATGAGAGGTGTTAAAAAGATTTCATCTATTTTTTTTAATCATCCCACCACAAACTCTCCAGGAATAAAGCTGGTAAAGTTTACTTACAGTTTTTTTATTACTGCATATAACACTATTGGCTTTAGAAAATTTACAGTGCAGGTGACTTAGAGATTTATCAGCTTAATGAGACAAGAACAGTTAGTGCCATGCTACTTCTTGTTCTAGCCCTGCTTTAAAGGAAGTCTTTAAACAATAACTGCATCTATATTGCACTGTATACGCTCTAGACAAAACATTTGAGGGTGTGATCATGCATACTGTTGACACTAATGTGGTGTGTTTCTCAAGTGCAGTGGTTACACATAATCCTTCTGGGAGCAAATTAACTATGAGTGCCTTGTGGTGAGTTGAAAACGGTTAAGCATTCTCACACAAAGCACTGGCTATAGCACAGAAAAAAAACAGGAGAAACAGTGAAAAGGGGCACTGAATAGAGAAATAAGGAAAACCATGTGAGGTGCATTTGAAAGGGGTTAGCAAAAGGAGAGAAAGAGAGGTCTTGCCTTAGAGAAGAAATAAGAGGGCATCTGAGGGTCAAACAGACACAACAGAGACAGTTGGAAAAAGTTGAAAAGGAAGCAGAGTTTTAACACAAGACACAGGTTAATCGGGAAAGAAGCTCAGATGAGAGGAAAGGATCATTTCCAGAAAAGGGCTTTGGACGTAATTGGTTAGCACTTAATCATGATTCATACCTCCAGCCATTTTTGTTCATTTTTATTCTAACATGACTTTCTCATTACAGTGAATTTCTACTCAAGCGTGCATTGTGTTAACAACAGCCATGCCTTAAAGCCAAATGATTTTCAAATTCATTACATAGCCAGATTTAGCTGTGCTTGTAATCCTCCCTCAAGTCTTTCTCCATTCTACTGTAGTCTATTCTGGTCCGCTACATGCTATCCTGCCACCATTACTGCTAAGTCAGTGCTCCGATACATTTTTAGTTATTGAAATTGCGCGTTGAAGGAACGTCCCGGATGCCCCACACATTGAGGGGTGCTCTGTCTCCTGTCACGGCACACTGAGCTTGACTGATGCTGTCCTCCCACATATCCTGTCCTGTCATACACTGCTATCACTCTGTAGCTTGAGCTCTAGCCAAATTCTTTCTTAAAACCACTAAACCTGTCTCTGTGGGACATTTCTTTCACTTAATTATAATGTTACCTTCACTATTAATGCTGTGAATGTGTTTTTGACTCAGGAACCCAACTTGACCTATCTTACCTGACATCTCCCTCACTTTACACGGTTTAGTTTTGTATAGTACACAATGTTTCAAGATACATTCTTCACCTGTTAGTAATTTTAAGGCTGATTAGGGTACATTAATGTACTCTATCCTACATTTCTCCTACCACTCACTGTTTGACTGTTATGTTGTTAAGGCAAAGCTTGAGCATTATTAAAGCCCAATGTGTGTAATTTTATTTTACTTCTGTAGCCTTTATGTTCTTTTTGCTCCAATCTGCAGTTTCCTGTGCACTTCTTACCTGTATTTAACTCCTTTTCATTATCTCACTTCTACTTTCTTACCCTTGATTTTTCTTCCAGCTTAGTCATCATGATAATGTTGGCCGTGTGCTGCTCCCACACCATCCTCCAGAAGTCTCCAAAGGTCTCAGGAAGGGGACCCTGAGTGGCAATGTAGGCATTTTGACGGCGATAGCCATCAACATAGTTAGCATTGATGTAGTCGCTGCCTGGGACACCTGTGGATAAAAAAAATGGAGGAATACTGATGAAAAATGGAAGTTGTAGTGAGTTGAGCAGGAGAATTAAGTGTGATAATCTGAAAGGATATTCTAGATGGTGCCGCACTGCAGCAAAAATGATTATCTGGACGGATTGAACACGAGGACACATTGTTCGTGTAATTTCAATTTCAGATGAATCAATTCTTTTTTTGACATAATCTATATGGATTATTTGTTGCCATGAAAGCAGGTTTATGGTGGGTGCAGATCATCTAAGGTCACAGTGTGAAGATTAATGTGTTCACAGGGCCTGCCGTTCTTTGGTGTTGGATTGTTCAGCTGTCTTCTTTTATAATACATGCTAAGACGATCATGGGCCTAATCTGAGTATACTTTGGATGTGTCGCTATGAATGGCAATATGACTGTAAGGCCTTCTCTGTGTAAGACTCGGCTGACACTGCTTGTCCTGGAAGGGATTGTGTGGATGTGATGCGAGGCACCGTCTGTGTGTGTTTGATTTAGGATCAGTCCTGCTCATCTAGGGCCTAATACCATAATCCCAAAAATCACTGAGTCACAGCTCAAACATGCACGCTTACACCACAGCATCAGAGTACACACCACGACATACACAAACAGACAAACGTATGTGCACATTCACCCGTGACCCGTTTTTGCTGATGTGGGACACAAACTCCTTTCAAGGTTTCTGAAAGGCAGTTGATGAACAAACAGTGGAATCCCGACAGGAAGAAAGCCCATCACAAGAGAATGAATGAGAGAGTCTTTTCCTAGGGGAGATTCCTGTGCTCACCATTAACAGTAAAGACTGCCAATGGCACCTACACCATTAGAGCTGTTATTCTTTCTATAGGATACTTCAGAGTTTAGTATTATCCAAATGTGAAGAAGCTTGAGTCTAGTGAACTGTTGCTGCTGCTCAAGGTAGTGCCCAGGGCTACGCCGCAGAGCCATTTCTGTTTCATGATGGTTTGAAACATGCTCCGACTTTGGTTTTAAAAACTAGACTAAATTCATGATTTAAAAGCAGATACAGTTCTAGCTTTTTTTTCATTATTAATCTGTCAGCCTTCAATTTTTAGTCAAAATCCATTTTTAGTAAGACTCCCTGAAGAGTACGCTGTGTTTATACATTGTCTTTTAAACGGGATGGGTACAGACAGTCTATAGAGCTTCAACATATGTTTATCAACCTCAGTCGTTAAAAGGCAGCTTGGCTAAAAGCTTTGATGTGCTACAACTTTATTGCAAGAGACAGAAGCAGACGCATTGTGCTGATAAAACAAACACACTTCTAGTCTCTCTCTGGCTGCTCTGGCTTGGCGCCGAGACTAGGAGCGAAAGTGCATATCTGTGCTGGTCCACGTGTCTTAAATCTATACAAGTGTATGCGTGCGTTTGGACATGCTTGAGCGTATATGTGTTTTGTAAGCTAAAAGAAAGACAGACAGCCAGGGCTCCAGGACAGGCGGGGGTGGAAGGGCTGCTCACACATGCTCTGCCCAGATAAGGCTCATATGTTCGGGCTTGGCCTCCCACTACCACTCTCCCTCGCTCTCCACATTGGAGCTGCCAGTTTCTCCGCCTCAGGTCTTTCCCGGCTGAGGTGGGTGAGTGCACTTTATACGTTTACTAACAGCAGCACTGAGAGTATTTTTCAGTTCAGAGAAAATCTAGTAGATTGAGAGTATGAGAGTAGCGTGAAAACACATATCAGCAAATAGTCTATAAATAAAGCCTTAGCATAATTTAAAACGGTCAAGTGAGACCATATCGAAGGCTGTGGGTGGAAACAGCAGTTTGCTTGAATATCCTGGATTGATCATTTCATGGTGCAAAATGTGCACTGCATCGGATACAGAATGTGTTGGGGATCAGGCAGCTGAACACATCGATGGACTATTAATAATCCATCCTTCATGGATCATAGCACGCATACATTTATACATACAACTGCATATAGAGGCAAACTCAAACATGTGCACATGTGAATGTTTGTAATTGTGACATAATGCATTTCACAGACACTAATCCTTATGGCGCACACTAATCTTAAGCATAAGGCTAGTGACATTTTACTGTTTTTCATAGAAATATCAAAACCAGTGCATAATCTTGCCATTAACTGCCTTTTCTACATCAGTGTGTTTGTGTCTGGTTTTAAACGTTTAAGTAGGAGCTAATGGGCTTGGGGGTGAAAGCCATCGCTGTGTGGGAATGTCAAAAACAAAAGAAGAATGCATTAACACACTGTTATTTCTCTGCGAGGCCAAATGACAAGCTTAATCCTATACCATGAAAAAGGCAATAAACCTAAACGACTCTCATATATTAAGAAGGTGACGCACAGATTACATATTGTCATTTTCCATGTCAAAGCCCGGGTCAGTCCACCAGAAAGTACCTAAAATACATACACACACACTCAGCCGCACACTGGCATTATGACTTACCCTCAATGCTGGAGAGTATAACCCTGGAGTGATCATAGGCAATGACGTTAGCGTAGCGGTTCTTTGGTTTGTTGACCTCCAAGTTGGAGTTCTCCCATGTGAACTGCTGACCGGGATCAACGGACTGAAAAGAGATGGGCCTTTTTTAGAACAACTTCAAATGGAAAATGTAGTTTACACAATAGACAACGTTAATAAGGGCTGTGAGATGTATGTCACTGAATTTCGCTTTTTGTGCAGCCCTGGAGTGAATATCAATTACTGAGTTGGTCACCTAAAAAGCTACGTATACCCACTACTTACACTGCTACTTAACTTTTACACATCATTACAAACTGAGTACAAATTACAAATATGAAGACGTGATTGACCTTGAACAAGAACACAGGCATACGCTACATTTTCTCTAACATAAAAGTAGACTCTCTCTCTGTCTTTGACATAAAATAGCGAGCAGTGAAAGATGATAAAAGCATGATCAATTCCTCTGGGAGTGAAAGGGATGGTTGTGTTAGACCAACACATTAAGTTCCTGGAGCGTAATTACAGTGTAACCATTGCTGTTAGCTGGAAAAGGCAGACATGAGGTCATTATGGGCCTGTCAATGGATGAGGGAAGAAGAGGAGAGAGCCAGAGCAATTTAGCAATTCTGAATATTTTACGACACATAATTATGGTTTGGGTCGGAGAAAAAAATGGACCAGAGTTATACGGGATAAGTGCACGCATGTATGTGCGTTTTATATGAGCTGCCCAACATCATGTGTGTCTGATTATGACACCGCAATCATTTCTGCCCCCCCCCCAATCCCTCCACCATCCGTCTCTATCGTTCCCTCGTTAAGGCTTCAGTCCTGAACAAAGCACACAGTCATGCAGAGAGAATGTGAGGCTCAACAGAGTGTTTCCAACTTGCGCCACAATTACACAGGCTTCTCCCTCACTGTCTCCCTTCCACCCCGCTTTTTATTTCCTCGCTCTCCCAACGCTTTTTTCTGCCTCTGCTTTTCTACTCTTTGCATAATGCATCCTTGTCTCCCTCCGTGTACGTATCTCTGTCACACGCAATTTGTCTCTCTTGTGGTAGCCAATTAGAGCCTTGTGTTTCCTTCTTCACCCAGAGGCCGCTGGTCTAAACAGAAAAGAAAACATTTTTACCCCTTAATAGCTCTCAGTGGAGCTCATTGTAATGCGAGCAGTATTTGCAACACAGACAGCATGTTGGGAATTTTTCTAGTGCTGCTATATTATATTTAGCCCCACAGTTCAGACTGAAGTCAAGCTTGTTGTTATCTCCAAGTCTCTGCCTTTTGCATTTTCCATATTAACTTTGCTGCAAGTGTAAGAAAGCTAATCAAGAAGTGTCTTTTTGGAGAATACTTCTTGTATCTCTTGGTGTTGCTTTAGCCAAAGCGTCGATATGTGGGGTTGATACACATCTAGCTGTAAGCAAACTAGCTTTGAGGTTGCCAATTTCAATTTCCCCTCTTATATTTATATAGATAACAAGTAGCTGGTAGAAGGAGGAAAATGCACTTTATCTTTCAGTGAAGACCAATCAAAACGCAACTTAACTGTGATGCTAGGCATTAAAAAATGGCACTGAGGCAGGAATGATCAGATAAATAAGAGTGGGATTGAACTTTCCTCACTGAAGATTTTCAGGGACAGATAATCAGCATTCCTACCTCGTACTCTTGAGAGAACTTGAGATTGTCGTTTGCCTTTAGGCGCTCAGTGTGATCTGCCAGCTCAGAGATGGGGACGGGTGGGTGACTTGCCATGCCTGCCGAGCACAGAAACAGAGGAGAAAAGAAAGGCCGTTGTGATACTTGTGTGGCTCAAGTCTTGTGGCGGAAATGTTAAGAGTTAGGAACCAGAGAGGAGGTGTTGTTTAGTGCTCTGTCCATGGTCAGCGAAGAAGCAAATGGTTTCGTTTTTTTTTGTTAAGTGACTGTTTTCTCTCTGGCCAGACAGAAAGAACAATGTGCATGTTGGAAAGTTACTGAAGCAACAATAACACGTCCTTAGAGTATGCGCACTGCTGGTGACGATAAGACTATGAAACAGGCAGTTAAAAATTTAGCATGGAAAAAAACAAAACTGTGGCTTTCTGGTACAAAATTAGAGCATTTCAAGCAGCTTCCTGAGTGGAATGAAAGTTAGTCTGAAATGGGAAAAGAATATGAAGAATAGGTTATGAGTTGGTAAGAACTAGAAACTGAAAAGATTTGGCAAGCTAAGACCAACTAACTTGACAAACGCCGATAACCGCGGTACACTGATACACGGTAGGCTGAAAAGGAAAACAACACCCAAGTCAATCTTGTCAATAGGAGGAATACCTCTAATGCTTTGTATATTGAACTGGATGTGGTATTTGTGTCTCTTTCTGTTTGCGTCATGTGTGCACAGTCTACCTGGAGTCTGGAAGTTGATCCTTCGCAGCTCCACGGGATCAGTGGGATGATGGGATGACATCGCTTTGCTGCAGGGAAAACTACCCTTCCTGCCCTCAGCCTCAGCCCTTTTCCTGGAATCATGAACACACACGGCTCAGATGCGGCTCAATAACAATCAAAAAACAGCACAATCTTCGAAAATATCTTCACCACATAGCAATTTTACTCTAAAGTAAGGCTGGGGTTATTGTTACTTCTGAGACAAGACACATGAAGTAGATTCACAGAAATTGATGTAATTGTCTAGAATTGTCAGTTTGAGATATTGCTCAACTGCTGGTTTATTGTTGCAGCTTGTTACATGTTAATAACTGGATCAATGTCTGGCATAGAGCCTAGTGCAGTATTTCGGTTGGTGAATGCACTTTACTATGCAATCATCAAAGAAACATCAAATAAACCCCAGGTCTCTTGAGATCTATTATATAAAATCTTCTTGGCAAAGACTTTTTAAGGAAAATGCCCCAGTAGGACCAAAGAAATGGTAATAAGCAGAGGTTGTTTACCTGTCAGGTTTGCTGGATCCAAACAGGGAGAAGAGCAGATAAAAGGACAGACAGAGATGCACGATATTAGTGTCCAATCAAAAAGCATCAGGGACATGTAATGCTGAGCTCTTGTGAATTCCTTTTTGCCTTAATAATGTGATAGATGTGTAAAATAGCACTGTACATTAATACCACAGAGGTTAATAATACTCTATCAGTCACAGCTGATATTCATGTAACTAAAGGTGGCATGATTCATAATACACATGCTAGCTAAGTTATATATGGTCTACGAATGATTATGGAAAACAAACAACCTTATTTTTCTTAAACCGTGCGAGCTCAAATCAACCATTATTAGCAGAACAGATGAGCAGACTGTGGTGTTAATATCCCCTCCAAAACAGTGCACAAGAGCTATAAATAAACCTTAATGTTGTTGCTCCATAAATACTGGAAACCTACCACCCAGGCTTTACGCAGCCTGAGCTCAGCAGAGAATAATGAAGAGAAAGGTTCAGTAGAAGTCTAGATTGAACTCCCCAAACACAATAGTATAGATCTGAATCAGAAACTATGCAACTTGGAAAGTGGACAAATTGCAAAGGCTGTGTTTAAACTGTCCCAGATCAGATTTGTTGTGTGTGTGAACAGGTCCAACCACAGGGAATCTTAACTCTATCAAATAAATCGTTACAATATAATCAAGTGGGCTGGTATTAAAAACTTGAATCTAAACAATTATCTGATTTGTGCCACCTCCTACAATTACTTTTTTACCTTTTAAAGAGTAGAATGGCAATGACAATGCACACTATGAAGATGACTGCTAGTACTGGACCGACCACCCACAGCAGCCCCTCCTCCTCGTCCACGATTGGCTGAGGATCCACATCCGACGATGTCACGGGGTCAGAGTAAGGGCTTGTAGAGAACATTGTCTGGAAAGATTTTCGTACAAGTTTGTAAATAAATAAATAAATAAACTTCTTTATATTTGCCATAATTATAATTAATTATAATTTATTTTATGCAGCCATATTACTTACTACCTACAGTGTGAAAACATATATGACATTATTGATTATGATATAAAGTTTTCTTGTGGTTGTAGAAATCATCACATAACTCACATTTTCAGATAAGTCCAGCAGCGCCAGCACAAAGAAGACATACTCCTGTCCGTTCTGCAGCGGCCGATTGCGGAAGTCACCATAGTTACGGCCGTCACCTAACGTGAACTCGAGAGGGAGGGTTTTAAAGTACGCTGATACGTATGCTCTGGGATCTGATTGGCTGGCTTGTCTGCGGATGCGGAGGGCGCGGCTCACACTGGTCCTGTTGATCTCTCTCAGCAGCTGAATAAAGAACATTAAAAAAAAAGATGAATAAAAGTGAAAATTGAGTACATAATATTTCAAATCCCAACAGAATATATAGAGACATCCCAGAGTTCATGCCATTATTTGCAACAGTTCAACCATTTAATGCTTCCCTAAATTATATTTACAACATTATACATAAATGGTAGATATTATCTTTCATTGGCTGTTATAATATTTTCTTTGCTATTATTTTCCATCATTATTTTTGTGTATATTGGCATAATGTTTCAGAATAAACCACTTCACTGGAAAAAATGCAGTTTTGACCACTTTAGCCCTACAAAAAGTCTCATCAGTGAAAGAACAATAGGCTGAGCTGAGCAATACACCTTGGCGTCAATGTCTTCATCATCCTCTGAATGGCCATCACATTTATCTATTGAGACAGTGGACACCATAAAAGCTCCACTCAAACTAATCTCACACACATGAATGTGCTTTCACAACTGCATAATGAGGCAATGAAGTCTTTGGCAAAAGGCAGGATGTGGAATTAGATGGGAAATGGCATTTGAAAGTATTGTTGAAAATGAACAGGAGATGGATGGCAGGCTCATATTCTCACACATACAAATGTAGAAATTGCCCAAAAATGAAAAGTGTGTGAAATCAGCAGTTTCTCTGGGACTTTAAATGTATATTTCATTACAAACAGTTCCATACTCATAATCACCCCATTAGTTTGCCAGAAATCATCATTTATTTTGATGCTTACAGCCATTTGTATGTCTCACCTCATCTAGATTCATCTGATCCGGCTCCTCCCATGGATTTAGAAACTTGCCTCCTCTCTGCCTCTTCAGTGGCACCACCACAACATAGTAGCCTCTGTAACAGTGTAAGCACTGGGATCAGTCCAGATGAAACACACCAAAAACCTGAGTGTTTTTTCACGTTCAGCCTGTGGAAACATCAGCTCTCTGATATGTTGTTATTACTACAGCATGTTACCACAGCTGCAACGCTACACAGTAAATCTAAACATTTGGGAAAGGCAAGAGAATTTTAAAAGCCTGGTGTGAGAACAAAAACAATAATATTACTGGGCAGGGGATTTTCAGTAGCTCTCTGACAATAAAGGCAGTGACCCAGAATGATTCATGTGTACCTTGTAAATGGCTTACTCTACTTAAAAATCTATAAGGCTTCAGGTACAAAGTGATTCAATTTATCCTCCATACAGCCCCTTTTAAAAGAGTCAGAGGATAATTTTGTCCTGATGCCAGTATTATTTTGATAAAATGAGGAAGTTTGAAC
This sequence comes from Rhyacichthys aspro, assembly GCA_036850595.1. Classification (NCBI taxonomy): domain Eukaryota; kingdom Metazoa; phylum Chordata; class Actinopteri; order Gobiiformes; family Rhyacichthyidae; genus Rhyacichthys; species Rhyacichthys aspro. The sequence goes on along the minus strand of CM072148.1, from coordinate 9,947,780 downwards.
TTTACATCATCACTTTTACAGTCCTTGCCAAAAAGGGACATTTAATATTTTTCATATTTCAGATGCGACTGACAATGGAGGAGATGAATGCTCTGTGGAAAATAAACAGTCTGATGTTGCTGATGTAACATGAAAACTACATGTTACACAATATTTGTTCTTGGTTACAAAATCAGAGGAGATTTTCAGCTTTGTGTTTTTCATTCGGGAGTTCTCTAAGTTGCTTTGCTGCCAGCTCAGACAAATCCATCCTGGTGGACCAATAAATGAAATGCAGCTGTTAGAACAAAAAAGTGAAATGACCTCATTGGATCTAAGCAACAATACATCTGACAACAACTTGAACAAATTCTCCACATTTAAAAGCCATTAAGACAATCATTTGAGTAAGTCATTGCTTTAATAAGAAGCCTCACATTTGTCATCATTACCTGACTTTGGCAGTGGTCTGGACGGTCGGCAGCTGCACAGTCACCATGCCATCCGCGTTGGTTTTGCCGACCACTGTGGGTTTGGATTTTAGGAGGTCTGGGGCTGTTGTAGCAGTGACGCGGTGCTGCAGGCCTCCAGCACTGTTGGCTCGGTTTGTTAGCAGGAACGAGTACTGTGTATCTGGCTCCAAACCCGTGATCAACTTCTGAGTCTGCTTCCCGTCCACTTCCACAGACTGACCCTTTCCGTACAAAATCTGGACACACACATCATAAACATAAGATTTAACTAAAAGATTTTCAGATATTGAACTTTTATTCAATGCTAAGCTCTTTCCTTAGAAGGATTTATTAATGGTCCTACAACTAACTTTTGTGGGATCATTAATAAATTTGACCAAAAAGAAGGTAGCAAATGTTTTGAAATGATAAAATACATTATACTAATTCAATATATTATAATTATATTAACAATACAAGTGCTCAACTGTCATTGGCCGGTACAGAGAATAAAGAGCTGTGGACATTACTGTTTTTAAAATGCATGTGAACCTACAGTGAAGGGCTGGGCAGGGTTCTTGTCCCGGATCTCCCAGGAGAGGAGCACGGAGTTCTTCATGGCAGCCTTCACTCGAAAATTGGTGGCAAAAACTACAGTCAAAAACAAACAAAATCAAAAACTTTATCTCCTACATCTGAAATGTCCTTACTGGACCAAAAACAATGCCTTACCTGCCTGTTACAGGTAAGTAACAGTGAGGTAAGTGAGTCTTGTCTTGTATACTTCACATATGTACTTCATCTACTCTGTTTAACAAGACTCGCCAAGATTCTTACCTTGCTTTGGACAAAGACGTTCTGTCTATGACTACAGTGACAAGACAACGAAAAGGACACTCAGAATGTGGTTACCGGGATGTTTTGGTGTTTTTTGTGTCTGCTTGTAGGACTGAATGCTGGCATAGAGGCCTGTTAGGAAGCAGCATCTTCAACACTGAAGATGAACTAGGAAGTGAGTAGGAGTCCTACCTTGGTCCAGCCGCTGCGTCCGAAACTGGACACTGGGGCTGTGTGGCCCTGGGCCAACACCTGTGAATGCGCACACTTTGACATCGTACACTGTGTCTGGAATGAGACCTTCCAACAAAACACTGGACCTTGGTGAGGGTACCACCACCTCTGAGGCATTTCCTCGACTGTTTATATCCTTGTAGAGCACAGAGTACTTAGTGATTTTGCCGTTTTGCTCTATGAGAGGCACTGATTTCCAAGCAAGTCGGATAGAAGTGGCAGACGCTTCTTCTGAGATTATATTCTCTGGGTATCCGCTTGGAGCATCTTCTGGAGTGCTCACTTCCTTCACTGCTTCTTCTCCGTAGCCCATCTTGTTGCGGGCAGAGAGCCGAAACACATAGTTTGCCCCTTTATGGATGTCTTGAGCTGTGTAACGGTTTTCCTTGGCTGGAAACTCCACCACTGTAAAGGGAAGGACATCAATACGTCCAAAAGTAAGCCGGTACCCGAGAAGTGGTGTGGGAGGGTTGGGAGGTGGATACCACTGAAGAAGAGCAGTCCCTGAATCTGTGGCGCTCACCATCAGTTTGGGCTTTTCAGGCACTAGAGAGAAGAACACGGGGCACAAGTGAGTGGTGAAAAAGAATGGATTATTATAAGATAATTGCAAATGGTTATGTATAACCATAAGAAAAGTACAAAACAGGCTCAATGTGACTTAGATTTATAACTACGTCAGTGATTATTTGCAAAGCTGTGCTCACAAAGGTGGTTATATGTGTTTGTGTGAGCTTTTGTTGTGAGGTCACATACATACAACACATAGCAGTAAAAATGACTCATTTTTAAAAAATAAGTTATTATTAATGTGTTATTAATGTGAATTGCTTGTTCAAATATATATTCAAATATACTTGAATGAAATGAAATGCCCATCTGTGTTTTTGTGGATGTGCGTTAATACTCACATGGCAGAGCAGTGCACACACTAACAGGTTTGCTCCGTGCACCGTCGCCTTTTGCAGTGTAAGCCCCCACTGACACAGAGTAGGAAGTGTCTGCCTTTAGGTCTCCGAGAACCACCTCCTGCAGAAAACAGCACGAAACAGCTAAGCAAAGGAAAGCACTTAGTTCCTAAGAGCAGTGAGCAGGCCTTTTTTATTTGACAAAAAAGTATTATTCCAGCATTTGCTTCATTTAATATCTTTGACGATGAAAGAAACAAAAAAATATTTTATACAGCATTTAAGTCCCTTTACACTGCAGAACACACAAAAAAAACAAATCAAAAAAGGTCTCCTGCTGCTTTAAGCCGTTACTCCTGCCATCTTAATGCTACACTCTCACTAAGATGTGACTTTACCACCACATTATTTTTCATATTATTTGTTATGGTCAAATTATTGGCCACAAAAATAATGAGCTAAAAGCAGGTATACTTACATATTCAGCTGAGTCATCGTATCCCCACTGAGAAATGGAACCAGAAATTGGAGAAAAGAAGAGGAACAATTTTTAAGGTTGGATGATGAAATGCTTCCACACTATTACTTACAAAACATTTGACTTTAACTTAACGCAACACTATGTAACTTTGTACCATACAAGACATAAATGTGAAAGAAATCCTTTAAAAATATAGCTCTATATATGTAAAATATAGGAAGAATAGCCCCACCTGGCTCATTAGATTTTAGACTATGTAACTAAACTGTGATAACGCATTACTTGCCATCTCAACACAGCCGGCCAAACATTAAAATAACAAACACAGTATTATATAAAGTATCGATTGTAATCTGTAATAACTAATGTATCACAAAGGAGACTAAAGATAAAGTGCAGCATGCTGGCTCAGTATGAGTCATAATAGTTATAAATACCTGTGTGTCTTCAATGAGGATGTCCTTGATGAGGGGCTGACCCTGTGGTTCACCATAGTTCATCCGGACATAGTGCACTTGGTAGCCTCGGATCTGACCGTGCTGCCGTTCAGGCGCCGGTGCCCGCCACTTAACCCTGAGAGCTGAGGCGTTCACTGTCTCTGCCTCCACCCCACGTGGAGGACCACTTGGAACTACAAATGCATTTTGGAATAGAGGTCAGGGTTCACAGATCACGGACACTTACAAGTAAAAGCCCTCACTCTGTAACCAAAAAAATGTCATTGGTTTCATGGGGCAGGTAAAAATACTCAAAAGATGCAAAAAATTTAAAATACAACCCTCCAAAAAGTCAAAATAGTAAAAAAGTGAATGCTTGAGAAAAATCATGAAGAAAAAAAAAAAACAGTGGAGGATAAGCGAATGCAGAGAAAGATAAGAATGGCAAATAGAAAAGGATTTGCTGCCAGGGGCAGATAAACAGTGGCAGGCAGTCAAAGAGAAAATACTGTTATCAACAAAAAAACTTATACTGCCAAGAACTACACTTTGGCTAACTTAAAAGTGAACCCTTTACGAGACCAAAAATGCTCAGCCACCTTTTGCTATCTGCTGTGTAGAAAGGTAAAGTAAGAAAAAGTTCACCAGGGAGATGTGTATTGGAGATGTTAAGCATGATTATCAAAAATACTTTCACATAAATTCACAATAAAGTTATTTGGAATTGAAGAGTTGGCAGGGCAGTGGGGGCAAGGAAAGGCTACGGTAAAGTGGCGGCCAAAAGGTCTTGTTAGAAAGGGAATACTGTTATTCCTACACCCAAAAAGAGGGGAAAATGTGGAAAAAGGGTGCTGGTACATGTTAGGATCAAAAAGACCAGCTGGAGAAAAAGGGTTGCACTTGTCAAGAGAAAACAGCAGCGAGGGAGGAGTGGGAGGAAATTTTCCAGATGTTGGAGGTGTTTGTAAAGGAGTAAATGGATAGGCTTTCAAAAGCGGAAGGGCATAAATGCATCATCCAAACTTGGTGTTAGATTAAGGTGCTCTGAGCCTGTTAGCATTATGTTAGCCCTTGTTAGTTGGGAGGAACCTTCTTAACACAGAAGTTTGTTTGGAAACATACCATCTTCCTCGGTGCGGATAAGTAGCTGTAAGCTTTCAGGCCCGTCTCCAGCTTCAGTCTGCGCCCGTACTGTTATCCCATATTCAGTCCATTTCTCTAGGTTTTCCAGAAGATATGACGGACTTTCCGGTGATATTCCATTAATTGTTTTGGATGTTTTGTTGCCTTCAGTGTTGGAGTACTGGATGGCGTATCCTGTTATGATGCCGTTCTGAAACTCCACAGGAGGTGGGGCCCAACTTACCAGGATGCTGGTAGAACTGGGACTGGTGCAAGTGATGTTCTGCGGTGGTGCTGAAGGAACTAATTTGCCAGTTTTGAGGAAGTACAGTAGGGATTGTTTGGGTAAATGTTATTTGGATGCGTGTGTCAAGTTGTTATTGTTGGGTGGGGAGGTGAAGGTGAGAGGTTTGCCGTGAAGGTATGGGGATGGAAATCGAGCAGATGAGAGACAGGGAACAAAAGACAAAGAAACATAAAATGAAAACAAAACATTTGAAAACAGAAGCTTTTATGTGAAATGATCCTGCGACTAGTCTTCAAGATGACTGGACAAAGAATGATGAGTGTCAACTTCTGTTCAACCAATGAAAACGAGTGAATGGCTTTAGAGATGCAACACCAAAACACTGACTAGAGCTTGAACACATAAACATACCTGACCATAACTTGTCCTCATGGCCTACTCAAGCCTCCATGATGGACTTCTCATGTCTATCTACACTTTGGACTTCTTACCTTGTTTTTACTGAATCTTTTAAAGACCTCAGATTGATCTTTAACAACTGCTTAATTATTATTAATTTGAATGAATTTATACTACAGTATGTTTGGGGAAATAAGATGTCACAGATATTGAAAGCCACAAATATCTTACGAATTGGCTAAATTATCAAATCTGAGGTCATTTCTGGCCTGAAATCATCTTGGCCCCTTGGTGACAATGCAAAAAGAACCACAATCAGATAAATTATACGTTTGACCAAGAACTGAGTATATGGTTGTGCTTATTCAAGGTTTGTTTTGTCTTCATTTTTGCATTGTCAGCAATGAAACCAATCTCTCACACTCTCAAACACACTCTCACCCACACTGCATGCTCACAGCACGTGTGGTTGAACCTACGCGTCTGAGGAGTGTCAATAGACACTTCATTGGTGTAAGCTCCAATTCCATGTTTACTTCTGGCAGCAAGTTGGAAAGTGTAGGTGGAGAAAGGCTTCAGGTTCTTTAGTAGGTAGGAAGTGGTTGGCTCAAAGCTAACTTTCTTCTGTTGAATGAAGTACAATAAACACACACAAAAAAGGACAGTTTTTGTTATTTACCAATGAACTACATTCTAATCTTGACTTATGTTTACAGTTTATTTAAGTACCTCATATTGTATAAAAAATATCCTCTTATTTTGTCCCTACCTCTTCTGTCTCGTCAGCTCGTCGATAGACCAGCTCATATCCGGTGATCTGGTTGTCGGGGCCACCCTGAGGCGGTGCCACCCACGATAACAGGATACTGGTCTCAGACTTGGCTTCACCTTTAAATTCTGAAGGCTGGGAGGGAACTACAAGTTCAACATCATTAGTGTTATTGTTTTATATGACATCAATATGTGATTTTTGCATATCAATGGCCAATGCATTTTGATTGATATTCTGTTCCTCCAGATGCATGTTTGTGCCTGCAATCCCTTACCTCCAGTCTTGGCTATAATCTGCAAGTCCTGGGACAAAGGTCCATCTCCTACAGATGTGAACGCCAGAACCCTAATGTAATATGTCTTGTTAGGAGTCAAACTCTGGATAGTGATGAAGTTGGCACTGCGCACCATCTGCTTCTCCCACTGAACAAAAGATGTACACAACAAAATGTTTAATCAGAGTAGCCATGCATGTATTATGCACACTGATGTTTCAGACATATTCACCCATTTATAATTAACAAAAGTGACAGTTAAATTAGGCCAGACTGTGAACATGCAGCTACACACCTGGTTGACTGGTAGTGAGTTGTCAGTGGTGTAGTACACTCTGTAACCCACCACCTGTCCATTAGGCTCCTCTGGTTCATCCCAGTGGATAATGGCTGTAGTGGTGCTCAACATACGACCTCTGACCTGAAGATGACACATGTCTTGTCAGTGCTCACTGATAGGTAAAGTGGCTGTGGTGATATTTTAATGTTGAAGAATAAAACACATTATTTTCTCTATTCATTATTTTGTTGGTTTGCTTTCTATGTCTTAAAGCTGGTCCACCTTAGCTCAGTCTTCTCTGATTAGTCAGATGGTTCACTTTGTTGATATCCAAGCTAAGTCACCATGCTAGAAGACCAACATATTCTACTATTTATACTATTATCCCCGTATCCAATGTATCTTAACTTGCGTTACATCATTTTGAAACTAAAAGCCATGCACCTTAGCTTTATACCTTTACTACCCTTTTGGACCTTTCTGAACTTAAACGAATAGCATAGCAGAAGGTTTGGAGTTGTGGGTAATGTTACAGTCAATAATGCAAGCATTTATGCTGTACTGTAATATATACCTCAATAAACAAACCATTTTTGATCCCATAAATTTTTGGTTTTATTTCATTGTTAGAAGAAACCTGAACGGTCTGAGCTAAGCAATGTAGTTTACTTTACAGCAGCGGCACAAATGTATATGTTTATCAGTTAGAAGCAGCACCCTCACCTGTCGAGGAGGTGAAGAAGGGGCCTGCTCTGCAGTGCGAGCCTCCACTACCTCACTAGAGGGACCCTGGCCAATAGTGTTCACTGCTGCCACCCGAAAGTCATAGTGGGAGTAGGGGCTAAGGCCGCCAACACTGTAGCGTGTGGTGGCAATCCCGTCAATTTCCTTATATGGGTCTTCAGAGCCTTTGGCACGGTGCTGGGAAGATGGAGAACAACTGTGTAACTTCAAGGCCAAAGCCATTTAATCAGTCCGAATACAGTTTACATCAAGAAAAAAAAATCCACTATACTGCATTGTTGTCAGTATTGTAAACAATGTATGTTGATTTTGTGGTTTTATGTACCTGTATGATATAGTAGGACACTGGCTCAGGGTTGCCGGAGTCCCAGGTTAGAGTAATGCTGGTTGCTGTTCTCTCGGTCACCACAGGGGTGCCAGGAGCCTTTGGGAGTGCTGTAAACAGAAAGAGTTTTTTTTAAAAATAAAACAATGACCACAATGTGACAACAAAACCAAGAGACAAATTATGAAGCGATATAAAATGTTAGCAAAATAAAGTTGTTATACTGCAGTCACCGCTCAATTTGTTACAAAGTTGGAGATAATTAAATGGTGCCAGTAGAGTAGTTAATCTTGAGAAAATGACACTTCTCAAAAACTGTTGTTACTTTTGAAAATTCTGACTCTATAATTACATCTTAACAACAGAGAAATTATGTTTTATAACTTATGACTTTTTTATGTTTTTGGTGATGAATGTTGTCAGTGCCTAAAGTGAATTGCCAATGCGAAATTGTCAACTTTATAATAGAGAGTTTTGGATCCCGTAAACAGTTTTAGTGACTGCAAGGCCCCACCATCAATCCTTCTCTCTCCTTTAACAACAGGATCCAGGTAAATAAGCCTACCTTTAACAATAATTTGGGCCACTGCCTCAATCACACCCAGCGTTGACATGGCGACACACGTGTAATTGTTGGACTGGCGCACGTCGGTCAGCTCCAGCACGTTGCGGCCGATGGGCATATCGTCTTCAGGCGTCAGGTCTTCTGCTCCCAGCATCCACTTGACGTACGGCATGGGAGAGCCGACGGCCACGCAGGTGATGTTGACGTTCCCTCCTGGCATTATCTCGCTGTCCGCAGGGGGAATGGAGAAGCGAGGAGGAACACGTCGCACTGAAGCATCCAAGGAAGCAAAAAGAGAAACTCATGAGTCCTGAGTGCACAGCGGATCACACTCTATACACTGCCGGGACACTTTTATTTATGTGGCATAAGGGTTGAGATGAAGTTTTGTAGCATTCAGATAGGACTGCAGACATTCAAACAGTCTGGTACATCAGCACTAGGGCGCATGTGATATTAAAATGTTTTATTCATGATGTTTTCAGGTGTGCTACATTAAATATTTTATGGTCTGGATCACAAAAGATACTCACAGCACACACACACACATGCAGTCAGAAACAAAAAAGTAAAACGAGAAACTCCAGGGTACAGTTTATCTCACAGGAGTAAACTGTACAGGCAGGCTTTAAAACTTCAGAACAGCACATAAAACAGCACAGACACAAACACAAATGGCAGTTTAATGGAAGACAAGAAATACTCAAGAGCCACACCGTCATTACTGTACCAACCTTCTCGTAGCTCTGCAGAGGGAGGTAAGACGGAGCGTAGAGGGAGGAGGAGCGAAACAAGGGCAAATGGAGAATATCAGAGAAGAGACAGGAGACAGGAGAGACAACAAGTTAGACAAAGGCACATCCTAGGGTTTCTACAGACGGAGGGGAAGCTAGAAGACAGAAGAAAAAGAGACGATAGCTGGCCCAGTGTTGTTTCTGTTAACAGGGCTGCCATCTCCACAGAACAACTGTCAAGACACTGAGCAGCATTTTACTGGCCTTCCAAACGCCGTTAGACACACACGACCGATTCAGAGATGTTTATGGGTTTTTGTATGCATTTTCAAATACAGTAGGTGTGTCAGTGTGCTCGTTTCTAAGTGTTTGTTTCATCTCCCCAAGAGCAATGTTGGGAGTCAGAAAGCGTGCAGCGCTGTTTAGCTTTTTTGTTTTTTTCTTAAGCGGGCAGACAACAGAGCAAAGGGCCCGAGGAATAAAAATGTGTCCAAGATTCAAACATTTGGTGTGTGTGTGGTTATGTGTTGAAGGACTGTGGAGGGAGATAGTGCCTGCGGGAGGGTGATGCTTGTCAGATTTGCAGAAAAACACAAGTTTCAACCAGAGAATGATTTGGTTTTTCTCTGAGGTCTAAAGGCTAAGAAGGGAGGGCATGGAGATTAATAGCCTGAGTAAACATTGCACCCCGCCTTCCATTTTAGGAAATTCCTCTTTTGTGATTTGGAATAGCAGCACGTAGTTCAAAAGATGTTATACATTTATCATAGCTACACTTACACTAATGAGAAGTATTTACGTAGGTAGGTTTCTGGCATCAACCATTTGAATGACAGAGTAGTTCTTTGAAATGGCATCACAAAGACAGTTTTTTCTTACCTCTCACATAAAGGTTGGCCGGTGTGGAATAACGTGTCCCATCACTATTGGTGGCAACACACTCATATTTCCCTTGGTCTGACTCCTCACTCATCTCTATCTGGAGTGCACCTGGATGAAAGAATGAATGGGCAGGAAGTGGAGAGAGATATAAACAGGGAAAGGGGGAAGAGAGATTCACATAGAAAAAAAGAGAAAACAAATCACTGTGTATTCAGTCAAAAACAATTTTAGGTAAATATTTTAAGATCTCAAGAAAAAATAATTGTGTTTTAGGGTTTATCAGAACAAAAACAAGCTGAAGACTGTATGAAGAAGAGATATACTGTAGTCTATAGAAAGACATTAACAAACAGCAAAAAAAAAATGCCCAAAACAAGAGTCCTCTTCCTGATTCAGAAATGTGAATATAACAAAAACAAAAAGCACATCTTCAAGAAAAGGGAGCGCGGTCTTCATGCAAGGCACAACCAAACAAACCAAGCATCCAAAATGTAGAGAAGTCCTGTCACAGTAAACATGTTTTTGAAAATTGCTGAAAATTGAGATGAAGATTATATTAGAGAGTAAATCAGATTTCAGCTATTGCCACGGCAATAAGATCCCCCATACCCTTACAGATCCACCAATGGGATCAGGAGTGTGATGTCATTTAAAAACACAGCCAATAAGGAGGTATAGACATCAAGTGACCTCAAATCGAGGCCCACAGATTAAAAAATGGAACGACATACGCAAAGCCTTGGGAAGGGACCGACGCTTTCACGCTCCCTGAAAATAGAAAAACTGTCAAAAAAAGTCAACCAGTGCTTTCTTTCAAGATGGTGTGGTAAGGCAAAAAAGCGCCCACAAAAACTTTATCAAAAAAGTGGTTGTTTGGGGCTTTTTATCAGTAATGAGAGAAAAGAGAAAGTAATGGTAAAAACTATGAGCAAATGTGTCATATTTGGGTGTGTGTTTGTGAGTCTTGTTGCCATCTGGACTTTTCAGGCTGGGTGAATAACAGCTGGGAGGGAAAACAAAACTGGGGCGTTTGATTGGGCAAATACAGACAAGGTAGAACAAGAAGCAAGGGTCAAGCTCCGGTCAAGACCCCCCCCCAAAAAATATACAAAAAATAAATAAATTTAAAAATCAGAACATTAAAAATGGAAAAGCAAACTGAGGCAAAAGCGAAAGATTGCTTTGTCGCCTCAAAAAATAAAAAATAAAAAAATAATTTAAAAAATCATGCTTTAAAGTTAAGACATTTAACAGATGGAATACAAGAGAGAGATGAGGAAGGAAGCAATATGTTTGTGTATTACTGACAAACACTGAGAAAATGAACACATGTAGGCCAGTGTAAAGAAATGTCATGAATGTCTTGCTTAATTCTCATTCCATCTCTTGCACCTACTGCTGATCTGAAGCAGCTGGACGAGTGTCACCAACATGGCCGACGTAACGGGGTCATTTATCATCAGAGTTCGGACACTCCTATAGACTTGTGGAACTGAATAATATGCAAGTAATATGCAAGTAAGCGAAACTAAGAACTGGGCACCTAAAAGTTCCCCATTAATTTTAGAGCTGTGAAATTTATTCATGGGTTTTAGTAGATAAAATGACTCAACTAAGTTAATGGTTTCTATGTTGCTTTAGTTTAGCAAGATTGCCTATTCATTTCATATATATTTTCAAACTTTGATAATTTAAAACTGATCACATGACTTCCATGGCCAGTACAACCTTAGCTAACATTTGTGACATATTAAATATTGAAAATAGCAGGTTTAAATTCCCATTAGCTGCACTATCATTACTGGGGAGCCTGTCTATGTTTCCACTGTCTAACCCTAACCCCTAACCAACAAATCGGCTGCAATTTTTTTTAATAATCCTGCTTCTAGACGTGCATTCACACAAAAAATAAATAAGTCTGGGAATACTCCATAGCAGTTCTGTACAGTAGTCTACAGTCAAAAGGCTGCTAGCATCCTAATGAAAATTACTGGTGCATACTTTTTGTATTCACAGTGTTTTATTACTCAAGCTTCCTCTTTTAAGAACATTAGCGGCGCTTGGGAAACACTTAACACCTAATAAATACTGACACTGTGCTCATTTAAACAGTCGTTAGACAGTATCCGAACGCTCTATTTTGTAGAGTTCTGAGCCTTATTAACAAATGTATGGATGAACTCGTCTGTAACTGCTTTCAGATCATTGACAACAATCAGGACGCAGGAGCTGGAATGGAATCAGGCCACTGTGTCATGTTGGTCCTCCCAGCAGTCTTACCTCGTATGGGCGTGCCACCTGAGTGAGCAATGAATGCACGAGATTAGAGAAGGAGAAGAAGAAGAAAATGTTAGTAACCACAGAAGGGGATGGGGGCAAGGAAGGAAGGGGTACTGAAAGTAAGGAGTGGGGCAGGGTGTACTTGGAAATAAGAGACTATAGATCTAGTATTTTGAGAGTGAAAAACCAAGAGCCAGACAGAATAAATAAAGACAGAATAAGAGAAGAGTGTGATAGATAGAAGGTAGATAGAGTGACAGGGCTATAAGGAGATAGGTTATCGATTCATCTTCACTGACTTAGCCGGGACTGTAGTGTGTAAAGGGGTTTAAAGTACACTACAGCTGCTCTAGTCCTTGTCTACTCTACTATGTTTAGTCTTATATTGTCCAGACTTAAACATTTTAGATCATATTTATGTTTCTCTAAGGAAAGGTCCACTTCTAATACTTTAACACTGCTCAAAAAGACAAGCAGAATCATGTTTGTATTGATTTTTTGTTTGTGGTGCCTTCTTCTAATATCCCAGACAATTGGAAAAAGTTAAATGATCTAAAGCATCAGCAGTAAATGTCAAGTTGATGCTTCCCAAGAGCACAGGGCCTGAGTGTGTTTATAGAGCTGAAGTAACCAATAGAGAGATAATAAAAGACACTATAGGCCAAATTTTCAAAATGTAAAGTGCACTAATTTTTAGGACTTAATGTATTACAGACTGCTTGTATTTATATCTGTCTATTGGTGGGTGGATCTGATCCTACTGGCCCTGTCTTGCTCTGTGCCTCTCTGCAGCAGTATGCATCTAGACTATACACTGCACTGTACATGCTACAGAACGACAGGTCTAGTCTGAAACCTGGTAGCCATTGATTTCCCTCCAGTGGCTCCAGTGAAGGCCTAGCTAACAGCCTCCTGGAGTTGATGGCCTATTGACTGGTAACTCTATACAGCAGAGTGAAGGGAGCAATGACAGAAGTGAGACAGTGAGTGAGTCGAGTCAGTGAAGGAAAAAGAAACAGGTGAGTGTGAGGAGAGTTATTGTTATTCCCTGTGGGTGTGGAAAGGCTGGAGGTGCACAGGTGAAGGAGAGGCCAGCTACCTCTAGGGTGACAGATATGTGTGGATGTTTTGCTGTGTTTCTACATGTCCAAGTGTCTCCTTAGACTGACTATATGTGCCTTGGAGCTATCTCTATACAGTATGCTCTTTATTATCAATGTGTTGTGTGACCGTTAGTAAAATGCATGCCATTTTTAAAGGTGAAGAGCACCAGCAGCGGCAACAGTTGCAACATTAGTGAGCAGTAAGTAAATAGAAAAGTGAACAGTGAGGCTGTGGGCCTGGGAACAGACAAACTTACCAAAGGATTCTGTGGTTAAAAAGATACAGAGAGAAAAGAAATAGCACAGAGATGGCATTACATTGGGACCATTGATTACACAGAGGAGTTGAGTTCATAGAAACATTCTTGAAAAGCAACAAATCTGAAATATTCCCCCCAAAATTATCTGTAAATAACTCACTTAAACATCTTAAAAGAATTACACTAAGGACTGTATGAATATTAGCAGTTTAATCCATTACAACATTAATTTTATATTGTAAAAAGAGGGAATTCCAAAAAAAAAGGGCAGAAGCAAAGGTTTTTTTCTTAAAAGAAGCCAGAGTTGGGTGTCCAATCACAGAGCAAGGTCTCAAAATTGAATAGGGATGGGCTATTGAAATCAAGGAGGGATTTTACACACTACTGTGGCTTTACAAACATGGATCTATCACACCAAAGTGACTGGAACAGGTATGTGGAGTGGCTTTGAGTAACAATTTATGTATTCTCAAACTTGAAATGTCTCTGTGTCAGATTCACACCCGCACAAGACAAGCCTCAGAACCATGAAAATAAAAAGGAGAAGGTTATTTGTTGTTTAGTCACAGCAGTGGGCTATCTTTGGGAGGCCATTCCCACGGTACATGCCACCATCACCTAGATTTCCCTTGCAAACTCTGTCCGCCGAGTTGAGATTATGAGCAGAGACGTGTCGAGCACTGATGCGAGTCGGTACAAATATTTTATAATGTTTTTACTGAGTGCAAAATGAAATCCTTCGTGATGGTGATACGAGCGGGAAGACCTCTGAGAGTTCGGAAGAAAAGCGGGAAGAAAAGTTGGAAGGCGCTGAGTTCACTTTAAAAGGCTTTGAAAAGTTTAGAAGGGTTGGCAATCATACACAGTCAACTAATACCACAGCGGCGGCAAAAAGGGGCAGCTGAGAAAGGCAGCCAGTAACCACAGTAAGAGGAGTAAGAAAGAGGTGAACAAGGGCAAAAATAACCCAAGGGTTGTAGGAACTGAAAGAAATAAGAAATTGAGTGGGGATAACTGCGAGTGACTTTCCAGAAAAGGACAAAAGCAGAATTGGAGGGCAGACCTTAAGGTGGAGATAAAAGCTAGGATTGCAAAAGAAAAGGGCCTGAATGGAGAGATAAGTGCGATGGTTACCTGAGCGCAGCTGCTTAATACGGCCATTGTTGTTGGAAGTGTTGACCGGCAGAAAATCCTTGAACCAGGTTATTTCTGGGTCAGGGTTACCGCTGGCGGCGCAGAGCATGGTGGCAGTCCGAGAGCGCTCCACCACTTTGAGCTGGGGACCCATGTCTATTGTGGGGAACCCCGCAGGCAGCTGGTCCTCTGTAATGAACAAAGACACCAGGTAAAAACTCTGAACTGAATGGCTCCATGTTCCTGCACAGGCCACTGGGGAATCCAAATGGACTATAGGATTAGAGGCCACTGGCAAGTTTCACAAAAGGATAACACTAGATAATATCAAGATTACACAGTGTTCATCTCCATCCAGAGGGGAATTTCACACAAATCTTTTAACATCCTCACTAAACTTTAGCCTGGAAAAACATTTTGTCATGATTTATGTTGCTTTTAAAATGTACTTTTTTGGTCGCCAGACTTTAAAGAAAAAATATGCGGTATATTGGTGAAATTCTGGAGTCTATTTGTAGATATATTATTCAGTTGTCGTTTGAACTTTTCCCAGAGGCAGAAGCTTTGTAAAATTAATAGTAAATTGTAACAAATAAAGCTGAAAATGTATACAAAATCAAATACTCTCTTGAGCACAAATTAAACGCAGTTCTTTTTACACTTCATGAACCAAATAGCCCAATCAACCCGAACAGCCTTGTAGGGAAAGCCAATCAAATGTGAATTCATCCCCATCTGAGGTAGTTAAATCAAACATAAGGAGTCATTCCTCTGCGATAAAGGAAATCAAAGGCATGTAGAGTATCCCCATTCAACTAAAGTGGCAGTCTTAAGCAGAAAGGAGGGGGCACTGCTTCGAAGAGGTGTGGGATCAAAGACATTTAAACTCACAGCAAAAAAAAATACATATTCATTCAAATCGGCTTTTGAAAATAAATTCTCACCTCAACATGAAAACCACACGGTAAAATGACAGAATTATGAGCCACCTTTAATAAAGTGGTTAAAAATAGACTAGATATGTCAAAATCACAACATCCTGAATGTCTTTGCGCTGTTTTTGATCTATAACAATGTCTGTTTGAATTTTCCACTCATTTTTCCCCCTTTAACCCATAATCCCTTGCGACCATCTCAACCACACTGAGCCTCATTAACGGGAAATCCTAGCGCTGAACCTCGCCAAGGAGATGCTAATTCTGGTAGTAGCCCATCGAACCGTAGCCGACGGTCCGTGAGACATACCAGCTCTGCGTGTGCGGCCTTTTAACAGCTCCGGTTTCAATCAATCAAGTTGCCGACAAATGGAAACACGGACATAATAAACCAAGAGAACAAGACGAGGAGGTGTTGTGTGTGTACAAGTCGTGGGGAGGTGGGGGCTGCTAAAGTGTAAAAGAAGAGAAAGTTGAGAACAGAGGAGAATACAATGGGATAGATGGCAGTGACACAAAGCCGGAGCGTGTCAGAGAGGAAAGCAGAGAGGCAAACAGACAGAAAGATAAGGAGTGCACAAGGGACCTATACGGCATAACAATCCTCATTCTCTCTGCTTTCATTATGCAAACGCTTACTTCAAAGCCAGCCCCTTGTAGGCAGCAATAATGCATTCTATTTCATCTACCTGGGGTGGGACACTGCGCCCGATGTACAGGACGCAGTTAAAGTCTACACTCCGCTCTCAGGTTTATTTTCATGAGCGCTCACATGTACACAAAGTTGAGATGTGTTGAGAGAAAATGAACACACTTGAATTTGAATTAAGAAGCAGCAACAAATGTTTGACTTGCTTCATCAGCTGTTTCCACTTTCAGTTGGAAATATGCAGGAAAATGGATAAACCACTAAACGGTTATGAACATATCTGGTTGCACTTACACATTGGTTTAGAAACTGTTATTGGCATAATAAAAATTGCCAGTTTATTCAATCGGTATTTCTCTTTTTGTTTTCCCTTTAAATAGTTTTCTGATGAATCAGTGACGGACTAGGCTGAAGCATGTCACCACATGCACATAAACAGCTCTGGTTTTCCGTCATAGAGGGCAGGTGTAAGCGACACCAACATGTGTTAGGACAATGAGTGTGTGAGAGAGACACAGAGCGGCCAAACAGTTAAGAAGCCCTTGAGGTCATAGCAGATGTGAAACCCTATGCTCCCTTGTTGATGGAGCCTTCCACACGTAGCTGTTTCGTTTGGATGTGCTCCCACTTCGATGTTTCCACTGTGAGAAATACAGATAATTTCACAGCTCATAGAAAAGGCCCCGTCTCACAATCATGGGAACCGCTGAGCGAACACTGTCTTCTTTATTTAAAACGCTAAAATGACATTCACAAACAGCATTCTGGGTTTGTCAACTATAAATCTAAGTCTGCTTGACTGGTTACTTCATGAGAACCAGTGCTTAAGCTGGCTGCTCTATTACAATCCCAAATGTTGCTTGGGCAGACAGTGTGTGCCTGGACACAGTCCAGACTTGGTACTGTTATTTAGAACTGACATGGATCATAATCAGCACAGTGTTGAGATGCAATAAAATCAACACCTGTGTTATATACTGCAGTCTATAACAATGGCCCTTGGTTTTGCAGGGTGCATAATCTAAAGAGTAGGAACACATACAATTTAAGGCCTAATTCAACGTGCAGTATGCTTCATTACATGACTGCTTCATCCTGTCATTCAAAAGAAATTTCGGGTAAATGGTAAAATAAATGAATGGTCAAAACATATTATGAAATGTTAATAAAATTACATATAACTTTGCCAATTGCGGTACTATAATGACAAAAGCTCCTGGAGCACAATGTAATAAGAGTCATGTGTCATATATATGTTTATATTTTTACGTTGCTATGTCTCCATGTGATCCCTTCTTTTCCTCCCATCTACTAACACGTGCAATATTACTGCTGAGTGGAGC
Organism: Rhyacichthys aspro; assembly: GCA_036850595.1. Taxonomy (NCBI): domain Eukaryota; kingdom Metazoa; phylum Chordata; class Actinopteri; order Gobiiformes; family Rhyacichthyidae; genus Rhyacichthys; species Rhyacichthys aspro. The sequence continues at coordinate 9,930,404 of CM072148.1, read as the reverse complement.
ACTAGTACTCATAGTAAAAGTAGTAAAAGTAAGACCAAAGTTGTAATTATGGGCTTCACCTTTTCAAGCCCACGACCCCTTTAGAATAATTCAAAAGGACACACACTTAACTTTTAGCAAAGCATGAATTATACAGTATCTGTCTGTACGTTGGACCCCACAGCACATAATTGCTCTTTAAGTTCATTATTATTTCAACCACTGCCAATCACAGCCATTTACTGGAAGCCAAGATTTCAATTAGACTGGTTCTAATCCTCAGTAATTAAGCCGGCTGACCTTAACACCGGATCCCTCCTGTCAGACAGTCAGTCAGTCACTGGAGCTGTGTCTTTACCCCTGAGCCAGGGGAGACAAGGGGACATGACTGACAAGACTGTGTGTGTGAATGTGGTTTTTGTGAGCGTGCACATGTGCGTGCGTACTTTGTAGCTGACATTTGAACAGACAGTCTATCAGGGGCTATTAGCTGCTCCCAGGTGGCCTCTTATTCATCCATTACACAATGACTCCTCTGAGAAGTAGAAAGAGGCTAATCACTACATAAAAGACTGACTGACTTAGATTGAGGATACATTTTTGAGCGTTAGAGTGCGACTACGCGTACAGACAGGTGTTTGTAGACGCTTGCATGGTTTTGATAGATTGAAAGAGAAAGTAAAGAGGCTGCCACCAAGAAAGGCTGGAAAAATCAAAAATAGATGCAGAGGCACATGGGCGAGTGCATGTACAGATGTGCACAGACAAGTGAGCTTGGCCCGCACACACACTTGAAGACAACAGGGAGACAGAGAAAATTCTGGATGGATGGAGCGGAACAGCGCAGAAGATGCAAAGAGTGGTCCGATATGAATAATTTAGAGGTAACTGTGCATTGGCCCTGAGAGCAAGTGGAGAGAGAGACAGGGACAAAAACATGGAAAAAGTGGATAAAAATATGGAGGGAGAAGAAGCGTGGACAGATAAAAAGGCAGACAGGAAGAGGAGAGTGTTAAGTGAAAGTGCAGACAGTGTATTATCCCTCAGTGAGAATAGGAAAGAAATTGGAGAACAATGGCGGCACGTCCTTCCCCCATGAGCGTGTACTGTAAAGACAGGCAATGTGATTATCCACACTCCAGCAGTCTCACTCGCTAAGACACTTCTGAGCTTCGAACCACCGGTACATAATGTTCTCCTAATGGACTCCACTAACACTAACATCACTATGTGCATTAATGGACTCTTGCTAACGCTAACAACGCCATTCATCCAGGATTACACTCATGTAGACTGTACAGACGCGCTCCTCCACGAGCTTCCTTTTGCTTGGCACAAATAGCTTTTAGGAACATATGCAGGAAACAAGTGCATAAAATCTTGAGTTTCTATGCTTTTATGGGGCTCATCTACAAGTATGGCTAATTGTTTTTGATGTATTTATTTCAGGTCGTAACTGTTATATCAATTACCATGCAGTTTTGTTTATATATAAATGTAGTTGTAAAATTCAAAGTAAGTAATGGATCAATGACTCCACTGAGTTTTATGGAGCTTTAAAGGTCTTCTTTTACAAATGCAAACACAACGAATGTTACTTTAAAGCAATTATACACTACTGAATAATTTTGACATTTTGATATTTTATACTTTCAAACTTTTACACAAATCACCTTTAAAATATAACCTAACTTACCTCTTAACACATTTAGTCTTGTGGTAGCAGTGATCTCTCCTGCTGAGTTGGAGGCATGGCATTCATAAACAGCCTCGTCTCTGGGGGTCCTCAGCGGCTGGATTCTCAGGACTGAGCCTGACCCATCGTCAAACTCTATCACCTGGAGGAAATATTGAGAATGAAGGCAATAACAACTCTAGTCTCAGAAAAGTATGTATTTTTTGTCATAGATAAATAGAAAAATGCTTAAAGGCTATATAGGATTGCACAGCTTTCCGTGATGCACAGGATACAACTTAAATAACAGTACTTTCCATAGAAGCATTCTAGCATAAGTTTAATATGCACAGATTTGTTTTCTGAGAAGATTTTGGCAGAATGAAATCCAATAAAACGTAATCCCACAACGGCCATGGATAGACAAGACAGCAAAGGGAGATATACAAAGAGTGTATACGAGGTGGATTAAAAATAAAATGTCTCACTGAGTGATTTGATCATAAGCGGGATGACATTGGATGAACTTAAAATCTGGGAGGAAAGCAGACTTATTAAAGTGGAACAGCACCTTTAGCTGTGGGTGCCACTGACTGGTGAGGCAGAGGAAACGGTTCGACATCTCCCTCTGAGAAGCACTTGTGAGGTGGAGAACTAAATCAAAGGTCAGAGCCTTCGGGAAACTAATAAGGCCCATCATATAAGAGCCTCATATAGAGTGGCCCAAGGCACCACCTGACATATGAAAGAGTCTGAGTAGAAAGCATTTCACTCAGCTGTATAACCTTTGGAGTACAAATGAAGATCAAAAGTACTGTCTGCTGTTCATTTAATCAATGATTTTAATGACTTATGATTGACCAGTGACAATACGTTTACCCTGGCTTTAAAGTTGCCCTACATGTGATTTATCAGTGTGCACAGGCCAAACCACACAAAATATAATCTTTCTGAATCAGAACCAGTAACTTACATATATGTACCACAGAATAAAAAGTAATCTCAAAATATCTATTGTATATAATATGTTATATTATTCAGTTGCTATCGTTACTGAGTCTTAAGGAAAATCTCCTCTTTTGGTTTGAGGTACCAACAACAGGGTGGTGGAGGTGTTTAATGTGAGTAATAATGCTTATTGGTCCAAGAAGTTATGAGTCAGCATCCACTATATCAGCACCGTGAAGCTGGCACTCTGGGACAGTGAGCCCATTTTACTCTATTTTTAAGTCAACTGTACTTGTGTTTATTAAGACAAATGCTTCTGAAGAAAACGGCCTGAGAAAGAAATGTACAGGTAAAAATGTAGAAATTGTCCTGGAAATTGAATTTACTCTGGAACCATTCTGTTTTGTTCCTTCGGTGTTTTTTTTCACATCACTGCTTTACACATCACAATCAATAAACTTCTGCCGCTGCTCTGTTTTGGGACGTCAACCAACTTGCATTTCAGTATGCAGCCCTGGGATAAGCATCCCGAGGTCACCGCACAAATCAAACACAGACAAAGTTGCAGACAAAGTTTGACTTAGTTAATATCATACCTCAAATCTCTGGCTGCTGACTTTTTTGCCTTTCTTGTTCCAGACAATTTTGGGCTGTGGGTCTCCTGTGGCCTGGCACACGAAGGAGGCCACTCCCCCTTGTACTCCTGTTTGGTCTTCTGGGGTTCTTGTGAACTTGGGGGGTGCTGAGGAAACACATATTGAGATGTGGTTATGTTCAGGATTATGCACAGAAACTATATAATAATTTTTCAAATAGTTAATGTCTTTAGGCTATTTCCCAAGTGAGAACTGACTTTGTGACCCTCGTTGTTGATGATGCTGGACTCAAATTTTTTTTTATCACATTTGGCACCATTAACTGGAGGCTTATCACACTCTGAGCAGCTTCTGAGGCCCAATGCAACTGTCTGCTGTCATGACAATGCCAAAGCAGGACGATTTCGAACATCCAAAGTGAAAAAGATCAGAGATCGTTGAAGCAGGCTGTGTGATACAATGAGTCCACCTGGGACTGTATTTGAATGCATGGGCTTTGTGTGTGTGTGTGTCTTTTCACTCTATACACATTTACTCTACGTCCCTGTACCACCAAAGGAGCTTAATATTTCTGTGCCATAAAGGATTTATAAAGACTTACTCCTGACATGACCACTAAAGCCCCTCGTTCTCGGGACGCCAACAATATCATAACCACAGCCTCCACTGGATTGTGACATCATAACATCAAAAAGATTCGGCACGTCAGTCACGGCACGTCACCACCAGCTCGCCTAATGGCATTCCAGCCAAACCAGAAAATCCCTACTTAAGGGCTTACCGCCAGGCGCTCTGACAAAGGGAAAGAAATTGCTTTTTGCTGTTTAAAAAGGAGGTAGGGAGAGAGGGAGAAAAGCTAAGCTGTTCAGAGAAGGAGAGCAAAAGAGGAAGAGAGTGTGTTTTAGTGAAAGATGGGGAAACAGAACAGAGGAGCCAATGAGAGAAAGACAACAAATCAGAGGGACAGATGGGCAGCAGAATGGATAAGAAAAAGCATGGACAGAAGTGAAGAAGGGAGAAGGATGTGCAGGGGGTATCTGGGAGTGTGAGAGAGTACAGGCTGGATACAGTGAGCAGATGCACTGGCAAATCTGGTCCACTCGCCTCCGAACCTCACTGGCCTGCAGCCAGATCTACCTCAGCGGCTGGCCACAGCAGAGTGTGTACGTGCACACTGTGGTTATGTGCATGTGTCTTCATTTTTCTGACAAATCATGCGGCAGTTTACATACACACTTGATACAACTGCGTGTGCATTTGTGTCACGCATCGCTGTGAGTGGGCTTATACCTACCAAGGACACCAGGAATAACGTCACAATTATTGCAATGTAAGAGACAAATGACTGTTAACTTCTTAAAGGCAGAGTGTGCGGTTTAAGGCCTTTTGACGAAAATGCAGATTGCAATTCCACATCTGAGGGATGTGTCAGGGAGCATCCGGCGCACAAACCATGCCAAAGTCAATATGCAAACCACTAGATGATTCGCAGTGACAATCTCTGAATAGAGTGGCCAAAAGAAATCATTATACTCCTCCTTTTTGAGGAACATGTGAACAGTTATGGTGCCTTGGAGGACTGCTATCTCTGAGTAATCCTAGTGGAAGCAAGTCTCATATGATTTCACTTAAATAAAATGAAAGAAACATAACAGCAACATCTAAACAAGCTAAATAGTTTGCTCAAAAGAAACATGAGTGTGCTTTTCTTCCAGCAGTGCTCAGTTTGTTCTCTCTGGGCAGAGGTACAGGAAATGGATATCTATTTTTCCACGATAGACAAATGAAAAGAGAGTTAATTTGATGTGCTTAGTAAAGTCAACTGTTGGTGATCAATTGTGAGGCATTTTTGAACCCTTTACCCTTTAATTACTTAAATACTTTTTTAAATAATTGCTGCATATTTACATCACTAGATTGATACATTTAAATTGTGTTGCAAATATACAAATATACAGTATATGTAAAGAAAAATGTCCAGTTTGCCTTTGGATATGGTACGAGCCAGTGTGCGTGTGTTCATCAGAGAGCAATAGAGGGAAACTGGAAGAATGAGGAGCGGGACGAATCACTCTCTTAATCCTCTTGCTAATCTCTCCCACAAAACAAATGAAAAGTGTAAAGCCAGCAGAGCCATACTAAAAGGCACTGTAGATCTTACAATTGCTTTTTTTTATCTTTACCTCTTCTCTTTATCTCTCCAGTCCCATTCTCTCTCTTTGATATATCTCATGTTTAATTGTCTTAGGTCTCACTTTTTCATATTTTACCCCTTTATCTCTGACTGCCGACTTGTAATTCTTTGCCAATGAATCTGACTTCCCCGTATCCTCCTTCACAGCTGCTCTCCTTGCTCCTCCTGCTTTCATCCTGCTCTTGTTCCTCTTTCTCCATCTCCTCCCTCCATCTCTGGGGAGTTACATAAGTCTTCCTGTCACATTGACTGACTTAATGAGGAAGGGGGAGATGCTACCGTATGCTCTTTACTTATCCAAACTCCTCTCCTCCCCGCTCTTTACCAAGCGCCTCATCGTCAATTTTCTTCTTCTTACTTTATTTCAATAATCCTACCACCTTCTTGTTCACCTCCTCTCGTCTCCTAACCCGACTACCATTTGCCAACATAATCAGGGTCTTCTGGATGCCTGCTTGCTAGGATTAAGCCTTCACATTTGGGCCAAAAGAGGCATGACTCAAGTTATAAAGGGGAGTTCCTTCTTTTTTAGCTCTTTCTGCAAATAAAGGTAGAACAAAAACCAAAAATTGCACATAAACATCGTTCAAAAGATCAGTGTGACATCTTAGGAAACCCATGCTTCACAAAGACATCCTCTTTTTCTTCATGTTCCCCAAGATGGAAGCAAAACTACTGAGCTGTGGAGGGATTTAGATGGAATTAGTCTTGATGTGTGTGTGTGTGTGTGTGTGTGTGTAATGTTAATAGTAGATGGCCTACATAAAGGTCGACCATACAGGGCTGCTTCAACAGATGGCAAGGATTACAAAGTCAGCTCCCCTCGTTGGACCACTTTCGAGTCATGGCTGAAGACAAGAGAAAACTTTTATTCTGTCGGCTTCAGCAGATATTTGTGGGTTTGTACAAGCCGACCCCTTGCACAATGTCAAAGCAAGTTACAAAGACTGGGACTGAGTGAAATGTCACACACTCCGGCCTACATATACATTTGGGATGTTATGGTAATAAGTAAAAATGCAGAAAAAGTCCAAGGATTAACATTTTCTGTACGTATTATTTATATCCATGCTGGAAAGTATATGTAAGTGGTTCTGGGAAACTAAAAATGCAACAAGAACACATACAGTACATTTGCATCATGATCCTTTTCCTACTGTCTCATTTTGTTGATTTACCAAATTAAATGAATGGCTTAAGCAACTGTTATTATATTTCTGGATTATGTAAAAGCTGGCTAATTAGCAGTATTATGATATTATTGACCTGTGCACCCTGCTGTGAAGGTCAACACGAAAAGGAGCCATTGCCTGATTTGTTTCCAAAGCATATTTGACGTTACAATTCTGCCATTGAAACACACTCTGCCTTTTAAGTCACCGCAATTAATTTAATAAAAATGAAAATAATAACAGGCTCCTCATGTTATTCATTACTGTTCATTGATTTTCTCAATTCAAACATTGAGGCGATCCGCTGGATGAACGTCAAAGAAAGTCATTGTAGGCGCTGTTTTTAAAGGTCCTATATTATACTATTTTGAACATTATACAGTGCATTTTGGATACATTTAGGTTACCATATCACGTTTTGCAACATGAAACACACAATAATTATCTTATACAAGCGGTTTGAATGAGCTCTCATCATGAGTCCAAAGTGAACGGTCTGATTTGGCGCTGTCACTTTAAGGCTCAGCTCTCCCGTGTTGGCTCCGCCCACTCATGACGTCATGCTAGCGCTGCGCTGGAAACAGACTGGCGTAAACACGGTACATCGTAGTAATAACTTTTTCAGCAATAGCTTTGAGAGTAACTGAGCCGTATATCTTCGACCCAGAGTCTGATTCTGAGTTCGAAGAACATGAGCAAACACAAAGACCTCGAAGGCTTCTACAAGACGTTTCTGCTTGGTAAATGAGAAACTATTTATTGTGTATGTTTCTATGGTGTAGCCCGTAGCATAGCGCGTGTTAACTGCTTATGTTTATCGGTGCACATGTGGAAATGGCCATACAATGCCTATTGAAGTTGAGAATGTATGCTGCCTGGAGACTCCTAAGGAGCTGTTGTGCAGTGTATTGAAAGAACTATAATAAAGTAGCCTAGCAATACATAGAGCTATGCAGTAATACTTAAGTAAGCTAACACAGTAGCAGCAATGCTTCTCTGTGTCTGAGCTGCAGAGCACGGCACTTGTTGACAGTGCAGGAGAGAGGGGCAGGAGGAGTGTGGAGGAGCACTTCCTGGAGAGGAGTGGTTTATTTCACATATTGACGTCATTGCGTGAAACAGCTCGTTGAAAGGACTGTAGCTCAAACTAAATAAATTACTCAAACATGCGCGAATGAAACAAAACACAACTTTGGGTATGTGTTTGAGGTAGAAACAACGTTAGAACATGGTTAAAAGCTCAGAAAAGTGGGACCTTTAACGGATTTATAATGTATCAGAAATAATGCTCCAGACCCTGCCTTCACTGGTTTTTCACTTTCATCACTTTTACTTAAATGGACCTGTTGTGGCTCAGTTTAGTTCTGTTTTAAAAAAAGGGCAAATATTCTTCCCAAAATACATCTACAGAGAGGAGACGTCAGGGACATACACTGTCACTGGCAGATGTTGTCTCAACCTACAGGGATGTGACCAGAGGGATTCGGTTTGGAAGAGCAGATGCGATCACAAACCTTCGGGGTAAACTATTTAGCAGAATTAAGATTAGCAAATGTAATATATCTGAAAAGGAAAAGTACATATCTGGCAGATGGCGCTGACTGGAAAAATATACATCAATCAAGGTTAGATAATTCAATTCTTTTTATGAGGCAGACAAATTTGTGATAAGTGTTTTATGGTTGGGATTTAGTGGAAACATAAAAAAGTTTTTCATAGAAATTATTCTCCTCTGTCTCACAATGTTCTTTGTTAACTAAATAGAATAATAATGAAAATGTCAGAACTGTTTATGCGAGAGCACAATGCTGGTAATCTAAATGCTTTATTCTCCAGAACTCCACAAAATATTTCATTTTTTTCCACTTCACCTGCTCTTAATCACTTATCTGTCCTTAAATAAATAAATAAATAAATAAATAAATAAAGCAGACAAATCCTTTAAAAAAAAAAAAAAAAAAAAAGCTACTGAGTTTGTATCAAGGTTACAGACCGTGGCTCCAAAAAAAAAAAAAAAAAAAAGGAAAAGCCTAGATAGTAAAGAAGAATTATTCTCTGAAACGGCAACCCCAATCTTGGAACAACTCACCATTCTCAACTCAGCATTTGTTTCTGTGTCTATGTGATAGTTAAGCATGTAATGACTAATTTAGCGTCCTTGCCAGAGAAGGATCCAGCTGCGTAGTGTTGTTGGTGGGCGTTTAGCTGATGACTTTCTGAATGAGAAGTGAATCAGGCTTGTCAGACAAGTTCAGGAATGAGGCCAATAATGGAGTCTGGGCCACGGCCACGGCAGTCCGCCTCAAGAGTGGGTGGGCATCCGGCCAGAGCCATAACTTAAAACACATTAAAATCAAGCCGACACATTAAGAGCAAATTATCAGCTGCTCGCTTTCGCCCTGTTGGACTGAAATGAGATGGGTTGATATGAGTTGGAATACCGAAGCCCATAAGCTCATCACTCTTCTCCAGCACATAGAAGTATTAATTGAAAAACAGTGGGATAAAGGGGTTGTTTAAACACAGAAAATAAGATTTTTCAAGAGTCAAACTGAAACTGTGTTTGCTGTGTAGCCCTATAACAAAATTTATATTATTAACAAAGATTTCTCTTGACTTATCTAGGCTATTTCTTTTTTCTCCATGCCTGCACTTTCCAGCTGAGAACACAGAGCAAAGAATAAAATGCACTAATAGTAATGTATGTCCAATTAGCATGCCATTTAGCCACCATAGCTGCCCCAGGCTTTGGCTAGTGCTGACTTAATCAGGGTTAATTTGTTAGAAACACAAGGGGAAGAATTAATCAAATGGGGTCTTCCTTTATGCACAGGTCATTCGAAACACATGGGCGGCGCAGTGGGTGAACAGCGTTACTGGGTCAGAGCTGGATTCCCATAAACACCAACAGGAGGGTTGTCTCAGCACTGGTCGCAAAGCATTACTCACAGATCACTGCTCAGCTCAGTTGAAGCTAAGCTAAAGCTATGAAATCCTCTTCATAGACCATTGCACCAGCTAAGCTAACGCTAAGCTAACGCTAGTCAGTTCCACTTACTCTCGACTGATCGCACAACTATGCTCGTTTTGTACTTCCTTGTTGTAGCCAGTGTCCTCAAAAACATCACTTTGAAATGTATTACCAGATATTGCAGTCTCTCCTATAATGGTGAGCTAAATGGCCCTCAGGTCACGCTAGGAAACCTTCTACCATTGAAATAAAAATGGCCTTAAAATGATCAGACAATATAGCCTCAAAATAAATGTCATGTTTCCTGACTTTAAACGGAGAATAACCATTTTTCAGGGAGACAGTGCTTCCTCCAAATAAGCTTACTTTACTCCGTTTTCCTAATATTAGACATATTTGGAGATGTCACAGCAGCATGCCAAAAAGTTGGTGAATTTATGATGGCAGGGTCACTTTAAAAGACTTTGGACATCACAATCAAGTTCATTAAATTGAAACCTCTGTAAACACTGTCTCAACTGGCCTCCCTTTCTGACCCTCCTTTTGAGTCCATTATGTAGATTAGTAATAGCTGTACATAACAATACAGAATAAAAAAAGAACAGGCATTGTGTTCTATTTTTCATAACACATTCTGAGAAATCAATGCAAGCTTAATATTACATATTGGACAATTAAGAGCAATTTGTATAAAAAAGGATGGCCATGCTGTGCCCCATTATGTAAACAGAAAAAGAGCTTCTGAACATTACAGATAAAAAGACTAGCCTAGATTTACATGCTCTGTATAAATGAGTGTGTGCGTGATCATCTGAGAAGCTGTGTCCTGCTGTGTAGCTACGGAGCGGAGAGTTGTCCTCAGCATTTGACAAATAAAAGGAAAATGACTGATGGCAGACCGCAATAAGAAATGCATTGATTGCGCAGGCAGGGAACATCCTCGCCGCATGGGTTTCTTTCAAAAACACCCCTTGCATGACATTACATTACAACAGGAAGCAGTAGCAAACCACTTACAGCCTGACATTTTCTATACATGGAATATAGACATTAATGGGCCTAATAAATGACCAAATTAATAGTTTTTTTTAAAATAATCACCCACTTTTGTGCTGCTGACTATTGTATATCATAATATACATATGATTGCATTCAAATATTGCATCTGTGAGTTTAAAATATGCCTGTGATGCTATGTTTATTAAGTCAAATAATTTAAATGCGTATAACTCACTGCATATTCATAAATATATTTAATACATATATTAATTTTGTAAGGCAATATTATGTACACTACTGTACAAATGCAGCCAGTAGCCAACACAGTGGCCCCTGTAAAGCTGTAAAATGTCATTACATTTGCCTTTTTATCCTCTTTGCATTTTTCAAGTGCCATGCGATACCAATCAATCACAGAAACGAAACACAATCCATCTCAGAAAATAACTCTGTTGCTTGATTGTATTTCACACCATAAACTAATCCCAGGGGCTGAAACCTTTGAACTGTGTGACCCTGCCTCTTCATCTCATTCAAGAGAATCCTGTGTCAGCAGAAAGCGGCACATAAAACATTTTCATTTTCATACAAAAACATGTTAATCATAACTGTGTGGTTAATCAAACTTCAATTATGATTAGGTTGACTAAAATTATGAGAACAAGTTGATTGCCTCAGATTATCGTGCTACACGTCATGTTGCAGTGTGCTGGGGTGAAAAGAAAAAGGGTTAAACAAGGCAACACAGAAAGTAGATTAGTCAGGGTCTTTTACATCAGTGTTAGAGACAGTGGGAGGTTTGTGTCCAGCTGTGTCAATGAGATAGATATGATTCTACTGATCTCATGTAAGAACCATCCAAATGCTTACGCGAATAGATATTTTGGTTATGGGGTTATGAGGTGCTACTGGCTAAAAGTTACGCGGGGGGGCTTTAAATCTTCTTTTTGCCATAATTGAGCGAGCAGTCCTACCTTTATGTGTCCTGGATGTGTGGTGAAGGAACTCAGTGACTCAAACCCTTGAACCTATCACCTGAGGGTAACCTGGATGAAATACTTCTGGGTAACCTAAGGAGGCTCCTGTTTCAGCAGCTGACGTTTAACGCTTTGCTCAAGGGCAACTAAAGTAAGCAAAAAGAGCATTGCTCACACTGTGGGAAAGTGACCTAGCCACCTTTTAGATTCCAACCTTGAGGCTACACTGGTCCTGGCAATACTGACAGCTCACTCACTGTCCACATGAAGCCCTTCTCTACAGAGCCTGCCACATCATACATGTTGGTGGTACAGTAACAAAAACAAACAGAGGGTACACTGTATGGTGTCAAAATGTCTTCCTACGGATTGGTCAGCGACTCAGCGGACTCTGCAAAAGAACTGTTGTCGTGTTTTCAAAAACACAAGGAGATTCATTTCAGGTTTTATCGCTATATCTGAGCAGCAACGGGAAAGACGACAGCTTGTTGGTTACAGGGCAAACGAGGGGTCAGCAGAATGAACCCTGGCTGCTGCATTGTTTTCAGATGGCCAAAATGACAGGCAAAGAGATGGAGTTTTCCAGCGTGGGGCATCTCACTGAGAACATAGAGCAGTGGCCTAGTTTTAGACAGGATCAGGGCATTACTCTTAATCCACCAGATAGATGTCATATGCATGCGTGCACACACAAACACACTGAGAGACAAATAAAAAATGGTGACAAGAGGAAGAGAGTCAAAAGTGGGGAATGCGGATTCTCATTGCTTGTATTACTGCACCATCACATATGGTGCACTGTCATGCAAGGTTTCCAACTATGCACATGGGATACTGTTCTGTCTGATTGCATCTTAATACCCTGAACGCACAGGCAAAAAGATTGGGAGTTGATTGTGTTTGCAAAGGTGAAAAATAATGTCACTGCGCACAATCAAAAAGATTAAAAACTAAATTGTTGCTTTTAGTTTTGTTCTAAACCCTGTTATGTGCAAAATGAATTCAAATGGAATCTCAACAGGGAGTGTGTCTAACATTTCAAAATAAGTACACACATGATGAGAACCAAAGACAGGAGTATCCCAGCTGCCTCATCTTTTCAACATTCTCCACATCAAATCTCCCAGTCCCCTCTGTTGATATTAAAAGAGGCACTGCATGTCACACACAATGAGATAAAAAGAGAAAAGATCAGTCTTCCCTCCCTGTCCCCCCTCAAGGCCTCTGTCGCTTCTCGCTCGGAAGATGATACGGATGTGTCAGAGAACAGCAAAGAAAAGAACCACAGAAAAAATGGCTGCAAATGAGACGAGGGCAAAAAAAAGAGACAAATTCAGACAGAAAAGACAAAGTACAAATCCTTTCCACCCTTGTTGCGTCTCCGGTGCTGCGCTCACCCTCCGAGAGGAAGTCTGGGAGCATCATCGTTTTGATGGATGACTGGGTTTTTACTGGATGACCCTGGGACTTACACAGGGGACAAGAGGGCAGCGGGCTGAAAGCTAAACAAGAGTGCTTTGTAGATTTGTGTGCTTTTACTCTGCTCAGTAAAAGCACACACAGACAAACTGCAGACTTCTAAAACAGAACAGGAAGGCTGCCTCAGAGGTGTGATAATATAACACTACCTTCGTAATACACCAAGAATCCATTTCGTCTCATGTGATCATGAACAAATAGGTACAGGTAGGAAAAAAAAGAATAAAACAGTGATAGTGAGAATGATGCACCACTTTTAAAAACCCAATCTGAGTTGTGTGTTGGCTATGGGGTTTGTGACTCAGCCTAAGCTTTGACACCTGTAGAGATCAGCTGCATCATCTCTCAAGGCTTACCTTATTGCTGCAGTAAGGAGCAGAGTTAGCCCATAAGAACCCCCTGGTGTGCGCCACATGCCTTTCACCAAGTAGCCGTTCATCACAAAATAATTTTAACAAGCCCATAGGCTGAGAAAAAGCGTAGCATTTTAAACTACTGTATTCATGTCACACAGCCAAGTAAGGTGTGAGATGTTTTATTATGTTATCATTTGAGAGTTGCTGATTTAGGTTTGTAGTTCATTTTTGATTTTAGTCAATGAAAATAAACTGTGAGAACACAAAAAAGACTTTACTGGCTTCCACTAGTTCACAGTCTGCTCTTTCTCAAACTTTTACTTAAACAATTCAAATGTTTTTCTTGCTTTATGGTCGCCTTAAGGCAATTATTCTTCTTTCTCAGCGATTTATAAGAACAAGATGAATCATTTTGTGTTTTTTCTTTTGTTTCTCATTTTTGCCAGAGTAAGGACTCTATTGTCCAATCAACAAACCGTAACTGACAAAACAAAACTTTAGGTTTTAGGATTGTGCTGTAAAATATCACTACTAATGATGCCATCAGATCATGTTTTCACACTGAGATAGAGCTGTTTAAAGTTCAATTTCAAAGTTAATTATCACTCGTGGAAAAATCATTAGTTAATGATTGATTTATGAATTACAGCTTTGGAGAGCATGAAATAAACAGAATTTTACAAATAGTTAAACGAGAAACTAAATAGATGTATGTGCCCAGTTTGTCAATGGTGAAAACAGTGAAAGCCCCAGTGAGGATCGCATTCAGTCACTCAGGCAGCAGGGAAATGATCAGATTTGCCATATGTGGGTTGTTCATCCATGCCAAGTAATACTGGGACAGACAAAAACAGCTGGCTTTGTATCAAACCAGCAGCTAACACACACTCTCGTGTTTCACACATGTACACACTCCCAAACTGTATGGAAGCCATATCAAGTCGGATCTGTAAAAGAAAATCAGGGTCATTTATACCCAAGTGTACAGTTAAAGGGACTTACAGTCAGCATCGGCGAGTAAGAGGAAGCTGAGGAGGAGCAGGCCCGGGCTGGCAGAGTGCATCATGGGATATGTGGAGACATGCATGCTGTATCCACCGTGAGCTCACTGCCTCACTGTACAACAGGATGACAGAGACAGGCCTTCACAACCTGGGGAACAAACATAAGAAAGGGGAAAAGGAGTCAATAAAATGTTTCCCGAGTCTAAGTTAAGAGTTTGAGGTATTATGAAGTACAGACACATACACAAGCTATGGCGGAGTGTGCAAGTGCGCTCTAGGCCTTACACTCCAGTTATGCAGCTGCCTTTCCTTGCTTCATTAAGACCATACACTCATTGCCGGAGGTATGTTTCTGTGTGTGTGTGTGTGTGTGTGTGTAAAAGAGTTCATGAAGTAACTTACAGCATTTAAACATCTGCTCATTTCCCAGTTTTTTCCCAGTCAAAGCCTCAATTTCTCTCATTGCGTTTTACAAAGTGCACCTCACATCAATAGCTTTTTTCTGATGCACTTCAAAATAGCATGATTTCAGATTGATGAAAAGGAATGAATGGTTTTAAGATGGAGGGCTGGAAGGGTGGAGCGGGGGATTGATGATGGATGATGGGGAGATTAAAGTGGGAGGAGACTAACTGGTGTTATCTGCTGGCTATGTTGCACTCAGCGCTGGATCAACATACAGCTCAATGTCTCTATCCTTTCATCCTTAGCTTAGCCGCTTCCTTAGACATTCATCTCATCTTTAGTTCCCTTCTGACTTCCCCTCGACTCTTCCTTTGACATACACCTCTAAACCTCTGCAGCTTTAAGCAAGCGTAGTCATTTCATCTAATATTTCCTCGCATAAATTCTTCCTATCTTTACATATACCCAATTTGACTTGTTCTTTTTATGCGCACTTTGGCCCTATATCTGTCCCTACGCCATCTGTACCGCCTGGTGCGAGTGTCTGGCATTATGAGCCGTCAGCCTGTCAGAAATCTCAAATCACATGACACAATGAGACATGGCAGATCACTGTTGCTCTCCAGAAATGATAGCGAGATGTTTCGATAGGTCATGCGCATTTTTTGCTTGAACGAATGGGTAGGCCTTAATATGTGAGCATGCATATGGACTACATGACGCATACGGGGGAGCCTGCTATATGTACACGCATGAGTAGTTTAACACAGGACAGATTCATTGAACATATAGACGCACTGCATGTATATGTGTTGGTTTTGTTGGAGCCATACATGCGCGCCTGTATGTGCGCTGTCCAAAACCGTACAGTCATCATCATCAGAGGCAGCAGCGGCAGTCTTAATCCCTGCCACTCCTGAACAAGCCGTCTGATTAAAAAAAGTCAAAGGGGGTGGGGGAGAGCAGAAGAACGCTGGAACCCTGAGCTCGTCGCATCCCAACAGCCAAGTCAGCAAGCAGCTAAATCCACGCCGGATTTTCCACTTGGTCTGGTCTAAAACAATTGCTTTGGGATAGCCTAGATTTCTCCACATACAAATGAAGTCTTTTGCATTTTGATTTGAAAAGCTACTGTAGATATGGGAACCCAGCCATATGAGAGGGAATGAACTTCCATTTTCCTACAGCGGGATGTGGAGGCTGTATGTTGTCTTCATGCACTTAGACTGCTTTGATATCTCCTAAGTGTGACTGCAGACTTATTGGCTCATGAATTGGACTTGTGCTCTGTTACAGCTGGAGTATAATGGGAGGGATTTGATAATGAGCGCCCAATCTGAGCAGGTGAAAATTACATTCCACCACATGCTCATTTCTTACCAATTTGTGATTGGCCACAAATGTGTACAGTGGTGCTAATACAATACAGTTATGTTACAACAGTGTGCTAAACTAGCCGGCTAACCACACTCCAAAACTAAATCACTTTACTCAGTTTACCATAAACAGCAGCTCTACAAAGCACCACTTATTTATTCTTGTATTTCATTAAGATCCTTTTCAATTTAACACATGATGACATTTCAACTTTTTATGTTATTTGAAGATGTACTATTGCAATGTGGTATTATGCCATACAAATTAAAACGCACACAAGGCCATCAACAGGATATATACTATGCATATGTTTTTAATTAGGCTGGAGTTTTGCTGCCAGATGAAAGCAGGTGTTAAAGGACGATCACTGTGTTTTTTTAATGTTTGCTGGTGTATTGTGTATTGCATATGTGTCCTCCACGTTATGTGAATGTGTGTGTGTGTGTGTTGCGTGGCCACTAATCACTCCTGTGCCTGATTCAATGTCACTGGAAAAGCCTGCATTATTTAGTATCTCACTTCACAGCATGCCACGTTAATTAAAAAGCTAAGATAACAGAGGGAGCGGAGAGAAAAGGTGCGCGCTACAGAAGGAGGGGTAATGAAAGTAGACAGGTAAACAGACCTATGAAACGGAGAAGAAAAGAAATGCTCGGGGACAAAAAGCCAGCCAGGTGGATTCGGTTCTAGTGGCTGCTGTTGCCAGTCTCACGGAAAGCATCCCTCTCATCGGAGCTATACTGCTTCCTTTACTACTGTGGATCACACCAGCTCAAAGCCATTCACTCACATTAGTCCATATCACTCGATTATAGGCTGTCTGTCTGCTTGGGCCTGCAGCAATCACTCACACTTATCTCGGGGATGGCTTCTGACAGAACAAAGACGGACTTGATGACTGACAGACTGCCTTATGCTTTTTCACACGGCGGATAAAGATGAGAAGAAATGGGTAGAAACTGATCAAAACAGAGCAAAATAAAACTCAATGTCTTGGAATAGTCTTTGTAAGAGAACGAGACAGCATACTTAGAGTTAAAACAACTGCCTGTTGCGCCATATTGCAGAGGCCATATTAATTATAGGCTATAATTAATCTAACTCGGTTTATATTGAATTAAAAGCTCCTTTAATGGGTTTTATTGCCTCTATTTATTTCCGTCTAATTTACAATGACATTTTCTAACATGTTACTGAGTTATTACATTATCTGCAGTTATTACATTAGGACTGGCTACGCGGCTAAAGGCACATCAATTCATTAAGACACAAGGCTGAGAAATGGGGAAGCAAAAGTGTAAAAATGAAACATTTCCCGTAATAATTAGACGCTGCAATTAAACCAGCTGGCGCCATTTCTTGAATTAGAACGATTTTTATTAACTTTTGTTTTTTTCTTGTCACTCAAACATTTATGTCCAGTTATGATATGTTTGGTAATTTATTGCATTTATGTCCTGCTAAAGTTTAACAGAAAAAGAAAGAGGTGACAAAAAATTGTGGATGATGGTAAAAGCACACGCTAGACAGGACACAAGATAAAAACGAAGGATAGAGCCTAAAAAGACTATAGCTTAAGGACAACTGTGTGCCATGTACAAGAACACTAAGTATCCTAATTCGATTTGATATTCCCAAAGCTGAGCCAGCAAATGCAATTAGACATGCTAATTAACTGATTTATTTGGCCTGTTGGAACAGTGGCACAGTGACAGAAATGTCAATGCAGAGACAATTTGTATTTGTTGCATCATAGTGTTGCAGTGAGACACAAGATAAGTGTTCAAATACGATTACATCCACCTCCTTCTTCCGGTGGAGCTCAAACCACTTACAGGTCTTTTGAACATTTGTATTCTTTGACCTGATGTTAGACTCTTCCTCTCTGTTTTTTAGGCATCTTAACATTGGACAGTTACTACTACAGTTCATCTTAGCCTCAAATTTACATGCATGTTTCAGATGAAGTTCAGGTTACAAAATGGCACTTGCAAAACTGATGTGTCAACATGGGGACAGTACCGTCACGGTGGACTAAATTTGGTCTATGTGCAAAAGATGACCCGATAGCGCTGTAATCTTGCTTATATAAATGTGTGACAGAAGAGGCTGCAGACGAGAACATGCACTTCCCAAAAACAAATAGACAAATATTTCCAAGGCTCCGAAAAGCTCAACAAACACAATCTATGTGGAAATGGCTTGAAGGAAGCGCGTTTGATGTATATGACTGCTGAGCATGTGTGTGGCGCTGATTACCAGTGATCTGTCATCTCCCGCCGATGCTCACAAACACACTCAAACAGACTTCACAAGTAACCCCTGAGCGTGTTTTCAAGAGGAGCGGTGCTCTTTAAAAGGCACACAAGTCACTGTCAGTTGTCTGTTGGGACGCCGGTGGATGACCTCCAGCTGTGGCAGAGATTTTAATTGCTACTGCATTGGGTGACTCACTTATAGTCACTTGTATAGCAACCAATGGAAGTGCTATTATTTTTACGTATGTCAGAAGTTTGAGTTGGGAAATACGGTAGGCTATGTTCACACTGGCCTTAAACGTGGCATGGATCTAAATTGGTTTGGTCATGGTAGATGTGTGCTTAGGAAATTTGAATTTGTTTGGAGCATTTGATCACACAAATCAGAATCTCTTACATCAGAAATCTGAATCTCTGTTTTAAACTTGCACACAGGAATGATTGTGAGAACCAACATAACAATCAACTTTGGTTCAGTAGCCAGATACACAAAAAGTGACTCAAAATTGGTGAATGGTTGTTAGAGTATGATTTTAACTATTAACCTTGCGATTAACTGTGAATTGACCATAGTATACTCCACTCACACCCAAAGCAGATGGAAAAGCAGTAGGAAATATGAGGAAAAAAAGATCTGAGATACTTTTCCCTACACATTCATGAGTCACAGGCTGCTGTGGCTTCAAACATGTACACCAACTGCGGTTTTCAGCCATAAGTGTAAACTATGCAAAAGTACATGTGTGGAAAATGCCTGTAATAAACACAAACCAAACAAGATAGATAGGTGAACAACTGGCCCAATAGCACTTTCCATTGAGCGACATTGGATTCATTCAAATGGCTCTTGGAAAGCTGGTAGAAACAAGAAATCAATAAGACAAACTGAGAAGAGAGGAAGGGAAATGTGATTGATTGCGATGAGGATTTGGACTGTCTGGTCGGACTCGACTTATCACTTTCTCTGGTTCCCTAAACACTTAGTCCCTCACCCCCATCTCTTCCACCACATCCTGCCTCCACAGTCTTGTCATTATTTACAAGCCTCTGTTTCTCTTTGTGCTTTTTTTGTCACCAAACCTAGATACCTTCATTTAGATTTAATGAAACTTTTAGTGAGCAGAACATCCCTTGAGACTGACATTCAGCTCATAACGTCAAACCACATGTGGAAGAAATACCATGTTCAATCAGAGACAACAGAGCCATATTACAAAATCCAGTTTATGAATTGCTTTTGTGTTTGTCAATAACATTTTGCTGCCTCTTTCTATCTCCAAAGGCCCACACAAGCTTCTTTATTTTCTCCAACTTCCTCTAAACCTTTTCAAGCAGATTTCTTTCTTATTGAATGCTACTTAAATGTCAAACAATTTCTAATATTTGGGCCTTTCAGATGTATTTAAAAGTTGTGGGCTACAGCTCAAGCCAAGGTCTCGTGATATTACTTTTTGACTCATTCTCAAAAAAGATATTTTTGATTTTCAAGTTTTAATTTGCAGCTTTTCCATGGCCTTGATTTTTTGAATAAAATCTCCTTGAAAATGCTCCTTTCATGAACCTGTTCCCAACACATCATGAAAATCTGCATTGTTGCAACATTTTTAAATGACGTGAAGACCTTCAGTTTGTACGCCTTCCAAGACAGACAACGCTGAATAGACATTTATGTATTGCTGTCAACACTGTTATTGTACAGATGAGGACAAGCCAAAGACAGCGTGTTTGCATCATTTTATTTCAACAGCAGTAAACTTGATAAATACTCTGTTTTCCTTACTTGGCCTCAACAGACAAAAGCACAATGAATCGTGCCAGACTTTCTAGACTTGTGCCTGTGGACTTTTAGCTGGAGGCAGACAATTTGATCACATCAATAGCCGCTGGTGCACTGAGCCACATGCTCACACTTACAGATTGTCAGCAACACAAAACGCACAAATAGCTCCCACCACTACTTTCCACCTGTCACCATTCATTTCACCTCTCTCTCAACCTGACAATCTCTGACAAAATGCTGGGTGCATTCATAACAGCTGCTCCCGTTTCGCATCTCTATTAGCACGCTGTTTTATTTGCATTCAGACCCACTCTGTTAGGAAAATATAAGAAACAAATAAAATGCAATTTATTTGGGGTTGTCACCGTTTTTATTGAGGTATAAATATCCGATTTATTTCTTACAAAAAGGCACTAGTTTTTGTTTGTTTGTTTTGTAAGCTTGCGTTGTATTTCTAGTGTAGGAATCTTGCATGAAATAATATTACAATTTAACTATGGACCCTTAATAGTAGACACTGTGGAGAATCATTTGAGCTATCACAGCAGCCAGCATTCTCTAAACTCTTTCATTTCTACTTTTTTGGTTTTTGTTTTTGTTTTTTTACATTATTTTAAACATATTCTGTGACCAAATCTAAATACTGACATTTTCCATGTGAATGCTTGTGACAATATTATACATTTGTGTAGATTCTTGGCCCTCAGCCTACCAGTAGGCAACATTAAATTTTAGGCATGGATGTGAAATTTCAAGCTTAATATTATTTCCAGAGCATTTCAGAAATATTGCATTTATGGTCAGAGCCTGAAAATATAATGGCTCTGTCCATGCGATACAGAGGTCTGAATGTTGAAAAAGCTAAGCCAGCTGTGACTAACAGACCCACGCTGCGTCCCGATTGGACCATCTCTGGCAGTCATCCATGATATTGAAAGAACAAGATGGAGAACAGGAGGGAAGGAGAGCTAGACAGGAGGAGTGAAGTTGAGTGCATTAGCAGGAGGTGGGGGGATGACAACATGTAATTACCTATTTACCCAGCCTTTAGTGGAAACCTCATTGAGGGCTAATTGAGCGGTGCATTAGTGAGATGGTCATAAAGATAGTGGTGTTAGTGCGGAAGAAGGGGGAAGATGAGAGGTGGCCACCAGCACCGGGACAAAGGGGCTGGGGAGAGACAGCAACGTATTAATAGAACCAAGAAGAAAAACACATGTAAATGCATTACTGTGCAACTAGAGCTGATACTTCATAAAAAAGCTACATTACAGAGAAAAAACAGAACTTTAACATATTGTATTTATTCAGTTAAGACACACTAACCAACACTAAGACATGACCAAGGCTTTTAGGGACAGACATTGAATGAGGAATGCTTCAGTAAGATTACCAAAACAACACATTTTAGCATTTTTGATATTTGATTGACTTTTACCATTTTATTAAAAACTTAGCATTGTGTTTAAAGCTTTAATCTTTTTGTGAATTAAAGTTCTGGTAAATAAACCAGACCCACACACCCTCCAGGACTACATTAATGGCCAAAACTGAATAGACCCTTTTTCTGGTTTGGGCTAAACTAAAAGAAGCAAAGTTCAGAGTTTGGATTGTCCTGTGCTCTGATTGGCCGGTCTGCTAGTTCCTGCACTATTATTGGCCAGTACAGCACAGCCCCAGGCCCTCAGTCGACTCACTCCTCCATCGGGAGAAATCACAAGGCGGATGTGGCTCACGGCATCATGAGGCTGTATCTCTGCCTCCAAGAACATGTGACTGTAGTGGGGGCGGAGCTTCTTTGTGGGCAGGAGCACACTCCATTTCCCAGACTTCCATTTATTTGCAATACATCGGGCCTCATCTTCAGGACTCAGCATGCACGCCTCCACCAAGAACGAGTCTGGAGCGTTACCTTTGAAGTGGCGTGTGTCTACCTCGATGCGGTTGACGACTCCTTTGTGTCCAAGTCGAAACACTGCCCACTCACTCCCACAAACCTGCAGCACACCGCCCTGGTCCACTTCGAGCGTTTGGGGTCTATCCAGTCTCCGTGCTGTTTCCCAACCGTCGGCCATGCTGGACGCTAAACCCAGCCCAATCATATTGCGAGGATGTCCGAAGTGGGCATCGCTGAAGCCCAGACAGACTCCCCCATTGGTCAGAGCCACTAAGTCCACTTCCTGTTGGGATAATTCACCTGACCAGTCCCTCTGCCCAACTCCGTAGACCCTCAACCGTGCAATTCCCCCATCTGGGAACATGTTGAGCCGTAGGTGTGTTACTCTGGGACTCTGGACTCTGAAGTAGTTGTGGCAGGAGTCGGAGAATCCAGGCTGCAGCATCGAGACTGGGACCAGTTCCTGCCATGCCTCTGAGTTGAGCGTGGTGACAGCAGCCCGCTCACTGTCAGAAGCAGCCATTCCAGTTCGGTCTCCCTCCGGAAAGAAGTCAGGCTTTGTATCTAGACAGGCAGCCTGTATGGAGATATGTGGAGCATGGTTCCCAGTGAAGAATGACGTATCCACATCGAAACCAAAGATCAGACCTGGAACTCCAAGCTGAACAATGCACCAGTCATGACCAGGAGTTCTCTTGCGTCTTGTCTCCCAGCCGTCCATCCATTTTCCAAATTCAGTGAAGGCTGAGGCAATAAACTGAGGTGGCTCTCTCTTTAGCAGATTGGCTGATGGAGCAAACCATTCATCTGTTGCAAAAATTACCTTTCCTCCAACAGCATCTGAGGTCAAATCATTAAACTGCACAAAATCCAGTTCCAGTGTTTTCTCAGTGTTCCTTCTTTCCGCCATTTCGATGCAACTCAACTGCTGCTTCAACACGAAATCACGACTTGACCAGGATAAGACAAGAATTAAACCAGGACTACAAAAAAGGGCCACAGCAAGAGTAGACTGTGATTAAACCAGGACTAGACCGGGATTAAACATCAGTGAGCCTGAACATATTATCAAGACAAAATAACCTTTGAACAGGACATAGGTCAATGACTGAACAGACAATGACGTCAGACACTGTTTACTGCTACCACCAGCACTGTACCAGGAATAGAGAGAGGGACAAGACCAGGACTAAACTAAGACTAAGTACTAAATGCTAGACTGATTAAACCAAGAGCAACCCAAAGGACTAATCCCAGGGGTAATGCATACAAAGAATAAAGCCAGGACTAAAACAAGACTAATTGCCAGAGTAAACCAAGTTTAAACCTGGACTAAACCAAGACTAACCCAGATCAAAAATAAGAATTAAAGCAGTACTAAAGCGCTAAACCAAAGACTACAGCAGAAGAAGATTAGCTGTAAAATCCATCATTCTGGATCTGATGTACCCTCCAAAGAAACGAAGGATAGATGTGTGAGTCAGGAGTGCTTCTAAGTTTTGTTGTCCGGAGTAACGTTCATCATGTTTTCTAACTGTCTTAGCTCAAGCACTGCTTTTAACATATCCCATATGTATATGTGTGTGTGAGTGCTTGTATGTGTTTTCCATTGTGGCCATGATACATGCTGCCTCCAGCGGCTTACAGCACAAAACTGCAGTGCTGAGGGGAAAGCGGCCCATTCGAGGCAGTCATCTCTGTAATGTGTTTTAGCCCATGGATGGATGGAGTGTAGGGTAGATCTATAGATGGATGAGCCTGTAGTATGGCTCGGTGAGACTGCTGTGGCCTTGTGACATGTGACACATAGTACTGTAGGCTCCCAGGCTTGAACACACATCAGGAAGAACATGTGTGCTGACAAAGGCACACACACACAACTACCCATCTTACTGGCTGGATGACCTCCACTGGCAGGTGGAATACAGTGGTAATAATTTACAGGCCTTGAGCGGCTCTCACACCAAATAAAATATGGATTTCCTCTTGCTTAGAAACATGGCCATGCCTTTAGTAACTGGGCCTTTATTCACATAGTGAACCTCTTCTATATATATACTACCAAAACTGCTCTTTAATACTGAGTGCTTCTTTAGAGCTGCCTTTTACATTTTGCCATGTTAAGAGTTCACTGTGTGCACTTCAAATGCACGTACATATTGACAAGAACAACAATGCTCAGATATGATGATGACTGACTTAGAGAATACTGTGGAGTAGTTCACGGACCCTGTTTTATGTATCAGAATTACAGAGTTACAGACAACTAAAACTGTCTTTTTTCCCTTTTTAAGAGAACAGCTTGTAAAGGACCAATTGGTGTTTTACAAATGTAAGATAACCAGAGAAAATACAACTGTAGCTTGAAGGTCAAAGGGGAAGCCATTGACAATTGAGTCCAAAAATACATTTCTTGATCAATCCTCTCCTATGTCATGTTACAACGTCTGAGAGAGAAGGATGAGGTTACAAAACTCAAATTGATTTTCGCCAGCATGGGAATGAGCACATGAAAAAGTCTCAAAATAACATGCAGGGAAATGCTCAGATGTGAAAGATTACACATGTTTGTACAACTGTAGTGTTACATGATTTGTATAGTAATATAGTGGCAAGATTTATGTATTTGTATTTGTTACTTTTTAGAATTCAAAACCTTTTAATATTATATTGTTCTTTTTTTTGCATGTATGAATTGACATTTCTGACTTTGTATTGTTCACTTAGTTATAAGTGTTTTTCTGTTCATTGCTGAATTGCTTTGGTTCTTTTACTGTAGTTTTGTTCCTTCTTACTTGTGTTTATTGTGGCCTTTTAAATGATTTTTATAACCTGTCCTCAATTATAGGCCACAGAAGCCAGATCAGAAGCTTCTGAGGTAAAACGAGGTAGGAGAAAGTAGGAGAGTAAAACCCACATTCCTTTCTGGCTCAATAATTAAGACTAGGGACAATAAATATATAATGGGGGCTTTTTCCACCAAGTGCGGCTGCATCTCCTTCTTGGAGATGGGACCGCGGGGAGACAGGCCCAGGAAGAGCCACTAAGTACTCTGCCCATTAAAAATGGATGCAAGGAACACCGGTCCTGACTGGCCCCGTCGACAAACCACCCTGAATGTTGTGATGGGAGTTGCCGTGGTTACAGTGTTCCCAAATGGTCCTTAGTTGTCAGGATGAATCAAATCAGATATCCAAGCGCCAGCGCCTCCACTCTTCCACGGCTTACTGCCACTGGGGGCATCAAAACACAATGATGTCATGGAGTAAGGAAGTTAGCATATGAAGTTAGTGGGCGTGGGAAAAGACAGGAACCGAGACATGACAGGCCATGGAGAGCAGAGACTGTCATGATTCCCTATTCAACTATATCCAAAGGTTTATTAAACAGCAGGTTTACATCCCTGAGCAAAAGACAATTAAAAAAAATATTACTATATATATATATTACTAAATGTAAAGAAATTCGTCAGTTCTCACATAAGAGAGACCCAAACTTGAAAAGCAAATTACTGATTACTATTACCAGTACCGTATGTCACCATTAACATTAAGCAACACTAGTTAAAGATACATGTATTTGAGCTGTATTTATTTGCATTTAGCTTTTAATTAAAACAAACTTTAAACTGAAACAAACTGACACGTAAGCCGTGTTTTATGCTAACATTACTAATGTATAATTGACTTAAACAATAGAGTTATCATTCCGACTTTCCAAAATGAAAGCATATGAACACAACAAATTCTGAAAAAAAACCAACGTCAAACTATGTCGGTAACAGAGGACAGCGCGGATGCAACATGACTGAACAGAGCTCAACAGCACTTAAAACCTTATGAAAAGGAGCATTAAGCCATAGCGATGAGGCTCTGTAAGCCAGAGGACATTTCTGTGTAAATAGTAACTTCCTTTGACTTCTTTCAATAGAACCACCTCTGAATTATTCCAAGATCAAAAGTTTATTATGTCAGAAGTACCTGCGCGAGAAACCAGAAGGACAGAATATGTCAACTAGTGCATACATTATGAACCACAGTGTGCTCCTTTTCTTCTGTGTGCGTATTTGATCTGCAGGCCTCAGAGGAGAGAAGCCCTGCTGTATACATTATGGCTAGTGACAGGCAATGCAGGGCTTGTGTTACAGTAGAAACAGAGATCAGGGTCCATGAGGAGAATACAGAGCAGGCTGGGACTACCACTGAGGCCTTTTTACAGATACTCCTAGCACACGTTAACACACAGCGAGCCTATGCTTTCAGCTATAATAAGTCTTGTGATAATGAAGACTGAGAGCGTATTAAACAACACTGACATTTCTTTATTTGATAAATGGACACAGCCTTAAGCATGTGAGCGGAAGATGGATGTAGCAATGCAGCTGTCTATCAACGCATGTTCTCATTTCAGTGTGTCAATGATGTTCTTAACGATGTCATCGATCACGACACGGCGCCATCAGATGGGATTTAGGAGTCAGAGGTCAACGGAGAAAGCCTGTAAGCACACAAGCACTGTACATACTCTATGTACCCTTGATACTGTATCAGCCAGGTCCAAGGAGGGTCCAGCAGCAGTTTCATGGCTTTGGATGTTGGAGCTTTGTATCACTCAAGAATTGATTTCAGGGTTAGGTTAAGAAAAAGGGCTTATGTATTGAAGTGGCTTCCAATAATGAAGAAGTGCTGAATCTAGGGATATAATACGATACCCTGACAGTGGATACACTTTTGGCGTCAATGCTTGTTTTTCAGTGTTGAGAAAAAAGACCAGGCAGCTGCTTTACTTCGGTGGAATAGATATTTGCATAAAATACAGGATACACATAGTAATGGAGGATGAAATACTCAACACAAAGCCTCTTATACAATAGTGTCATACACATATAATCTATTACAAGCACAAGATTAGTAGGCCCTTCAAAGTGATGCTGATATCCACTGTATGCCATAAAGGAATGATTTATCTTTAGTAATACAGGTCAGTTGCATCCATTACAATCTTTCTGCCAGGATTAACAATTTGCATCATCAGTGTTTAGCCAACAGTTCACCGCACAATAGCCCTTTGTTGCTCATGGTCAGTGTGTATACGTTTGTGGGTTATACACATACACTAGACTCAAACATGGAGGCTACAAGATTCACGAGACCTATAACGCTCTTTACATTATGGAAATGCCTATGGAAACGTCTACAAATAAAATTAAAAAATGATTCTTTACAATTAATGGAGCTACACAAGTGGGCGTCCTCATTGACCACTTTGCTCCTGGATCATTTTGATATAAAGTATAAAGTGAAGCGGACTTAAAACAAGCAGATCGAGGGGGTCAAAAACATAAGCTTGACAGACTCACACTTTTTTTTTTATAAGGGCAGTATGTCTTCTTAAAGTATTCACACAACAAGCCTCCTTCCACCACAAATCTTTCTGGCATCCAGTAGCTACACCATACAGAAGAAAAATGTTTTTATATCAAGCTACCCAAACTTGCATGGAATAAACACCAATGCATTAACACAAGACAAGACTCGTACAATCATAAAGAGACATAATGATCGAATTTGTCTCCTCCTCAAAGTCTGATATGTTGCTACATCTGGGCTGGGAGGGTCATCTATCAGCGAGCTGCGGCAGGTTATGGCAGCGCGCTGATGGATAGGAGCTGTGGACGGTGAGGATGGCCGAGTTGCCCTTGTCGGAGTTATGAAAGGGATAGGGGAAAGGAGGAGAGGGGGAGAGGGGGAACGGGGGAGGGGAGAAGGGGAACCGCAACGAGACCTAAATGTGCTTCGAACACACTCGTTTGTCACGCTTTGTCATCGAGGGACATGGGCGCTGTAAAAGCCTGAGTGTGTACAGTTGAGTGTTACACATTGCAGTAGCAGCGTGTAATGAATGTGTTATTATTATAATACAGACTGCTTATGGGAATAAATATGGCTGATAGGTAAAGATCACAATGCATGTAGTGTATGTGCACAAGGCTTGGGTTAGTGTTGTTGTGGAATCCTAAGAATTTGACCCCAATCTGAGTCTCTGCATTATTTATAGTTCAACGCCAACTTCTCTTTTGTTTGTTTTTTCAAAGGCTTGTCTGAGTTCAAGTGAAAGAGGGGAAAATAGGAGACGTAAGCTCAAAATATGACAAATGTGACGCAGATGCACAGCTATTCTGTGGATGTGCAGTTATTCTCATTTCTTGGTGGGCAAACATAAACAACATCAAAAGCATTACCACTAATTGATCACAAGGGGCCTTCCAATAGTTTCCCAATGGGATTAAAACAGCTCAAAATATAAAGAAAGCTGCAGAGTGGTGCTTTACCAAGAGAGCTGGACCAGTGCACACACCCCTAAATGCTCTTTACAGTCCCTTATCCCAACAGCAGTTCTCATCTGTGGGCCTACTGGCAGGCCAGCAGTGTGGATCCTTAGAGACCTGCTGGGCCAAATCAATAGAAGCCAGCAGCTTTCTACAGTGAGCGCCACCATTTTACTGGCTGCCACCCAGCGCAAAAGAGAAGAAGCTAAATAGTCTGCGACGAGAGCAGAGCGGCACCGCTGGGCTGCTTACAATGAGCACACGCCACAACAGGAAAAAACTGTGCAGCACTGTTTGTGTTTATGTGCTTGGCAGCCAATTTGTTCAACAAACTTAATGTATGCTGCCTGTGTAGTTGTGTATTTCCCATGCATGCGTGAATTGGCCAGCCCTTTTGGGTAAGCAACCTTTTCATAAACTGTTTTGCCATGTGCATGTGTATTTGAGCGATATGTGTGTGTTTTGTGTTGGTGCCAGTGCTGAGGTTAGCTGTTGAATTCCAATCAGAAAGATAGATGTAGCTTTGGAATTGTTGTTCAGATGATTTTATGTGGTTCAGCAGGTAGCATGCACTTCTCTTAAGAAGCAAAGTGAGCAAGCTTACATAATTAATTAATAATTGATTATAAATGTAGTGGAGTGTGACTGTTCCCTGAAAATAACTACCAATTACAACTTTAAACTTTAACAAGTCATGGGATGCAATCTCTAGTCTCCAGTCCAGGTTTTTAATTCTACTGTCACGTGTCCTCAGTCTCTTCTTCCAGAATTGAAACTCTTCCCCTTGAGAGCCAAATGATAATGTATTTATATTTAGTTTTACAAGAACTTAACCGGTGTCAGTTATAATTAATTTTAAGGTTAGTAACACGGTCCACTGTCCAAATACTATGTATGGTGTTGAGAATATGACGGCCACACACTATACTATATGCACATCAGCTTATTATGTCTGCCTTTTTGAGTGACAGAATCCTATGCCTGTAGTATCTCCCTGTGCAAAAACTCACACACGTACAGCATGAACACGAGAGTTTCGAGGTCAGGGGTCAACTGAGCAGTGCAGAAGGGAGCCAATCAATCTGTGTCGTGACTTGATTTTGAACCCGACTCGAGTGTGCACGCGCCACAACTGAGGCCCAATTAAATGTATATAATTAACTTGTTTGATGACCAGAAGCGGCTTAATGAGCTTTGTGTGTCGTAGAAAATGTCTCACATGAAAGCAAGAATCTCTTAATGCATTAATTAAGCAAGCAGTGGTTGGCTGTTTGAACGTGAACACAAAGACTTGGAGCTAATAGAGAGGATTTGTTTGACGCCAAATAATATTTTGTTTATCTCAGCAATGCAATCCATTCTTTTTTTTTTCTTCACAAATTCTTATGTACTTGGTGGGCTATTTCCTGTTAATAACTTGCAGTAATGAATTGCCACAGCATACTAAAGGCTTAGTATTAAAACAAGAACCACCTACTTCGCTGAGAAGAGGAAAGGCTAGGAAGAACTGTGCGTATTTATTGATGTCCAAGCTCAGACAGAAGCCGAGCACTGTCTGTAACTCTAGAAGACAACCTTGTTATTTTCAATAAACCTATTATAGAAGCTTCTTTGGAAGGCACAGGGGAGAGGAGCAGTTCGTTAGGGGTCTCTCTGCTTTGGTTGGAAGACTCAGAGGATGCACAGGGAAAATGATGCCAGTGTCTACACAGGGGGATGTATTAAATGACGGCTCTAATTTAATATGGAGATACTGAGAGACCTGCTAAGGCACTTCCTGGGTCTAAAGGCTGTCCAGGAACGGAGTAGTTAGGAAGTGCTGAGTAGGGGGTTTGGGATGCATTAGGGGGAAGAGGAAATAATTTCATAGTCTACGCTTACAAGGTAAAGAATGGACACTGGGTAATGATGAAACAACTGATGTGATGTTTTTAGCTTCCATGCTGGTAAATACAATCATGTAAATAAGTATTATGTTGATGGCACTTCATTCCCAAAGGGGCGAATAAAATTTACACATATAATACATGTAGCCTTAAAGCATAATGTAATACAGTATATCAATAAGGAATTCACTGTTTTGGTTGAGCAACAATACAGTGGAGAGCCCAACATAAAGCAGCTGGGATAGGCTCCAGTAACCCTAAGAATTAGCTTGTTTTCTGTTTGCTGGCTAGTTTAAACTAGTCTGGTCTTTTTACTGGACACAGCACAAGATCTTCTTTTTGAATGATGTGCTGAATGTCTGAGCTGTATTACAAGGCAAAGCTGAATTTTATGTTAGTATAATTTTAGCCAAGGCTTACATAGCAAACTATTAATGTAATGCATGCATCCAGCAGAGTGCTCCGTCTTAGCTAGATAACTCTGCACACTATGTTGCTGCATAACAGCTAATATACATGTTAAATAACTAAAACAATGCTTCATAAATAAAATCAAGTAAATCTTTTTGTCCCTTTCTGTATTTCAACATTTATTTATTTATTTTTTTTAACATATTTCTATAAAGCTATATAATAAATCCAGGAGAAATACCAGGATATGACTGTAATATCTGTATTCAACCCTGGAGCATCATGTCTTCTAAGGACACACCATGTCGAGTAATTTCAAATGTTCGGCGTTTGTAAAGAGATTATTCTTCCACATGCACACGCACACACTAACAACTGTGAACCTTTAGACCTCATCTGGGCAGTCTTTATTGTAGTCGTTATGATCCGAAAGCCATATACAATCAGGAATAGCACACACACCGGCACATTATTTAATCCCACGTGCCTCAGGGAGGGAAATGGGGAAGTGGAATATAATTCCTGAACACAAGCAAAAAGAAATGGATTTGTGTTGGACGCCTAGCCCCCCTAGAGAGAATGAGAAAGGAAACAACGACAGGATGTAGGATAAACCTAAGGACAATGAGGGGAAAAACTTGGCTCGAACATCCTGATTCAATTGGAAAAACAAATAGAGAAATAATCAAAGCCATTAATTACAAATCTAGAGACAAACAGTCACAAGAGCTAATCCGGGGCTGGCAGCACATTCAGGAGACTAGGGTGGCCATTTTGAGGAGTCCGGCTGGAAACACAGATCAGAGCCAAGAGCCGTAGCCGAGCCACAGCCAAGACAGCAGAGGTAAAGACTCCCATAGAGAGTAGTAAAGCAAACACTCAGCTCACATAATGGACTGGAAAATTCCCCACTTTAGCCTCAAGTCTTCATCCATGAATCCTTCATAAAAATGTCTGCTTCACTGGTCTGCTGCTGATTGATATAACATAATAGTGATTCATATTGGGTTGACATGAAAGACGTGGGCTTTTATTGTTCTCAACACCTGGTGGTTGGCAGCTTTTGTCAAGGAGAAATCTGCTGCCATGTAAACGGATCCATGCAGAAAAAATTTTTTGTAAAAACACGCACATCAATTGAAATGTGTGCCACCTTTAGGAGGAACGAAATATTCTGCCCACACTGCTTGATTGACAGGTAATCTGTGGGAAAATACCACAGATGCGGTTGTAGCTGCTGCCAAAGATGATGGCAAAAACAGGGAGGGACAACATATGGATTAGTGACAGACCTTGAATAGATTTTGTCATTTTAAAATGGGAGACATTGGCAGGTGAACTATAACGACCAATTCAATCCATGCACACACCTTTTTTTTTATACATATATATTGACCAAGCTGCAGTATAAGTATTAGACAAGCCACAACAAAGGTTTAAACCATTCTCAAACATTTAACTCACTAACTTCATGGCCACATCTATTTGTCTTCAACCCTGAAAACTGATTTGTCTGATGTGGGAAAAGAAACCCATCAGATGGCTGACAGGTTGAAGTCTTTTCGGTTTTCCAGCTCCACTGTCTTTGGCTCTGGATTATATCACATCAGGACACGGTGGTGGGAAATGTGCCTAATTTTTATTGAATGTTGTAGAGCATGATTATCAGTAATGTCTATGATGCAAACACATGTCAATCAGGCACCGCTTGACGAAAAGGATGAGACGAGAACATGATGAAAACGATGAATGAATAGATTTTTGAAAATGAAGCGAACATGAGACTAACAGAGGTTATAAGAGAAAAGGTGTTAAACAAGCAACAAATCCTCTGGCAGGGGGAAAGAAAATGATGTGAAAAGTCCCTACTAGTCGTGCCGCTAAGTCCCCGCCACAGATTAAACTGTAGTAGTAAGGAGGGGTGGGGAGTAGACAGATGGAGGGAGAGAGAGAAAGAACTGCAGAGGGAAAATAAGGCTTTGTGGTCTGGCACCAGTTGGCTATGTCAGACCATCAGGCATGCTGTGGGGATAGAAGAAGAACGGAGAGACAAGGAGAAGATGACAGCCTCTGAATTTGCGGAAGAGACCAGGAAAACACTTTATTCGTAAATGCGGAGGCCCGAACGCGTTTGGCTGGGATTGTGTCTATGTTTGGATGAGACTGGAAAACGAAATTGTTGTGGTTCTTCCAGAGTATCTTCCTGTGATTGGGGCACAGCAGGGTGGGGGTTTACGAATGAAGGGATCGCCCCAACCACAAACTCTGTCTGTCGATGTTTCTCTCTTTCTGTCTGTCTCTGAATCAGTCTTTCCTCTGTTTGCGCCTGGTACTTATTATCAATGCCCCTTATCTTATGATTATCCTGAGAAAAAAACAATGTGAACAAACACACAACTCTGCAGGCCTACACACACGACATACACCGCACACGTAATAAATATGGAAATCTGATCTAGCGCGGTTGAATAGTACGACTTAATGTCCTTGAGCGAAAAGGTTTGCTATTTGTGTTCGTCAGTTTTCAGATGAAAATGAACATATGAAAACGTGGAAGTTGTGGGAAGGAAAAAAAAGGAAACCTGTAGTGGAGTGGTGAATAGTCGGAGAACAGAGAAAGAGGGGGAAGTCTGAAGTTAAATTTTTAATATCTTACCATATGCTCCTCTCCACAGGTGAAGACTTCTTGTCTATTAATTACCTATTCACAGACTGTATGTGGGTGTGATTGCATGATGGAAGACAAGAGGGGGTTGAAGCAAATCTTTATGATGACAGAAATGCATGCTATTGACTGGAGCGAATGAGAGCAGGGGGCGACCTCAGACAGACAGACAGACAGGAAGACGCAGGTGAGAAAGATGATAGGAAGCACGCAGAGATGGGAAACCGTCCCCTCCAACCTCCAGGTAAATCAATAGAGCGGCTGCGCCTGGTCCACTCCTCTCAGCGGCCCATCCGCCTCCTCCACTGCTTTGTACACCGCTTCCTATCACTTTAGAGAGCAGCAACGCAGCCGGATGCTGAACGACTGAAGCGGCAGCAGAAGAGCTCTCACTTGTACAGGCTTTTTTCAGCATAAGGCCGTTTTGTCATATCCAATACAGTGGGAGGCTGTGGAAGAAGCTCTAAAAGTAAATCTGCCTCGTTGAATAAAATGCACAATGGTAGGAATACAAAAGGTCAACTGTTTTTGTGTTCTTGTAAAAAAGACAGATGTTAGGAAGACAAGCAATGTGCCATATCTTTGATGAACTTTGCAAAGCAGTGTGGTGATGGCACTGGAATTTACCCTTTAACATAATGAGAGCAGTAATACAAAACACAAGGCTCTAGACTAACTAATTCTCCATCTGACTAGACAATTATTTCGACATACATATCTGTCTTTTGATACAAATATTGCCCATCTTGACATTGTGATTTACTCGCAGACTTCATTTGTGCCATTGTTAAAGAGTAAGTCTGGTTGGGGAGGACAGAAATGACCTGCACATGTTTTCCGAAGCGAGCCCATGTTGTCCAGGCCTGTGGGAACCAAAAGCAACAGCCACTATAATTACCAAGCCTCCTCATAACATCCCTGACCTCGGCCTCACCTCTCTTACTTAACCCTACCTAACCCCAGTGGGAAATGGCACGGGACATTTTTAAACATCTCTGCATATAGGAACATGCCTGACACCGTGTGTGTGGCATGTAGAAATGTGCTGACAAACTTGTAATACACAAACACCAACAAATACATGCACACTGCCGGCTCTGCAGACACTGGCATCCATCACATCTTGTGAAACTTAATCTCTGGGAGAGGGAGAACAGCTGCAGTGGCACGCACACACACACACACACACACACACAGCCAGAGCAGTTGGGGCAAGGTATTTATTCTTCCACAGACTGGCATGTGACAAGGCACCTCTGACCTGGGAGTAGCAGGCTTTGGCCATAAAACAGGTTGCAGTCCACTTGCCTAATGTGAACTGAAAAGAATGCAACAGAAATCCTGCTTAAAAGCACACAAAAATGATGCCCATTTTTTACATTACAGCCCATGCTTGCATTATCCTAAATCATTAAGCGGTCAGAACAGCTGAGCAAAACCACTTTGTCTCTCCCCATACTTGTCAATAAGTCACGCTTATCTGCTGTAATAGAACTTGCGTGATTGATTTGTGAGCTGTTAAGGTCTGTAATGCTGCCATACAGTGTCTGAACAGGAAAGCTGACAGACATTACAGCACATTAAAGCCATTGACTTGCACAAGTGGCTCAAGGGGAAACAAAAAAGATTTGTCATCTATCAAAATCGTACCAAAGCTGTCACTTAAACATCATCTCGATCATGTGACCTGATAAACTGTCCATGAACAAAAACCCATAAACTGTATCAGTGAAAGCATGTTAACGGAGTCAAATCCACAGGCATAAATTCACCTTATAATCCACTGTGGCAAAGTGCTCAAGCCATTCTGCATAAATTCCCAGCCAACCCACTGTACAAAACTGGCAGTCGTTTTCAAAGGCTGCTGTTTTATGACCACCCCATTAAACAAATGTCCAGTTTTATCTCTGCTGGTGGCTCATCCGTGAGAAAATACCCCTGAGCATGTTTGGAGGGAGAGCACCGAACCTCGAGGCAGCAAGCAACCCAGTTGGTGAAAAGCAAGCGCCTTACAGTCTCCTTAATCTCCCATCAGCATTAAAACCCTCATTTCAAGAAGGAAAGGAACTGTAATCTTACAGTTTATTTGACAACGCTGCAGTGCAGTTAATCCTGGCAAAATGAGACTTAAAGTGGTGCAACATTGTCAAGCAAGATCACAATTGAATAACGTTTATTGTGTTGTCATGAAGCAATGGCACATTACGACTAAGTCAATTCAACCAAACTTAAAATATTAGTGACTATATAAAAGAGTATCCATGAGCAACAGTGATGTTAAGGATATCAGATAAGGGACACATTACATGTCAGTGTTTGTCATTCTCTGGAGGCATGCATACGCGCACAAACGTTTGCACATGAAGGGAAACGCTGTAATAAGTTGCACTGTTCACGTGAGCAGCGGTAACAACTACAGCCAAACAGAAAGAGACGCTCACCATATCAGCTTCCCATAACCCGGCGCCGACGTTGGGGAGAAAGTCGCAATTTGAATCGAATCAAGCTCTCAGTCCGCCGTCTGTCTCTGTGTGCATAACATCCACCGTGGCTGCAGCCGCTCTGCCCAAATAATCCCACACCGTGCGTCTGTTTCCCTCCTCTTTCTCTCCCTCTCTTTCTCTCTCTCGCTCCAATAATTTCCTCCGACCTACGCGGTGAGTTTGTGCGTTTGTGTGTGTGAATACGGCAGGGTACGGTAGCTGCTAAATCCCCAGTGTGTGCTGATGGCTGGAGTGAAGTTGGCAGATTTAAAGCTGCAGATGCCGCGCGTAAACGTCGCCGTGTCGTTATTTTGGGGAGTGCGTAATGTGGCGAAGACAGAGCGATCAGGAGACCGTGCTTTCTTTTTGTCATCGCTCCCTCGCCCGGCAGGAGCTGAAATCGTCCCCGTGGACACAAAGACCAACGACTCAGCCTTTGATAATGAAAGGGTCAATTGCATGGCCTCCTGGGTTTAATAGAGACTTTTTATGAGCTAATAGAGGTGAAGTGTATCCATAGAAACTAATGACTGCTGTCACTATCCAAAATTACTGTCACTATTTCCATGTGCAAAATTCACTCAATAGAAAACGCAAAAAGTTTTTAATGTTTAAGTTTCTGTCTCTGCCATAAACATCTTCATGTCAGTGGAGTCTCAGTGGAATGTGAGAATTCTTAAGCAGAAATCCTCCCAGATGGTTGTGTTTGGGCTGCTTAAGGCACAAAACCTGATAATGCCGAGATGCATGTGAGAGAATTACAATGTAAGTTTTCAAAAAAAAGAGTAGGAAATGACTGATGTTTGACAGAAATCAAGCATTCAATCGCGAATAAAGAAACATGAACAGAAAATATGTGTAAATACTGAAGTGCATAGGACATCTACATCATAAAGTCCTCAAAAATAGTAATAATGTTCAGAAAATAAAGACTAAATTGTTTATTACATGGTCTGGTATCTTTTTGTGACAGTATAAAGGTCTACAGTTATATTGCAGCAGTGTAATATGTTAAAAAGTACAAATGTTACATATATATTCTCTATAATTGAGATGATAGGGTGCTGCTGCTCTAAAGTTTATATTTTCATATTTAGCGTTGTATAAATCACATAAAGCGTTCGGATAAACTTGACTTAGAGTCACTTGAGGCCAGTGGGATAAGGAGGATTCAGAGTTTTTGGTGCACATGCCTTCAGAAACAGACAGCGCTGTCTTATCTGCGTGTGCTGACCTAGAACACCAAACATAATCAGTGGTGCAGCAGATTCCCATCAGCGCAATGTAAATGAGACAGAGGAGCGTGAACGTGCTTTTGTTGCAAAAACTGAGTTGCTACAAGAAATGCAACCTCGGGCTTAGAACACACACCCTTGCACACGCACATTAATGTAAGCCTTCACAGTAACTTGAAACATGAGCATACATTAGAAAATATTCAGTAATGTATTTGTGGCCAGCTTATGCAATAAAGATGTGACATGCACGCACACACTCAATGACACTTTAAAGATAATAACTCAGCGCATAAGAGATAAGGGGTTTGCTCGAGATAAGTTCCTGGACTAAAATAGAATCTGGTGCTGCATTTGATGGGCCTCATGACAGAGCATCACACTGCGGAAACATACTGGCATTGAGTTACATAGCACCCTTGTGCTCAGACACAGTTTAGTGTAGTATAAAAGTAAGTCAAGCTGGTGTTTCAAATTTGCAGCAGATGACAATGTTGCTTTGCACCAACGCACCACCTCGCTGTGTACTATGTAGCCACTGTTAGTTAAATATTCAAGAGCACTATGATAAATGTATGTATGCATCTATGGGTTCAATATTCAACGACTGTACGTGTACACATGGATGCACTTTGTATGTGCAAACACATGACTGTCCACACACATGGATTCATGTAACAGCTGCATCCACTGTGTACTTAATGTCAACCAACAGATCTATCAGTTCCAATGATTTTTAAAGTCATGCATGAACTGCCTTCACTGTGGCCATATTTTCTCTGCAAATAAAATGTCTGCAACAGTCAATGCAGAACTCTGACAAAAATGTGCTTCTACTGATTTCTACTGACTTCTACTGATTTTTAATACCAATGTGCTTTCAGTTCTGAAGTCACAGTTGTTTTTTAGGACCTTTTTAGTATTTTACTTGCCTGGCAACATTAGCAGATGTTTAAACATGCTTAAAGGTAGATAGTCTTGTTCACAGTGTCGTTTGTACTATAAAAATTCTGATAAACAAAATCCAAGCAAACAAGTCCTCGGTTTATCACCTTGAAGGCTAAACTCTGACTTATAGAGAGGCTCAGAGCAACAGACCATTACAGCCATGACATTTCAATAATTGCCTGTAATCTCAGCATCTCTCTGAGCCACATGCTGGCAAACACACACACACACACACACACACACACACAACTTTATCACTGACGGTGACTGAACCTCCACACGTTAAAAGACTAAGGCGACAACTACATTGGCTCAGTCTCGTCTGATTCTGGTGAGATTTAATAGTGTGAACAACCAAATTCATGTGACTTATCGGGGATTGTAGAAGATGGCAAAATGATTTAAAATGAAATAATCAGAACGCTCTTAAATGAATTATGCATGGCTCTTGTAAAAAAAAAACACACACACTTCACATCAAAAAGGCCCCAGTAACACAAAATAATAAAAGAAAAACTGATTTCCAAGTTTGCTGTTTTTAAAGGTTACAGAAAAGTCTTGGTTGTTGTCATTTGCTTAAACACTTCAGGTTGAGGTCAGGCCCACAGTGGAATCGGATTCTGAAGTCATGTGAACAGCTTTTTCGACCCACCGAGTTGCCACAACAGAGTAGTCCACATGAGTAGCTTGGGAATGATTTTACACCGGATACCCATCTGGACACAACCCTCACCATCTACCCAGGCTAGGGATTGGCACTGCACCTCAGGGGATTCAAACCCACAAGCTCCCACACCCAAACCAGCTGCATTATCCTCTCCACCACAGATGAGCTTGAGCCGTCAGACATAAACACAGATACATATGGAAATAGCAATGCATATGTGTACATTTATCCACATAAACCTATCAGTCGTCATCTGCAGACTTGCCCACTTTATCAGAACATCATTATCTCGTCCTTCCTTATGGCACCTGCCTGAAGTTTCCAGAGTTTTCAGGTGGAGGCTGCTGTGGCCTGCTAACCATTACCTCCTCAGCTGTTGTAATGGAGATAGCATGTTCCTTAGCTGCACCTCAACCATTATGGCCATAATTTCATTGAGGGAGACAGTAATGCAGCTAACAAGGAGAAGCAGTCTGCAGGATGTCAACTGAAAAATGATGAAGGTTGGTTTATTACACCTGTATCAGAGCCATATCCTTTGTGTAATCTTATATGGATTAAATGACGGGGATAAGCATAAATAACAACATCCTATTATATACAAAATCTGATATGATTTTTTTTGTCTTCAGCATTCAAGCAAGGACTGACAGCCATTGTGCACGATATGAATTGGATTTGACAATAACAGCCTTGTGAGAAAAGGTGAGTATAATAAAGATCACTTCACTGAAAAGTGGAATTCTTTTTATCTACACAAGACTATAAAAATCTCCATATGTGGGATTGATTTTGACAAGTACAATAGACCTCGGCTAAATTATACGCTATTGGCTTGGAATGTTAAGTAGCAATACAAAGACACAACAAGGGAACACGCTGTGGTATGCACTTTAATCATGCGCAACTGAAAGATCCGCTGTGCACCACAAAAGACAGGAAGGTATGACTTTGTGAAAGTGTGTGTTTGTGTGTCTGTTGGAAAAGAGTGAAAACGAAAAAAAGAATAAATAAATGAATAAAGAGCAAGCAGCCGAACAGTCGTAAAGAGGCTTTCATTGAACACTAAGAAGGGACAATAGAATGATGAGCATCCAGCCTGCTCTTTTCACACTGAGAAAATTGCATTTGGGAATATTGAACGGGCTGGTGTGATGAAGTAGACAGCCCCTCCTCCGAACATGCATACAAACTTGTACAGTTTGTATGGAGGTCTGTATTATCAAAACAGAAAAGATCATATTTACAGAGTCAAAGCTGCTCACACACATGCACACACTTCCCACATGCACCGAGGATCTCATTTAGCCTGTGTGCACGGGCTGGGTGAACACTCCCCACAATTGAAGGAGCGGAAATGAGAATCGCTGCAAATACAAGTGAGAAGAAGAGAAAAAAATGAGTTAAAGATAAAAGCAAAGCAAAAAGGTAGCAGAACAGCCAGTATTCGCAGTAAGCTTTCTGCCAATGCAACTTCCACTCGGCGTGAAAGAACTAATCAGGACTATTCTCAGAAAGGGAAATCATTATTGGGATCAGTTTGGAGCAGCTGAAGTCAACAGGTTTTTGAAAAGTGGTGAGCGGACACACCATTAACTGGGGTTTGCTGACTCTTCGTAAAATGAGTGACGAATGACAAGCTAAGCAGCCATCACATTAGCGAACGACAGCAAGACTGCATTCGGCATTCAGAGTCCTGTATGTCTGTGTGAGCCCAGGGAATGGAACATGAGATGTAGCAGCGGAGATATATGAGGGTTGTAAATGATGGAAACATGGATTTACAAATACCTGGATTTACAGATTTAGTACAAGATTTGGAGATGAGTATATATCCAAATCCTGTTCTTAATTTCACTAATAGATCCATTTATCAACATCAGATGCCAGTATTGTGTGAGAACATCCAAATACAAAAAAACAAGAAAGAACGAATTTCCCATTCCTGCTCTCTGGCACGTAAAACCTGTCTTTTCACTAACAGCAAGAGGTCCTAATAAACTTTCAAGCAAAGAAACCTCCCATTTGAGCCTGGATGAGCCTCCTAACCTCATCTACAGGAGAGTTCAATATGAGGTACCGTTCATACTTGGTACTAGAGCCATGCAAATAATAGAATTTTCAATTGCAATCACAAAAAAATGATTATTATTTACTTAATTATTATTTCTGTTTATTTTTTACTATTTATTTGAAGGAAAATTCACTGTTTTGTTCAATTAATCCAACAAATTTCCAAAGTCAATGAGTAATCGTGTAAAACAATGACCAAAATGATTGCGATGATAATTTTTTCCATGATCGAGCAGCCTTACCTACTACTAATGTGCATCGTAAGTGACAATGCCAAGTGAGCAGTGCTAATGCTATGTGTAAACTCACTCCATTCATTCTGAATAGTTACATAGGCCTGATCACTGTGGACTAATTCAGAGCGGGCCTTT
Source organism: Rhyacichthys aspro (assembly GCA_036850595.1). Lineage (NCBI taxonomy): Eukaryota > Metazoa > Chordata > Actinopteri > Gobiiformes > Rhyacichthyidae > Rhyacichthys > Rhyacichthys aspro. The sequence goes on along the minus strand of CM072148.1, from coordinate 9,889,270 downwards.
GTAGGAGTCTCAAATACATATTGACTTCTGCATCATTCTCTTGGAAAGCAGGAGCACTGTTAGCCAATGTTGTGTGTTAGGCATATCAAGTGGGGAATATACCACTATACTGTATAGGTGTGAACAGAAAAATCACACCTGGTCACTTCTGATTGAATACTAGAAAATGCAAGTCAAACAACCCCTAAGTCTTTTGTTACCACTGGAATGATGCCCTCAGCATTCAATCAAGCCCATTCATTTCTGAAAACCAACGATTCAATTAGTGCCGATTAAAAGCTCATACAGTGCAGTTAAAATAAATGTCGATGTTTACATTAATGCAACAAAGGGGATTTCAACTACAAAGAGAGCTGCCAGTTACATGCTACTCTATTGGCTTGCAATTATGTCTGCGCAAAGCAACAAAGGCAGACAGGCAAAATAAAACAATCAGTGCTTCACACACACACAAATGGCCAGGCAAAACACACACACACTGACACATACTCACACAAATATACACGGGTCACAGAGAAGTGGCTGTCACTGTGATTGGTTCCTGCTGCCGAGGGCGAACCCACAATAGCCAATTATCTGTCATTATACACCACAGCAGCTCTTGCGGTCTGGATGCCTGTGCATGTGTTTGAGTGTGTGTTATAGTGGGAGAGAGATTGGCAAATTGCTAGTTATATATTTCGGTATAGTGAAAGAGGAGAGGAGGCAGAAAAGGGGAGAGATTGAGGAGGATAAAAAAAAAAATATGCAGAGTGAATATAAAAGGAAGCCAGGCAGAGGTTGATGATTAGATTTGACAGTCGCAGAGAAGATGGGATCGTGGGGAGCCGCAGACCTCCAGTGAGCTGCGTCCTGATGACAGATGTCTGGTGACCGTGCGAGGATGAAGACAGCGGCCGCAGATTGAGGCTCCTACTCAGTCCATCATGTGAGACCAATGCGTGACCAGATATCAAAATACATAACAGTATCACTCGCACTTTACGTACGTTTTGGTTGTCATTTATTGCAGCGTTCAGCTACTGGCCAATTTGTTCCAATTAACAAGGTGGGTGATGGAAAAGAGAACAGTTTCACTTTTTTAATATGGGTTGGTATTTGTTTAAAAATATGGGTTGGTATTTGTTTTTGCCAAGCACAGTTTGAATAGAAGCTAATGAAGAAGGTCTAATACCCTCTTATATAATTATACCAGCTAGCGGTTTATTTTTAATCAAGATTAGGCTTCAAAAGGGACCCTGAGACTTTTTCAACACTTGCATGTGGTAGCTCCTACATATACATTACATTACAGCTACACAATCAGGGATGCTATGTTGGCTTACATAGTGGCGTTATTGAAGAACATAGAAAAATGTGATCAGAATAAAATTTTTGATGTAAAATTTGCAAACAACGTTACAGTATAATAAAAATTGTGATCTTGGGTTTTCCAGAAATGACCTTTTGTTTGTTCTACCTGTACTACAGGTTCTCGTTCCATCCTCCTTACTTCCTGGTCCTCTATTATGATACATTCAGCTCTATTACCTTTAATCCTTTTTCATGAACAAACTAACTTTGCCTGGAATGTTATGGTTTATTGAGATCAGACATGCTTTATAGACTATCATCATCTTTTATGGAACAGATTTTGAAGTTACATAATATGGCATCTATATCTTTATCTGCAACCCACAATGACCCAAAAAAGCGCCTCAACTTTTGACAGCCATCTTCATCTAACCTCAGAGATAAGTTTCCTTCCCTTCAAGATTCCTTATCTTCACCAACACCACAGACTGTGCTTCAGGGCAAGTCTTTTCTTTTCTGAATCACAAAATTGTTAAAGAATACCCCTGCCAGTATCAAAATACTGAAGTTCTTTGTCAACAATGAATTACATTACATTTACTTTAAACCATCATATCATATTCTTTCTGTCTCTAAATATCTATGTCTTAGTTATTTCTGCTAAAGGAGAAGCAGTTTGGCTGAGACTTCTGAAGTGTTATGGAACAAGTGCAAACAAGACACCAGTGTCGTGGTAATCATAGCCCTCCTGAGCAGAGCCTGTGGTTCAATTTACATAAGATTAACACAATATGAGCAAACTGTTCTGCTGCTGAGAAAGAAGGCTGGGCAAGTTTGAGAATTTGAATGAAATCTGTGATAAGTCACACTAAATGGACCAGAACAGGCAGAACAATTGGGAGTGGAAAAGTAGGAATCAGAGTTTATGCCTGACAGAACTAATGTAAAACTCAATTTGTATTAGATTATCTTGGAAAGATATTTAATGAAAAAAGTCAGGATGTGCTCTAAATCCACAGCATAATAAATATAAATAGGGAAACCCATTAATTGTGATTTGTAATTGTGTCAGTAAATGTAATCTTTAGTGGTAGCCCTTTATTGATTTGACAGGGAAAATGCTATAAATGCTTGCTTGAAATGAAATCATGTATCATTCAGGCATTAAATCTTTGTACTTTCAGTTCCTGCCATTCTTCTTTCATAATTTATGGCCAAAGCTTCTTTGCTGCTCTATTGAACTGTCTTCATATTTAAGCCTGAACACTGCTCCATCATGACGCATGAGCCCAAGTCATCACATCGTCCGCCTCAGAACAAATCCATCTTACTGTACAGCCTTAATACACATGCAGCATGTGTGCTTATGAAGTATGACACTGATCTGTCTGTGCCTGTTTTACAGCTATGCCTCCATAATCCCTATCCTAATCCACTGTGTGTGTCTCTGTGTGTTGGTGCCACTCGGCTCTTATGTGTGTTTGAGAGAAGCATAGTATTTAAGCTTTTGACTTCCACAGGACTCTCTTTCCCACGCCTTACTCACTATATGTAATACCATAGATAGCCCCTGCAGTCATCCACTTCTCTCCGTCGAAGCACTCAACACAACGGCCTGGACAGAATCATTCTGCACTCCACTGTCAATATCTCCATTACTCCTGCAGTCAACACAGTAAACACAGTGAAAATTGAATGGTTATGGCTAATATTACTCTTAAATGAGCCGATGAAATGCATTCAGACACAGAGAGGTGAATATGCAGTGACATAATTAAAATAATTCCCCAATGAAAGATCTAGTCATGTTTAAGCATTATTTTCACAAAGATTATAATGTGGCAAAGGTTCTTGTTGTGCTTCCAAAATAGAATATGGTTAAATGCCAATTCATTTAAGGCTACCAAATTTAATTAGGTTGTGATGGAAATCTGAAGATACTGTCAAGATAAATGTTCTCATGAGATGTTTGCGGGCATAGTTGTACACTGTGAAATATCTGTTGAATCCGCCACACTTTCTGACTAAAACTGTGGTTATTTTCCCATGACACTGTATGTCAAGAAGCAATCAAAATGAAACTGATTCTTTTAATGATTTTCAGGCCCATATTTTGAGTTTAAAAGTTAAAATAGTGTAGCTTGGCTCCTACTTCTGCATTCAGATTTTCTGCCTTTCTGCCCACTTCTACCTTTGACAGATCAAGCTGACTCAAAATATTGTACTCCAAATTGTTTTGTTGACTGCTAGGAGAAAAACTCTTTTGAGACCGTACAGAACATTTAATGCCATGAACCTCCACTGACCAAGCTCACATCAGCAATACCTGAAAATACATATTAAAAAAAGAAAAAAGAAAAAAAGGAAAAGAAAAGAAATGTGATAATTGAATGGCTTCCTTCGAGACATGACTCAAATATGAATAGAAAGCGAGAGGTTGATGTTCGGGACCCTCAGCAATAATAATCCCATTAGCTCTGTACTGCATGTTAAGCTCTCCACTAATGACAGAAGTGTGTGTGTGTCCTTCTTGTACCATCCTAATTACCAGATGTGACTCACGTGAAGCAGAATCCAAGATGTGGTGGGAACAAGGCTACGAATGACCCAGAAATCTAGCAGCTAATGAGGCAATACACTTTCACACACTGCCAGACAGAGCCAGTGTGAGCGAGGCAAAATGGTGTATTAGACAGAGGGGAGAGATTTGGGAGAAGACGCTCCGTCAGGCAGCTTCCAGCTCAGTCCTCTTCCAAGTGTGAACTAATCTGGCCGCTCTCTGTTCTGTGTCATATCTGGACGTAGCCTCGCAGCACTGCAGCCCCGCGGTACACTTCCACAGGCATGGATTAAGCCCGGCTGCCCCCAAACTAAATTCTCCACTGAAGAATCATCTAGGTGTAATCCCTGTGTGAAGCCAGCCCTGTACGCTAAGGCACAATATTTCCCCCACAATGGCTATTATACACAGCAGGCTGCACACTCTGGAGATACCGCACATGACAGAGCCAGGGATTGCTTTAAATTGTTAGAGAAAATAGAATGGATTCACCGAAGAAACACATCAACTGGGTTCTGAAAGGATGTTTTTATACCTATGTGATTAAAATATTACAATTTTAATGCATGCTGTCAAGTGTTTCTTTTGTATTTGTACTAACTTTTGACATATGCATTTTCTTTTTCATTCCCTCTTAATGAACTGTCAAGAAAAATAAGCAACTGACACAGTATATTCATCTGATTAAAGGCACACACTTACAAAATGAGGGCACATGACAAAAAATAACAATACCAACGTCAAACAGAGAAAAAAATCAACTCAATCAAAACTGATGAAACAGATTAACTTACAGAACTTCGTGAATTTGTTTGCATGGACTTTGTAACTTTTCAATTTGTACTCATATGTTCAGACTTTTAATGGTCTGCCACTGAGCAGGTTACAGGGTCAACATGTGAGTGTCACATCCAGGATTTACAACAAAATAGAATCCTGCAATATCTGCCCTCTGAAGTTAAACCATGACATTTACTTTTAAACAATTCAAATGAGAAGATACTATGGCTCTGTATGTGTGGGTGGCAGGTTAGTTACAGCATCTGTCTAGACTTTTTAAGTATTAGGTCTGAATTAATTTAAAGTGGATTGTTCTGCAAAAAAATCTATATATTGGTATGAGAATAGTTAAGTTGTAGTCTTATTTTATTCACAACTTGTGCATACATTTCAGTGTTTGAAGCTTTTTTTCATCATATTGTTGGATGTATGTTTCACTCATTATATTCACATTGTTGGTGGCACACAACATGGCACTGCTTTAGGTACCTTTTGGTTCAGGAGGCAATATGTTATTGAACCTTTTGAGTATGTTCTCATTCATGATATATACTCATATTGATAAGATAGATGTAATACATATAATACAATCATAACCATTAAGTTCTTCGACACTGACTACTCTCAGTGACTACATTCTCACAAAGGCAAAGGGCAGTTCTCTGGTTGTAACAGCTCCACTATGTGACAACTTAAGTGATAAGTGATATGAAGAAGAGCCACTTAAGGGTGTTATTGTGAGGCGGAGTAGGTTACACTGAGCCCACGCTTTAGCCGTCTCTGCTGCTCCTACACAGGCCTAACATGTGCATCCCTGTTAGTTTGACTGACTGCGCATTTGAGTGAGTTATCTCGATCAAATTCCCAATTACACAGACAAGGGTCTCTTGAAAACACAAACAAACAAACAGACATAAATGCACACACCCCCTCATGCACTTCTAATATAGGAACACACAAGCCCGAGGCACTTCATTTCCTATTCCTCCCCCTCTGCTTATCCACGACACCCTCGTATTCCACTCTGGCCTCCCCAACACTCAACCCACAGTCACTATAGCAACATCACACCGAGCTACTGGCAGCCAGAGGGCTAATCATGTCATTACAACATCTGTCAGAAAACTCGTGTATACAACTGCTTATAGATGCACCCCCAGCAGCATTGGACACAGCTGTCCATACATCATACACACATATGTTCACTCAAACATATGCCATATAAACAGAAAGAGCATCTTACCTTTGTTCATGATTAATAATGAAGTTTAAAAGAGGGAGCTGAAATAGAAACAAGACAAAAAGGTTTATTTTTTTTCTAGGCTTGAACTGTCTGCACACTTGATCAATTAACAAAACCAGTTTCATGGCCAGGGGCAATCATTTACTTGAAACCCTGTCTTGGATAGAAAAGGGAGATAAATGGTGGGAGATTTGCTGCTAAAATGAGCCAATCAAGTGTGTTACAGGAACATGCCTGCTGGGTATGTTGCTCTGCTGCCACCTGTAGGTCAAACTATGTAATTCAGCTTCATAAGGCAACAGTAATACACTGACCTCAGGATATCCACTTAAATCAGTTTGTGTGAACTGTACAAAGTGGAGTTATGAAACAATACAAGATGAAAGACCCAGAGTTTCAAACACAGTCTCATCCGTAGTCTTCTTGGGAAACATATCTGTTTGTTTGCAGTACACCAGGCTCTCCACTGGTGCCACTGTCTGTGCACTATCAAAAATCACTTTCAAGTTTGATGAATCTATCTCTGCTTTTTGATGTTTTGCCAAAGTCTAGTCAAAGCCAGCTTTAGAAAACTAAAAGTGCCACTCAGACCAGCGCACAGCCTACGTGCAGCCTCTGCATCATTTAACAAACCAAAGAGGGGTGAGCAAATGCTTTATATTTAGAATGGTGACGCTATGCAAACTTGAGCACTAACATGAGAGGAAAGCTCAGTGATGCGTTGGAGCTGCATATTCAATAATGTATCAGAGGCAGCGTTTTAAAAACAGCTGGGGATTGCTGCTCTGTCTTGTCCTGTCTGCCCGTCTGTCTCTTTGCATGTCGGTCCCCGGTCTGTCCACAGCATCGGCAACATTTGCTGCTATTGTGGGAGAGTTGATGTTTGGTTAAACTTTCATCCTGTCGACATCATCTTCACTCGCTCCTTTTGTCCCTGAGGATGAGTCTTTCTGTGTTGCTCTTCCCTCTCATTCTCCAATGAGTTCCCAGCCCTTTCTTTAGTTTGCTCGCTGTCTGTGGTCTTCTCTGAAGACATGGCACAGTCTTTTAGCAACATAAATCACAGACAGATCTGGCCTACAACCAATCTGCTTTTGACAGTAGAAAAGACGCCTTACAGTATGTGTGCATGTGCTTGTTTAAAGGTCATTGTGATATTTTAAACGTACCTGTTTTAGTACACAGGTCCACTGTACCGCTTCATTCTTGAGGAGTGAAAGAACAAGAAATCCCTCCAGAATTCTCCTGCAAGAGGGAAAGGAGATACGGGGGAGGGGAAGAGAAGGATTAGGAACACAGTCTTAGCCTTTCACAACACTTTCAAAACCAAGCCAAGCTTAAACTTTTATCTGTTTGTGTCTTTCTTTTGCTTTTGTGTATGCATTTATGTCACAGCCTTCACTTCAGAGCCCTCCGTGTGCACCCTGAGTTGAACCGCTGCAGTGAAGTTGCTCCGTAGAAGGCCAGGTCAAATGAACAGCTCCGGCTCAATTCCTATACAGGGAGCTTTTAAGGCTTTTAAGGCTTGCACATCAGCTGCTTACAAACCATATAAGGCTGCAGTGGAAAAAGGGTGGGAAAAGCATACAGCACCTCACTATGATACAAACTGGCATTTTAACAAGCTGGCATTAGGATGCTCGTGAATATTTACCTGAGATGTGTGAAACATAACCCAAGTATATATGCCATAAATGACCATTTTCAATTTAGATCCATAGTGATACATAAAAAAGGATCTATATCAGGACAAAAAAATCCAATCAGTGACACATCTGACATGATTAAAGTTCACATGTAGACTGTTATGCTTCACATGTTCACATGTAGACTGTACTAAGAGGAAGGGTTAGTGCAATCATGCCGTTTGATGCCGTTTCATGCTCAGTTATAAACATTAATAGTAGCACATAACATGTGTGTAGTAATGTGTTTGTGTATATCTTAAATGTCATATCCAATATCCAAGTTTGACCCCATTAATATAAAGGATAAATGATCTCACGGCCGGGCAAAGTGCACATTGTGCTATTTCAGAGACTCACCACTAGTCTGTGCTATTACACCACTCCTGTACGTGTGCTTTTGACCGACTTACTAAACAAGGCCAAAGAAGATGATGACAGCATACATTAACTGCGGTGTTCATTGTTGGCGCAACAAGAGAAATAATTACAGATTAAATCAGGACATAAGTGATGGCTGTATGATCAGATGCTACACCATAAAACCTTTTTGTCATGTAATGTATTAACAGCCATGATAATCTGGTTAAATAAGGAGACTTGACATGGTATATGGTATAGAAATGTGTGAAGGTTTATTCACACTTAATTTTCACTTGATATATTTACATCTCTCCCTGGAACTCCTTCCACTTGCATCATGTTTCTCAGTAATGGTCTGACAATGGCTGGTGAAATGAGTTGGCAGGAGAATATCCGAAGCATCAGTTAGATTGTATTGCGGACGCCAGTTTTCCTCTCTATCACATTGTTTTCTTGTTGGGTCTCAGCGCTCCCCGGTTGGAAACCACCTTGTTAGCGAGAATGTGCTTCACCTGTACTGGCCCAGCAGAAGTAATTAAAGCCTCGGCTGGCGTGTACGGCGGGGAAAGAATTGGGAAACTAGATCATATAGGTCACTGGTGTTGGCACAATCAGTTTTAGTGTACGGAGACTACACAGCGAACGAGTGAACGAGTGCTTTTTGAGTGAATACTATTTTTCTGTCACTGATTTCGACTATTAGGTGTGACTCAAAATGATAACAGTAAATCAAATCTAGCTGTGCCCTTTGGACATTATACCTTTAAGGTCCCTGGTAGTAGCAGGAATGATTCACGGCTGAGTGGTGTTATATTTAGGCCACTGAAGTGCTTCCCCATGCCGCTTTCACACCAGCAACCAACTATTTCTGCACAGCAATGGCCCGAATATTTTTTTATTTTATTTCTTTCAGCCCTGTGGAACTCTTTGCCTCTCTTTGGTTTGGCTTCACTCAGCATGTGTGAAGCACTCTTTTTAAGTTTCTGTCAACTGGACTCAACATCAAGGAAAGTGGGTAAGCAGGGCAGTGGAGTGGGCATCAGAGGCGGCGTCAGATGGCCGTCTCTTAAGCCCTACTTTACTCTGAGGTGATAGTGGGTCCCTGCATAACACTGACATCATTACCTACTAACGGTCTCCAGACATGGCCTCTTTCCAATGAACCGTCTTTTTGGCTATCAGTATATATCTGAAGTATCAACACACTTGATACCAAAAATTAGCAGCATTAATCTTTGTAAACATGTTTACTCTTTTGAGGTGTGTACGCAGTGTTTATCAAAGTTTGCCCAAAATGTTAAGGAGGTTTTCGCAGGTCAAGTCGGCAATAGGGACCCTCAGAGCGGCATGACACAGTTTTCCGTAAACAACTTGTTTACAACTTGATGTTATGTGCATTTGTCTACGTTTTGGAGTTTACACATAGGGATCTGTCACAGTTGACTGGACGTTATGAGAGAATGCATCACCGCTGACCTTAAAACGACTGACTTTCTGCTTGTGAACCTCCAGAGACACAGGCAAAGGTCTTAATAAACCAGCTACAGTTCCTTATATCCTAACCTTAAAGGAGGAGGTGCAGACAAGACCAAGCAGTGTAAGTGCAGCCATTTTCAGTTAAAGGCTCATTAGAAATAAAATGATTGCTCACACCATCAGTCCTCTGCATGTTTTTCATTCTGTTTCAACATGTTCAGGATGTTGCCTGGTGGCTTTAGCATTAGCCCAGTGCAATGGGAATGAAATATACTGGACCCAAAAAGTGGATATAACTCTTTACAAACAACAAGAAACCTGACTTTTAAGTGCTTCAAAAAAGCTATTCTATTTTTGGATTCTGGTGAGCACTATAATCAGTACAGGAATCACCTTTGTCAATACAAACACAACGCAACATAGACTCCCCCTGTTTTCTTTCCTTTAAAGTAATCCAAGTTCATTGTTTGTGTGCCTCGTCAGAGACAGACAACTTCAGCCTAAACAGCCATTAACACAAGCAGTATAGACGTTATATTTTATTTTTTCATAACTGTGGCTGTGTTGATGCAAATTGCATACAATTTGGCCAGGTTTTGTATTTTGGGGTAAATTTTAATCTTTCATTATTTTATTTTTTTCTTCTGGTCTTTTGGGTCCAAGGGACTCAGGTGGAGCAAATTATTTACATTTGACTTTGCACAGAAAAATTTAAAGAGTCACTGTTGCTGCCAATTTTTGATACTCCCAGGCTTGGATAATTAAAAAAACAAAAAAACAAAAACAAATTTGCATTAACTTTATGCACTTTAAACACTTTTATGCCTAAAACTAGCATTTATGCAGTTAAAAATAAAAAAATAAAGTCACAAATGTTTGTTATGTGTGGTGAAGACGCAAATTGATGATGGCATTCATGAAAAATGCAAAAAAAAAAAAAAAACTTGAAAAACTTGAAAAATGAAGGGACCCCAAAAGGTGAAAAAACGTAATTTAAAGTAAATTTTTAGACTATTATGTTAGAGTAAAATGTTTACTTGAGTAATACTTTTACTGTTTATGTAAGATACAAGTAGTTTCCCACTTTTTTCTTTAACAGTATAAGTACTTTTCACTATAATACCATAATCACTCTATGGAGGCCATCTAATCTCATAACATGTTAAAGGTATTATTTGCTTTGTGCAACTAAAGTAGAGGGTGTTATAAGCTATTCTTTGCAGTGTGTAATAACAAGGCTTCCACAATGGGCGCACCAACACTTATTGAGAAACTGTGTCATGTCTTGCAATAATCCAATATTCTTAAAATTTCAGCTAACAATGCAACAAGAGAAGAAAATCCCAATATCTCTTCTGTAGCGCTGCAGACATTGTGCTTGGGGTGGCCCTGTAGTCACGGTATATATGGTGACAATTGTGAATTATCATTTGGAAGGTGCAACAAATTACTCAGCGGTGTCCTACTTTTAAAGACATATTAGACGCTACTGCGCTCCGGGCCACGAGGAGCGATGACTGAGTGAGCCACCGAAGTAAAAAGAAAGAGTCTTCAGCACAGAGGGGATGCGAGAAAAAATGAACTAGTGTTATAGAGTGAAGAGGATAAAGAGAATTATAGCAAATGAGAAAGGGCAAATACGATAGAGGAGCTTCTAAAGTGGAGGAACACTGCCCTGCTCCATCTGCTCGGTGATCATTTTCGAAGGGCAGAATTACTGAACATCCAATTCCCTCGCCGAGTTAACATCCAATTGTCTCTGTGTTAACATACTAATTCCTCTGATGCAGCCAGCTTTTCCCACCGCTAAGAGACGGTAAAGTTCTGGATGAAATACCACCTGACATTTCCTTCTCCGAGGCGAGCGTTAATTTAAGCTGAATAAATAGGGAGAGGTGACAGGGTGTCATAGAGGTGGTGCCTGGTGAGGCCGCCTCGACCTGACACTTGCTTATTTCTTGCGTTTGACGAGGTCACAAATGTTACGACTGATATTGGAATCCCGCGAGTGCAGAGAAGGGAACGTCGGAGCGGCCGCAAAAATGACTGCAGCGGGTTTTCTAATGAAGCCTCTCAGTCCCGATGCCAAAGTGACCCATTTTCTCTCTTCCGTTTCAGCCCCCCTCACACTGATACAGCTGCCCCAAATTCTTCACAGGGAAAAAATATGCATAAATCTAATTAAAATGGATAAAATGATCGGGATAGATTCTTCTTATATTCTCTTTTTCAAAACCATTAGTCCTTGGGTTTGTTTGGACCCGAGCGGCTCAGCGGGACGAGGTCAGTTTTCATTCTCAGGAGAAAATGTCACAGTGGAGGCGGTAAATTACAATAACACAAATGAACTTTCACTTTAAAGGACAAGGTGGGATTGAAAAGATGTTTTAACTGTGTATGAATGTGTGTTTATGGCTTGACTTCACACCGATTTCTAACATGAATCCAAACCTTGCCTTGTATCTTTGAGAAGCATTTTCTTTCTTCTTTTGTGCCAAACAAAGCCAAACCGAGTATTTTATTCCCATTTCTCTTTAAATTAACTATGAAATTGCTTCCGTAACGCTCATCATCGTACTTTTTATTTTAGTTATGACACCATTTTAAGCAAATTAAAATGATGTGGGAGGCTCATGAAGTAAAAGTATGGTGAGCGGTCCAAATTGCAAAGCCATGCAAGATAGCAAGGGATTTAGTTAAATATCTTGCAATTACAAAACTCCCTGAAGCGACTGATTATACAGTGCTCAGACATGCACTTAAAGCGTACCAGGTTGTTAACTTAACACAACACACTCTGTTTCCAGACTCCAAAATGGCTCCAGACTCCTTGTACCGTTTGAGTTCAATGTTTCACTTTTCCTGATCAAACACACTGGACTAACCTCTATGAAGTGTTTAAATGGTCACATCACATTTGAATACATTTGTGTATCCAGAAGGAAATAAGGAAAACAAAGCATGCCTTTATTCGTTTTAAAGGCTACATTTTGAATTGTGTCAACAGGCTGTGTGATTTGTCTCTAAAGGTCATACAACTGGTCTTAAACTGCCAGTATCTTTGTACAGTAATTTTCTTGAAAATCCTGTATCTTAACTTTAAACAGGATTAATCACCTAAAACTCTCTTCTACCAGGTTAGACAAAACCTAACAATCTTCGTCTATCACAAAGCAGGTGACCAACTCATTCAGTTAACCCTTCCATGTCTAAAATGAACATAAACTGAATGAATTGCACACATAGGCACCAAATAAACACCCGCAATCAGACCGAAGTGTGGAATCTACTGTTAAATGTAAAGTTAGCATCACTATCACAGAAGCTATTCATCTGTGGATCACAATACAATTAAAGCCATTCATTGTAAATGTGTATAAACCTAGATACCTTGTTTTTGTTTTTTGTCCTTCGACGCACCAGTTTTATTGTCCCTGATTGGTCAGAGGGCTGTGTTTTTATCTGGAACTGAACCTGGCCCGTAGCAGGTTATTTGTTCAGTATTAGTTTTCATAAAGATCTATCTCAACACAAAGTAAAGCATTTTTGTGATACTAAAAACAGAGGGTTATGCAAGTAGTTTGTAGTAAAACGTATAGTTAGCTTTCTAGAAAACAAAGCTGTGGACTAGTTCCGGTCTGAATAAATAGTTTTCCCTGTCCACTGAGATCCACTTGCCCCTTAATAAGGGCTCAAAATTCAGAATTAACAAACATACACACGTATTGTCTGTCTTTACTTGTTCTTTAATGTGCAGAAATTTGTTGATGTGAAGAAAAACAGATCTAGTTTGAGAGAAAAATTCGATTTCATTTGTTAGTACTAGGTTTTTATTGTTGTGATTTGAGGCATTACTTTCCTTGACAAGCACAGACTTCCTGTAACACTCCAGAATAGTCCCACTGCCTGCAGTTGATGCGGCTGTGGAGAAAGTCCAGTATTTTACCTTCTGGATACTCACGTCTTATTTCTCATTACTGTGTATTTCTGTAGATTTTCCTGCCACTATTTTTGTCTTAGCCAAAATTACTTGAAAACCCATTTCATCTGAGCCTCTAAGGTCAGTCGAGCAATCTGATACTTTGTAGAAAACTGTTTTTTTTTTTACCCATGCCATTCTGTCTTCGCATCAGGAAGGAGGAGCAGATTTGTCCTGTCACTACTCTCCCGTGTGTGTGTGTGTGTGTGTGTGTGAGTGAGTGTGTGTGTGTTTGTTTCCTCTTCCCGAGCATCTGCTGTCATCCACTTGGTGAAAAACGAGGTGCATATAAGTCATCCAGTGAGAGGTAGTCGCTAATAGGATAGAGGCTGCTCCCTTCCCGCTATATTCCCGAGTACACAGCCACACGACTGGTGCACGCACTCGCGGGGAAGCTGTCTCTCACACACGCGGCCAATGAATGAGCTATGGCCTTATTACACACCTAAGTTCCTTGCTGCCGGTGTCCTCGCGTAAAAGCCACAACACACTCCACATCCATCCATTTCTTCATCTGTGCGTCTTTCTCTCCTCTGATTATACGCTGTGCTTCAAAAATACTGTGCTGTTCAGAGTACAAATCTACTGTGTCTTGTCACCGAAGTATTTTCATCTGTAAAACTGCTGACAGGGCGCTTCAAACTTTTTCAAGTGGTCAGTCGCTACACAGTGTCCACTCTTTAAAACATGGACCAAGACACAATATACCTTGCTCTCTATAAGACAGTGTTCAACCACAAAATGCAATGAATATTCACGCACATGAACTGGGGACGAGTTGTGGGAGAAAAAGAGGTGTATCTGGTGTTTGTACTTCGCTGTGTGTCACCATCAGACACAAAATCACACAGACAACTGACTGAAAACATCAGGGAGGAAAAACGTATCGTTATCACAACATCACTTTGTGCCATACATGACAAATGAGTGCTCCACTACTAATTCAGAGGCATATCTATTATGTCAGGAGCATAGAGACACTAAAAATGCTGTGCTTACTGTAAAAATGTTATTATTTATAGTGGTTTAATTGCTTAGGATTCAACACAATGAAGTTATAATGCAGAATGTATTACAGAGTCAATGAGTATCTTAAATGAGTACTTCTTAAAGTGAACTTTAGAGATTTATGCTTATGTACTCTTCTAATATACCATGTTTGTAGGATTTAACATTTGTATGTAAATATGACATGTATGCCATTTTTTCCATGTCTACGTTTCTGCTATTTTTTCACCATTTGCAGTGTTTTGCAGCATTATATTGGATTTTTCATGTTCCTCTCCAGAAAACACGGCCTTAGTGGCTAAGCTGGTAGTGGCACAGTGGACTCACTGGGGTGAACTGTGTAGGATTTACTGTTATGTTTAGCCGTTGTGCTCTGACAAAAGTGGCCGAGAAAGGGTTAAAGCACAATTTACAGAGAATATTTGTGGACAATCCTAGCCCCACGCTCTGTCCTCGTCTTTAGTGCTCAGTGAAAGTCAAATCTCTGTTTACTCTGGCTTTTGAATAAACTCTAGCCAGCTGTTGTTTGACTACATTTTCTTTCAACTGTGAGCTGTGATTTCACTGTGGGCTACAGACTCAAAACATCTTTAAACTTAGGAGTAAAATGATCAAATACAGGTGAGGGGCAGTTTGTTTACAGATAGGGATCTGGATGGTTAAAAGTGAATAGCAATAAAATGCGGTCTAGGCAAGAGTCGACGTATAAGCAATTAGAGAAACAAAGCACTGCATAAAGTCAGCCCCATTTTAGATTAACACGCACAATTGTACCAACGAATACAATAGTTGGTTCATTTGAATTAGTCTACACATAATGGAAATCCATTTTATTAAACATATGATCCTTTAGAATAATGTGGAGCTGAATGTATCTGTAACACTTTTTACTCTTTTCTTTACATGGAAGAGACATATCTGAGTGTGGAAATCCAATCACAGCTCACACAAGAAAAGGAAAATACAGCAAGACATTATGACAGTGGACTAGAGTTAATTCAAAAGTCATGGCGCTGACCAGTAAAAAAATAAAATATTGTAGTGAAATGAATGGCATCAGATCATCAGAAAGGTGAGCCTCAACTTGGACAATGTGATTTAATACCATACCTTACCTCACAATTTTTTCCTTTTATTAAATCTGTAATGGAAACAGTATGGAAGAGATGTGGTTTGCCCTCATTTCATGCTTACACAATTGATAATACCTGATCTCCCCGCTGTGTTATAGCACTGTTCTCTAACCTACCTTTGTGAGATCCCCACCTCCTCAAAACCCCACCTTCCTTTTCCCTTCCTTCCTTCCTTCCTTGCTCCCATCCTACCTCAGCCTGACCCATCCTTCCTTTCCCTCCTTCCCTCCGCTCGCCTCCAAACTTTCATCATATCCCACTCTGTGCTTGATCTATTAATCTCTCTGCGTTCTCACTCGGCCTTACCTATCCCCTTGGCTCCTTTCCTCCCTTTGCTCCTTCCCTCCCTGCTCCCTCTTCTTCTTCTTCTCACCCTATTTTCGCAGCTATACAGCACCTGCTGCAGGAGCTGTCTAGACCGGCAAAAGAAATGAGGATGGAGAAGGAGGGAGGGGTAATAACATCACACCATACGGAGACAGGAATAAGACAGTGGACAGGCGAGTGGAGTGGATGGAACACTAGCAGAGATATAAAAAGGCCTCATGATCCCAAGTGTTCATTTTTCCAAAGAGGAGAATTTGCTGTTTCTTTTTAGTTGTCAGTTTTTTTTTTTTTGCTCTAAATTGTTTGGCGTCTTCACAACAGCAATCACTTTCAGCCCTTCACTACTTCACACCTTCGTCCACTCATCTGTCATTTAGAGCGCAATGGAACCTGCTTTTTCAGGGGATCTGATAAACACAACCCATTCCTGTTTCACAAGTTTTCATGTCCTTTCTTTCCCATGAATGAATGTGCAGACCAGTTTTGGTGTTAAAAAAAAAAAAAGGCTTCATTTAAAGGATAAAGAAAATGAGGATAAACAGATGCTCGATTACATCTTCATAAGACCGAGCCGCACACACACTGTTGCTTGATGAGCGTTGTGTGTGTGTGTGTGTGTCGAGCACTTGACGGAGGGTGGTGTCCTGTCTGTCTGTAACAGGATGTGATAATTAACCTTTCTCCCGCTGAGCGCTGCTATTAAAGCTACGAAAGGCTGAGTTTTATCCCCAACACAACACATTACACAAGGAAAGTAGTTGTAGTAGGAAAACACTGACATTAAACAGCAAAGAGGTTCATGCAGAGGCCATCGGGTCGATTCATGTCGATGTGTGTATCTGCCTCACGACCTGTTTGTCAAGTTGTTGTTGTTTTGCATTTGCTTTTGACTTGATGTTACTTACTTTCTTTATGGAGTGATAAAACTGGAATGAAATAACATCTCGCTTTATGCTAGATGAATTCTAGAGAAGGGCTTTAAATATTATTAGGGGTATAACAGTACAAGAGCATATTACATAAACCGGGCCTGTTTGCTTCACATCTTCCCTTCTCTCACTCCTTATTTCTTGTCAATCTACGACAAGTTTGAATTAAAGAATCTTTATTCATCTTGTTCCACTTAGTACTATTAGGGGTGGTGGGTGACTGCAGCCTATCCCAGCAGCTTTGGGCCTTAGGCGGAGTTCATCCTGGACAATTGCCAGTAGTTTGCAGGGCTGACACTGACAAACCATTCACTCTCACATTAATTCACTAGGGGTAGTTGAGCGTTGCCAATTGATCTATACATGCATGTCTTTGGGCGGTGGGAGGAAGCCGGAGAGGACCCACGATAACACGGGGAGGACATGCAGACTCCTCACAGAAAAGCCTCAGTTGGCCACGTGGGATTTGAACTCAAGACCTTATTGCTCTGAAGCTGGAGTGCTGAATATTTTGCCAGTGTGCATCCCCAGGATTCATAACTTGTCTATTTACACATTAAGATGTGTAAATAGTTACAGTAATCCAATTCAACTTCAGAAAGTACAAAAATAGAACTAACTTGGCCATCCACTCCTCTAGAGGGAACAGCACATCAAATAAAGTACAACCCTGAAGAAATGCTTCCGGTTGGTGTGACTCATCAACAATATCAGCAGTACACAATGTAATCTGCACAGAGACTTACTTCACTCTGACTATTGCTGTGTACAAGTAACATGCACATTATGCAGAGGTGCATTATTGAGCCCCTTGCTCTATCAACCTTTCTTTGAAACTTTCTCTTGTCAATGTGTTGTCATATTTGGTCACATGACCTCTACAACAACCTAGATCTATGTGGTGTAATCCATATTTCACTTAACGCATGTGGCGCATACATTTTTGTGTTCCCTGACTCGTGTACATGTTTACAAACAGTAAGTATATCTTTGGCCTAAGAAGGATTTAGAATAACCTTTAATGGAGGTTTGTCAAGTCCTGACCTTTACAAGATCAACAGGCAAACTAGCTTTCATTAATATATTATGATAAAAAGGACATAATCATAAAAGGTGCTAGTGCTCTATACGTTTGGTTGCACCCACAGCAAACACTGTGGAAAAAAAACTCGCTTCAACTTGGGAAAATGTAGATAGATTTAGATTTCACCGGATTGTGCAAGTGTGAGCAACTGCAGACTGCAAACTAACCGCTTATGTAAAAGGAAAAAAAGTAACTTTCTGAATCCTAGTCGTTCATTTTCAGTAAATGGTCAATGACAGCTTTAAGTTTCACCACTGCGCTGCAAAATGTGTGGGTACGACTCCAGTTAGAGACTTCCCTCTCAGGCAGATGAATGTGAACACATCCTAACAGTGGCAGCTTCTGAATCATTCTGCACAGAAAAATGGAAAGCTCATCGAGAAAGAGCATAAAATAGAGTATGGAGTAAAACTGCGACTGTGACATAACTGTCCAGTCAAAGTATTAAGAAGTTTTAGTAAAATAATCACTTTGTGACTTCAGAATATGTTTTTTACATTCAGAAACTTGCTGCCATACTAACCAGTTATTCCTCACAGTGGAATAATTGTGGTTATGAATTTGCTTTATTTTCCTAAGGATGTACAATTGAATCACTTAATAAACATAATATTGATTCATTCATTTAGTCAGACCCTTTCATTTTAATTGCATAATATCTTCATCTTCTCCTTCTGATCACCCAGTGTAAAATTTCATAATAAGGAAAGCAAGCCTCCGAATAGTGCTTAATTAAGTGACTAAAGTGAATGCAGTTCGACAAGAGGAGGATGGATGCACATTGAAAAAGAAACAAAACTCGCAGAGTGGAGTCAGGGCCAATGTGGCAGATGGGCCAGCAGTAGAGTAACATATGACTTTGTGCCCCCGAGTGAGTCTCCAGTAGCAGCACGCCAGCCAAACCTTAGCCACTAATGAGGCTCTACACACAGTCCCAACAGAGCCCACTCAAAACACTGGGAACCAGACGCACACAAGCAGCGAGACAGAAACATGATACCGGCTCGCACACACAACCTTGGGAACCAAAGCAAACAAACACTGAGAAGACCACAACAAGTACGACCTATGTGTTCGCCAACAACCTTATGGCCTCTATTGTGGTATTTCCTAAATTTTAACTTCTTCTGAGGTTTGGCATCCATCTGCACGTGTCTACACTTCAGATGCAGGACAGGACAAACTCCTTAAACAGTGACACTCAGGAAACTCAGGACAAGTCAAATAATTCTTAGGATTTTTACAATTTAGAAAAAGTTTAGTAGAGGTTCTGGTTCCAGCAACTTTAGCATTTTAAAGCTTCACCTCTTCGTCTTATGGTCCAGTTCATTAAATTACATTTATAATTGCAAGTACATGCCCGTGTTCATGCAATTTTACTTTAACGCATCACACTAAATGAGGCACAGTTCTTCTGTTCTGGTTCCTCTATTTAGGTCACTTTTCAGCTTATAGAATTTTTTAAAATGTATTGGGTCAATGTGGCTTTGGTCTTTGGTCTTTAAAATCTTAAATTTCACTAAAATTTCCGGAAAAGGAAGGTAGTGCTGAAAATCAAGAAGTGGATTTTTATAAATGTCTGCTTTGCACTGGACACAGCCAACAGTGACGTAAAAATATATATTGTCTAAAATATTTTAACACTTGCCGCTCTTTCTTTTCCATACAGCACATTAAATGCTTCAGACCTTTCTATAGACAGGTTCAGTATCTTTTTGGCTATTCATGGAATCCCACCCAAATGACTTTTTCACTTTGTATATTGGCAGTAACCTATTGCACAGGCTTGTCTCACTTGTACACATGACAGCACTTATAGAGAGAAGAGGATAGATAATAGATTTATGAAGACACTTTTATAGTTTTGTTACTGCAAAGGTATTACCTCACAGCCGACTCTTGTGTGGCCCTGATATTGCAAGTCTGCAGATATTATTGCAGATCAAAGTAATAACTATGAAACTACACTAAAACTGAAAACTTAGAATCTAAAAATAAACAATAAACAACAGAGTGGTCCAATTTAAAAAAAAAAACTGTATCTGGTTGCTTTTGTTGTGACAGACTCAATTTTAGCAAAGGTGTGCAACAGTAGCACTTATTCCTCAGTGTGTAACATTTATGATATGTGTAATAAATGAGAACAATAATAAAGGCTGATATGCTCTAACACTATACACAGTGCAGTGGGTGCATTTCTGCCTTTACCTCAGAGTGCAGTGGGAGTGCCACCAAAAGTGTCTCTTTGTTATCTTAACACAATGTTATTGCGTTACAGCGCGCACAATCTTGAGCCAAATAAACTCGGAGGATGCAGATTGTTTCGTGATACACGTTCTGTGCCAAGTGCTGGTGGCACGCTGTGTTTTATGGGTGGAAAAATCAGAGAAGAAAGTACAAGAAATGAAACATGAAATGAGACTCTTACCTTAAGAAGCACTTCAGCACATCAAACTGTAAAGACAAGGAGTGCACAAGGAGCAAGGGAGGATAAAGGGGAGGGGGACAAGGGAGGAGAGAAAAAGAATGAAATTAGATTAGGGTGCAGTCACAGAACAACAACTTAGCAATGCTCTTCACTGGAGACAGTCTGCACTTGACTTTTACAAGTATAACTAGAATTTCTTTTAAAATGATAATCACTCAACTTGAAAACAATAACTGGATTTAAAACTAAATATAATTATGATAAATATCACTATTACCCAATATGTACCAGGGCTTCCCTAATTAAGAACTTACTTTTTGACACAAAGGAACGGAGCTCCTGGGAGGAAAATAATGGTTCTAAGGTTTCAACAACACATTGCTAGTCTCACACCAACAACTGCGTTATGACAGAGCCTGGGGGCTACAAATATATGCTTTTCAAATATTCCATTTCTAAAGAAGTTTCTTTTTAAGCACAATCGTTCAATCAATAAATAGCAATGAACTGGATTTAGTTTAATGACCAGTAAAACTATTGTCTGGTTGATTAGGACAGGCACGACTTTTAAAACAAGTATCAAAAGCTCATGTTTAGGACACAGTGTTCTAACTTCTGATATTGGCTCTCCTCGAACCATTAACAAACTTTAACTTTAAAATAAAAAACAGAAGTCCACTGCTCAAGATGGTGTTTTTAATAAATATAAAGTGATGTAATGTCTGTGGCTACGTGCCACTTTAGAACCAGCTCTAGCACTAAATTGGAAAGGAAGGCAACATGCATTTTACTGTAAATTAACTCATTAAGACCACTGATTTAAATGATGAGGTGCTGATTTACATATCATGGTAAAGTGTGCAAATGTTCCTGAGTTCAAAGCAGATGGAGTTTGACAGCATTCGGCAGAAACAAAGCAAATACAGTTTGACAGTTGTAAAGAAACTGCTTTTAAATGTGCTTTTGAGGGGGCGGGTTATGAGAGTTTCAACAGACAGAATAAAGAAAAACTCAATCTAGAAATAGCCCTCAGTGTGACTGGAACCTGTACAATATTTATCGCTGTCCTCCCTTCCCTCCTGCGCTCCAGACTTTAGCAGAGCTTAGAGTGGAGCTGGAAGTGCTTTGGTTTGTCTCTGTTTTTCTGTGCCAACACTGACCTAAGCGCCTGGCTTAGGATGCAAAAATGACAAACAATTAGTGGTCAGGCTGCACAAGTTTCAGTGAGTTCAGCTCAAAAATAGAAAAGGCCTGTGTAAATCTAGAGATGCTTAAAAAAGTAAGAGGATGCTGGAATATTGTAAAGGTTGAGCGTACTTTCAAAACTGTGTGTTTTTGCTGCACAAATTAACTGTAGCTTTCCGCTCACTTTCTGAAAAGGTCACACAACAGTCCAAGGACAAGCTCGTTATTTCACTCTAAAAAGAACCTGAATGCGCAATGAGTTGTCTGTAGAAATGTACATTAGAGTACAATAAAACATTTATATTTTATTGTGCCCTGTCATGGTTATATATGCAGGCTTACATATCCTAAGGTCAAGTTAACCATCGTTTGAAACTAGCGCAGTAGAACAATCCTTTTAATATTCTGTGCATTCAGGAACCATCCAACACACCTCGGCTTTTCTTTAGGTGTATTCCATCTTATACATAGCGCTTAGGACCCATGTTTTTTATTTGACACATTTTTAACAGTGTTTTTGGTAAGAAAAATACAATACCTGGCCCTGTTTGGACTTGGCATTAAAATACATCCAGAGTAATCAAGTCTCAAGTGGCCAGCCTTGAAAATAAGGCACTTGAATGACATTTCATTGAGGAGCGCAAATGTGAATGCATCTACTGTCTCTATCTACTGTCTCTTGCCTAAATATGACTTTGGGAAAATGGCTTCTCATAAATACAGCTCAAACATGATCAAGTTAGTTCTTTTGGCCTATGCTGTATGAAAATAACTGGGGATGCAACAATTCAGGGATAGAACTTTGTGTTTTTGTAATAAATGGTATCTCTTATAGATTAGAACTGTCTGACATTTAGAACACAATGCAATATACAACACTGTAAGGATATATTGCAGTGCTGCTGTGACACCTTCAGTTTTAATTCAGTTAAATAAAGGTGTTAAAAAGTGTGTGATTATTTTACATGTATTTGAGGGAAAAAAATATAATATTGTAATAGAAATCATCTGGAATCATCTACGCTTTTGCTAATCACATGCTCACATATCGAGAGGTATCAAGTTGGGGATGCTCCCATTGGCTGTTAAATATTAAATGATAATATATGACAGATAACACAGAAAATGTATCTCTTCCAGCGCAAACTCAGAGCTAGAAGTTTAAAGTAAGCTCTATTTTGATGTTGTGTGCATTTCTTGGTGGCAAATTGGTTCAGTTTTATTTTATTTTTTTAATAAAAGAACAGCAGGAAAAGTAGCCAGCTGTTGTTGGGGGTGGAGTGGTGTTTGATAACCCAAATACACCAACATATTGTACTATCTGACAGTTCAAACTGTCCTGAACTAGGGCTGCAATCTTTGTAAAACATGAAATATGCAATAACCAAGTAGAATATTGTGATAACAATAGAACTAGAAACAACTAAATAACCCTTTTGGCAAATTAAATGTTGGATTCATTTCAAATATATCAACAAATGAATGGCTCTTGACTATCATAACCTCTTTGGATACACCACAATTTTACTTAAAACTAAATGAAAATGGAATATTATCAAAAATATATTTCATTTTTTAATATTGTGATGATGATGAATATTTAATATACTGCGCAGCCCTTTTTTGAGCTATTGATGTTATGCATGTTGGTTTTGCCGTGATGATGACATTTTCAATATACAGTGCACGACTGTCATTAACAATAGTGCAACAATGGCTTTACATTACATCACCATGACACTGTAAAATCTCTGCGAGGACTTTTCTCAGGCATTGCTTTAAACACACTAACTATTGTACATGCTGTGGAAAATGCACAGCATGCTACTTAAGTATACATTATGTAATTAACACAACACAAACAAGCTGACACATTATCGGCTTCAGACACACACACAGAGTGGGGTGATCAGACTGTTTCATTAGTGAGGAGCAGATAGATTACCCTCCCAAAGGAGACATTGACCAAGAGGCCATTGATCTACTGAGCTAAGCCAATCTGTCGTGTATGTGTGTGTGTTTGTGTGTGTGTAAAAGTAGCCTACTGATGTAGTCTTCAAGTTGTTTAGAGTAAGCACAGTAAATCTAATCCAGTTGTGTTTAATGGAGAGGGAAAGAAACGGGCCGTAGACAAATTCATTAGGTTCAATTACCCCGTCCAATCACTGCCATCTTACGCACACACACACACACACACAGACACACACACACACACACACAGACACAGTCGAAGTGTGTGCATCAGCGACGTTTATGTCTTGGCAGAACACCATGTGAAAACGATTGATAGCACTTGAATGGTAAATAAAAATATATTTATATCACTTACTAAATGACAACATGGTACGTTCAGAGCAATCTAATATCATTTGATCTCATTGAAGGCGGGCAGAGTACTGAAGCGTAAATCAATCTGGCTAAAACTGGAATCACTGAATTATACCGTCTTATTGATGATTCAATAAAGATCTTTTGGCTCAGAGGTTGTAATCATGACTTATGGTAATAATACAATGACACCACCATATTTGCCATAATGAGCTCTTGGTAAATGATAACAATCACAAAACAAGAAGAGCGCTCTGCTTCTCTGGTGACATATCCTCCATGCGTCCCATCTACATGTGTGGGACTTGTAATTAGCTTTGGAGCTTGTTCTGTTGCATTGGATGTGAAGGTAATTGGGACTTTTGGACACTCACTCTCAATCTCTGTCAGTGTGTGTGTGTGTGTGTGTGTTCTGAAGGATCTGTATTCTGGAGGGGGGCCAAACCATTACTGTGCGCTCAGCCTGCTCTAAAGCAGCTTGTGATTCATTAGTAATGAGTCCATTTGCAAACTAAATGAGTGTTTGAGTGGACGGACAGCAACGTGCGCGAGCGGTGACTGCGTTCATTTAGTCTGTGGAGGTATAAAAAGGCACACAGTCTGTACAGCATAGACAGTAGAAGAATTGTGAAGGGAGTCAATGTGACGTCACCCGTATAAACTTAAAATGAAAATGTGAAACGGCAGAAGTCAGCATACTGGGTGTAAGGAGCCAGTAATGATTACCGTGTTTCTAAAATGTGAGTTTGGCAAGTTCAAAACAAGACAATCATGAAGATAGGTGTAGCTGTAGATTGTGTAGCAAATGTAATCCCTCTGAACACAAGAAACATCCTGCAACAATTTGAGCAGCAGTGCTAAAATCACAATATTGAAGAGCAACTAAAGTAAAAAATAATAATAACGTGGGACCAGAGATAATGGTAAGTGCCTGAATGCAAGTTTTGTAATTGTATGACAAAAGACAATAAGACTCTATGTGCATATGTATTTTTAAAAGTGATATTTTCCCAAAAGCGTCTCACTAAATGTCTCTATCCACACAATACAGCCATAAACTCTCACAAATCTGCCAGGCCACCACACATTAGACAATGCATCAACACCAGTGAAGGACATTCTGATTTATTTAACACAAAAGTTGTCAAATTTGTTCTAAAACCACTGTACCACTGTTATTATTTATCAATCAAAGCATGTGCAAACTGAGTTGAGATGTCACCACACTTAGAAAAAGGCCCTGTCTACACATAAAGATAATAAACAGACAAATGCATACAAAAGCTCCTATATGCTTTATGTTTTTGCATCCAACAAAAATCGCGACGCTCTGATGTCACATACAGTTTATTTGCTTCTCTTTTTGAGATACTATACGGAAACACAGCTGTTGTTTGATTCCTTTTGTTTGTTGAGAGTTTGAGATGTGTGTGTTCGAGGGTATGGTTTGGAAAAGACCCATGCCCATGTGGCCTGTTGTTTGTCTCGAAAACTGAGTGTCATAAACCGAGAAAACAGAGAGGGAGCGTCTGAAGAGTGTTCGGGACAGGATGTTCAACTAGAGAAACCAGAATTGCTGGATTTGAACTTTTAAGATTTTTCATGGAAGTCAAGGGAGCCAGGTCTTTTCGACTTTTCGACAGTGGCTGGTCACAGAGTGGTGAGGTAATGTTGTAAAATATGTTTACATGTTTGTTCAGCAGCATAAGAAGCTCACGTAGAGATAATGAAGCCAGTCAGTTGTGTCATTAATTACAGCTTTACACCTGCTTGTCTCAGCTAATTAGCCATGCTGACACACACATACACACACAGGATTTCACAGCACGCTCGTGCAGAGGCATTTCATAAAATTACACATTAACACGCACACATAAACCACCAAGTTTTTTTACACCGACGAGTCAAAAATATATTCTCATTTTCACTTTGCGGAAGGTGTGATGGCGCAGCTAAACACAGCGTGGTTCGGGGATCTCTCTCCTGCTTTTGTCTCACATACAAACACATCACAGACACCTCCTTCACCCTTTCTTCACTTTGTCACTCTCTCATCCTCCTGTTCAGTCTCTCGCACACTGTATAGTCCTTAAACTCTCGATCAGTGTGCGTCTCCTCCCAGCCCATTTTCTCAACAAAGGCCACAGCTGCTGCCGGTTCGCTGAATAAAAGATGACAGAGCCATAATATCAGGAGATTACCAGATAACAAAACAATGATTTTGTCCAATTTAAAAGCAACATCATTCGCATCACAAGTAATTCACATGTCAACTGTGATATGATAATGTTTGCTACCAAATGAAAAGTGTTTTCATCTGCACTGAGTGATTCCCTGACTCTGTCTCTCTTCTTCTTTTGTTCTCTCATTCATTTGCTCTGGCTCGCTCACCCTCCCTCTGTTTTTTAAATACACTCACATGCACGTGCACACACACATAAAGCACATAGAGCATATGGCTATTTCTCTCCTCTTTGAAGGGTTGCTTTGAAGCTATGGCACCCGTATCGATTGGCTCTCAGATGAGCTCACTTCGCCAGAGCCCTGCGATTATCTGTCGCTTTATTTCAAACAGAGCACCAGAGAGGGGGCTTACACACCCATCACTCACAGTCAGTTAGACACTCGTACATGAAGCACTCACACAAAAACACACAAACGGGGGATAATAAGATGAGCTTACACACTGAATCCTGATACTTAAGGCAAGCTGCGCTTCAGAACTGACAAGTGAGCGCTGAATGTTAAGAGAGTGAGGACACACTAAGAGAAAAAGACCATAAAGTCTGGAAAAGTGATGAAACTGAAAGAGAAAAGTTCCCCTAACGCTTCACTCTGATTTCCAAAGGTGTTATGAAATTCACTTGAACAATAAAAGTTTGTTACATGAGTTTCACACACATTTTCCATGTTAAATTCTAGCACCTTTCAATTTCAGGGTTCATTTTCAAACTTTCACAGCATCTTAGACTGGTTGTAAATTACATATTTCTATGAAGAAGTACAGATTCACTTTATTTTATCAAGTCATTTATCAAGTTCATGCATTCTGACACTTTTTTCCACCATTTTTAAGACTTTAAAACACCTCTATATAAGATTTCACTTAAAAAAGTGAAACATGACAATCATCAAAATAATCATTAAATGAACACCTAAACCTTAAATTCATTTTGTTTGATTGGCCACTTTTTTAAAAGACAAAGTGCATACGTTTCAACTGATGTCGACTACATAGAGAGGTAGGAGTCCCATATGAGTTTTCAGTAGCTTTTGTCTTCTTCAGTTCATTACTCACTCCACGTCCTGAACTGAACTATTATGGTTTTTCACATATTATGCAATTAAGAAGCACATGCGTGAGACCAGAGCCAGCAGCTCTTCATCTCTGTTTAGCTGACATGTAAAATTTTAGGAGTACTGAAAAGTATTTCGACACACTCAAATAGTTAATATTAAAATAGTAAAATTACCAAAACATTATATAATCAAAACTATAAAGGCACGAAAACATAAGAGCACCTCGAATAGAGTGGGGCAATCGTGGTCAGCTCTGGCAGACTGTGGAGATTATTCAAAGAAGCCCAAAGACACAGAGCCAGGGTGACATGAAATGTTAATGGTCTGCCCACAGCAGCAGAACTTCATAAAAGACTTGATTTAGAAACTAAAGTGGCTTTCAGGAACAATGAACTTGGTAAAATGTCACAAAGAGCTGGGAACACACACATACTGGAGCTTACACACACGCAATATTTCACACGCCTTGATTAAAAGCCAGGGTTACACCGACGAGTCGTTACTGAGAATAAACTGTGTGTATCACAACAGAAGATGCACACAGTTGAGTAAACAAACAGGCATACTGTAACACCAGCTGAGAGAAACATTTTGTAATTACCAACATGCTGCTCCTTGTCTTTACCATCATTTTACTGGTCTATCATGCACTATACACTTCAACAAAAATATAAACGTATTTAACAGCACAGGAATCAGGTCTTTATGATATTGTGAGTATTTCTGATGTAAATGCACACACAGTGAAAAGAAAGAAAGTGAAAAGATTAAGCGCAATGTCTATCAAGGCCACAGTGTGTAAAAGTGAGTGCAACAATGCTCGCTTCACAAAAATTATTCATAGTGGTATTAATGAGCAACATTCCATGAACAGATTTATTTGGGGCTTTAAGGATTTGTGGGGAAAAAATAGATTTAATTATGTACTGTAAAATCACATCCAAGAAGCCTCATTCACACAGTCATGGGTAAATTTGGAGTAATGGTGATGTTTCTAAATGTTTTTCAAAAGGATAACAAAACGAACAATGCAATATATGTGAAGCAAAGTTGTGTTTTTAGTCTCATGTTCAGAGTAGGCATGAAATATTAAATTACATTATTAATGAAACTTCCATTTACTGCTTTTTCCTGTTATTAATATCAGTCAGTGTGTATTTGAGAGACATTATGTGTGTATTAGAGAGGACACATAACAGGAAGTATGATTTCAGCACCAGGGACAGCTCCCAATCACTTTTCTACAATGTTGTAATGTTTATAACAAGGATGAGTGACAGATATATTCATCAGACACAGAAATGGAAACCAATCAGACGGCCAGTGGGCAGAAGTTACGTGGCAGTGTTGTGGCTCCAAACCTGTTTTGAATGTCCAAAAAATGGCAGTGGGATGAATGCCTAATTTTGACTGAATGCATTATTTCTGTAGTTGGGACCAGATTAAAACATCAACATAAGGCTTGTTGGAATCTGAAGCAAGAGCACGTGACGCTAAACCTACTTTGTGTTTTGCATGGTAACTGCTTGAAATACACAATGCGCTGAATGCAGCCTATTGTATTAAATACCCCAGTGCCATTACTCATTGTACACTCAGCTGGCAGGCCTCTCTAAATAAAGTATGTGGCCGTGCACCTGCTCTGAGTGGACAGCACACTTATCTCTCAGGTAAAAGTTAGGTGCTGATTCACCAGTTACACACATAAGGTTACATTGTGCGAGAGTTCCTCATTAAGCATTATACCCAATGTAAAGCTTTTGTATTTGAGCAGGTTTCTCTATAAAGTAGGTAAATAAAAATTGGGCAGAGCCAAACTGTACAGTACTCTGTGTATGTGTGTAAAATGCTGTAGCACTGTCAAAAACTAGGAAGTGACTGATTACACAACGCAGCCCCTGCCACCTGTCTGGATATATAAAGAGTGTGTGTGACTGCTGTATACAAGAGCTACGGAAGTCTGCAGAGGGGTATCTGGGTGAGTGAGTTTATTAGCTGAGGTGAGAGGTTTCTATGCATAAGTGCCCCTAAGAGAGTGAGAAATGAAGATGTGTGTGTGACAGGGGCTGGGGCCAGTGTGTGTCTGAAGGCATAAGTGTTCGTGTGTGTTTGTACACTCGTTAGGGTGGTATCCAGCCATCGCAATCAGCGGTAATCCTGACTCAGCATCAATAATGACCCCATTAGTCACAAACCCCTACTGGGCGCACACATATACAGCAATCTCACACACACACATCGAAAAGTGCCAGATGGACACCTTGTCTCATTAGTGTGTATTTGAGCGTGCATGCAAGTCATTATGTGATATTTAAAACAAAGGCTACACTGCCCGCACATGTAATAAAAGCTGCTGGTGTATCTCATCTTGTAGAAATAAGCAGAGCTGTTTGGACAGATCTGTCTTCTCACCACTGCCAATGCAGGTGTTACATGCACTGATTAAAAAACGTGTAATATGTGCGATCTGAAACCTGTCATTGCAGCTGAGGTTGGGAGTGAGTTTAACTAAAAGAGAGTTTCATGTAAGATTTGAATAAAATACATTTTACGCAAAAATATCTCACACTGTACATGCACAGCTTTGCTTTTGCTTTGATGATGTCCTTCAATAATGGTTTTTAATGTTGTCTGTAGTGGTTTTACCTTGACTTTCACACACTGTTACAAAGACAAACCTACAGTCTAAAGACACCTAAAGGAGAAAATATACTTAAGTGTAAGTCATCAGCCCCTAATATTTCTGTATAATGGATCTCTGATGATCACCCTCTATCAAAAGATCAACACATTTAATCTACTTATTATTTTGATTATGTGAGCTATCTCCATGACAACTGCTCCGCTGATAAACACCATGAGATCCAATGCCAGCAAACTGCACCTGGCACTAAGTGCCAACTGTAACATCAATTTGTTGCCATTAAAAATATACACAAAAATTGGATATACTTTACTAATATAATATAATCTCCTTAAAGTAGACAAGCATTATTTGTGCCTGGAGTGTGAGTGACTCCTGTGACAGGTCAGGGGATAGAGGACAGAATGTGTTTATGAGTGTTACAAAAACATGATTTACGCATGCCCAGACAGACGTTTGATAAAACTACACAGCAGCGTGTGTAAAGACAGAGGCCGAGAAGGGAAAGGCAGTATAATGTAATAATGTGGTATAATGTGGCTTTAGTAGGAGAATAAACACTACAGGAAACAGCCTACTCAGTCTAATGTTAAAGGTTTGGAGAAAAGCAGTTTTGCTGACATTGTAAGGGTCAAAGGTCATGTGTCAAAGGTTATGGCCCAGTCAGCAACAGCAAACCCCATGAGAGACCTCTACTCTTTAAGATCCCATCTGTGCGAGAGGATGGGCTACATATGCATGCACACTAAATATTATATGGCTGACTATTTCTTCCGCGATGTGTGTGTCAGGTAAGGCAGGTAATTGTGTCTTTGTGTGTTTCATGTGTGTGTACGTGTGACCTTGTGCCCTACTTTCTGACAGGAAGAGCAGTGGGCTAAGAGAGGGACGATGGGCCCCGAAGTGCCAATCACAGATTCAGATTGACAGACGAGTTAGCTAGTTCTGCTCTCACATTCACCCACACACTCTCCCTCTCAGGACTGCACTCTGTCACTCTCCCAGCCTCACTGTCTTTCACTCCCCAGTCCTGTCTCTGTCTCGTCCCCCGTGTCCTTTTTCTCTGTCCGTCTCACAGTCACAGTCTTTGTACACATCCACATGGTGTTTGCAGTTTGTTAATCCATCCCTCTTTCACTGTCTCTTTCTGTCTTCCAGCCTTTTTTTCTTTGACAGATGGGTGCCTCAAACCATTTCAGTTTCTGCTCTCTCTCAATACATCTCCTGTCTTACATCTTCTGTTTTCTACTTTTCTCCACTAATGTACTCATTGAAGCGTACTTACAATGACTATGAGTGTGTGTTTTGAATATGTATGGGTCTGTCAGTCTGTAAGTGTTGTCGCTTGGCTGTTCTTCAGTGGTTCTGTTTTACTTGTAAATACAAGTTAATGCATGTGCACTTTTTATTTCAAAAGGGACATGGTGAGTGAATTAAACAATAACGGGTAAAGCTTTATGCAAGACATTTTATACAAGACAGGCTGCATGCTAAACTCTAGCCCTGCTAAAACAATTACAATTACTTCAAACAATTATATAGGTACAAGACTACAGAAACTGAGGAAAAACAGCTGGTATAGGCCCAAAAACAAATAATGGCTGCACTCATGGTGGGGCCAAATTGCAACTCAAATTTGCAGAATTGCTGTCAAAAACAAACCAGCTATGGTGCCCATAAGCAATATGGATTGTCTGATTACTAGGGGTTTTATTGTTGTTCCTTTCGTTAAAGTCATATGGCTGTTCCAACGTATAATGCTGCTGCAGGTTCTGTAAATCCATCCAAATGCTTTCTAACTTCACGCTAATTTTGCTGTTTACCTAATAAGTGTTGAGACGAGGAGCCAGTTATTGCTGATGTGAACATTTTCCAGAGTTGTAAAATCCGACCTCAAAGGAGTAGAAAGTGCTGTGCAGTGTCTTGGCATGTGATAAGCCTCTAATCTGGACTTCCTGGTTTGAATTTTATTTGCTCATTGGCACCTGTAACCACACACCAGCAACACGGCCCTTTGTGTTGTTTTGATGCAGGGCTATTTTTGGCCTTGCAGAGTAAGACACAGTTGTGCTTTATGAGCATTTCTTTATAATGCAGCTAATAATGCAGTTGAGCACCCACAATGCTACAAGAAAGGGCAGATTTAAATTCATTTGAATGATGATTATCTGGAGTAATCTGTTTGTGTAAATCACTTACTCACTACATGAGGTTAACATCCTTATAGAGCACTTAGCATTGCTTAGCAACAATTAGGGTTAGCTAGATTTAAATACAGGATAAAAACAGGCGATAATAATGTCTTTAAAGATGCTGTTATTTTACTCTTGTGGCTGTTAAGGTTAAACGTGTTTGTAGGTTGCACTTTCACAGTCCTCCAGTTTATATGAGTGGACAGACAGTGAAGCAGAGGTACATTTGTAGATTTACTTAGAGCACAGACTGCTGTCTGGTCAGTGTCACCTGAGCAGACAACAGTAATTGATTGGATCCTGTGAGAATTGTGTGTCTGTGTCTCTGTTCAGGTCAGAAACTGCAGGGAGAAAGTAAGACAGAGAAGGCTCAGTAGAGCACAGAGACAAACTGTCAAACTATATTCAGAGAATGTTTTAAAAAACATAGCCCTACTTTTTATTCTGTTCTCTCTTCACACTTTTCTATGTTCACCCGCATAATCCCTTTCTTTGCCCTCATCCGCTGTTTCCATTTGCTGCCCCTCTCTCTTCTACATCTCCCTATGTACTACTCTATCTTCCATCTGTTCTCACTCTCTCCTCCTTTCCCCGTTCATTGCTTTCCTTTCGTCTCGACACCTGACAGAGGCAGGATCTAGCAGTAAATCTCCTAAAGCACAGTCATCCACCATCGTTCACACCGCAAAGCTGGAGAGAAAGAGCGTGCGATGTAAGACGGGGGATATGGGAGAGGGAGACGTTGAGTGTTAGTTTGTTGAAAGAGAGAACAAAAGATACAAGATAACAAAAAGACAAACAGACACAAAATGGCCCAAGAAGCAGGCGGTGTGGAGGGGGAAACCGACACTGATGGAGCTGCTAAAAGAGTGATGGAAGGCAAGTGACAGCAAGGAGGGGAATAAAGACGCAAGCTTTCCCATAACTCAAATGCACAGTACACAGTAGCTCATCTACACATACATACACGCTGTATGATTAAGATTCCCCAGGGGCTAGAAGACATGCTGCCCCAGGAGAGTGTGACTTGTTGGCCTAAGCTCAGGTTCTAACTTATGGACACCACAACTCACTGCTTCCTGTGTGTGCACATTAAGCCTGCAGTACATGCCGCACTTAGCATTTTGCCCAGGGCTAGACACCTTATAAGTTTAAAAAAAAGGAAAGAAAAAGCTTGTAGTTTGACACAAGACACATCTTCAAATCTATGTTCTCCTTTTTGGAGTATATGTAAGAGGGGTTATTTTTACAACCAAAAATCAATAAATGCTGGTGGTTACCATAGCCTACTTTCAGTGTTACATGGAGTAATTTGTCTCACCGGTGTCATGTCTCTGTCTGCTACTGTCCCATTTAGGCAGAAGGGAACAAAAAATAAATAAATAAAAAAAGGGAGAAAAGGGACCTTCTGTAGCCATTACCAGTGTGTCACATACAGTAAGATACCCAACAAAATGATCGTTACACTAAACCAATAATGATGCAGGAAACCACCATGTGAAATTGAAACCTAACGGTTAAAGGCTAATTTGCATATATTATTCCTTATATTACGATTTTGAGTTTGTAAGCACACACATAACATACATCATTTTCTATAAAAGAGGCTTTAACAGGCTCAGCACCCCTCCTCATTTCTTGTTGTCAGTGTTAATTATTGCTGTACACATACTATACATTAGGATTTATTTATATATAATTAAATTTATATAATGGGGCCATAAGGAATTTCTGTCATATCCGCCATGATGTCAACATCCACATGGAAGAGTCGCTCCCACAAACAGGTATCGTGGCAGACGTTTCCTCCCACTTTTTCTTCACTGTATGGTGCACATCCTGTATATATACATGCGTCAATGGGTGCCGATTTATGTGCAAGTCAATAACAGGATGTCAAAATTTAATAAATAAGTGTGCTATTTGCATGCAGGCCAGCACTTGCCCATTTGTCTGTATCTGTGTACTTGTGGATTGTGTTTCTGCACGACAGCGGGCCGGGCAGAGTGTCCGTGCTCGGTGGTTTATGGCTGCTGAGGTCTGATTACATTGGTGCGACTGGAAGGCTGAGCAGACTGGTGCTTCTATCTGTCTTGTGTGTGGCTAACTGAACAGACACACAGCGAATGGAGATGGCTCAGCCAGAGACACTTGGCCTGCCTCCCAGAGATCTCACAGGGATACTGTCACATAATGGCTTCACACAAGAAAATACACTCAATACATACTTGATGCATGTGCTTCATGTTTATCATTGAATCTGATTGTTATTTAAGTTAGAGGCACTGACGCTGAACAACAGAGGATTATCATCTGTAAATTCTTCATCATCACGTTTATAATAATGTCTTTAGCATGTGAAATTATGAATGTGGCTACAGTATTTCCCAAAAGTCAAGTTGGAATAAGGCAAAAAAAGGGCTTTTATATAATAATAGTTCATCATTCCACGCTTACCTGACTGTGTTAGTGAGCTGCCAGCGTTGCCAGAAGCCGATAACCCCTGATTTATGCTGCTGATCCCATCGAACCTGACCTGAATATATTTATTGTTGAAATTAATTTGATTTGTACTACTGCGCTCACTTAAGACAGCTCCCACACTTTTAACTTCGTACTTCACAAAAAAAATGCTACTTCAGTGTAATTGGTTTTATTCTAAGTACAAAGTGAATTAACTATATTTACCATATAGTTAACTATGAGGTCTACACTGCTCAGTAGTTCTAGTCTTATACAATTGGACTATTAAGACACTTTTATGATGTTCTCCCTAACAATTATAGGCTGCATAATACCATACAAGGTCATACTACAAATATGTTATTCTAAACAAATATGTATAGTCACAAATTCATGTTTTGTTGTTAAAAACATCCATAATATGCATTGCAGTTGCATTTAGCCATACTCTTCTTTCTCTTTTGAGTCTTTTCCCAGTCTTGTCAGTTTGAGAACCTTTTAAAAATATTGTTGCTGTTAATGAAACTGCAAATCAGAGAATTTTCTGCTTCAGAGATCAATAATTTGGTTCGGAAATGTTTATAACTTTAAGGAGGGCAACAGCAAAGAGATTGTTGACACTGTGCAGCATATAGAAAAATATAAATAAATAGAAATGCATAAGGACAAGCTCATTAAGAAGCTGCATGTTAACAAGTTGCTCGTTAAGACGGACCAGCAGTGGTAAGCAGTAATTAAGATAATTCAGCTTCCCCTTTTTCCCATGAACACACGGATAAGCTTAGCACTGTATATTTATCTGGGCTACTATTAGAGAGCAGCAAAAGGCTAATGTTCGGCGCCTCAATTCAAGTCAGTCATGATCAGGTGCATATGAAACCTGTGCCAGGCCATTGTTGCACAGCTTTTTTATAGTTAGTTATAGTTTAGATATAGTTTTTGTAATGAAAGTTTTATGGATGCTGCTTGTGGATCATATGCACTGTACATAACAAACGGACACACACAAGTGACAGAATGACTGTCAAACAACTGTTACACTGACTTAATGTAAAGTAAACCTTGGTGCTTCATGCATTTTAAACTGAAATTTTAATTGAGTGCAATGCAACCTTTTTCATCCATGTAATCGGGGCTGAACAAATTTTTTTTTTTTTTTTCATGTAATACTACACAATTTGGAAAGGCTTGCATCAAAATTCAGCCAAAACAATAGAATAAATTATGACTATTGCAGATAATAGTGTCTATTATAGTATGTTATTGTAATTTATTCTCTAACAGATAAATACATACTACCACATGCAGCTGGTTTGTTATTTTTGTTGATACTATCCTGCTCATCCTTAGTGTTTCCAAGCCTGCTTTAATGAAAAGGTGTTACAAAGAGAGGCTGATCTTTATATAGAATAAGCCATTGTTTTAAGGTGTTCTTGCTTAATGATAACCACAGTGGACTTACATAATACACAGAGGAATAAAACAGAGGTAGCCTGCTTTATCTTGCAACTGTTACTGGTATAGTCAGGGAGTCAGCCAGAGAGAGGAAAGAAGTGACAATGTAGTGCAATGAGAGTAAAGGTAGTACCATGGCAAGGGGATGGACGAAAACAAATCTAGATGCAGTTACGTTTATTGAGAACTGGCTAAGCCTTTTGTGCAGTGGGAATTTAAACAAGAAGGAAAAAGAACAAACACAGAGCCGATAGATGAGAACGAGTGTGAGAATATGACACTGAAAGATGAGGAAAGAAAAGGAATAGGTGGAAAATAAATAGAGGAGAGACTAAGAATAACTGAAAGACGGAGAAGAGACAGCAGGAGACTGAGGGGAATGCTGGAAAGATGGACAGTGATGTATAGGTGCTATGGGCAGGCCAGTACATTAAGCACAGCTCCCAGGTTACTCCCCAGTGGATGCTGTGTATGGAATTAGAGAGAACAATGTGGAGTAAAGTGATGAGGGGGTCTCAGATGTCTGACAATCTTTCTGTTTGCTCACACTGGATCAGTGAGAATCAGTTGTAGCCAGAGAGGCAGGGAAGGAGTGGAGAGAACAGTAACGACAAAAGTGGCAGAAGCAAAAGGCAGGAAGTAACGTAACACTATATTTACAAGAAAAAACATATGGCTTAAAAATGTAGCCTCATGGTTGTTTTGATGGTTCGCAACATGTAAAACCCTCTTTCATAGATACAGCCTTCTCAGTTCTCAAATAACTCACTATAGAACTATAAGTGACTCTAAGTGGCACTTTACCTACATCTAGTGGGAAAATTCACCACATATCTAATAATGTGTTTGTAACAGTCCTATATGTGTTTGCAGCAGTGCAGCTGAAGACAATGTGCTTTAGTTGGTGCAAAAGTAGTGTTTCTTTATACTGTAGACAGTAGATGCATCGTGGAATCTTTTGCTGATGAAGAAGCTCATGCAGAAATGAAGGCTGGCTCCGATTGGCTCCTTTTTAAAAATGAACAAAATAGAAAGTCAACTTTTGAACTTTCACTTCTCTGAAAATCTGCCTTTATATATTGCCCCATTACAGAAAACCCTGGGTGATAACGACTTATGGCAAGACGCCTTTTTCAATTCAGTTACAGGGCCTTTGCTTTATTAAAGTCAGTTGCATTAAATAAGTCATACCTATCACTACTAATATTTACAATGTGGTGGCCTGTATTATCATTTTGCACCAATAGAGAGAGTCATGAGTTATTGCACTGACAAATCTGCCTTGTTTCGTTTGCAGTCTTGAGTTAAATAGGTCTATAAACTTGCTTGTGGTTTCTAATAGATTTTTTTTAATCAGTTCTGGTTCCAGAAACACCAGCCCATGGCAGGTTCATATGGATGACATCATAGCTCGCTGTTTCTCTGCTATCTATGCTGCACTGTGAGTGTGCGTTTACAAGCGAGTTCATGTGTGTGTTTGTTTTCAAGTGATTTGGAAATGTGGCTGAATACCAAGGCTTTAGGTTTTTAATCAGCCCCATCTGAGCGCTGTGCGGGGACTAGGAGAAGCTTTCATGTAGAGTTTCTCTCTTTGTCTCTCTAACACACTTACTCTGCTGCACACAAACACACACACATGCATAAAGCATCCCCTCATGCCTTCAGTTCTAAATTTACACCTAACTTGAGAACAGGAGAATGGGGGAGGAAGCAAGGAGGAGCACGGCGCACGAGGTAAGAGAGTGAAGAAGAAGAGGCGCTAGAAACGAGAGGTGGAGGACGGAACACGAGTGTGGAGACAGTGGGTGGGTTGTGGTGAGTGGGGGTGGAAGAAAAGTGCAGGAAACAAGCACAAGAGGGTAAACAGGTAAATTAGTATGAAGGTAGAGAACGGAGAGGAAAAGAAGAGTAGCCAAATTTAATTCTGGGCAAGAAAGATTGAAAGAGTTAGCCAGACAGGAAGAGAAGAGTGGAGAAGGACAGCGGTATATTAGTCAAGGTGTCCAGTCCGTGTATTGCCTGCTGTGCAATACCTCCCCTCTGATTTACTCTGCCGAGTGACTGATGAGAGGGAGGAAGAGAAGGAGGGATGCAGAGATGAAGGGATGAGAGAAGAGGGAGGTCTCGCAACGAGCGTTTAGGCCAAATTAACGGCACCTCATAAATTAGACTAACAGCCAAAGCGAAGGGGCTGCACGGGAGGGGCCGACTGACTGGGACAGTGAGTGTGTGCAGAGCATGTATGTGAGTGATGACATGTCAAGAGGGAACAATTTGAACCAGTGCAAACAGATTACTCTCTGATAAAGTACCGATATCCAGCCGCTCACTCATACAAACATAATCTTCTGTTGATTACCACACGCACTAAAGTGTTCTCTTCTGCGTGGCGTGCTTATAAACCGAAGCAGCACGGAGATTGTATACGCAGGGGGTTGCCAAATTTAAGTTGCCGACCTTATCCACTGATGAAAAATCTTTTCTTTTCCATCTGTTGCATCAGGAGTTAGAAGGCAGAAGAGGCTGTTTGCACAAGATATTAACCTTTGAGAAACGGTGTTCAAACTAGCCTGTTGCTAATATTCAGATAGTTTGTAAGATATGATATTACATGGATCATGTTTCTTTTCAAAGTGCAAACTAGACAGGGTGCTTCTGTGGCTCACCTGATACAAATTCAGTTCTGAACAGATTGTTACAATTCAATTCCTGCTTTGGCCATTTGCTTCATGTTATCACTGTTCTCTCCTACATTTTCTGTCCATCACTAACGGATTGTACATTTTTATCAAGGTGGCAAGGGTAATTTTCATAGCACTTTTCTGTAATTCAAAACTAGGGCAACACGAAGCAATACAAAATGGAGTGAAATAAAGGTTTTCAAGCAGTATGTTGAAATCAAAACACTTGGCCAACCTTAAAAACACAACCTTAAAAATCAAATGGTTTTGAGAACAATAAGAACCCACATCACAATCTAATACAGATCAAATGCACTCAAATAGTATGTAAAGTATTCTTTACAATCTCCTACTACATTCAAAGCTTGATAATTCAAATGGTATTTCTGTATTTGTTTAGATATCTAAGAACTTCAGGTTATAGTGTTAATCTCAGTTTATAGTTTATGAATGAACTGTTTTCTTTTGCCTTTTGCACTTGTAGCTTGAAATAACAACATGTAAATTGCATGAGACAAAAATCAGGCTCCGGTCTAACAGACTTGTAAAAACATTTCACTTCTCGCTGCTCGCTTTGAGACGCCTCTCGATCTCCACGTCACATAAATCCTCAACTGTATACGTTGTTTATGTTGCTCCCTCTACATTCTAAAGAAATGTTAACTCTGTCAGGAGTGCAGGCACTTGCCGATTGCGGTGTGATTACAGCAGCACATGACTGAGTGAGATACTAATACAAACACACACACATGCACACAAACACACACATACACACTGTGCCACCCACACACCAATCTTGGCAGTGTGGAGTTGATGCTCAGAGTGATTAAAGTGGCGTGCCTGTGAGTGTGTCACCTGGGTGCTGCTGTATCTTAAATCAGGACAGTGGGGCTCAGATTGGGTATTGACTGGCCCGCAGAAGTCTCCATCCATCACACTGAGAAACGATAGCACAGAGGCCGCCCTGATGTAGCCATATACCACTTATGTTGCTCACTGGACGGCTGAGGTGACGTAAGGTTAGGGTTATGGCTCCGGCTGTTATTTATGCTGCATGGTAAGCACACTGAGAGCCCATCACACAGGCAGATGTGGACTGACAGGAAACACATCTGCCGTCAAGATATGGAGAAACATTCACAGACGCAACGGCAGCTACACCTGTGACAAATGCAGGGTGACAGACACATATGCTCCAACATGCAGCACTTATCGCAGAGATGAGACTTCCTTTTTCTGTCTCTGTCCTGTTGTCTTTCACTCTCTTTGAACACATGCAAGCAAACACACAGACAAGCGCACATCTACAGACGC
The DNA here is from genome assembly GCA_036850595.1 of Rhyacichthys aspro. Taxonomy (NCBI): domain Eukaryota; kingdom Metazoa; phylum Chordata; class Actinopteri; order Gobiiformes; family Rhyacichthyidae; genus Rhyacichthys; species Rhyacichthys aspro. Next base: position 9,849,420 of record CM072148.1, on the reverse strand, counting down.
ACCACTCTGTCTTGAGGGCCTGAGCAGCATCTTTTGACTGTGTGCCTAATGATAATAAATGAGCCATCATGGGTGGGGAGGGAGGCACTAAGTCATCCCCTTCATCGACAGGAGGAAGACTGGGAGCCCCAAGGTCACCCCACTGTCAGCATCACTCTCTCTAACGACTCCTCGGGCTCTCTGCATGGACACATGCATGTGCACACATGAACACAGAGTGGCATGAAAGGCACAAACACAAAACATACACAGCAGCTACCAGGCGAGAAACCTGTTCCAGCTACTGGGCTGTGTGTGTCGAATAGAAAAATGGTATTTGGGTCTAAATTTGGGAATCTGCCGCTCTATGTGTCACAGAACATCGATTTCTCTTCTTTATTATATTTATGGCACTGTGTTGGTGCTATGTGTAGCACAGATAAATTCAATGACATATGACCCTTTTAGTATTACTTTTTTAACACATACCCTGCTGGATTCACAGTTGATAATAGTTTTACAAGGAATAATCAACAGTAATAACAGATACTGTGATATGAAAAAAGTTGCTATTTTTCAGATGCATTATTGGGCCATTAAAAGACATTCACTTTATAATGTTCTTTTCTTAATTAACTTAATTGCAACATGTATTTGGTTTTGTAACACTCAAGGATGTCTATACCCCTCCTACAATGTCCTGTATCATCAAATATAATATCACTTTTTAAACAAAACAGCCTCGCTCAAATCTGCTGAGGATGCCGAATATTACCCCGTCCTCACTACCTCTTACCGTTCTGTTTCAGCCCCCTCCCCTAATGAGCTGCTCTGCGCTGTCACTGCACAGAAACAGATCTGAATTCAAACCTGCAAGGTGGGCCAAGTAAACTAGCCAAGAGACTGTGAATAAAGTAGGAACGTTATTAATGTCCACCTAAAAATGTAAGCTTGTGGGAGAGAGAGGGGGCTTCAGAAGAGAAACGGGAAAGGTATTGCGCCTTCACTTTCAACTGTGGGAATTCTTTTCACACACATAACTGTATATAGATTACTTGAGCGCACATATATGCACGGGCAGACACAAATACACACAGGTTTCAAGTTTAGACTGGAGCTGTAGAAAGCTAATTTGCACCACATTGAAATGCATCTCAATTAAAGAGAAACACATCGAGGTGCCAGGGGAGGAGAGAAGAGAGAGATGTGAGAGAACGGGAGGGATGGGGTGTGAAACAGATAGTGTGTGAGAGTATGGGAGTAATAGAAAGGGAGGGGGGCGCACAGGGGGTTGAGCTGAACTGTATTTGGCAAGGGAAGAAGGAAGTGAGGGAGAACCGGAGAGGGGGGAGAGTGTTTTCATCTCCCTCTCTTGGAAAAACATCTCATTTTGGGATGAATCAGATTTAGAAAGGGTGTTAGGAGGTTGAGGCGCAGCTAAAATCCTAACTAACTTCAACCTCGTTATCACCAGTGCTTTGGTTTGGTGCCAGCACTCTGGGGCTGTCCCTGCAAAAACATTGTGTGCGTGTGTATTTGTAGATATTTTAAGCCCAAGGCCATGTTCGGTTTGACAGAATGGGTGGATACTTGCGAGAGACAATAAGGTAGCTAAGTGGGAAGGTACAATATGACTGCGATACCACATAATAAGATGGCAGAGTGTTACATTGTCTTATTTTAGGGAAACTTCTACAAGCTTCCCTGTGGATATGACCATCATGGTGACTCCTGTTTACTGGGATATGACTAAATTTGGTAAAAAATAAATAACTAGTTGGGTCCAAGAAAAAATTGTGTTAAAAGCAAGTGGCACAGAAAGACAAGGCAAGATCCCTCTCAGTAAGGTCAACTATTTTTCGTACAAATTTACCAATAAATATATTTTGGCATTTTCGCACGTCTGTTGAGCTGGACACTAGATTTCTGAGGTTTCACCCTTTGCTTCTCAAAGGCCATATACTCGTCAGAATGAGTAGATCCGTGCAAGATACAATAAGCCGCCAAAGTGAGCAGCTACAAATATGACTGAAAGACTGCATTTGTGTGTCTTGATCTCAGAATCAATCGGGTGTCCATGTGAAAATGTGATAATGTGACTAAGTGCATTTGACCGTCTATGTGCCTGTTATGTGTGATTCTGTGCATCTGAGAACAAACAACAACGGGAGAAAGGGAAAAAAAACACACACACACACACACACACACACAATCTGTCACATAGAAAAATCAGGATTGGCTTTGTATGCCGCTACCATTTTCCACGGACTGGGGAACAGTAATGATGCTTCCAGCCCACCATCTTAACAACAACTCCAAACACAAGTAGATCCTTTCTTTTGTGCTGTCAAAAGGTACTCAGAGTGCTTCTTGTGAGGGCACTTTTACCCAATGTTTGCCTCTCAGTTTATGTCACCCGGCTCTTAGAGTTGGAGAGCATTCTGGGGAATCGAGGCGTTTTGATCTTATTCTGCTGTAAGATGTTAGTAACCTACTCTTGACTGCAGCGTGGAGCTGTGTTCACATCATGATGTAATGCTCTAGTGGAGTACTTTACTATCAGTATCAATGATGGTCAAACGATCAGAATGGGCATCAACTCAATAAAGAGACAGACCTAATAGCACACAGTAAACAACCTCATTAACACAAGACATAAGATCTCTAGAATAAAAATAGAACAAACGTTATCTTGATGGTCTAATGGATGAGTAAAATGTTCACACTTTGTATTGGATCCATCTGAGAGATCGACACACCAAATGTCATAGTTGTGATCTCTGCTACCATGTCAATGCTTCCTCTCAGAATATATGAATCTAATTTAAAAAATAAAAATACTTTCAGAGGTAGCAGAAGCAATGTTGTTGTGTCACCTACTAGTGTCAGAAAGTCTGTGCTGAAAAATCTAAAACTTATATTCATCTGAGGTAGAGGTGGTGCATAAGCAAAATAATATATCATTTCAATATTTTCTGAGAAAAATGTACTTTATACTTGAATATATAGAGAGTGCTTCTACGTAGAAGTAAGACATACATTGTATCGTAAAATAATTGTATCTCTTCAGCAGCAGTTCAGCTCCTTTGGGCCTCTGAGGGCAGAGAAACTGCAGGTGAGCGTGAACCTTTAAGTGCTGACCAGCAAGTTTTCTCTCATGTCGCCTGAAATATAAGTGGACTAATTTAGTGTGTACGTCTGTGGTCTTGTTTGGTCAATCCCTTAAGCCTGTGCTGTTTGTATGGGAGTTGTATAGCTAAGCTAAAATAGTCGGTGGCCCTCTTTCATGAAAAATCCTCAGGCTGGTGACAAGCATGTCAAAGCCAGAACAACCTACTGTGTCTCACTGAAGGCCCTGACAGCTAAATATATAAATATATAAGCAAAAAGAAAAAATGCTTACATGGGTTTTCCTCTTCCTCCAATAGTTTTGAGTTAGCATAATCTCTCTTTCTCTCCTTCCTCCCTCTCTCTGTCCCTCTTTTCTTTTTAGTCACTTATTCTTTTCTTGCATACACATGACTGAGCAGAGCCGGCAGCTCAACTGCATATTTAGACACACATGCACACACAAAATCCAGGGTACATGCTTTACAATAATAGGCCCATACTGTCCAAAGACAATAAAACACATCAGCAAACAACTTAGACAAGCTCCATAGGCACTTTGTCATGGCCAGTGTGTCTCTGCAGCCTTTCAGTCTGCCCTTGATGACACCGCTTATGGGCCTTTAAGCGGCCCTCTGTTGTGCATGGCCTGACAGATCGAGTTGTCATTACATTAAGTAGGGACTCTCTATTAGTGCAAATGGTGGCACATAACCAAATAATCGGCTCTGGACAGCAAGTGTGGCTATGTGGGAGGTGAGATGCTAACGGATGGTGTGTGGGAGAGTAATGTTTTATGTTGGAGGAAGTGTGATATCTCCATTATAGACAGGCTTAATTGATAAACAGGACAATAAAACCCAGCAAATGGCCACATAGATTTGTGCCTTCCAGCGCAGCCCCGCAGTACTGTGCAGTGTCACCATATACATATAAAGGGGAGTAATGGCACTGACAATAATAGCATATTAAGTAGAGACTTTAGAACAATATCAGAGAATGTCATCATTGTGGGAAATAAAAGACTAATAAAATCTCTCTCATAAAAAGGAGGAAGGCTGCACTTCCCTGAGGGATCCCTTAAATGTTTCTTCTCACACTCCTCACTCAATCCTATCATAATCTCCCCTATCCCTCAGACACACACACCCCAGCTGTATTTCACTCCCCTCTCTCCGTGATAGGAATGCTGACTGATAATTGTCACAAATGGCCACGTTTAATTTCCATGCATATTAAGAGACAGAACTCCATCGCCACGGGCTAAGCGTTTAAAACAGACGAGTGTTGCGCTATATCACTTTGGACACGGCAAAACAATTCATTAAACGCTCCTTCAAGTGTTTGAGCAGAGCAGGAAAAGTGTGCGCCTTCTTTGCAGCCACACACCGGTTTGTAATTAGTCCAACAACTGGCTAAGCGAAGTCATTTTGAATTGGAACATCGTTGGCGGGAAATACTCACCAGAAAATCGGCACAGAAGCTCGGTGTATGGAGAATTCCGAGGAGTTTCCCGTGTCTTTCTTCGCCCCAAGTTGAAGCCAGCGACCAGACGCGCTCCCCACAGTCCCGACTCAACTGCGAAAAGATAAGAAAAGGTAAGAAAAGCAAACGGGAGAGGACGCACGACAGCGCGCAGACCCACATATCCCGGACGCCAATTGAGGTCAATCCCCTACTCCTCAACACTACTCTCCACCCACCTAAAAAAGTCCATCAATAATTACACCCGTTTAGCACGCTAATCCCGGACTGTACCTCTTCAACGAGACGGGCTGACCACCAGAGAGAGTGGAAGAGGCGCAAAAAAAAAAAGCACCAGGCAGAGGCAGCGGCTGTCAGATTTGACTTCAAACTGATGCTGACGATGCGCACCGAGATAAGCTCCGGAGCAGAGACGCCGAGAGACTCCGAGATAGAGCGGGCTGGGCACAGACAGGGAGAGAGAGAGGAACAGTGAGAGGGAGGAGAGATCAGAGGTGCTCCAGTGAGACTCGCAGGCAGACCATTTCATTTAGAAACACTTCAAAGTTGGGTCAAATGAGGAGCACTTAAGCGCCTTTGAAACAATATATACACGATTTTATCCAAATAATCTTTCAAAGTTCTATAAATGCACACAACACATTTAGCCTACTCTTGGCACAGTGCAATGCAGTGGATAACAACGCGTTCACGCTGCAAGTACAACCATAACTTGACCCCAGTTTGACCTAAACACTTTAAAGGGACAATGCTGGAATTAAAACGTCAAAACCTTAGGAAATACAGTGGAATATATAAATAAAAGGATTTAGAAGTATTCAAAAGCATAAATAGAATAAGATGGCGTCAATAAATGCACAGAATGAAACAATTGTTTGAAGTAAACCTGAATCTTTGGAGCGCTCTCTATAAGTGGTGTATGTAAGGCCATGTTCCTTTAATTTATAAAGCAGTATGGAGGCAAAAATCCACAGAACTCTGCATAGATTTTAGGTTGCAAAGCTAAACTTTATGGAAATTTGGCAATGACAACGTGGCTGAAGTGGCAGCCAATCACAGATTAGATATTAAGTAGTGTCTTTAAAAGAATAGGTTCTCAGAAAAACGTTGCAGCTTGAGCCACTTCATGGGATCATGTCTGTTCTGGTGTGAGTCTTCTTACATTGTTGCTTGTTGCATAACTTATACAAGATCCTGCATCCTGAGAAAAAGAGAAAACCTCTCTCAGAAACCTCCAAGTTTTTGAAGGTTTGTCTCCAATGAAATGCTTTGGAAGGCTGACCCAGGACTTTTGGGCTTCCTGTCAGACTTGGTGGAACTCAGGTGGTAGAATTTGCTTTTTGCAATAGATAAACATTAATTAGGCTTTAAAAATCTACAGCACATTTTCTGTCTTTTACCCCAAATAATGTAAAAATACAGTGGATAGCTTCAGCGAGTATAAATTAAGCTCCAGACAGACGTTATGGCCAACACACTGACAAACTTTTCAGTAGAATTTCTAAAAGCGTAACATAAAAACAAATGATTTAATGAGGCATCGTCATATTGGAGAACCAGGCCAATGTGCAGCAACACAAATACAATATTCTGTGTGAGGCTTGGTTTTAAACAGAGTAATGTTTGTTATAGAAGCAAGAAAGTAAAGAGTAAAGCAAAACAGTTAATAATGCTCTGTTTTTCACATCAGTAAATGCATTTTTGACCACTTAAAAATGAACCTCTGATGGCTTCATTTACGTAGACAGGTATGTACCATTATTATGGTAAGGCATGCTCAAGACAAGATATTACAATTAATCTGTACCAGCTGCTTTGTGACATCTTTGTTGACTGTTTATGGTGTAAATTTGACTTTATATACTCCTTACAAGAAAGATAGTCTTTAGTCATTTATACTAAGACTGAAATTATGAAGCAGTCTTCCTCAAACTCAAACATTACGACAGAAATGGACAGTATAATGTAGTCATGCTCACCATTAGTCCTCCTCTGGGACTGAAAGGAAACATCCACAGGCAAAGGCAGAATGCCAGATGTTAACGGAGCACAAACAGACCATGGCACTTTGCTTGACAAATATAACAGCATCATTGCAGTGAGTCAGTAAAGAACACTAGAAGCTACTTAATCAGTATAGTTGGGTTTTTACACTATAATTGTGTTATTCTACTGTTTTTAAAAGTGCTTGCACACTGCTATTGTTATACTGCTACTACAATATACTGCTTGTTTGGTGAATTGTACTTACCATTGTAAGCGGGACAGATTTTTGCACACTATGCTATATGAAAAAAGGATAGTATGAGAGAACTGTGCAGAGAGGACAGAAGATGGATGGAGAAAGCATAAAGAGGTCAAAGTTCATGGTGAGATTCATGTCTGTCTCATGCTACGGTTTTTATTCTCCATAGACAATGAGGAAGAGGAGAGCAGCAGTAGCCAGAGGAAGAAGCTATTTCCAAATGCTGAATCCTTCCTTTTCACACTCAGTCCTGAGTCACCACTTCATCTGTCCACCTACTGTTAGATAGTCTTGCTCTCTTCTCTTCTCCACCGCTTTTTACTCTCTGCCTCTTTCTCTCTCTTTCTAGGAGCATCTCATGTTTGCACATGCACCCAAATATCTGCAACATCCTGCTCTCTATTTACAGAGCATGTGGGATGAGCTGTGTGTTTGTTTGTGTGTCCGTCAGCTTTGTACTTCCGCATGACTGTGTAGCCGTATTTATATCTATGTGGGTTCATTGGAGATCTTTGTGATGTGCTTACTATTGTGTAAATGTTGCACTATTGATTTGTTCAGTGTGATATATTACATCCCATATGTGTGCCCATTCTCACATTCACTGAGAGAATTTGTTTTATGTTAACAATAGAGGAGATCTTAATAAGAGGGGCAGCAGTGCTAGAGGACACTCCCTTACGTGAGTCAATGAGTTAACTGGTCAGTCAAATAACTGGTTTTACAGTCAGGTGGCTTTCATTTCTCCTTGTCTTTGCAGTGAGAGAAAGTCACAGAGAAGGGCATGTGACAAGTCTAGTTTCTTGATTTTCACCGTGCTTTATGAGATCGCACTGCGTTCAAAGTGCTTTATTCAAGTCACCATGGGAATCAGGATTCAAGTAGATTTAGGTCTAACCTGCCTTTCAAGCAGACACATCTTATTGCTATGCACATGCTGTTTTATCTAAATCCATCTTTCCATCAGCTTCCATAAATCACCTTTATGCTGAAACATTCTGTAGACATTTCATTTGATCTGGCATGTGCTTTGCCATTTAAAGAAGTGGGGAAAAAATACAATAGATTTTGCACTTCAAATGGGCCTGGAACCCCTCTCATTGTCTTCCATCCAAGCCCAGCACCATCAACCAATTATAATAGTTTATCTAAAACAGGGTGGGCTTTATGCAGTGACTTATAAAGAAGTGAAAGTAGTCCTGTTGTCACATTTCTTACGTCACATTTATCTTATCTCGAATTAGGTTAATCTGTTTCCATTAGTCCCGCCCCCTGGAAATCATACTTGGATCGTAAGGTACTAGACTAATTCCTTGAACCAAATAGAAAATAATTAGCATGGCTGGTCAGGCCAAAAAAAAAAAAAAAAGTATTGTCTTCACCCTGCGCCAGTGATGAAGTATTACAGAAGTGCAAGGTGGTCAATTTTATCACTTACTGCTACATATAATGAGCTACTGCCATGCTCGGCTTTCAGTCTTGTACAAACGTTAGATCACATTACAACAAGGCAACTAACAATATCTGCAAAAACTTTTTTCACAGTTGCAATTGCAGTTCAGAGTATTATAGCGCTGTTAACCACAACTGTAACATTTGAAATCAAATCTGCGTCCTGTGCAATAGCTCTGAATAATAGTTTCAAAGTGTTAAAGCTGTACAAGCTCATCGTTCCTTTGTCTTAATTACTCATCCCTTGGGCTGTCATCATTAAGACAAGCCAGACACTGAGACATATTTGGCATTATAATTTTAATGCTACAACAACCGGCTCGGTGAAAAAACACCACAGATAAATCATAGCGTGTCTTGGCTCGACACCATATACTGTCACACATTATAATACTTTCAGTCCTCCCTCTCTTCCCCTTCATTTCTGTCTGATCGTCTCCTCGTGCACCTCTTTTCTTGTCCTGTCGGGGATGAAAAGAACAAAGCACTTTCATACGTGTTTTGTTGATTTGCTCACAAGGTCTGTACCGCTGCATGTTAGCGTAGATGTGTTGGGTGCGAGCGGGGCTGACGGTGCATTGTATGTGTGCCAGTTGTTTGTATGCTTCTGTGTGCAGCAGGAAATTCAAAAACTAGGCCATATCGACCACCCAGGGGTTTGAAAGCTCAGGGGGACCAAAGCAACATGGTTTAAATAAGAAAAAAGCGTTTCGAACGGCATGAAAAAGGGGAAAAAGACAACACATTGGGCACAATCTCACGCACATGAGCAGACGTATGCACTTGCAGGCAGACAAGCACTCCCTCCCATCTGATAAACCCCTGGCATATGACTAACATCAAACACTTAATCACACACACATCTAAACAAATCTTAGCCAGCTTGATAAACATCCATATTTAATTTATACGACCCTCCTTCATCGGCTGGTGGCTCACTGTTTTCCTATAGATTAGGGCTCCCCTTGCTGACAGCTCTAGAGCGATGAGCTGCAGACCTTGTCAGTATTGATCCGCTTCAGAATATAATGGATATAAATGGGATCGGCTCCAACTGGTTTTGAATTTTATTTCAGAGATGGCGGTTTGACTCACCTTTTGACCTTACACTGGTGGCTGAACAGGTTAAAGTAAAAACATCAAGCTGTATGTCTTGGGATTGTGCTGTGTGACAAGTTGACATGAATCAAGTTGACCTCCAAGTAAAAACCATTTTAAACTCCTATGAGATATGAATCACATTGATTGTGCTTTAGTTAAAATTATTTTTCTTGGACTTTAAATTAGTAATTAGTCTTTAAATAAATATGCATTATGTTTAAACTGTATATTTCCTAATATTTCCTAAACCTATTTACCCCTAAGACAGGGGTATTATTATTCTCAATGGTAAATTGAAATGTTTAATATATCACCTTATTATACCTATTGCCTCCTCCAATAAGCTGCTGTTAAGTTTCTATTAAACTGTGTGACTTTTTGCCTCATAAATGTATTCTCATTTTCATGGCTCAGAAATATATTGTCATTTTTTTATTTCTACCATGACTGGATGGCCCCAACATTCTTATTCTCTGTTCCTCTTACAGCTGTGAGTGTGTAGGATTTATGTATTTCTCTTTCAAGACGACCGCAGACATCAATAACGTCATTAATTTCAGCCTGTATCCTCTTCTGCCACCACAGGTCATCACCTCCCAACTGACTCTCCATTTAGACATTGATTATGTCATTTCACTATTGACCTTAGGACCTTAAGCTACGATGCAGCAGAAAAATAAAACCCCAATGTAACCTTCCTTAAAAAAGGTCAAGCCAAACTATTGTCGGTTTAAGAAAATATTTATAACATCTTTCTTAAATGGTTGTAGATTGGGACTGGTGGGTAATAAATAAACACTGTCATAGACAGAGTGGTGGCTTGTAAGTAATGAAAAACACAGCTATCATGCTCCTGTTCACCCTACAACTGACTGTCTATTATTAAAGGTGCAATCTGTGGAGAAATGTGTTTCCAGAAATACTAAAGCAGGATGAAGCTTTTTAAAATTTTGTAATTTAGCTAAAAATGGCCACTTGCTCAATACTTACTCAATACACAATACTAACTACAGCTGCTATGATAAATTATATTTAATTATTGTAAAGTCTCTTCTTCTTTGGTTTATGAGTCCTAGTTTTGGGTCTCATTGTTGAATTCCATTACATATGGGACAAAATACAGAATAAAACTAATATTAATGCCATAAGCAACACCTGTGCTTTTTATACATGCAACATGAAACAAAGCTTTCTATTAAGCATTTTTGTCAAGCACTTGCCTTTATAACACTGCAGCTGTGACTTAGTGTAATTACAATTACATTGTCGAAACAGTTTGTGAAATCCTTTGGGGCACTGAAAAATGTGGCAGATGAGCAAGTTTTATATTCTTCCAAAAGCAGAGTTGTGTTCAGTGAGTTGGTTGAGCAAGATATAAGCTTTTCATTCTGTTACATGCTGCAAAAAACATGTCTGGCAGTGACTGAGGAAATTCTTAATAATACTTTTAAGTTAAACATTTAAAAATGTAATGTTAATGTAAGCCAACTGTTTCACGAGTGTACACGTGTTTGCATATACCAACACTAACTTAGTAAAACATTATGTGGTTTTTACACAACCTGTCAGTGGACTATATTTGTAGTAGGTAAAATTATGTTCTTAAAGTTAATGTATTGGTAAAACTAGCAAGTATGGAAATTTGAGTGACTTTGACAAAGGGCACACTGTGATAGTACCTCACAGGGTCATGTGATCGATCCTAACTCCAGCTTTCTTGCTCTGTTGATAGACATGCATGTAAAGGTGAACTTCCCCAAAGGGATGCGGCTGGGATGGGCTCCACATACCTGCAACCCAAAAACCATATTAGTAGAAGAAGTTAATGGTTGTTTTTTAGTATCTAAATGATCTGATTTACATCCTTTCTCTACCCACCACAGACCACTGGGACAAGTTTGCAGATTCCGCCCGACATGTAACATAAAACTTTGCTAACTGTGTGAACGGTAAGTGGCTTGGCCTTTTTTTGCAGACGCAATCCACCATAAAAGGAGGATGAAAAAGAAGAAAGCCCAGAGAAGAATGAGCGGATGAGCGCATTTGAGCCTGTCTCTGTGGCGTAAGATGTTATGCATTAATTCTCCCAGGGCCTAGGGGTCCCAGTTTCCCATGTTAATTGATATGCCCATTAAAGAGATAAGTAGGCTCTGGCCGGAAGAGAGGGCCAGAGAGCAGGATATTCACCGCCAGGTCTGGTCTGAGAGAGACAGAGGAGAAGAGTGAAGATGAGGAGGTTTCTGATGGAAAAAGATTTAGGAATATAGGCTAAGATTACTCCGCATGGTTCAGCTTTGGGCAGAGGCTGTTGGAGACCTCTGTACTCGAGTAAAAGTACTTTAAAATTCAACAAACAAAAAAACAGCAGTAAAAGTAGTTTCCTTAATTAGCACTTCCTGACAATTCAGCGGTCAGGAGTAGAACTTTCGGCTTTGATTATTTACATACTAACATTTTACATTTACAGATCTTAGACCGCAGACAAATGTTTCTTGTGACATTCAATACAATTTGCTCCTTCAATATTGAAGCATATAACTCACAGTAGTGCACATAAAGTTGTAGGTGTGGGACTGCGGTCATTTTGGGGCAAGTTGTCAGATACAAAAATCTGAGCAGAGAATGGGGCAAATAACCTGACAGTTGTCTAATCTAACACATGCCCATAACTGCCCGGACTGCCACAGTGGTTGGTTGGCTGTCTGGTCCAAGCCGGTAGCAGGCACAAGCTAACGCATAACCTGGAGCAGAACAAGATGGATTTTTGTGAGAAATCTCATGAAAATCCAGCTGCAACAGAACAACAGAAATGGGACCTTTGAAACACCCCATCCCATCCCGGCCCAAGCCACAACCCCTGTCTCAGAACTCGAGACTATGGAATACTATATATCAAGTGTACATGAAAACTTTTGAGTACTTCCCATGAAAGTGAATGTGATTTTTATTTTATTTTATTGGGTAAGTAGATACCCTGTGTAAAGTGTGACATGCCCCACTTTCCCCTGCTAACTTTGATTGACTGGATTTGACTTTTTTATTTTACCAGACAAATCTCATTAACATTTTTCATGGAAGTCCTGGTGCCATAGGAATCAACTTTTGGCCAGAGATGTGATGTAAACCAATAGTAAAACTGGATAATCCCAATCACCAACCAACCTTTGAAGCCCCCAAACTAAATGTAGGTATGCAGATGTACCAGTTGCTACCTGCTTTGGGCATAAGTGCCAAGGTAAATTTCTAAATAATGTTTGTGTGTCAGAAAGAGACAGACAGCGGAGACCACAGAGAGGTTGCTTATTGGCTGAAAGAGCTTACTCTCACCTAGTTGCGGATGAGTCACAGTTCGCAGAGCCGCTAATTACACAGACGACGGAATCAAAACTTAGAGATCCAGAGCAGCTGTCTGCGCATTTCCATATCACAGCGCCTACATGGAGCGGAAGGGAGAGAGGCACGGGAAGATAGAGAGAGGAGAAAGGCGGAGGGAGACAGAACAGGGAATTGAAAAGGAAAACAAAAACGAAGAAGACAGAAGTGAAAAGACGCTTCATGGGATTAAAGAAAGAGACGTGTGGAGAAAATCAAAGGTGAGGAATGAGGGCAGGCGGAAAGGTAGCGGGAGTGTGAAAGTGACACGAGTGATGAAAGAAATAACTCATATCAGTGACAATTATTTGATGTGTGGCAGTGGAGTTCTGTTTTCTGTTTGTCTCCCCAAATGTCTCATTTGAGTTGCAGTTGAAGTTTTCCCACAATGCAACACCTTAAAAGTTTGTCCAGTTGTGAAATGCATTGCCAAAATGAGTTTTAGCATGCTGCCTAAAATATGAGAGAGTCCTCATCCCATTTGGTCAAACATTACATTATTTATTCATTCATTCATTTCTTTATTTCTACATATGCCTTTTACTGACAGGACAGCCAGCAGTGACCAGAATAAGACTTGCTTTGATTTCAAAGTCAGAAACAAGCAAGACATTAGCATACAGCTGCCAACAGGCTAGCCCGCAGCTGCACTTAGAGCCTTTACTTTCCTTCCAAAAATAAAGCAACAAAACAACACAAAACAGCACGACACCAGACCGAGTGGCTGCTTTGCATTGGTTTACATTCGCCTTTGAATACTAAGCACATTGACTAGCCAGTGCCATTCAATTACTGTCTGAGTGAAAGGCATGCTTTTTTTTCTTAGTACTGTGAGTGCACCACTTCAAATGGCATGCCATTTAAACATTATATACTACACTACTCACTTCATTAACTATGATGCAGCCATTTGCTATCTTATAATGTCACTTTACTTAATGAATCATTACAAGAACATATATAAAACTGGATGCAAATAGCCTGTTTATTTTGTAATAGATAGGTGCAGATTTCCGTTTGTGCACAGTGGACGTTTGGACGCTTGACAGGGACTCTTCTTCACTGATGTTTACATTTTTTATCCTTGGAGCAACTGTGATAAATATTAAACTCTTTTCACACAGAGCATGCCACAGAGCTGAAATTCATTTGAGGACAATCCTAACAAGTGGGATAATTTTGCAATAAAGATGTTGAAGGACAAATGACTCATTTTATAGCCTTATTTCGTATGTTTTAAAGCAGAAATGTACCTCTGTTGTGGCAGATGTCTTTCACTGCTGGGGACATGTTTAATTGAGGTGTTTTTTTCTACTTTTTTCTGGCTCTCATTTAAAAATGTCATCTGCAAGAACACTTTGAAATCACGTTTATGATGTGTTCTCATCAAACGGACTGGGTCACTGATTTTTTGGCCGCTGTGTTTACAAGCCATGAGTGGAAGGCTAATGAGATAGTGGTGTTAATCACAAAGGCTTCGTTCATGGCCAGCAGGTGGCTGCGGTGGTGGGGTGTGTATAGGATCTCAAGTCAAACAGTCACTCTCAGTCTTAGTCATGACAGAAACACCACTCAGCTGACTTAGAAAGGGCAGAAATCCATGTTAGGAGGCTTTGAAGTTCTGCTTCATCTACTCCAAGAACACAAAATCCAATTAATCTGCACACCTTTAGTTCAGGGCCTTCATTGCTTGTAATTACTAGCTCTATTTTGCAGACAGAGATTTAAATGTTGTGTCTGTTATTTGCATATTCAAATGATCAGTTGTATAGTCATGACTGTTATCGAAACAAGAACATGATTCAACAAGTCCTAAATGTTCACAAATTCTGCCACACTGTCCCCAAGAGCGAGAAATAACTCTGATTGCAACACAATACCCCTCACACTCCGAAGTGTAAAAGACAGAGAAACGCTTGAATATATTTAAGGCAATATGCAAGCTACAAAGTAATGCTATTTGAACATATTTTTACACACTGTAGTAGTATGTTATGCTTATTTGCAACCCACATTCATCTTGCATTAATATCACAACTGACAACAATAAATACATCCAACAAATTGGAAAAACCCATGATAAAGTTGAACAAATAGAGTTTCTATGGTGCTATTATTGATTTATAGATTACAGTTTTAATGCAACTTTTAAATAAAAGGTCTGTGCAGACTTGGTTATAAACTACAACACTTATCTAAGAATAGCCAGACAGTGTCACATTTTGAAAAACCCACTGTTACAAAACTAATATATAAGACTATATTTTTGACCATGAAAATGTGGTCTTTGATTTTGCTTGGTTTACAGACACATATAGACACCTTCATTCATTACAAGCACTTGACAAATTGGATACAGGGCAGTTTTTCATGCCTGTAGAGGAAAAACAGAGCCTGCACAAACCCTGGAGTTGCAGTGTATACATAACACAAAGTTTGGATTCTCATGAGCACAGATATTGAAAAACTGTTGGTCAAAAGTAATATACAAATCAAAGGGAAATATGTTATAATGACAGATACTGTGATGATAAGTATTATCTTGAAAGCCTTAAGTTTTACATTGTTCATCCCATCCCTTGAGTTGAGCTTTTCCCCTGAACCAGGTTTTTTAAGGATGTATAAAGTGGCAACACAACAATACGATTTCATCACACAAACTGCAATAATCTCTGCCGTCACAATGAAATAAAATGTCTGACTCAATAAAACAAGACCAAGGCCAGAAAGGAATGTCAATAACCAGACAATCACAATCAAAGACAGTTTGAACTTGAAGTGTTTAAACCTCATGAATAACAATGGCTTGGCTACAGCAAGGTAGCGCTCCACACAGGTCACCATTAGAAGCAAAGGGCGAGTTGTGAAAATGAATCCCAGGAAGAATAACTCTGTCTGAATGATGCCATAGAATTTAAAGAAAACAGTGGCAACTCTAAATACGTTATGAAGGCTGATGAAGATCTCAGAAATAGCAATGTTGAGAGGAAAGAACTCTGCAGTGATTAAGTTTCTGGACAGAATCAGCTGCAGGATGTAGATATAAGGAGGAAGGTGAAAACACAGACCCACAATACTGGCCACCCACAATGCATCAGGCCTGCAGACGAGTGGCGAGGAACAGAGTCCATCAGTGGAGTTATTCATTGTGTTGATCTATGGAAGAAAACATCACTTTATACCGATGTGTATATAACAAACAACACACACATTATACTTACTACTTGGTGCTTCCAGATATTGTCCTCGGTGCATGAAATGTCTGTAGAGGCTGGAATGCACTCGCTTTGTGACATCTCTCTCACAAGATTGAAGAATCAAGCAGCAACCATGAATGGCATTCAAATTATGTTAATGGACCATAACCTTTGACATTACTGGAACAGCAGACTCAAGTTATATTGAAATAGGTGGAAGAATACTGGTACTGGTAAGAGAATGTGTATTCACAATAAAACATTTGTGCTTTAAATTATTTACTAAAAATAAATAATAGTGATTAAATAAAGACAAGAACAATGTTGTTTTCCACCAGCAATAAAAAGAGCTCTAGGGACCAAGCACATGTACAAGTGTCAGCGTTTTAATGGTGATAAAACAATAGAGTAAAATGTTAGGTTGGAAAACCTTGTCTACTGATAAACTTTAGTCAAACTCCATTCATCATGGGAGTTTGTTTTATTTTTTTTTCCAAAATGTGTAGGATAATCATTGGTGGCAAACGGTTGACCCTAAGAAGGTGAAGAGCAGGTAAATATGGGCCTGTCATTCATCTGTCTCACAAATGGTTCTGAAGTTGCTCATTAGCCTGATAAAAAGCACTATAAAAGGCCTTTAACTTAAATTATGCCATTATCATTAACTGCTCATTAAGACTAATGATAAAATCATTGCATATATTATCATATCAGATATGTTAGGGTTGGTCATGAGCTAATCATTGACAGTGCTTTAATTATGAATTATTGCATCCTAAAACGTATGCATATTAATGGTAAATAATTCTATTAAAAAGTAGGATGTCTATTTTAGAATTGTGCTTCTTTTAGGGTTTTTTGTTGTTATTGTTTAACCCAACAGATAAATGTCATCCAGTTTATTCTATTTGGCCATTTGAATTAAAACCTCATTAGATTTTGTTAATTTGAATAAGTGACTAGTTTTTAGGAAAAACACGAGTAAACCTATTTCAAACTGGAACACCAAAATGGACATGGAAATTGTGGAGCAACTGAAATTTGCAAAAGCTATAACAGATGGAAAACTAAACAAATGTGAACTCTTCTGCACACCTGAACTGTCCTCGCTCAGTCCTATATTTGCATACATTTGACACTGTGTACATATTATGTAAGGCCACACACATAGAGCAGTGCCTCTGGTGCCTCTGATCTCCTGCATTTTACAGGAGCATCTTCACATTTACCATTCTTCTTTGTGTGTATGGTTTAATTGATGAGCAGGACCTTTTGGACTTTGAATAAGATACCTTTGTGTTTTCAGCCTCACTGATCACCATGATAAAAGATGGTTTTCTCTGGTTTTTTGAGTTAGAGGACAATGTGAAATAATACGGCAGTCATAGCAATAACAAATGTTAGGGCTGAGTCTGGCGAGATTAATGCCCTCTAAGTAGGAGAATGACTGATCACAATTTAAGGAATGTAATTAATCAGTGCAACAACGGTTACTGCAATAATGAAATGGATGAAATCATTGTTAATTATTCCACTATAAAAAGCCAGTTTAACGTTTAAAGCTAAGGGTAAACTCACTGAACAGTTTACTCGGGATAAAAGTCATCTCAACAGCTAATGATAAATGAAAAAACTGCTTAAACAGACTCATCCATCTCATCACTGGGAAAGCATTTATCAGCAACATTTAGAGTAACTCTTCAAACAATGAAAAAGGGTTGCTTGGGCAAACAATAAGGAAGAGTAAATGATTTTAAAAAGGAAAAAGAACATAAATAGTTATAAGCTTGGAGTTTAAGTCAGGGTGTTTTAAGCATCAATTTAGTAATAGTTGGAACAGACAGACAGGACATAAAGTGAAAAACAATGCATTTTCTCTTTGTGTTGTCTGACAGTTGGCCTAGAGCTCCAGATTCTGCATGGCTTTCTCAAAGATAACTCAGCAGAAGTCCAATAGCTGTGTAAAACAGTAAATGATCTCGAACTGAGAATGTTCTGTGTAACTGCGGGAGACAAGTCCGCTCACACATGCTGAGTGGGAAGACTGAGAAAACCTTCCACTAGTGAGAGGCAACTCATACTATCATGTCAGGACTCTTCACACCTACAGCTGTATTCCTCAACATATTTACCAGTACGTTTAGAAGATACAACAGCGACACAACTAAAACGATATAAACACCAATGTTGTGGAAAGAAGAATCATTAATTAGCCTTTTAACTTGATAAAATTAAAGATGGGTGCACAGTGGAAAAGTGGTTAGCACTCCTGCCCCACAGCATGAAGGTCGTGGACCAGGTCATCCACTAGTGACTATCTGTGAGGAGTCTTCATGTCTTTCCCGTGTTTCTGTGAGTTCTTTCCGAGTACTCTAGCTTCCTACCACCATCTAAAGACATGCATGTTGATGGAGAATTTCAGTCTTCCTTTACTTATGGGGTAAATGTAACGTTGCTTAAGTCAGCTCCTTCCCATTACATCAAGGCCAACAGCGCACAGTTTAATCGGCTCCAAGTTTAGACTCTATCGGGTAAACGTCATTCCTTTGATATGGCATTACGTATGTACTGACCTACTATTAGACTTTATAATCTCAGTCCACAGAAGCACAGACTTGTATATTTATTACCACACTGTGTGGAGTGTCCTGTCTCCATGTCCCGTATTGATGGTCAATAAACCTCTCCTGCCTGAGGACCTCCAGAAAGTCTCCAGCCTTTCTTTCTCATGTGACTCCTCTCTGCTCCAAGGGCAGCTCAAATATTCTCTAACACATTTATAGGTTGATTGGTGACTCTACATTGCCCCTGGTGAATGAATGGATATGCTCCAGGATAGGCTTCAGATTTGCTCCAGTCACGCGCGACCCCTAAAGGACTAAGCTTAAGAAAAAAATCTCAAATTGATCCGTTTTGAGTTAATGTAGTTGATTCAATGTAAAGAAAAGGCATCGTTCCATGAGCAACACTGTTTAAAAGTCTACAAAAGCTCTGAAGGCAATTAAGCTGATTCTCTCTGAAGCCGTTTGAAAAGAAAGAAGTGTCCCCTCTCTGCTCCACTTACTATGGGCGCAGCCAAGTAGGGTTGTGTTACCAAGCAAACACAGAAAGGAAATGTAGTGGTGGGTCGAGTGTACCGCTTCGGGAAAAGTTTGCGAGAAGGAGAAAGTTGAGCCGTTGCCTAAATAGACGCAGCCATTAAAAAAGCTCCTTATAGGTTCTCTGATCTTTTGATTCACAAGGATCCTGCAGGCAGAGCAGAAAGAGAGAACGGAACACCGAGGGATCCCAGAGGCAAGACAACAAGCTGAAAACACTGTAATTAGATGAATCCCATTAAATGAGCAACACTCCAATGGCTGGAAAATGTATATTAATGATTGGAGCTGCTAGCATTATGCAGCAATTTTTATTTTAGCAAGGATGTCCCTCCATTTTTGCGTTTTGTTTCGTTTATTTTTCATTATCATCTTCAATTTTGGGCGTTTGACAAAAATAAGGTTTGCTACTTTGTTTTGGTGATTTACTCTATTGCAACCAGCAGTTAAGAACATCATTAAATTTCTTTCTGCTCCCTTACATCATTTGCAAGGCGTGGTATTATTAGTTACCGGGAGGATCAACGCAGAGAAAGTGTGCCACCTGTCAGACGGTGAATTTCTCTCCTTTTTTTTCCGTTTCTCACTTCGCTGTTTGTTCCTGTGTGCCTTTGTGTTTTCCCACCCCTCCCGCCGCAGAATTACCACTTTCATCTGCGCAAGTCGCACCTCAGAAAGCACTCATTTTGTTAAAGTTATTATTGAGATCTTTGTTCTGTTTCGAATGCCTCGTCAATTACATGTTTATGCACTTCACACAGTTTCTCGTGTGAAATGCCTTTCATTCGCTGAAGTTGTCACAAGAAGATGACATTTAGCTCGTTTTTATATGTAAGAGAGCCATCAGGGACATTAGTGAGACACTTATGCACCGATGCGCTGAAGACACTGCTGCTGATTGCTTAATTTTTTTCAAAGGGTGATAGTGAGAAAGTGAGCAGAATCAGACGGTTGCTGTCATCCCTCCTGCCGCTGATGAGATATAAATAGCAAGTAGGTTCTCATAAAAGTTGAGATGAAAACACTTGCTTTGTATCCAGTGCATATAGATGTAACTGTGCCTTGAAACCTGAAGCAAGGAGAGTCTCACGGCTCCCACGGTATGAGCAGCGGAAAAACGAACAACAAGAACGCTCCTCTGAAACTCCTGACCTAATATTTGACAGATTCTCTGTATCCAGAGACCAAACACAGATTTCAGAGAATGATGAGCTCATTTTGAGTTTTGCTTTACAAGTTTATTAGGTGGCTGAGTCTGAGCAAAAAGGAGAACTTTGTTTGTGTCGTTTTCAGAGGAGAGGCCTGCACATAATCGTTGTTTGTATAAAAATGTCCCAAATACCCCACACTCATTTGTGCTGAGTGTCAGGATCATTAACACTTCATTATAGCGGCTACATTTACGTATCACAGCCATAACATTCCTCATTTCTGACTGACTTATTATTCAAGCACACAGTGGATAATATATGAATAATGTGTCAAAATTGGGTTTTTTTTCTTACCAACATTTGACTTGGTGCGGGACATAACGAGGCATTACATTAATGAGATCCACCCGAGTTTTCTTATCACATTCCCTGTTGCGTAATTGACTAATCAACACCATCCAAAGCACACAGTCTTTGTTCTCAAGATAATGCATTCTGATGTGTTCAAAGGCATGGAAAACAGACAATGAGCCTGTGAGTGTGCATGTGTCAGGAGACCAATTACATTTCTAACTTGTGCTTCAAATGAGCCACAACCAATCACTGCCTTCTCCAGATTTGGTCTTTGACAAAGCGGATGTCACAAAGCCAAAGCTATACACATACAAGCAAGCACCGTACCCTCATCTTACACTAACAGTAACTTCATTTCGGCGGGCTTCCTGTTTAGTTACATAACATATTTTCCCTGTGATGGCAGCTGCTTTACTTTGCAGGTAAGGAACGTAACAAAAATATTGATTCTGGACAAACAAATAGCTACCGACTCCTGACAGGGCAGAACTTGCAAGTAAACAAAATAACAAATACCAGTATTGATTCTGACAAATAAATAGCCACCAACTGACAGACACTGGCAAACTTTGAAGTAAACAACATCGCATGATTCAAATGTGAAGTGGAGGAGACCCAACTCAACCGTTTGTCCTGTCGATTTATATATGCTGACTAATCTTTCCTTAATAAGTTTCCATGTTCAAAAAGCACCCCGGCTGACTGGAAGTAAGCTTTAGGATGAGTGAAAGTGGATTGAGAAAGCGTCAAAGCACGTAAATTTAAACCAGGCCTCTATCCATGCATCCATTAATCCTTGCTAGTCAGTAATACCAATGTGTTTATGTACAGAGCTAATCTCTGCACTGCTAAGGGACTCAGGACTAGCAGGTAAGCCTCATTCCCATACCTCGGCCATAATCCCACTTCTAAATGCAGCGGATGGAGGCTGTGGCATGTGTGCACATTGTGTGTCATCAGCCCATAGACCTCTATCACCATCAGTTTGGCACAAAAAATCCATGATGATACGTTCAGGACCTCAAAGATACAGTCTATAAAAAGTTAAAACATTGATTCCTTTTCTAACATATTTCCTGTTCCAGGTTGTGGGGGGCTGGATCCTATCCCAGCTTCTTTGGGGCGTGAGACGGTGCACTGCTTCCTTCTTTTTATAGTTGCACAAGTAACCACAGAAATCTAAAAGGGTATAAATAGATCTAAGTGTAAATCATCACACATTTGACCACATTCAAACAAGGTGTTAGCAATTAAATATAAACAAAGGTGTTTGTGAATCTGTTAAGAAAAGAAAGGCCATAGTTGTAAAGTCTCTTAGGCTACACTAGACTGAATTAACCCATCGACATAGATGCTGATTTTGAGCTTCTACTTTTCAGTTCATTTCAGATGCTTTTTAAAAATTGTAATATTTTGCAGATAATCAAAGTGAGTTCAGAATTCTGATCTGAATCTAACTGAATCTAACTCCATATGTGGGCTATTCTGTATGTTCTGTTTACACCAACGTAACCAAATGTGATTTGACCTTGGTATCCATCCACTTTGTTTTAATGCAGACAAGTTAAGAGACAGTCAGTGTAAGAGATGTATTTTCGTAGACAAGGACAAAGGTACCTGACCATAGAAATTTTGCTCGCAAGAAATTTCCTAGAGACAGATGTGACAGTGTACTTAAACATTTTCTTGCTGTGGCGCAACAGAGATACACTACTATAGACTGTACTAGACACTCAGGCACTTCTCCTGTTATCAAACCATTTTATTAATGAACATTGACATGGCTAAACTAATGTGTGCCTTGGGACAGAATAGACTGATTGTGGGTGCTGTGGGTGCTGTCCTAACTTGTGAGCACGTATGAAAAAAACAGAGATACAGAGAGGCCAACCCACCTTAATCTAGGGCCCTGAGGCTGTGTGACCTATTTCTGCCTCAGAGTAGCTGCTTCATCACAAGCAGCCACCAGCCACTGCACCTGGATAGAGCGAGTGAGTGTGTGCCTGGGAGACCATATAACCATGTCTCTTATGTATTATTGTATTGCTGCTGTGCCATGTCAATGGTCATCCTGTCGTCCTTTCCCCTCTCTCCACCTTTTCACAGAAAAGCACTTTCCCAGCACACACACACTGTACATATGGACACACACACGTTGGTTGCTAGTCTCTCTCAGGTGCTGCCTGCTGCGATGTCCAGTGCTGAGTGTTGCTGTATCTGCAATCACAGCAGGACTTGCACACAGTCGCACAACACACACGCCCAAACATATCCTGTTACATTAAATGTGTTCGCAGCAGGGTAAACCTGATTCAAACAGCTAGCAAGAAAGTCTAATGATTGATGATAAGACCGGAATATCCGCAGCCACAGCAAAATCACACAAACGGGTTATCTGGGACCTCCAGGCACTGAGCTACTTTCACATGGCAGAGGAATAGCGCTCGAGATCATTAGCGCATAGCACAACACAGAGCTGTAAATACCTCACCCCAGATTCACATGTGTGCAACACACCTGGCACACAACATGTAGAAATGTCAGAATGTGGATGCCAAAAGATTCCTATGTGCACAAAACTCACACTCCTGTCTCTGTATCTCGACTTTTCTCCCATGCACTTTAAGACAACTTTGTGCTGAAGTGCTGAGGAGGCAGGCAGGTAAGCAGGCACATCAGCAGCGGGGCAGAGGTGCTGTTAGTGTGATGAGCAGTAAAGCTGTCGAGAACAACTCTATAAGGAGCTGCATTTCCTTCTACTTATTAACCTTAATTTGCTCAGACTCTCTGTGCTTCTATCTGGCATAGCTTATTAAAGTTAAAGTTAGTTAGCTAGTAAGATTTAATTGTAAGGTAATATAATAACGCACTTGAAAATGTGAAGCTAAAGCCATCTGTAATAAACTCTTTTCTCAGATCTACACAGCTAGTGGCTGCATTCATATCATGCCATTTGCCAACACCATGAACATCAAGAGGTCACTTAATGAGCTCTTTTTTTAGCTGGACACAAAGGGAAGCAATCAACAGGACATGTGTCTTCTGTTGCAAAAGAAAGGGACAACGGCATTAATGATAGTGAGTGTAAAACACCAGTAAGAGAATGCCTGTTTGCATATACGTTTAATCTAACGCCAATATTTTACACTGTTTTTTTGTAACACACAACAGTAAAAGTTAAATCCCATACGCTCACGCTCATTCCTGGAGGATAAGACGCGCTACTGCACACATTTAACACTGCAAGTGGATACAAGCCAAGATAAATGTCATATGTCTTCTTCTAGTAGGCTTTCACAAGTTGGCTCATATTTGTTGTTGTGTTATAAAATGATGCTGGTGCTGCTCCTGTAACAACACAGTAATTGGAGTCTTTCCTGCTGACGTAAGCCATAGAAGAGTATTCTAATAGAGAACAGTGATGTAATGGAGTGTGAAGGTACTAGTCAGGCTTCTTCTTTCACTCCCTCCTCCTCTATGTCTCACTGATCCAGCCACCCTCCCTCTGTTCCCATCTCTATGGTTTTCTTTCTTTTTTTTTGTCTTGGCAGGCTTTTCTTTCCAGTTCCTCTGGGATCTTAGAATGGAAACCCAACAGCACCCTCGCTTGGCTACAAAAGAGAACTACATGTTTTAGGGTAACTCCACCATTCGCATCTCCACTTCAGTCAAATTCAAACCCTGCCTTTCTCTGTTCTTTTATATTCCACTCAGCTATTTCCACTGTATGATACCCAGGTTGCTCCTTCAATAGTTTTGTCAGGCACTTTCTAGACACAGACGCTTCTTTTGTCACAGTAACTGTCAGTAATGTGAAACATTTATTAGACTCAAGTTGCCACAAAGGAGTCCCATCTTAGTGCTCCTCCTCCTCTTCTTCTTGTTCTCTGTCTTCATCAAAGAGGAACCACCAGCTCGGCACGCCCTTGGGAGTCACCACACACAAAAAGAAAGGACCAACCTCTGAGCTCTCTCCTCTATTTGACCATCCCAGAGTGAGGTGAAAAAAAATAACCACATAAACACACATGTACGCAGTTAATAATAGCGGCTGTGTTGCTTCGGTGCACACTCAAATGCTCTCTGGAGTGGTCTTGACTTGTCTGTGGGGGGCCCTCCTTAACTTTAGATGTCTGACGTTCTAAAGGACTCAACTAGAACACACCCTCGAACAAAACAGAAACACTGAATGAATTTAAGCAAGTCACAAAAGTGCACAAATGAGGTGTGTCTGTGCATTGCATGGACCTACTTAGTGTGTACGTAAACACATGCACATACAAATGCCAAACTGCAATCGGGGGGTTTTCAAAGAGGATGCCCACAACATAAATATCCAATTAGTAAACACATCAAACGCACAGAGGATGAAATATTGATAACTTCGAGACCTTTATGTAATCCACAATGGTGTCTTATATAAGTGTTCCATTTACAAGCAAGAGACAGGAGGTATTGTTTTGGGCTTTTTTATACATGTATATGGCAGAAAAAGAGATAACTGGAGTCGTACGCTGACAGAAAACGATGTGAGCACAGGAGAGCAGTGGTTGAAGTGCACAGACAAATGCGCTCCAGCCGGTGTGCTCATATTTCGCTTTCCCACTGGCAATTGTGAGACCGAATCATCAACTTCTGCTGTCTAAGTGGCGAATAAGAGAGACAACTTAACACAGTCTATTCTAGTGTTGGATGTACATTTCTGAGTGGGAGTTCCTTGTTATTTTGGCAGTTCATATTGCAGCTGTCAATCGTTCCTAACATATGGAGCTGATGGGAGATTTTGGGCTTCTCTGATTTCAGCTACAGATCATAGAGCCTTTTTGTTTTTTTTCCAAATCCTTAAAAGCCAAGGAAATATGCAATCTCTCTAATTAATTGCAAAACGTCACCGCTTGAAATGTGGATGCTGAGAGATGTGCACGGGCGACGAGTCTGTGTTTGTGTTAGAAAACAGAGAAGGGTGACTGAATAATTTGACTTAACTTTTGTGCCTTATCAACAAGCCACACTTCATGGTTTTCCTTTGAAACGGCTGTTCCCCCACTAAGGCCGAATAAATTAGAACTCTAAATAGGAATAATAATGAGAGCATACATTATTTCGTTGTTGTTGCTACTGGTTGATGTTGTTGTTGTTTGTGTCGGCAGGAAGGCTCAGATCTCCATATATGCAAAAAAAGGTAACTTCTCTGCATGTTTTATAAGTTTGGTCGATCATTTTAATGGTGACCTAAAAAGATGTCCTAGATATTTGGGGAACATCCTTTTGAAAAATTCCTGAAATTACAGACAGAGACAGAGCAGAGGAGAGCAAAGAGAGAGCAGACGGAGAGTTAACAGGAAGAGAGCTGAGATGAAAAGGAACTTCATTTTGTAGTCTAAATAAACGGTAATTTTAAATGTACTTTCTCTACATCAATGGAATATCTTCTTACACGAGTAGAGGGCTTTAGAAGCAATGTTGAAGCAAGGAGTCACCAGTTAGTGAACAAATAATATGCAGCACTTGACATGCCGTGAATGTTAGTGCCCTTTAAACGTGGACAGCCCCCTCTGCTGGTCTCTGACAATGACCTCAACCCTCTAAGCCTTTCTGATTCACAGCAGGGACACTCCGATATTTTAACAAGCCATTGACAACTTTCTAGCAGCCCGCCTCCTCGGGGGAATCCTTGTCTCTTAAGTGCCGTTCCATTACTCAGAAAACTCCAGCGGCCTTTTGTGGGACCAATCCTTCAAGATATGAGGCACGCAACTGAATGAGAAGACATGCTGTGACACCAAGAGCAATTCTGTGGACTACAATAAGAGCACTTTTCCACAGCAAAAAATAAAAGTGTTTGAAAGGGGCACTTGTTAGAACGTCAGTAAGAGTTTAAGTGTTTTTGTGCAACTGAAGTTGAACAAGAACTGCTGCAGCCAAAAATCATTGTCTTATTGTATTTTAATTATTATTTTAGGCAAAATCCTGTTGTTTTCACCATTAGGCCAAAAAGAATATAGACAAACGGCAACAATACTGTCCTGAGAGGCAAAACAAATGTTTATGTCAGTCTGGTGGAAAGAATATATCTAAACTTGTTGTATAGTATAAGTATTGTGAAATGTTGTCCAAATACAATTATTATTGCCACTGGTAAACTGGAAAATCAATAATCATTTTTAACACTATTACCACTACAAATTTCGACCTTTTGTTCAAATGTGCCAAGAGTTATCATTACCTATACATATGTAAACTGTATGCAGAAGGATGACCAAATGCACCATATATTTCTGCTGAACCTGAGCGCTTCGTCTTAGTGTGAGTAAAGCCTGTGTGCCATGCCAGCCAAGGATTGAGGTTAGTGCTGGCGACACCACCCTTTTTTTCATGGAGAGCACCACTGAAATTCCAACAGTGACATGTGAAATACAGACAGTGACTCTTATGGCATCACGGCACAGCACCGCTCCTCCCAGCCCTAAACATAGCCCACATACAGATGGAACACACAACACAACAGTCCTACTTGTACTGTTTTGGCACAAAGAATTTAAGATTAAAAGTCATCTTTAATCGTTGAAGAAAAAAACCCCAAAAAGGCCTAATAGAAAATACAGTGTGTATCATTGTAATAATCTCCCTCTCCAGGTCAGTCACAAGCTACGAATGAAAAGCTACTGCCTGGTAGCACAAAGCACAATGTGAAGCTCATGTGACTGTATTAACCTTTCAGACCTAATCTCCTGCAGTCACGAATGAACGTAAAAGGAGTCTCTAACAGAGGAACTTCTGAAACTTTGGACTAAGAGGGAATTCAAAGAAAAGCAACACAAAAGCAAAAAATAAAAAGATGAGGGAAAAGATATGTTTTGTTGATCCTCTGAAGCCCTCAAGTCTCACTTTCTATCCGTGTTTTGTTTTGAGACTGGGAACAGAGACTCTTGATATGCAGAAGTAGAGATGTGGCACCAAATTGTCAAGCTAAATCTAATCGAAACACAGATCGCTGTGTGGCACCCCCTGTAGCTTCAAAAGCAACACAAAAACAGAAAAACACTGACTGGTTCTTGTACCAACATTGACAGTGACAAACTCTCTATTATTACTGCAGCAGTTTTTTCGCTCCAACTAGACTGTTATTCTTCCTGCTGAGAATCCAGCAATCAACTTGGCTGGATAGGTCATTTTGTCTCCACAGCTCTATGGGGCAGGTTTATAGTTTTGTCACGCTGGTCTTTTGGCATAGCAATCAATGCAGCCTTTGGCCACAATCAGCTGATTTCACTGAGAGACGAGCTCCGGTAAAGCTGCTCTGAAGGCTTGGTCACATGGCAACAACATAAGATTTTCTTATTTTCTGAAAGGGAAGGGGGCAACAAATGGCCACACATATAAGAAGGACATCTAAACAGAAATGATGCACTTACTCAAAGTGTACAGGTAGAAAAGAAATAAGTGGATTTGATGTAATCCAGAAAGAAATTCAACCTCTTATTTAAACAAGATTGGTTTGGCATTTAGCAATAAACACTGTGAAAAATTCTGCGTTTTATTATGTTTTTATACAGCCTAAATATGAAACCACATCTTATATACATCCAAACTGCCAGGTGCATATCAACGCAAGTGTATCCATTATCTCTGCGCAGCTTAACGCCCGCATACTTCTATGTGCATTCTTACTTGCACAACGTAATTAGGAAACTCAGCAGGGACATGCTAGACACTAATAGAGAGAAAAACCCTAGGTATTACATAACATGATAGTGCTCTTTGTTATTTAACTGTTGACTACCATAAGGAATGATATGCTAAACATTTCTTTGGCGGGTAAATCCACAGAAAGAAACAAAAGTAGTCACTGGATGTCTTCAGTGCCAAACATGTAATTGATGTGCATGGGAACAGATTAGTCTAGATTTCTTCTTTAACACTGCATATCTAGTTTCTCTAGCTCTATGCAAAGGCCTAATGGCAGCATCACTCACGTCCCAAACTCACAGGCCACCTATAATTGCTCCTGCAGAGTTCACCGTGTGTGTGACATGCCGCCCGAGCTTCACCACAGCCCGTGTACAGGTCACGAAAACATTTAGAGGTAAAGTGCAACTTTACACCCCCATCTCCCACCTCACATACTGCAGGTAGTACCAACGCGTCCCACGGAGGCAATATTTAACATGGCGCGGTTTGTTTTTTCACCCTCCCTCATTTCAGCGTCACCTGTTAACATCACCATCCTTGTCCAATTTACTGTCCCACCGTCTGTAGCCTAAACACTTGGTGTATGTACTTTGGAGGTGCATACACACACTTTGAGGTGGACTGGAGGTTTTCAGACCAGTGTTTTGGATTATATGTTTGTTTGAATGCCAAAATGGACTACTACATTTTGAAAGGACTCATAGTAGTCTTCTTGATACAGCACTGCAGATCTGAAGGTACGGTAAATCATTAGCTTAATTAAATTATACACGCGAACATATGAACCTGTACAAAGTGTGCCTTTTGTTTTTTTCTTTCATTCTAGGTGTACCTTCCTCCATTCAGTCCTCCAGTGCTGTGAATCTCCAGGATGGTCAGGCCTTAACCCAGGAACAGGAGCCTGCCCCCGCTGAGGTGGTCCCAGTGGTGGCCCCTCCAAGCCTGCAAGAGGTGCAGCAAGCCGTGCAGGAAGCCTCGGAGCAGGTCGAGGGTCGGGGGGCAGAAGAAGTGCTGAAGGGGCTGTTGGAGCGGGTCGTAGAAGCCGCCCTGGGGCAGGTGGAGGGGGCAGGGGAGGCCAAAGTGGATGATACAGCAGTCATTTTTGAGGGGGCTGGAACCGGAGAGGCTGACAGTGAGACGGGGGAGTTGGAAGAGGGGGAGGTTGATGTGGGTGACGGTGCGGGTGAGGAGCAGGAAGTAGCCGATGCACTTGAAGATGAGTCAGTGGCAGTAGAGGGGAAAGGAGAGACGATCATAGAAGTTGGACATGGTAAAGAAACAGAAATAAATCAGGAGGTTGTAGAAACTTTAGAAAATGTGGAAAACAATAAAGAACAGGGTCAAACAAGTGAAATGCAATCACAGGAAGATAGGAAAACTCCAGCTGCTGCAGAGATGGCAGTGGGTGGAGAGCCAGAGCAGGAGACTATGTTGGGTTCTGACCTGAGCCCAGGCGTGGCTGATGTGGAGCAGGTCGGAGATGAGTGGGAAAAGCTAGAGCCTGTGGGAGAAGGGACAGATGAGGTTATTGTGCTGCCTTCAGACACTTATGAGACTGCACAAACTGTGGAAGGAGAGTCAATAGAGCAAGTGATGGACACAAATACACTGAAGGACAATGAGTTGCTACAAACAGCAGATATAGAAGGCAATTTGGTAGTGCATGACGTAGACAGTGAGCAGATTGAAGCAGTAGGTGTAGAGGCAGAGGAGGCTGCAGATGGGGAAACTGTGATTGAAGGGGGATCAATAGAAAAAAAAGTGGCTGACGGATCTGAAGCACGAGAAGAGGAGCAGATCACTTTGGAGGCAGCAAATGGCAGTAAAAATGAAGATCAAGGTGAGATACATGCTGGAAAATGATTGATCAAGTTACTGAAACAAACAGTGAATTTGACATGTGTCTGAAAACCTATCATTTAATACTGTAACTATTTTGTACTTAAAGTCAGCTGTGTCAAACTTAATTTAATATAGACTCATACTAAGCATTATGTCAAGGGCCAAAATAGTGGAACCTGAAAAACCTTTGTTTAATGTGGAAAACATATGATATGCATTTCTTTTGGCTCTAATGAATAATCACTTATTAAAAGCATATCACTTGATGTGCTTTAGGGAACTTTTAATGTGAAATATGTTAAGCTTGCTAAGGGGCCACAAATCCCTGCCATTTGTCTTTTGTCATTTAACAACGTGAACCAGCGGCTTTGGTTAAGCATGCATTGATTAACCTACTAAGACAGGAGGGCTCATAGTGAAACATTTAAAGCTGTTGTAATGCTTTGTTAAAACACTGCACAAGTCATGTGCATCTGCATCAATGACCTAAAATATACAACTGGAAGATCAGAAAATTGAAATGCATCAGTTTGAAATTCTTACATTGTTATCAATATGATTACTATGTTCAGATTCAATAATATACTATGTTTGCTCAAATGCTGACCCACCTATAGTGCTCTCAGGTGCACACATCTATGCCTTCTTCTACATTCCATAGGGCCACTCTAGAAAGCTTAAAGCTTGGCCTCTTGGTTTCATTTTCATGTGTGTGTCACATACCAAACCCTTCTTCTAAAAGTGCTGCAGATCTCCGATGGAGCACCCCATGAAGGTGGTGGTGGTCACGGCACGGCCCGCATCGAGCAGAGCCCAGAGCAGCACCCCGAGCAGCACCCCGAGGCTCCCCCACCGAGCCCATCCCTGAGTGGGGCAGAGATGGGGGGAAACACCCTGGGAGAGGAAAAATCTGACCATGGCAACGAGATCAGCGCCCCAATTGATGACATTCTGCCACATGACCCTGAACAGGCCAAACCCACACTAGATAATTTTGTGAAGGATGTATTAGTTTTACCACCTCAGGTTGAAGGAGAGCAACTGGGTGAAGCCAATGAGCTGGTGGAAGACACTGAAACCAGAGGTAAAAGTCATTAAAACATATCAGAAACATTATTAAACTAAACCAACAGCTCCTCTAAATACTTTCTGATATTTATTCATTTATTTTCTTCCTTCAAGCGTTGCTTAGTCCTACCCTTACTTTGGGTCTGAGGGCTTCACACTCAACAATTGTTAGTAGCACGGCTGACATTTAGAGACATACTACCTTTTACACTCACATTAATTCCTATGGGCAGTTGGGTTTGGGTAAAACATTTAGAGGGGAATTGACTCACAATGCTACAGTCATAGTTTTAAAATATCAGTTTGATATTTTACAATAATTTTCCCAGTCCAACCACAAAAACAAGAACATGTCTATGATGATCAGAATGTATTGGATGAAAATATAGTATGACCATATAATGAAAGCGTTGTTTGTAGTGCTTAATAATACAGAGTAACTATATGCCCTTCTTTTTCCAAATATATATTTAGAAACAAGTGAGCTGGGCCTTGAAGCTTGGAAGATTGGGGCTATTTGTGCTGCAGTCCTCTTGGTTTTGGAGACAGTTGTCATCATCATCTATATCCTGAGAAATCGCAACAAGAACAGGTTGGTAACAGTCTATGTCCCACAGAGGTGCTTTCTATTGACTTTCTCAGTAGGAGCAGTCGCAAAAAAAACTTTTTCTTCTAAAGTTTTTAAGTGTCCTATATTTTTCTGTCTGCCTCAAAGTTCAATCCAAATGTGCCTTTCTCAATTCCATTCAACCGTACCTCATATTACTTGCTGTATCTTGCTGTGATTTAACATCCAACAGTGTTCTACAGGAATTTAATTGAATGTCCATCACATTTTTTTTTTTTACTGAAGCATCATTGTGGTTTAACTGCATTGTTTTTTCTTATGGATCAGAACTAAATACTTAATACTTACTGCAATCACTGCAGCATTCTGTATCCTCATTTGTAATAGCTGAAATAAGCCATCTGATTGCTAGCTGTTATACCATCGGCATTACAGACACAGATGGGTCTTACAGAAGAGCTGGTGATTGCTTCTGATGTTGCCCAAGCTGCAGCTAACATTTCTACGATGAGAGAAGATGAAATGATGAGACTTCTCAGTACTGGCAGAGAGTTGTACTATAACATACAATTTTTTTTAATGTAACAAGCAATTTGTTTTGTAGGGACCTGGTAGTAATGGTAGCAATGTCTGTGTGTGCAGCTCAGGCCGGCAGCGGGCATGTGAGGAAGGGTGCGTTGAACCAGAGGCAGCTACAGGAGGGGACTACAGCGATGACACACTACCTGCTGGCAATGGGGACACTCTGCAGTATGTTTACACTTTAAAACACATTTTCAAATACTTCATCTGGTCTGGGAAGCAATGACAGCCAGCGGTCAAGTGTTTACACAGCCTGCTGCCTATTTAAGTATGTAAGTAAGGCATGCCTGTCCAGTGTCACAAAAAATAAAGTGGCAGACACTACAACATCATTACAGCTTGACCAAAAACACCGGTGATTAATAAACTAATGGCTTGCACTCTTTAGAAATGTGTAAGACAGAATATATAACTGTCTGTATCCAACATTAAACAAGGGTCAGGCTAAAGAAGTCTTATTAGAAGTAATTGGTGTAATAACAGCTTTTTTATTTTTTTATTTAAACCATTTCAAGGTCTCATTTCAAGGCATACAGCCTCTCACAAGGCAATAAGAGCACCAATCTGCTCATTTTCTTTGTTGAACCCCCATATTCACTCTAGGAGTCTGATTTTCTGCTTCTACTAAAGTGGTTTCCACAATTACAGTCTGCTCGTTACTAACACCAGCCGGATGTCAGACATACAATTCCAAGCCAAGTGTGGTGCACTGACCTGAAAACTGGTATTATACAGAAGGCACCAGTTGTGTGCTTCTCAGCTGATTCCCTCTTGGCGGTTTTGTAAGCTATGTGCTCAGTAGGCTGCTCAGTGTGTCACATGGGAGTGTGAGTCCCGTGAACCCAGGCATTACTGGGTAAGACTCCTTTATCTCCTAATCACACCAACCGGCTTGGATCAATAATAAGCTACAGAGGACAGTATATGGCCATCTGACGGTGTGTATGTGTGTGACAGATGAACAAAAAAAAAAAAAAAAGAACTCAAACCCAGACATAGAATGAAAGAGTCATTGTGAATACATGTCTGCTGTTAAAGGGAGCAACACACACAAGAGAAATCTGATGCATGGCTGGCACAGATGATAACAAAGCAACACTGAATTATTTAACAGTAGAGAGGAAATGTGTCCTTGTTAAGAGACTTTTGAGAAACACTGACAATCAATTCATGGAGATGGAAATTGCTAACACACTGCCAACAAGAATAAGCAAAAGTCACACTCAGATTCCAAATTCAGGCTTTGGAAGTAATATTTTAACAACCTAAGCAAAATGCTGTTCCTTGTATGCATGGGCGCCAGAAGCCAGAGTGAAAAGCAAACAGATTGAGTGCAGGTGAAGTGGAAGTAAAGAGGAATGCCTGACAGAAATATGCTACAGAGCATTAACATTCATGGAGTCTCTATGAAAGAATTGGTGATTTTATAGGGATATGAACATGTAACTGTTGTAATAGTCCAAAGTTGTTATGCACACAGTATACATGGAATATACTGGGATATGCTAAATTAAAAAAAAGACATGTATTATAACATCAACATTTTGACATTTTTACCGCATTGTCTCCAGATCTGGTTTGACAGGACCTTTTAGTTTTATGTGGTGCAGCAGTAATTCTTTTTGCAATATGGCACAAAAGTGAAATTAAACATCTGGAGTTTACTTAAGCGTTTACTTAAGAGCTCATGCGAACAGCACTGTTACCTGCAATTAGTCAGTAATGTCAAGAGATCTTTTTATATCCATGTTGGTCATAACCTCCAAGCAGATCTCCTTTCAACATCTGGCATGCAAGTCATGAAATAAACAGAGCTTGATCATTAATGGCAATAATAACATTCGTTGAAAACACATACTTACACAATCATATTGTGTTTTTAAAAAATGCATTTGACAAAATGCTAAATGACATCATGATCATATATTCAGGGATATTATGAGATGCCTCGGCCTGTCACCACTAGATGAAGTCATGAACTACGTCAGTGTCCCAGTAGCCCACAGTCTAGCACAAAAAAGAAATTCCATTGCCACTGGGCCTTTTAGACTTCTCTGCAGTTGGTGTCAAATGACAGATGTTCCTTGTGTAAACCACCAGCTCTGCAGGCATGCTGGGCTGACATTTTAGAGATATATGTTGCCTGATGTTGAAAATCTTAAATATAAAAATAATATATCACTTTTGCTCTTGTTTTCTCTTACAGGACTGCAATACTAGACCCATCCAACGTGGCTTCAACACTGACCCAAAACAAAGAGCAACAGGAAGTGGAGCAGGTAATACCCATGTCAGAGTTCCTGCCCAGCTCTGCAGAAGACTCAACTAACAACAAAGCAGAACCAGATCCCTCACCAGACCTCAGGACTTCGACACTTTAAGGCTTGACCCAAATTAAATGTGAAGTGCCAATGTCCAGTCCTGCACCAAGTTCCTAATTATCTACCAAATAATACTCAATTGTCAAATGCAGTTAAGACCTACTTCATAATGATTATTCTTATTGTCTGATTGTGATGTCTGTACACAGTACCTTTCTATTTGTGAGTGTGTGTATGTATATGTATGTGGGTGTGAGTGGAACTAGAGAAGACTGACTGTTATGCTTACATGCAGTAAAAGGAAAAGATGCATTAACAGGTGTGAATAAATATGTGAATAAAGGGTATGTGAAATCTCTTATGTGTAAAAGTGATTGATGAAAAATATTCAATTTCAATGGCAACTCAATGGGATAATAAAACTTTAAGTTTTCATTACTATGAATGATGTTTGTAATATTTGTCATTTGACAATACTCAAATAAGAACGTGGGTTATGTGTACGTTTTCAGTTTTCAATGCTGTTTGTGTTGATATCATTTAAAATAACAGAAATATATTTTCCGCGTATGACTTAAGCATGACTATCATCATACATTTGGGTCTTTCATTGTGGGAATATCACACACATTGTTGTCATTTGGGGCATGATCACAAGGCAAATGAATGAAGTTTCTGAGAAAGAGACTGAACCCTCAAGTGTATCCATGTGTATTGTGTGTGAATTGTGATGTGTGTGATTACACAAGCTCCAGTAAGGTTTGGTCATGCGCTTGGTAGCTATTTAAGCCAGGAGAGGGCAAAAGGCTGACTCTTGGGGGGCTACAGTTCTGTAGAGAGAGAGGAGCAGCATGCACTGTCAGAGGTAGGGGAACTCAACAAAATAAAACTTAACAGCCTAACACTTTTTAGAGATTTTAACCTATTACAAATGATTTTCTTTCACATAAACGTGAAGTTCAACCTTTTAATTGGTTACTTTTTTGTTGTTTGTTGCCTAATTTTACTACAATAATTGCTTCAGACATATTATTCTTCATTCAAGTAGATTTTCAAAGGGCAAGCAAATCCCACTACAAAATCTTGTCATATCATCTCTCATCCTCTAATGTTGAACGCATTTCTCTGCTTGTATGAGTTGAAAGCTAATGACTCTGTGAATTATGAATAATGACTAATGCTGCCTGCAGGGGCATAAAAAACATCCAGCAAAAATACTGACAAAAAGACATAAAGACAATCTGCTTTAACATGAAATTTAACTGACTACGTTTTCCTTACACAGTCCATTCTGTTGCTTTCATGCTAACCCACATTCAATACTTTCCTTATTATTCTAACTCCTGGAATGTTCCTGAACTTTGCCCTTTTTTCCTTGTGCATTGTTGTAGCATGTGGAGTGTGGGTCTCTTGGTGGTAACGCTGTGTGCCACCTTAACACTGGCCCAGTTCCCTCGAGAGTGTGTAACTCCAGAGGGTCTGCAAAGCGGCCAGTGCTGCCCGTCGCCATCAGGACAGGCAGGAGATGAGTGTGGCTCGAGCACAGGAAGAGGGCAGTGTGTGTCGATTGCAGCTGACAGCAGGCGCCATGGACCTCAGTACCCTTATTCGGGACGTGATGACAGAGAGAGGTGGCCGCTGAGATTTTTCAATCGCACCTGCCAATGTAATGGCAATTTCAGTGGCTACAACTGTGGGCGCTGTCGGCATGGGTTGACTGGCCCTAACTGTGATCAGAGGGTCTCTGTAGGTAAGAATCCACCTTCATCTAAAAAGCCATCGTACTGTGTTTATCTCAACCTTTATAGCCTTGAGTGTCTCACTGTGCCTGGAGCATCAGCCAGCATTCATTGTTGGAAAGTACTACCTAAGTTAATTTTCAATTAAATTTTTCTCATTGCCATTCACCCTCCCAGTAAGAAGAAATATAATGCAGATGAGTGCGGCTGAGAAACAAGCCTTTGTCAATGCTTTGGACCAGGCAAAGAGGACTGTTCACCCTGACCTCGTTATCTGTACAAGAAGGTACATTCCCATGTGAAATAATAAAAATCCAGGTAACCATAAAGCTATTATTAACCTGATTTCATCCAAAATCCTACAGCTTTCTGTCTTAGCTGCATGTGGAAGCAAAATAGACATAAATGTTTGGAAATGTTTCATGTTTTGTTGAGGGATGCATTAGGGATGTTTTAGATTTGGAGACATTCCAGACAACACAAAGTCAAAATGTGTCAAGTTCATCCATATGAAATGTTACTTTTAAAATGGATGTTATTTTAAAAAATACACTGTTATTAGGTACCAGGAAGTGTTTGGGCCTGATGGTAACACCCCGCAGTTTGAAAACATCACTATCTACAACTACTTCGTATGGACTCACTATTACTCCGTTAGCAAGACTTACCTGGGGCCAGGCCAGGCCAGCTTTGGGGGTGTAGACTTCTCTCATGAGGGCCCTGGCTTTGTCACATGGCACCGCTTTCATCTGATGCAACTGGAGAGAGACATGCAGGTGTGTGTGAAAGGACACTGGATATATATAGATACCTGAAGGTAAACAGAGATAGAGTGAAATAAAGCTGAGGAAGGGTGGGGGGATAATGAGGGGAGGAAGGAAAGAGTGAGGGGATTTAGAGGAGATGGAGACAGAGCGGAAAGCTTGAAAAAAGGGAAAAGTCAGAACAGACACAGATGAATAAAATATGTCTGAAAAGGGCTGTAAGTGGATTACTGGGGGAAGACTATGACTGTTGTAAAAATATCTTTACAAATCAATAGTAAATCTGTGCAAAATAACTACATTTTTACTTATTGACTTTCAGGACATGCTGGGTGACCCCACCTTCGCCCTGCCGTACTGGAACTTTGCAATTGGAGGCAGTGACTGTGACATCTGCACTGACGACTTAATGGGTGCAAGGAGCAGTTTCGATGTGAATTCCATCAGCTCCAACTCGGTTTTCTCCCAGTGGAGGGTCATCTGTGAGAGTGTGGATGACTACGACACGTTAGGCACCATCTGCAACAGTAAGGACAAAAATGCACACAATAATTCACCGTAAGAGAGAGGAGCAGATATACAAGCCAGTCTCAGCTGCATCAGAAAAGAGGGCAAAGAGCTCATAAAGAGAGCATGTAGAACATAAGCTGCTATAAATAATACCTCACAGCTGTTGTGCTGCATTTAAAATTGGCTGAAATTTCTACTGTTTGTTTGAAGCAGCTCGGCTTGTTAAACATCTTACAACTTTCAGCGTGCATCTAAGCCACTGACCTCAGCGTCTTTAAACACTGGAACACTTGTAAGTTTCTAACAGATGCAAGACAGTGCGAGTGTCTTGGTGGAACACTGTAATAAGCACGGCTTCAGGCGATTAGTTTAACAAGGATTGGATTTCATTCCACACCAGATTACAACCCCGCTTTGTTACCACCTTTGCCTCAGTTTCCAAACCTTTACAAATGTCCGTGTTTGTCTGGTGTTTCAGAATAATTAGCTATGTCAATCCTCTTGATCTGCTATGAAGAGACTAAAGAGAAGGGAGCTCTTTTTGAGCAATCGCTTGTACATAAAAAAAAAAACAAACCTCAAGAATTCAGTACATGTGAGCAGCAACTTGTGAGTGATCTGTCTCATTAATTCCCTTAGTGATTCATGACAGGTTTGGTATGTCCTGCATCAACAAGCATCATCTCCTTAAATGGGTGAAGGGGAGGGAGACGGGCGCCTCATTTGTGCATGTGCTCGATGAAGACAGGAATCTAGCAGCCTCCTGGTTTCTTTGATCTCAGGGAATAATCTTCAAACAGGCAGGCAACTTAGTTATGTAGCCCTCTGTTTTTGTGCTCATGTGAGTGCATATGTGCTGGAGGAAGGGGGAAGGCACAAAAAAGAAAATCAGTTCAGTCACAATGCTCCCACTCACTACTGTTGACTTGTACTGAATAATTAACAGAGAAAACTGCCATCCTGTCATGTTTAAGACCGATCAAACTAGTCTAGCCTGCTACGTGGAATTAGAGGGCGGTTAAATAATACAACATTTCTAAACAGTCTAATATTCAGTGGGGACCTCTGGCCTAAATCTGAACTTGGTGGCCTACTAACCAAAAACTTTAGCAAAACAAGAGCATGCATTTAAAGGTACAACCACAGATCTGTTGTGAATTTCACACCTTGACCTCAGATATGTTCTTAAAACACAGATACAGAGACCAGCCCCATTAGGAGAAATCCAGCAGGAAATGTGGCCCGTCCCATGGTGCAGAGGCTGCCAGAGCCCAAGGATGTTTTGGACTGTCTACAACTTAACACCTTTGACACCCCTCCTTTCTATTCCACCTCCTCTGAGAGCTTCAGGAACACAATTGAAGGTAGGTTTGTCTGCGGCCTGAAAGAAGGCCTAAAAACAAAGTAAATGGTTGATAAAAGTGGCTCATTTTGCTAAAAAGCCACTGGAGTAATGCTAAATACAAAGCCAAAACCGCACTCACGCTCTCCATACTCCACCCACATGCACATATGGTTTGCTCCAACTCAACATTTGTTGTTCCTAATTTTGGAAATCCAGTTCTTTTATGTTATGCCTTTCTTTTTTCTGTTTTCTAGGCTACAGTGCCCCCCAGGGTATGTATGATCCTATAATCCGTAGCCTTCACAATCTTGCCCACCTATTCCTTAATGGGACAGGTGGACAAACTCACCTCTCGCCCAATGACCCCATCTTTGTACTGCTGCACACCTTCACCGATGCTATCTTTGATGAGTGGCTGCGCAGACACCAACCTGGTACAAATAATTTCAACTTCAGCAGACATGGCTTATTCAAAGAAGCAAACGGCTGACTCATTTTTCTGTCTGCAGGTGAAATAGTTTACCCTGAGGAAAATGCACCTATTGGACACAACCGTAGATTCAACATGGTTCCTTTCTGGCCTCCTGTAACCAATGCTGAAATGTTTGTGGCTGCCCCAGAAAACCTGGGTTACACCTATGAAGTAGCATGGCCTGGTCAGTAACAACTCCTGCTCTGAGCCCCTAAATCTACTAACCTTTGACACACCTTGATGACTTTTCTTTCCTCATTCTATGCAGTGCGTGAGTTCACTCTGTCTGAGATCATCACCATCGCCATAGTTGCCGCAGTTCTGGTGGTGGCAGTGGTGGGTGGTGTTATCGCTTGTGCTGTGCGTTCCCGTTCCTACCGCTCAGCTGAGGGCCTGGAGCCACTTCTGGGGGAGACTTTCCGACGCTACTCAGAAGATGACAGAAGGCTAGACAAATCACAGTCTGTTGTCTAAAGAGACGCCTACAGAAAAAGGCCTTAACATTTAAATGCATTGGTTTTGTTTTTTTGTTTTTTTAAATTCCTCTACAACTTCTTCTAATAAAGCTGAACTGGTTTTGAACCCAGACTCTAGTTGTGCGGGTGACATTTTGTTTTCTATAAATTGTGAGTGGAAGAGTGTTTGTTTGACAAGTATTGCAGAAGAAATCCAGAAGCT
Organism: Rhyacichthys aspro; assembly: GCA_036850595.1. Lineage (NCBI taxonomy): Eukaryota > Metazoa > Chordata > Actinopteri > Gobiiformes > Rhyacichthyidae > Rhyacichthys > Rhyacichthys aspro. The sequence goes on along the minus strand of CM072148.1, from coordinate 9,809,297 downwards.
GCCAAGAGGTCAGACAGTCTGTGGCAGCTAATAAATGAACAAATTGCTATTGTTAGAGACAACTAATCAACTAAATCAATCATGTGACATCTCTGCAAAACCATCTTTGGTCAGATTACCTCATAGGCTACTTTGGGTTTTGTTTTTAGAGTAACAATAAGTAAGATAACGTTTAACCATGAAAATCTTAATCAAAATATATTGCATCTAGGTTCCTCGACGTGAACTATATAACTATATAAAAATAAAGTCCCTTTTATTGACTAAGCCCACTTGGTTCACTTGGATGAGGATGGAGTCCTCTGTGAGAGTTATGCGACAGAAAAATCTTGTGAGAACCTGTGAGAATTCCAACAGAGCATCACAACTCTCACACTTCTGATATAGATACATTTTGAGATATAATAGCCTGCCATGGGAGTTTGCAGCAGCAAAGTTGCAGTCTTTCACTAAGCACAAATCCTAAATGTTATTAAATATTCAGGAAACAGGAAAATATTGTAAAAAGCTAGGACTATAGCTACAAATGCAAATGCTTTTTGCCGCAATCTGTCCCCTAGTAACACAGTATTTTTCTGAAACTATTTGTGATTTATGATACTAGTGCTTGAATATTTTGAACTGCAACCCACCTACCTGTTATAAATAAGACGACTTTAGCTGTAAGCACATGTTCACTGTGAATGCAGTGGAAAGCTAAAAAAAAAATAGACCACTTACCGTGAAAAGTGAAGAAGTCCTGGCAAATTTCCACCAGTTCATGGGAACACTCACACCGCCCCACTGTGGCCAAAGCGCGTTACTGCGAGTGCGTCGGAAAGAGATCATTGATTAAGCATTGATTGGCTAGGTGCTGGCATTTGGCAAGTTTTACAATCACTTAATATTTTATTGACCTTACCTTGAAAAACATACAACTCAGCCAAACGTGCTAATAGCCCACTGTAGGATACTTGAAGAGAGAGAGAAAAAAACATATAATAGGATAATTACTAGAAACGGAAGCGAATTAATTGTTAATTTGGGGTCCTGGGAATAGGATACTTCCGGGCCTCAACATACACTTTGCATGGAGCCCATTGTGAATATTAGTTATTAATCCATGCACATTAATTATTACACAACAGAAACTTGGTGGGCACTAAACTCATGTTTATTTCAACAGAAATAACTGTGGTCATGCAAAATAAAACAATCTAAATTATTTATGTGGTCCATCCATTTTGAGACCCTAGACAACTGCATAGCCTCCCTACCCCATATTGCAAAGCCCTAACTATCAATGTACAGATGCAGCACTGTATTATGTCCTGCATGGAGAGTTAAAGGCTATTGCTACTGTATGTGGAAATGAATTGGTTAAATCTTGCCCAAAGAAAAGTCAGACTCAGCAGTGGACCAAATTACTAAGGTCTAGCATTTTGCAACACATCAAAAGCCTCATGGGAATAAGCTCAGAAGAAGAGGTTTATATTTGGAGCGATTTGGCTGTGCTTTCTGTGACAACAGGTTGCAGCAAAAGGCAGTCTAGAGGATTTCATGATATGGATAAATATGACTGTCTCACAAGGAACAATACAAGAATCAGAAACAACAATAAACCCTTTAATATAGGTTTTTGGCAATTTGATTCTAAAAAGTAAAGTTTTGCCACGTATTTATTTCAGGTTTCTCCTCATGCCAGCTTTTAGGCTTGGAAATTGTTCCTCTGGAGAAGGATTAACCGTGTTGCCTGGACTTCAATAAAACTCACAATGTGAACAGATGGCTTTGATTAATGCAGAGCCTCTAAACAGAGTCTCCCTTGATGAATCCCATTTTCTAAATGAGACATTTGTGTGGAAATATATTGTTTGTCACCAGTCACTCTGGTGATTATGGGGAATTTTATGTGAATTGTGGTTAAAAACACCAATTATGAATTTGAATTGAGTTTGAGTGGAATTTTTATTTTGAATTTTGCAGAACTCCATAGATTATTACCCCGGCCGTTCACGTAATTCCTGCTCCGTGATATAAACTGTGGTAAATGATGTTGATATTGGGCAAACAGGTTACGTGATTGGTCTTCCCAATTTGGTACAACATGTATTCCTGAGAATATAAAAAAACTGATGAAGAACTAAGCCTAAGATGCAAAAACATGTATCAGTATGGCATAATAATTGGCATTGACTGCAAAAAAAAGAGTTTCTTATTTGTATTATTTTACATCAAATTATCAGGACACAGATGTCTAACAAACATTTAATAAGACATCTTTAAATACATACAGTTATGCTTTGATTTTTACAGACAACTGAAAAAGAATGAGAAAACATTCATATCACAGTATAAATAAATCCATATAAAACAGACACAGATACGAGGCTTCACGTTAAAGATTGTACATAACACTAAAACAATACTAACTTGAGATGAAGACTACGAAAACAGAAACGTTAATAAATTAATAAATATGTTTATAGCATAACTGCTCTTTGTATCACAGGTACGAGCTACGAGCTGCTGGTAAAGGATGAAATCAGAGAACGTCTTTCCTTATGATGTGGCTATTGTTGCTAATTATACATATATCACATAATACATTCATTGTTTATTAATTGTTCATAGCAATTAATAAACACAAATAAAATAATAAAAGCTAAATAATAATGCCATAAAAAAGATTGGCAGAAGCACTTGGCATGGTTTGGGTCTTTAAAGTAAAAGTTATTGTTAATTTTTATTTTCTAACAGAAGATCATATTCTGCAGAGATAAAGGAGTTAATCATTTTTAAGCCATTTAGACTACAACGCAGCATGAGAAGTTGAAAAGCTCTGATTATTAGTAAATATCATTATATGTTGGGACATTTACCTTAGTGATTTATATGAGTCTGAGTAAAGGTTCAGGTTTCATGTATACACCTCAGATAATGATAATCCCATAAAGATTGACCTCTGTATGGGAATACTGGATTTATGTAAACACAAACTGTTCAGAATTTAGCCCACCTACATGAAAAAACTAGAAATGCATTGACGGATACTTTTATGGTGCTTTAATCAGAGCATTTGCTTTGTCAGTAGATTTTGATTTATGACTTATGAGAGTACAGTAAGGACCACAGTGCCCTTTGTCTTCTTAAGAATTTCCACAGCTTCAGCATGAGTCACTCCTTCAAGGCAATGTCCATTCACAGCAATGATCTGATCTCCACGTTTTAGCCTGCCATCCTCTACAGCTGCACCCTAAACCAAACAAAAAAGACAGTACTGTGATTTGACAAAATACAGTATCTTTGTTTGCCGGGTTTGATATCAAATTGAATTGTCAAACTAATGCTTCTATTTTTTCTACATTTGCTTAGGGCCTCTGCCTTCAGTTTGATAGAACCTCAGTAATTACATGAAAAACACCCGGGGTTTGAATTCTAACAACCCACATTGTCAGCTGTAAAATGGTCCATTATGAATTGGATCTTTCTATTGCAGTGCACTGGAGCTGAATACCATGCTGTGATTTGAAAAGATTCCTGAAGTGAAATTCCCAAGAAAGACTTCTCCCTGGAGGATTTTCTCTCACCTTATTGAAGACGGTTTTCACATAGATGGGTAAGTCTCCGTGGGGGCTTCCAAACCCTCCTACTATGCTGAATCCCAGACCAGAAGAACCTCTCTCCAAACTGATAGTCTTATACATGCGAGCGCTGTGGGAGAGAAGTAAAAATAAAATGAGTTTATTATCTGACAAGCAGTTAAATACACAAGCCTTTTTGCGTTTAAAGGCACAGAACTGAACATTCAAGAAGTAAAAATGTAGAAAAAAACAGTAAATAAAGTTACCACAGATTGTTGTGAAAGCAAGGCAGGCTGCTGGGCTGTCCCGATGAACCTGCACCACTGTCGCTGTGAGAGTTGCACCCACCAACACCTGCTGACACCTGAAACATTCACAATGTATTCTGTGTTTCATTTATACTGATTTATTATTTATTTAAAACAAAAAACAAAACATCACAAACAGATCCAATATTCTTCTTTGGGACAGTTTAGGATATGGAATATTATACATGCATACATACTATATCAAGGTACTGATTTTACTCAGTGTTCATCAGTGTCATAAAAGCATTTGTCTTTTAATGACGTGTTTGGTTCATATCAAAAGACTCCTAATGAAAGGAGCTATTAGATATTTCATTCTATGAACAATAAGATGCCACTGTACCAATTGTTTTCATTGCAGTTCAGTTGAAACTATGTAATATTATCAAAGCAAGCATGACAGAGAAGAAGCACAATATAAAGAATGACTCTTTTCTGAATTTCTTGACATTAATGAACAGCTTGCTGTCATTTTTACCTCCAGACTGATGGTTCCAGCAGTGTTTTTCAGCAGGGCTCCTGCTTGGACATGAGTCATTCCCTTTGTGGACACATCATTGATACTGAGAATCCTGTCTCCTGTCTAAATCACACATTCATATATATCACATTTAATCCTACCCATCCCAATGGATACTTCAAATGAATTATTATTACTATGAATATTTTGATTACATTGTACTATAATTTCAAACCTTCACTAATGTTTGGACTCTATACCTAACAGCACAACAGTCTATAAACAAAGCACAACACACAGAAAAATGTTAGGACACTCCCCACCTGTAATTGCTGTGTTTTGGCAGCCAGACTATTGGTATCCATGGTAGCAATAAAAAGAGGTACGTTGCCATGGGGACTGCCCACTCCTCCTGCTACACTAATGCCCAGGGAGTCACACGGACCCTATGGCGGCACACATTACAGGATGTACACATTTAGACATTAACAATGATTCACATCAGCAAATGCTGCAAAAAACAGACAACTTTAGTAAGAGACATAATATTTTTCTTTACCTTGTGCATTATTACTTTTCGGATGTCAGGGAATGCTGTGGATGAGAAAAAGTTTAATGAGGTATAAGTAGGACTGCAACACAACATTTGTAAAGCTTGTACAAGATGAGCACAACTCACTGTGGCTCCCTGTTTTGTTGTTTGTCTCCGTCTGGTGGCTGAATGATGCATCACATCCACTGGTTGGAGTCAAGGTTGAACAATCAGAGTCTTCGCTCTGGATAAAACAGAACTTAAAATACTCCTAGGTTCACAAAGTACTACTGTTAAAATATGCATAATAATATCACTCAACTACAAAAAATGTATAATGTCAGAGGTGATTTAAGTCTAAACTTAGTACAGTTTTACTACTGTTAACACACATTATCCTTTTATGAACAAAACACAGAAAGCCAAGGAAAACCATTTACCTGGCTTCTCTGTGAGCATTGTAGAGCAGCTTTAAAGCGAGCCACCTCCAGGTGAACTACATCATTGAATTTCTAAAAGAGGTCACACATTAAAGATCAATTGTATCAAATGTATAAAGCCAATTTGAAATGTAAATGTTTAAATTAGATCCATGAGATGGATGAGACCTGTAGCAGATTTTCAGCATGATCCTGAGATGCTGCACGGACATCCTCACCATTGATTGACAGAATCTGGTCACCTAGCAACAACCTGCCATCCGAATCTGCTATGCCTCCTCTAATGATATCTGACACAAAGATGCCCGTGTCATTACTGTCAGAAGAAAACAGAGGTCAAAGTCTGTCTTTTTACATGCTCATAAAATATGCTGCAATAAACAACCTGTGTGCCTGTTTTTCATAAAGTCACGCTTCATTTTGTGAAGGCCAGAATATAATATAAGCTGCCACTATAGACTCCATGTGTAGGAAATCTTTCCTGAATTGTAACTTTATGGCCTGCTTCAGTGCTGCTGCAGATTGCATTTTGACAATAATACATTATGAAATTGCCTTCTGAATAAAAAAGATATTTGTTAACATAAATGATTATACAACAGTGAGTGCATGGTCTACTTAAATGTACACCATTTCACACTGTATCTTTGCAGAAGGTTTAAGGTATACAAGAAAATGTTAATCTTGTGTTGTACAAGAAAATTTTAATCTTAATTCTGTTTAATGGCATAAATACTTCAAGAGTAAAAGTGCACATTCATAGTTCTACCTTTTCCCCACGGTGCTGAATCCTAGTCCCTCTCCAGGACGAGGCCTGAGCTCCAGACTGAACACGTCCCATAGGTCCTCCTCCCTGTAGGCCTCAGGGTGCCTGAACACACACAGGCAGACGCGCTGCGTGGTGAGGCGCAGCACACTGATGGCCTCATCATGAGTGGCCTGACGCAGATCTATACCATTTACCTTGATTGGATTAAAAGAGAAGCACAGCAATCAGACTTGTTTTATCAGCATTATCTAAATAGTATATTCAGATACGCACATCTCAGCAGTTAGACAACATGCATGCAAAAAATAAAGTTAAAGCCAACAGCCCCCTCACTGTCACCTGGGATACTAGCCACTCATAAACCTAAGAAGTCTTAGCTAATGAAAAATTGGAAGTATTGGAAGTATTGTTTCCTCATTAAAAATGCAATGTGTACTAACAAAAATGCTTATTATTTCTTAGTTAAATTACTGTGCATGAACATGGTTTAGTTTACCTCTAATATCTGGTCTCCAGCCTGCAACCTCCCATCTCTTTGTGTAGCACCTCCATCATTTACCTCATGGATTATTACTGCCCCCTGGTGGAAATTAACAAAACTATCTTTTCTTAAAAGAGCTGATGATAATATATTAAATCTTAACAATGTCACACCATCAAATTTTTTCATAACAGATATTAACTTGTACTCACCAGCAGAGTGTCACATCCTCCAACAATGCTCAGTCCCAGGCCAAGATTCCCTTTATGAATTTCTATTGTTGTTTCCTTGCCAGCCACAATAGGGCATTTTTGGGGGTCAGAAGAGGCAGGTGAGGATCCTAGCCAATCTGAGCTAGCAGTGACCTGCTTTGCATTGACGGACGAGGATGAGGAGGCTGAGGTACAAAGACGGATGGAGGAATGAGGCGAAAGAGACGTAGGACAAGAAAAAGATGTGGGGAGAGGCAAAGAAGAGGGACTCTTGGAACGGCAGAGAGACAGTTTGACAGTGACCCCATGTTTGTGAATTAAACTGGACACCTGAATACAGAGAAGACAGGCAAGTCATTCATCATTAAATCACCACAACCTTGAAGTCCATATTGTGTGCTTTCGTGTGTGTACCTTGTCCACCGACAGCCGAGCTACAGGTTCATCACCCACTGCTACAATTCTGTCTCCAACCTTTATCCTTCCATCCTTCACACACACAAACAAGCGTAATATATTTAAAAGGGATGTTAGAGGAGAAGTCACAATAATAATCACACACACAAATATCTTAATAAGTGTGGCCCGGAGCCCAACATGAACGCTTATTAGTAAATGATGACATAACAAGCATGGAAACATTCATCTGCACTTTAATATGATTAAAACAGAGGTGAGATTAACATAAGATGGATAGGTGAATCACATCAGTGTTCACACTTACATATCATATATGCACATTCACACCACTTTTTTTTATTATGGCTATGGTTTGATTAATGTAACTCTAATGAATTCATGGTTTAATCAGAAAAGCAGCAACTGTCTTACAAATCTCTGAAGTCGTAAGAGTTTTGTTTTATATTACATTTTGGATCTAAAATGCTCAATTTCACGGCCCAATGCTATTGTTGATGTCGCACCTTACTCGCAGTGCCTTGCTGTATGAGGGACTTGACTACCACTCCTTCTTTAGATTCATCCTCTTCCAGGCATAGACCAAGACCCACGTGATCCTGAAATGAGACATAAAAATATGTATGCATTGCTTATCAGGGAAAAAAACAGCTCTCAAAAAGTAGTAAAAATCAATAACAAATCTGTGATGTTGTTTTTACCACAGTGGGTGTCCTAGCAACTTGATTACTTGAGCTCTCACTGAAATGTACAGGTTGAGCTTCGACAGTTGTAATGCTATAATTTACTGATGGACTGTACCTGTGATAGGATGATGTGCTGGACGTCTTTGGATAATCCTCCACAGTTGACAGAGTCTGTCTCAGCGTTAACGGTGTCCTCACACTCTGTTCTTGAACCTTGGCCAGTTTGACCCGCAGATGCTTTATTCCTATAATGATGATGATAAAGATGAATGATAACAGCATAAACAGGTTTCATTCCTACACAACTGGGCTCATGTTTCTGTCTGCTTTCAAAGATGTGTTACCTAATAAGAATGATCTTGACTTTTGAAGGAGCATTATTGATGATGGTGCTCGCATTCTGGTGACTTCGGCCGTATAGGATCTGACCATTGATCTGAAAAGAAAGATAACTTCTTGTACCTTTTTATATCATCAGTTTCTGCCATTCTCTCCCTGTTTCAGCCTATTAGCTACCCCTATTCCCCATTTTCCTTTTTATTTTAACCACAAGATGGTCTCCAACATGTATCCATCCATCAAATGGCTAAATATCTTCACTCAATATTGTACTATTTACATGCCTCTTATCCACAGCCAGTTGCATGAAGTCAAAGTTAATCTCCTTTACAGGTTCAAACTTGTCCAGTCCTTTAAAATCCTCATCCTATGTTAACAAATAAAACATAGTATACTTTTTTTGCTGTACCCCTTACCTCCAGCAGTTCATCCCCCACCCGTATCCTTCCATCTAAACCAGCGGGTCCTTGGGGGTCTACGTCCTCTACATAGACACTCATTCGGGCCCTGGAGCCATCCTTGTTTCCCGTCAGGCGGATTCCTAGTCCTTGAGCTTCTGGGTCTTTCTCCAACTCAATCATATGGAGCTTCCCAGACAAGCTGCCATAACGCTGAAGCATCTTTTCTACGGTTAACAAACAGTAGGGCTGTTAGCAGAAGGGTATGATGGAAAGTCAAAAACATTGTGACATGCTGCATGTAATGACCGACATTTTCTGTAGAGGGGAAGCATTAGAGCCCAGAGCTAGTATGTGTGTGTGTGTGTGTGTGTGTGTGTGTGTGTGTGTGCAATTTGTCTGGAAGGAAATGTCAGGCATGTTGAGGAGTATAAGACAGATGTCTATGTTCCTCCATAATGCAGGAATAACTGTGGGTGCAAGATATTTGCTGTTTGAAAATATGGATATAGGTTATCTGTCACTGAGAAAACTTTCTGTACAGATATAATCTCAGCGTATATATAGTGCTCACTCTCTAAGTAATAATTTGCATGTGCATTTATTATGCAAATGACCATGGTGGCTGAATGTTTATAAAAATACAGATACAGAACATTAGGTAAATAAGTGATGTGCAAAAAACATCACCCAAAAACAAGAAAGTTGCTCACACACAAAAAGAAGAAATGAACCCAGTATGAAGAAGACTCTCCTCAGGCTGACTCCCTTCACATATGTGCTGCGCAAAAGTAACTGTCACATACAGCTGTTGGTGGCTTTAAATATAAAACTGGGCTAATGGTTGAAATTGTAAGAGTTCAAGCAGTTTTATTGTGGGTCATAGCTTTATAGCTGTTTCCAAAGCTGTTTCTTTGGTTCATTGCATGATCTCTGTGCATATGATATATTTACACACAGAATGGGGACATCATAATGATTCCCACTTACTCCTGCTAATGTCATCCTCATCCTCAGCTGTCGGGTGTATCTGCGTTGGGACGGTAAGCGGGCTCCTCTGATCTGCTCTTTCCGATGTTGGCGACGGCCCCTTTGGGAGAAGTTATTTTGCATTATTGAACAGGCAGAGTAGGAGATGCCTCAGGGGTCCTTCAGGCATGAGTTGGACGACCCCTGAGGCTTTGCTCAATGTGCTTCATGTAGCGGTAGTATAAAAACTGACAAACAGGATGAATTAATGAACACAGTTTTAATCTCAGCTAAAAATAACATGAAAGTTGACCAGAATCATGCATTACTTTGCAACTGACTTACAAGTGCAAGGGAAATAACTTCAAAAGAATGCACTATTTAGAGAGCTATACATCTCCATCAAAGGGAAAAACAAAGGGTTGAAACAAACAAGGTAGCTACAAGGGACTTTTAACTACAAGGGTTCTTTGTACAAACACGCATGCTAATGAAGTTTTAGTGAGGTATCTTAGAGTAAATACTAATAGAGGACTTCTTTAAGGAACATAAAACACATCAGCACACATACAACAATACCAACCTTAAAGGGAGTAGGAGTGTAGGGGTTGGTGGGGGAGAGGCTAAGGAAGAGACCACTGTGGGATTCCTACGATTATAAAGGAAACATATAGACCTGTATATAAACTAATCACAACCAAAACGTCATCATGCTTCCCCAAAAAACAGTGCAGCTTCTTTTGGAAGGCCATGCAGGTGTAAATGGCTCATCACGCCATGTTAACAATGGATGCATTAAAAGTCTTAATAAGCTACACAAAAGCTACAGTTCAAAGAATTAATGTGAAACTATAACATCTCTTCAAATAAAATTTTAAACTCTGATTTCCATCTTTAATTACCTCTCCCCGACTCTGTATGGTGTTCAACTTAAATAGTGCAAGTGATCCTTATTCCTTCTGTACTAAAATAATCTGTTCAGAAAGTTTCACATTACTTGTCAGAAAGAACATGAACAAGTGGGCTTTACCTTGTTGCTGTGCGAGTTCGATAGGGGAGTTGGAGTTAGTCTCTCATTGTTAGTGTGCATAGGAGACTGTGGGCGAAACACAAGATGCAGAGTAGGCAAATTTATATCTGTGTGCTTTCCAAGAAAGATGCTTCAAATGGTCCATAGTAGCTATGTGCTATATGACATTAACTTTTCAGTGAAAGATAGGTTTCCTCAGTAAGACTTTTTTCAACTGTGCTAAAGAGGTTTAATTAAACACTTAACATACCTGACCATTCATGGTAATAAATGTGTTTTCTGTAAAACAGTGTATAATATACTGCTAACATCTTTCTCATTATACCTGGGGTCTGTGTTGCCCTGACTGGACCACAAACACCACGGAATCTCCAGCTTTGCGAATAGCCTCCACTGCCTGTTCATGGCTGGCATTTCTCAGATCCACACCGCTGACCTAAAAAAAACAGACATATATATTAACAGAACATCCACATAGAAAGGCTGTGGATCAAACACACAACCTTCCACTTATGACTAAACACAACACCTTTAATTACCATACAATTATCAAACATTTATGTTTATGTTGTTACCATAGCTCTCGAGTTGCCACTAAGAGTGGCATTGAAAAATAGGAGAATGCTTCAGGGCCTCTGAAATTATTGCATAACTGCTGTTTAGGGAAATTAGAAGCAACAGAAAATGCATGAAAAAGTGTTATGCTCAATAGTTTAATTTGTCAGTTTAATTAACCAGCCTCTGCAATATTTTCAGTATTCCACAAAGCAAAAATAAATCTCAATTGCCACTCTGACAACCACTAGTGTTTAGAATAAGAGAGCAGCTTGCTATACAAACTACACACACACTCACACACTTCCACAGGGGCATACCTCTAGTATCCTGTCTCCAATCCGGAGGGTGCCATTATGTGCTGCTGGGCTGTCGGGGCTGATGTGCTTGATGAACACTCCCCTCATCATGTCTCCACTGCTCAGTCTGCGGCCCATGCCTCTGCCTCCCATTATGCTGATACCCAGGGACTGTCCTGGCACTCGAGTCAGATGCACACTAAAACACAGAAGAGCACACAACCTATATTATATGGCCACAAAATCCCACTACCACGATAGGTACAGTCATGATGAATGCACTGTGTCTGAAAGCCTGATGAAGACCTACTTAGTTTGAAACATTGCTGCAAAAATGCACAAGAGGGAAAATTAATCCAGTGGGTATGCCTTTTCCCCTTTCATCCTTTCTCTATCTGCTGCTTAGGATAGAGTTCCAGAGATTAAGTGCAAACAATGGAATATTATACCTACCAGGGAGACACAAAACCTAGACTTTGCATGGACTGTAGCGTATGTGATTTATCCGAGCGGGGTGCAGTCATAAATACGATAAATACTGGTTGAGAAATAGGAGCATGGTGAATATGCTCTGTGCTGTTCTGCCCCTGCTGTGAACATCACCTCAACACCCTTGGATTTTCTTAAGCTCTCTCTGGTACAGAGAGGATAAAAAGGCATCACAGATAGAGGATAAAAAATGTATACAAATGAAAAAAGAACTGACATGACTGATTTACTGACCTTCTAGGTTGCTCCCAAGACACACCGGTGTGAGAACGAACTTCTTCTTTAGCTGGTGGATCTTTTTTATCCTCCTTATGTTCCACATCCAGTTTTGGTATTTTCCCATCAGTGTGATTGTCCTTTGTCTTCTCTAAGCTTTCTCTATATGTGTCTCTATCTTCTTTACTTTTCGGTGAGACTGGTTTTTGAATCTGCCAACTGATGAACAAAAACAGATATAAAAATATTCTTCGTGTAGGATGTATATGTAATAAAGATTAATTTCAAGGGATTCATTCATTTTCTGGCAAAAAATATTATTAAATTAACCTAACAATTCCATATCAAACAAAATTTTGTTCACAGCTACAATTAACAATTAACTAATTAAGTCAACAATACAAGTATATAATTAGCCATTTTTCTGGTGTATACATTTCTATTTCTGTAATTACGTACATTTAAAAGAATGACCAGACAGAAATGACAGATAATGTACTACACAAAGCAAAATGACTAGCTTTGTTTATCACAAGTTTTTTTCTACAAGATGACATTGACATACAGCTAATGGAAGAAGTGCTGTGGATAACGAGACCTGTTGGAGCTGTTATTCTTTCAAGTCTTGGCACAATATGACACATAGCCAACAGCAACATATATTGGTGGGCCTTGAGAAGACACACAGCTTTAGCGGCAAATAGCCCTGAAAATACACCTTTTCAGCCAGCGAGGTCACACTGAGGAAGTGCCTCTATGAGTGTGTGGGTCTGTTTTCACACATAGAGTATCTCAATGTATAAACGATATCTGTGTGTGTGTTAGAAAGAGGAGGAAGTGGAATTTTTCATGAATATGTTTAACGGTGGAGGGCTGTAATAAGCCCACAGAGGTGAGTGATAGTAGTGCTATCTGCACAGCAGGAGCCTACAGCCAGTTAAGTTGCAGAAGAGGGCAGAACAAATGGTTCCACTAGGGCTGAAGGAGAGCAGTCAGCAGAGGAGGGCTGACAGGGAAAATGAGGGAAAAGCAAAAGGAATGAGGGGCAGATGTAAACACACAGAGTGAAGGGGCAAGTCTGGCAGAGAAGGAGACAAAGACAATGTATTGAGAGATAAGGCTAAGAAAAGGCTGCATAGAGAAATGGGAGTGAGCGCGGGTGGAGGAAGGCACAGGCATGAAGATGGAATGAAAGCAGGGACAGACAGAAGCGAAACAATTCATTTTCGCTGACAGTCAGCAGTGAGATCCATAAGCGAATGGCTAAATATAACTCTGAGATTCAACATTCACAGAAGCTTTTTTTTTTTTTTTTTTTTCGAAAAAAGAGTCGAATGAAGAGGGTAAAAAAAATGTGGAGTAGAGGAGATTCTGTGGCAGCTGCATACTGGAACACTTTGTTTCCTCACGGATACGCTTAATTAAAGTGACAGATAATAACTCAGATCATTAGCACGACTTTCAGCTGCTGGATGACTGTGAATGTGTGATGTGTTACAGTAATAAAACCCAAGCGCCATAAAAATCAAAAGTCTAGAACATTAAAGAATTAACATGCCACAGAATGTATGGCTATTTTATAGTCTAAAATGTCAGCAACAAACATATCAACATGTCATAAAGCAGGGGCCCTAAAATGTAATAAAGCTGAAGACAGATTTATTTTGTGCTATGGAGTCTGAGTGGTGTTAGGTGACCGTTAATAGTATGTGTAGACTTGTGGATCTTACATTACCTTGTGTCTGGAGCAGGGGTGATGGTGGGGGCATTGGTTTTGAATGGAGCTTTATATGGAGCAGATGTTTTGACTGGTTCAGCATTGGTTGGAGGTTTAAGGTGGACTGATGCAGATGGTTTCTGGCTGGATGAAGCAGAAGCTGATGCTGTAACAGTGGATCTGATGGGGCCTGGGGACCTGGTCTGGCCTGATGGAGGTTCTGGTGAAGGGGTTGGGGGTGTTGGGGAAGGGGAGGCACTGTCTACTGTGATAGTGGCCAGAGGGGGCAAACACAGACGACTGCGGTGCTCGTCCACCTGATTGGCCGGGACATACGTTATCCTGAGGGTGGGAAGGCATGGAGACAAACAAAACATAAATGTGAGTTTGCAATATGAGAACAAAAACAAAAGTAAATGCCTTTTTTCTATATCAGATGGGGGGGGATTATTATGTCTGCCAACAAATGAGAAATAGATGGATGAATATTATGGTTTAAGACCAATCTGTCTGTGCTGTTTGTGAGCTAATATTGAGATTCACATTGTTTGATTGATGAGCTTTTTAGTATCTTTATTCGTGAGAAGTAGCAATGAACTAAAGCAAAACCTTAACTATTGAAAAAATACATTAAGTTCACAGATAAAGTGCATCAACAAGACAATAAATTGCAATAAATTGCCTAACTTCTGCAGTTAAGGAGAAGTCTAAAATATTTATCATACATTACATTTACAAAAGGATTGGTAAAATTTTTAAATAAGTCTAAATTAGTTTTTAACAGTGACTTGTGTTGCAATGACATAAATGATGCATATGTCTTTCATATTATGTAGTATCCACTTATAAAAACTCCATTTATAACCATTAATAGTACTGTCTGAATGTTTTAATATGTTGATGTTGCTGGAAGATGCATTTTTAAATCTAGGCAGTTTTTAATGGTAATGAAACACACACACACAAACAAATAATAAAAGAAATAATAAAAGATATGTTTTCCATAAGCCCAGATGTACCTCAGGTAAAGACATCATTTAACTTTGAGTGTCAAGGACATTATTAAAGCCCTCCTCCCACCTGCACACTCCTCCCATCTCCATTCTTCCAAGTTCTTAAAGGTACACATGCTGTTTGAATCCACCACAGGAGCAAATATGTGTGTGTTCCCCTCATGGTGGCAGATTGAATATGTGGACGTCTTCCGCGCTAAGCTGTTGTGACTGAGCCATGTGGACAGGCTGTCTTGTCTCAACACAGGCAGTTTGATAGTGACAAGCCCTCAACCTTCCATGGCTGTCTTATTCTGAGGCTTGCCAAAGCTACTCATCTGCCTCCACTCTCTGTTAGTTTGTCTGCAGTGCTGTCAGATGGAGGCACAGTGAGCCAGTGTGTGTTTGAGAAAGACAGAAATGTGCTCATCTTTGTGTGTTACAGAGCATCTATGAGAGGCTCTTTAAAGCGCTCTTTTATTCAGAAGCACACTGTTCAAGGTGAGATGAGTAATGAATTATTCAGAGATATTTCCCATAGCAGGAAAAAGGTGTTTTTGGAGGTTAGACCATTGTTGTGTATGTATGTGTGGAAAAGCACAAGGAGAGATAGGTTGAGATGGAGTGAGTGGGTGTTTTGCAGGGCAGCGGAGTGGTGAAGGTGGGGCACATCTCGACTCAGCCAAACAAGCATTGTCAATGCGGTGCCATAACTGCTGATGTTACAGCAAGTAATAATTCACCCAATTTTCCCTAAGGCAATCTTTAAAATTTCATCATCTAATCTAATTTAACATGACTGCAGAGCCTCACTCAACTATGACTGCCGCATCAAAAACAAGGTGATAATGGAGATCTGAAGATCATTTATAGGTGATGATGCACTAGAAATCATGTTTGTGACTGTGACAGGCACATGTTTTTATTTATGATGTACATATTTTTGGTCATTTGAGGCACACAACCTGTCAAGTTCAATATAAGTATAAGTACATCGAGAAAATCCAAACCGTTTCAAATTACTTTTCACGATTCCCAACAGACCCCTCTACATTTTTTCTAAAGATTGCTGGTGTATACAATGTGCTTAACTCTGACTTGAGGGAAAGTGTATATAGAGAGATACTGTAAATACTGAAAGAGCTGAAAAGATTATAGTATATTTCATAAGCGCTACTGAGATATCCTGCTTACCAAGCCCCATGGACTTACCTGAGTCAAAAGTTGGGCTTTCTAAATCTTTGCAATCACAAAGCTCATTTCCACATTCCAGAGGCCTTAAAACTACAGCATAATTTACTTTAATTACACACTGTAATATTATAAGCCTTTCACACAGGGTTTTTACATTTTGGCCTTAATTAGACCTCATTTGTGTCTATGTAGCTATATGGAGACATCTCTCCAGTAGCATTACCACCAGTAATGAGTAAAACATTCTGCTATGTTGGATTCTGACATCTTTGCTTACAGTCATATCCTTATGTACATGAGGATATATCAGCTTGTTATCCAAAACTTGGCTACATATTTATTATTTTCTTGTTTTCGTCACCGTTAATGGTCTTAACACAATAAGGATATTACCTTGTCAAGCTGTAATTAGTATATAGCATACTTCTGTAGTCAGCATGATACCTACAGTAATTACTAGTCAACATATTCCTTGCTTGAATAAGGGGCCAGAAGCCCTAAGACTGAATCAAAATAACATTGCTATGAATGCTAAGAACAAAAATGTATTTGCTGATAAGGAACCACCTTACAAAAAACTATTCCAGGCAATGTCTAATGTAGTGCTTTTTTGGATTTTGAACAGTTGATCACTCATGCTGAAAGCTCTTGAAGACATGGCACAGTTTTACTTTGTTTAATCTTGAATTGTAATTAAACTAATTTAGCATCTTTTCTTTCTTTTTTCTTTTTTTTTTTTTTTTTTTGGTGTTAAAAGCAAAATAACGTGCCCAAGGACACTAATCAAACAGCTTTGAGTCAATGGGACAAATATTTTTAGAGCATCATTTCTTAATTTTCATTGCTGTTTTCTGCTGTATTTTGTTTTTAGAACATTACCAAACACTTAATTGCATATGGTTATTAAAAAGAGGTAGCAGCAAATAAGCACTGCTTTCTCCTGCTATTGTATAATTACATTATGTTGGACTTCAATGTGTTTCCTTTCTTTCTGTTTGTTTTAATCATATGTCTGATTCATTCATTTGATATTTATAATGTCTGTGATAATAGTTAAAGCACAGTGTCTATTATTCTGAATGGGTATTAGAGAGAGAGGTGGAGCGTAAGCAGTGACCGTCTCCTCACCTGATCTCTGGCCCTATGACAGAGTGTCTGCGGAGCATGGCCCTGGCCTTGGCGTTGGTCAGATTAGATGTAGGCTCTCCGTTGACGGCCAAGATGGCATCTCCCACCCCCAGCCTTCCATCATGGCTAACAGAACCCCCTTGGACCACACTGCGCACCAGCATGCCTGAGCCGTCCTTGATAGCACTCACCGACATGCCTGCCAACACGCACACACATGTACACACACAAACACAGGTGAGTGGAGGGTTGGCTAAGACCGCTTTGAATGCATGCCAAACAGACAGACAGTCGCCCAAACAAACACCTGACAGTGGCATAATCAGCATAATCAAGACAGACACTAGGCAGATTAACACGCAAACATCACTACACATGCTTGACATTTACACAGCATCATTCTTTACAGAGACAGCTAACAGAAAGCCACACAAACAGACACTGCCAATAAGGCCACAGGGCACAGGTGACAGGAGGGCGAACACATGCCAGTCTCACAAACACCAGGCAATGGCATTATCAAACTGGACACTGGGAGGATTACACAAGCTTTTCATTAATGCAAACAGGCAGAAGCAGGTAAATAAAGCATCTCTCTCACACACACACACACGCACACACTTGTCTGGCAAGATCCTGCCATACACACACACACACACACATACATATAAGACATGGCTGTGGCTACAACAAACTGCAAGCAGTGGCCTGACTGGCCCTTGTCCCACCTGCTGTTATCTAATATCTAACACAGCACATCCACAACACTATGGTCGTACAGAATTTGAAACTAGTCAAAGAAATGACTTTGTGCTGATTTTGGTAAAATAATTAGTTTATTATATTTTGAGGTTACATTCAAATTACAATACAATCATAGTGCCTGGAATACAATGGACAGGTGACAAGACTACCAACACTGACAGGACAAACATGACAGACAGTGCAGACATTAAGAAGAAATCAGGGAGCCTTTTAAATGAAACCATACACAGAGCCTAAAAGTACATTTCCCTCACATTTACTACTTGCTGTATTTAATTTCTATAATAATTTATTGGTAACCATTTGTGATTTATATATAAAAAAACACATCTCAAGTGTTTCATGACATTTTTTTTTTTGTCTTCATGTTTTGGGGTGTGTTGTCTTTTTAATGCATCAAATCTTTCTTTTACACTTACAACCTATTGACTCCTTCTAGTCAAGCACACACTTTATGTTAACTTAAATTAAGCATTCAGTAACAGCTAGGCATGGAATATAATGGGAACTAATGTTGTACAACAATTGCGGGTCTCAAATCTAAGCTTTGTACACAGGAACCAAAGCTCTGTGTTTAGGGCGCTGTTCTGTGGAGACCAGCAGCTTAAAAGACTACTCATGTCCATATACCATTCGCTGTGAAGCGTTTGAATGGCACTAAATACTGCTTATTTGCACACTTGTGTTTTCATTCATGTTATTCACATGAATTTATGTTTGGATATTTGTGTGATTTTAAGTTCCTGGCCCTGCTCTTTTGGAGTTGGTGTGTTTGTGTCATCATTTGTGATTAAGTTAAGCATTTGCCACAAAGCCAATTTCCCCATGTGGGACAATAAAGGTCTTCTGAACCGTGTATGCTAAGGCTACATTTAAAATAAAAAATATAATAAACATGTAAACCCTCCACAAGGCTATGGAAGAAGACAAATACATTTAAAACACACAAACCACTGACTGTAGAGACACACAAACTGTAGGTTATGACCTTGAATTTCTTTACCGATAAAATTTACATAATTTCAAACTTTGAGACAGCCACAAGTTGTGCTCTGCTTTATTAGATCATGTGCCCAGAATACAAATTAGTCTGTTTCTTTATGCTTTGCATAGTGCTCTTAGATGTTGGCGTGTGGGAGTGCCTTATACTCTGACTTTTATCTCCACGGTGTACTTTATAGTCCAAACATTGGCCTTGCTCTTAGAGCAGTTAAGACAATGTACTCACAGCACAGGGACGTGAAAATAACACAATTATGAAAGAGTATAGCACTGACCTAAACAACACAGATAAATTCATCTTTTACCTGGCTTCATCCTGGCATCTGAACTACAGGCACATGCATAAACACACACACACCAGATCTGCTCTGTGTTTGAGGAGCACATTACCACTCCTCTTCATGGCAGTCGTTGTCACCAACTATTAGTGACATTATTGCCATTGCACCGGCATACACACACCAAGAAACCATCATGATGAGAAACACAAAAAACATACCAAGGCTAGAGTTGCCCCGGACAACAGTGATAGTCCTCTCGAAGCTGGTGCGAGGAGGCAGGGGCGGCATTTGTTCACTGTGGTCATTTTCCATGACGCTGAAGCGGTGACGCAGCTGGTTTTCCTATGAGACAAGAGAGAGAAAACTGAAGTAAAACTGCAGCACACATTGGGTATGTGTGTGACAAAACTTTCTCACATTAATGTGATAAAGAAATATTTGCTAAAATTTAAATAAATAAGTAACGAGTTTACAAAAATAACCTAGAATAAAAATATAATTACAAAATTATTCAGCAGCAGAAAACCTGTTTTGATACAAAAATAAAATCAAACAAACCATAACTCATAACTCTTTAGGGTGAAGGGCTTTGGTGTAATTCAGAGATATAAAGCATGCAGCAAAGTAGACTTTTTAGTCCCTCTAGGCACTTTACAAAGTAGTAGGGCAACAAGAAGATCTCCTTTGAACATTCATTAAAGCACAACTGGCACTGGAGTTCTGAAGCTACCTTTGTGTGTGTTTGATGAAAAGCGCATTGACACTTGCTGCTCTGAGTCCTGCAGTATATGTGTGTATGTGTAAAGTCTGTATGTCCTTGCACTAAACAAATGTCATACACTGAAAACACTTCAATTTTTACTTATTAAAGATAAAACCAGTACAAAAAACTGCATTTGTAGGATTGATTTGAGGCCACAATAGAGGAACAAGGCTCTGACACGGAGCACTTTCGCTATAGCTTACCCAGTGATACTGATACAGCAGTGTCTAGGCTCACTGCTACAGAACGTGAATTGAGAGAACAGCAGCTGTCATGATAATCTCTTTTAGAGCAGCCAAAATGGCTACCCACAGAATCTCAGGTTTGCATGGTAATGAGCGATGCTTTTTATGAGATTGACCAGAGCAGTTTTTACTGTAACTGTCACCAAGCAGCAACTGGATGTTGAGTTCCAGCATTTAGGAATGTTTATTTACTGTGCTTTGCATTATTTGATAAAGATGGCTGCTTGTCATTTATATAGAGTGTCAGTTTGAAATCTCTATTTTGATCTAATATAACTAATGAAAAAACAAAAAACAACTTAATGGCATCAAAGGCAAATCCTAAAGCATGCATGCAAAAAAGGCCATAAGGCATCAATAAAAGAGTGGTTGATTTAGCCTTGTATGACATACCGTTGCAGAGTAACACGGCTGGATGACACTGTTGTCCTCAGAGTTGACAGCGTTAGTGTTGGTGTTAGCCTCAGCTAGCAGGCTGATCTGAGTATGACTCTCAGTGTCATCGCAGGACGCGCGTGCACTCCGCTCAGAGATGGGCGTCAAGCCTCCACACAACTCAAGCTGAGAGTGAAAACACAAATTCAAAGACACTTAAAAGCTTGGAAAAAGGTGAGTAGATCCACATGGAAGCTAACAGGCTAAAGGCTGTAAATTAGACACCCTCTGCACTGCTCTCCTCCTCGGTCCATCTGTAGTGTGCTCCCAGCATTGTGTTCATCTCTCAGCTGCATTAAAAATTCACATGGCCTGTAACAGGATTCTCTGGGCCTTGTTACTAAGCCACAGTCTACAACAAAAAGGAGGAGTACTTTTTAAAAGCGTGCAGTTCAACTTCCCCCCAGAAATGTGGTTGAAGTATTTTTCAAAAGTATTTTTTTTCCTAAAAAATTCCCAAATACGGTTATTCAGGTCAATGAAATTGTGTCTATATAACCCATTATCACAAACTCAATTGCCTCAAAGGGCTTTACAGAATAAATAAGCAGACAAATAAATAAACAAACTGTACAAGACTTCTTGCTTCTTATGATCATATTATAAGTCTACTTACAGGCAGTGGCTTGGCGACGCCGATGCGGACAGGGCCATAGCCGGTGGATTTAAGGACATGCACAGCATAATCTAAGCTTGAGCCTTCCAGGTCAGTTTCGTTGACAAACATGAGTCGATCACCTGGAAGAAGACGACCATCTCGATCTGCTACACCACCTGGCACCAAGGATCGGATCACCAGTACTGTTTTTGTGGCATCTTCTGGGTCCTAGTTTTGGATATAGAGACAAATAAATGTGATACAACAGAATAATGTAAACTGAACTAAAGAACAAAACAAGTGTAGTTTGTAACATGCTTGTTTAAATTAAAAAGGCTGCTGTTGGGCCTTTTTTGGTGTCTTCAATGAACTATGCGATTGTAATAGGTGCTAAATATTTGCAAATAATGTCACAAAGACTGTCTCAACATATAAAATGCAAACGTTATTGGTTAGAGCCTTAGAGCTCACAGAATCAGATTTAGAGAAAATGGCATCAGTTAAGGGTGCAACGGTCATGTTTGTAAATAATCCTAAGCATTTCTACGCTATCATAAACCAGAAATATGAAATGTTTCAGTTTTATGTTCTTTCATATCATGTTTTTTGAATAAACAGCTTTGAAACTAATCAGTAGTGAATTATTAAATGCAGAGTAAAACAATAATTTGCCCACAACTACTGCTAGCATACAGGTTACAGAACAAGAAGAGCAACATCCAATCACTAACAGTCCACATTCTACATTTTCTTGGTGTTCACCCTATCCAACCTGACAGACATTCTTAGACTGCAAACTATTCCAGCTAGTTCTATTTGTGGAAATGCTCCGGGCAGTGTCTCTGACCTGGTAGTCCAGGATACTGAAGCCTAGGCCCGACTCGCCTTTCTCTAGCTCCACCACTTGAGCCTCCCTCTCCCACATGGCCAAGGGGGGTGACATGGGGGGCACACCACGCTTGGTGATGTCCTCTGCTGTAGGACAGGGAATGATACAACCCTGATCCAACTGGGACATGCAAGCAGAAAGAAAAAATAATTAAGATGAGTGCCTTCCAGTGCTCCTAAGTGCCACTTTACGCCTCAATAGACATGTAAGAATATTTATTTCTGTTAAGGGTATCCATTCAAAAAGCTAATCCCACTATTCTGTCCCTCTGTGTGCAGCAGTGTGCGTTCACCTTGTCATTGAACTCAGCAAGCAGCTCTTTGAGGGTGAGATGGACATCATCGTCATCATCCTCATCACTCTCTGTAACAGTGGGAGGTACAACACGAGAACACACCAGGCAGACGCGCACTGGCAGCTCTTTCAAAATACTAACCACCTCTTTATGTGTTTCACCAATCAGAGGGATCCCATTCACCTGAGAAAAGAATAAGAAATACAAATATTACTTTCAGTATAGAAGCTATTTGTGCCAACAACACACAAATAACAAACAGTTGTTTCATCTTAGAGGTGTGTGAACATCCAGCCATGGAGAACACAATCAAATAACGCATTTAACAATCATGGTCCCAGAACTGATATAATCAATATTAGGAAACTGATATGAGAGTGGAACTGGAGTTGGAATAGAATTAGGATGAAGTGAACATGTCAGCCTATTTCTGGAGGTTTCTATACAGTGTCTATGGAGGATGAATCTGTCAATTAGCCACAGCCAGTGTGTATGTGCATAAAAACGAAACAAGTGTAGAGTCTGCAGTTTTCATGTTACTGCAGACTGTCATGTTAAGAGTGGAAAGTGTTGAACTAACTGAATGGTCTTCTTACTCATATGAAGAATAGACACAAACTGGTGTATTTGCTTTCACCGAGTTAAACGTCTGTACATTGTTGTAGAGTTCATATTGAGCTCATCATGATGAGTGATGTGTGTGGGTGTGTTGCTTGCTTTACTGACATGATACAGTAGCTATTCACATCCACTGTCTTACTGTTGGAATTTTGCTGTTTTAAGAAAAAAAGTTTCAAACTGCAGTTGAACTTGTGCAGCATTTACTAAAAAAGCAATAAGTGCTATGTGAGCTATATATCTTTTTGAAACCCTGACATCCATTTCACATTTATAGCAGACATAAGTCACAGCAGTCAAGAGGCAATCACTGGTAAAAGTTTGAGTAGAAAGGCAGGTTGAAGAATAATAAATATATAAATCTAGAATTCATCTGTAAACTACAGATAATAAATAAACCTTTATTTAATTCTTTATCTTTGACATAATAAAATAATACTGTGTTTCCACTTACATGTTCTTACATCTTATATATAGTCTTAATATACCTCTAATATCTGGTCTCCAGTGTGAATTTTGCCACTTTGGCCCACTGGCCCCTCAGGTAGAACAGAGCACAGGTAGTGATGACCTGCTCGAGCCTCTAGACTGATGCCCAGTCCACTTGTTTCACTGAAACGCTCCAGCTGACACACCTAAAGAAAGTGTCAGTGGGTAAATAGACAATAATACCATATGATGTGCACCATCCACTCCAAACACAAATGTAAATTTATAAAATAAATTATATAAAAATGTTATTGTATTGCCAAACACATATTATCAAACACCACAATATTTCAAAGTTTAAAATGGTTTACCATTCAAAATGGTACATTCACAATAGGTTGCCAACATAATTAAAGTCAAAAACCTACAATAACTTCATATCTGGGTCCAACTGCATGCTGCCACCTCTTCTTCAAGTCTTCCTCTTCAGCTGATGCCAGCTTCACTCCTGTAAAATATGCAGATACTGGTGCATTAAACCATCTCTATTTGATCAAGTTTTTTCCAACTGCTTAATGCTGCTGTCAATAACCCTATTTAAAATGAGATCTTTCCATATGTGGTAAAACAGACTATTAAGACAAAGTCACGACAGACAGCCCTCATATACTCGTGCCCACAGCAGAGGCAGCCATGTTCCCTCCCACCATCATGATTTCTTGGCAAACTAATGTTTTGTCATCTATCTATTAAGGCTGTTTGGCTGTGCTCTCCAAAAATCCTTGTCTAAATAAAGCAATGTATGCAGGCGGAGTTGGGAGAGAAATCATCTGGAATGAACTGAATGAGTTGGATAAACACATGACTGCATGTTGCTATAAATAGACTCCCATCTTGCTTTTTGCCGCCATGTTGCAGTTTCTGGAGTTAGTCCCATGATCTACAATGTAGAGCACAATGTATGTGACAGAGAGACAATAGTAGTTTACCGTCTCTAGACTCAAATCGAGGTTTCCTGCTGGCGCAGGCTGCACGGCGAGAGATCTCACGTAGTGAGCAGATTCCTGGGGGATAAGTTGAGTAGGTAATACATTAATGTCACCACAAAAGAGTACATACATTGACATTTGCACAAACACCCTAAAGACGTATTAAGTATTAGACCTAAAAAAATGATGAATATTATTTTTAGATGTTCAGATTACACTTTCCTACATTCAGAACTATATAATATTTTTTCAATACTTCAACACTTTTTGAAAATACCACACTAAACCACTTTAACAGGTAAAACCAAATATTTTATGCTTTTTGTAACTGAAAGGACTTAGAGATGAAATGGAAACTGAACTAAATGCAAATTGAGTTAGAGCAGTATTGTTGATCTCATTTGAATTAGTGGCTCGTAGTTATTATGTACATAAACCAGCATCATATTATCCATCATCTATCATTCACAAATTAATTCTCACCTCAAAGCAAGATTTCCTAAAAATATTTAATCTTGAAGCAGCACACTATAAATTATTTATGGAACCCTACTTGTCTTTGATCTTAAAACGTGTTACCTGTCTCATGTATCTTGTTGAGGCCCACTTTGTAGGGGTTGTCCTCATGGAAGCTGTGTGAGTGTCTGAGAGGCTGCAGAGGAGGCACAGGGGGCAAGATGTGGCTAAGACGCACTGCTTTCCTCAACAGCTTAAGACGGACCAGTGGACCTGTCCTCCTCAGCACCTCCATGGCTCGCTGCTCACTGCAACCATGCAAACTCATGCCATCCACCTAAAAGGAAATGATAAATACAAGAGAGACATAATGCAAGTTCAGACATATAGGACGCCAGAATAAATCAATCGCATCGAGAAGAAAGGGCAAGCTAGAAAGCACAGGTAAACACATGAGAGAAAGAAGAAGTTCCTCTTTATCAGCTAAAAAAGA
Source organism: Rhyacichthys aspro (assembly GCA_036850595.1). NCBI lineage: Eukaryota > Metazoa > Chordata > Actinopteri > Gobiiformes > Rhyacichthyidae > Rhyacichthys > Rhyacichthys aspro. The sequence goes on along the minus strand of CM072148.1, from coordinate 9,783,845 downwards.
AACTAATTGTTGGGTATGGAGGTAGAGAAAGTTGCCAACGCTGCAGATTTTGAGATGCTGAAATTGTTAAGATTCAGCAAAGAATTCATTTGAGAGAAAAAGATATTAGTCTTTGGAGAGCAACAATAAAATGAAGACATCTGTTATGCTTCTACAGGGACTCACAGAGAGGATAATGTCTCCGATGTGGATGCGTCCGTCTTGATCAACACTGCTGCCTTTCACTATGCTCTTCACCATCACCCCCGCACTATACACTGTAAAGGATAAACACATTATATCTTATGCATAACTATTACTTTTTGTGCATTAGAGTGAATAAAAGTAGGATCTACCTGAGTTTAGGTCACCAATGTAGCTTGAAATAGTGAATCCCAGGCCTCGACTGTTTTTAGTAAACTGAACACTGAACTCATAATCGTCATTTAAGTCATTCAACTGTAAAGAAACACATAAGAGTCACTGTTTCATTAGCAGCATTCAGGTTTTGATTGATCTTTTCACGTTCAAACACACCTTGCTGTCCGAGCTGCCCTGGCTGAGGACAGGGGAGGACAGGTGGCTGTCCTTGGCCATGTCTCTGGCAATAAGTAGTTTGACCTTGCTTCCAGCATTTCGCAAAACCTGAACCAGGTGGGCATATTAAAAAGGACAGTGTGTGACAATAAGGAATAAGTAAATACCACTAAATACATATTTCTTTTCTGGCACAGTTGCCTAAAGACAGTATGTTGAAGTATACTGAATGAGCAAAAACAAATCATTATCATTACAGTGGAATAAATTTTAATCTCGTCATCTTCTTTTATATCTTTTACATAGTCTCACCTGTGCCACCTGCTCACTGTTCATTCCTGCCAGCTCTGTATCCCCAATACGAAGGATTTGATCTCCACTACGAAGGCGAGTATCCTGTGAATTCAGCAAACAGTAAGTATTATTTTACTGATATTTTAATCAATTTAGGAGACTACATATATTATATTATTGAGCATACACTTACCCGACCAGCAGCTCCACCAGGAAGAATTGTCTTAACCATAACTCCTGTACTCCTCCCTCCAACAATGCCAAAGCCGAGCCCCTTCCCATCATTAGTCAACTCAATCATTTCTATATGACGCCTCTAACAAAGTTAATAAAAAAGAGCAAACATAAAAATGTTTGTTTGAATTGATCATTTTACATTGTCCTTACTTTTCACAAATTCCACAGATCTAGACAAATTCAGGCTCTATTCTAGCACGTCACATCTACGTCTTATTGTACCTCATGCGCGATAGCAGATAAGTTTCTCCCCATTGACAGGGTTCGGGAGATTCGCGGAGGAGTACAGTACTAAAACATAAATGTATAATAGATAGAGAGAAATAATATTTAAGAGCAGCTGCATATTAGGACCAGCAACAAAACGGACTTCCACAATGTCATTGAGTTTTACAATGTAATATAGTATTCTCTAGTGTAAAATGTGACATTATAAATAGTGATGTGAGACATTTTACGCTGAAGTGGTTCGTTTATGTGCTTATAATGCACTCACACTACTATATAATCTGATATTTATGATGGATATTTCTCATACCTGTGATTCAGTATGCGTGCAGTTTTCAGAGTAGATGTCTGAGAAGGAAACCTCTTGTGATGTCAATGAGGAGACGCTGCCTTCTCTAGTAAGGGACCTGGCATTGCTGGGCCTCCGGTTCTCTATGGCCCACGTGTACGAGTCACTGTGGCTCAACGTCTTTAGACCCAAAGCCATGCCCTGGCACGGACCACAGTTCATAGACACAGACTTGGAAATGCCCTTCCCCTGGTAGAATTGAGCAGGCATTGATAGGAAGAAAAAGATACAAATGTAAAAAAATGGAGAGGATGTGAGTAGAAAAAAAAAAAATCAATAGGCTTGGATAGAAATGGGATAGATAAATGAGAAGAAGATTGAGGGAAGTGTGAGAATGGGGACAGAAAGATTGGGAAGGAAATGGATGACGGAGATAAAGAGATGGGAAGTGGGTTTTGATATAGAGTTGGAGACATTCATTTAAAAAGGGAAGATATGGAGACAAAGAGGAATAGGATAAGCTTGTGGAAGTGATGGAGGGAATGGAAATAGACAGGATAAAGGAGTTGGGGCAAGGCAATGAGGGAAGATGTGGGAGGAAGTGCAGGGAGGGAGGGTTAATGCCTGTTAGCCAGAGGTTTAAGAAAGAAGACTCGACAGATTTAAAATGAAGCAGAAAGGGTAGCGATAGCAGAGCAGGAGGAGGAACACACGACCTGAGATAAAGGCTTTTGTTCAATACCACATAACTGCAAAAACTGTTCTCTTTTGTCTTTTAGCTTTCCTGCTTTAAGGTTTAAAAAGACTTTCAATAGATGGCTGTTCTGATCTGAATGCAAGTCCACTTTTGCAATTCTCAGACCTGTTGAAAGGAAGGGCAGCCAGACTTCAACAAAGACGGGTACAAGGATTACAAATGGTCCAAGCTTTACAACTATATTTTGAAGAGTTTACACAGAAACACTAATGAACATAAATGGGGTCAGTATGACTTTAGAAGAGCATCTGGGTAAAATGAAACTCTCCAGTGGCGTGTTCCTGGAGTGCACTGTTGCTAACTGGCTACATGCATGCCTCTAATGCAATAACGCTGCTAGTTTGTAGACTGCTTCTTACACCCAGTTACCATGCCATAAATTAAGTAAACTCACCAAGAATTGTAGGGACAACCTGCACATACCCAACCTCTCACCCAACAACCCACCCACATGCAGTGCCCCAGGACTTATGATAATATTCTAGATGACTTCAGCAAACTCCTCGAAATGACATATTGTTACTATTTCCTTCCTCTCGCTACCTCTCAGGGCGTTAGCAGTAATCTTAGGTAAGCTGATTACTCATCCAGTTTGGTTACTGCATTCAGTATTTTGGGAATGATTCCTGCTCCTACTTCTCAGTTGAATATGGACCCTACACCCACACAAATGGAGCACACTGTACCTTGAGTGGGGGCTTCCGCTGAGTTTGCTGTAAGCTGAGTATATGACGGAACAGGGGGCTCTGCAGGACAGTTTTGAGAATGAAGAGCTTCTCCTGGACGGGAGCCTCCCCTCGCTCCTTCAGTTTGGCTTGTAGTCTCTCCACAGCTTCCAAGGCACACTGAGTGTCTGCACACAAGGAAGAAAAAAACAAAACAAAAACCCAATTTCGTCCACTTTGTGATTTTCCATAAGCTGCAGTTGAAGAATCAAAGATCAACACATTAAATTGTATAATATTGACACTGAAAAGTAATTATCAGTCATTATATATTTTATGTGTCAGTTCTAAAATAAAGCTTGAATGGTTTGGAGAGAAATGAGTTAAGCTTTAAAAGCAAGTGTGATTTGATATTGTTTCTAAAGCCACACAGAGACCTCCATTTTGATTCCTGGTTATAATTATGTTCATTCAATTATCATTTCCCTATAAACGCACATACAGCCTCAGGACCTGCTGCATTTGTACATTTATCACAGCAGTAACCAGTGAGCCACTGTAGCAGTAACTGTGGGCAGCAGAAGGCTAAGCACCTATAAACTTCTCACCACAGACAAAAGATGTAAGTGTTGAAGGAGCTGCACATGAAGTGTTTCCTCCTGTGCTGTGACATCTTAAGAGTAAGCCTCTGCTCTGGCATCATGGCGGCCACTGTGTGAGGTTACTGGTTCATGGAACAGGATTGACAGCTTTGAAAATCTGCACTTACCCATAATTTCCACTGTAACCTGCCAGCTTGATTGGATGACTGTATGGCTTCGTTTTGCCTTAGTTGAATATTATCGTTCCCTGACTGGCACCTACAAAAAGAAGAACGTCATGAACTGCAAAGAGACGTGTAAAAATAAATGAGGTTTCTCCTTATAGATCATTGTTGACACGTTTATTGTAACAGTGGCTGTCTCCCTTTGTGATAGGCTTCATAATAGGCCTCCCATTATTTATTTCCACCTGCTGGGGAGCATTAATCATTTTACCTGGACATTTGGTCGGAGGCCTGCGCCATGCTTGTTTGCAAGCGCCTTGCTTGTCGCCTAATGCTCTTTAGTAGGATTTAAATGGGCTCCAAAAGGCTTTATCAGGCAGTGATGCTAATTAACAGCGACACATGGCCTCCCGACCATTTTAACTTGAAGCGAAGCCTGTGTAGCTTCAAAGCACGAGAGCAATGACATGATTTGATTTACAAAACGTAGGGCTGGAAATGACAACGTCTCATCTGAAATCTAATTAAGAGCCAATGATTTATGCACGGGGTAGTTTAGAAGTGTTTCCATGTCCTTCACGCAATCCATATATCTACCTGTTGAAGCTAAAGCACTACTTTAAAAACCATCACAGATAAATGATTACACAGGCAATTTGATATGCCATATATGAAACAACCTCTCTAATACCCACAGTGACGCGCAGCGGACAGAAGGACATCACGGACACTGCTCAATCGAATGGTCTCACCTTCATCGCAGTCGGTGGGTTATCAACAGGTCCCCACAGAGAAGATCCTGCTCTTCTCCCAGTCTGCGAGTGGGTTTACCTCTAGAGAATGCCCCAAATGACACTCTCCCTGTGGAATAAGTCATTACAGCTCATTGGAACACGGTAAGCTATCAAGAAGGAAGCTGCGCGCTTTATTTTCCAGCATTGTATCCGCGGCTTGTAAGTGCGTCCCGCAGTGCGCATGTCACCGTCTGATCTCGAGGCACACGGGGCTCATCCCTCCGAGAAGTAGACCTGCATTAATCCTGTAATGCATTTCCTTTGGACACTGAGGGGTAATGCCTCTGTGGCCAAGTGACAGCCCTGTGAACTCTAAAGCCTATGTAAACATAACAGGCCCACCTAAACAACCAACAGGACAGTGTTAAACTAGGTTCATGGGAAAAAGTGTCCCTTAAAAAATATGGAAACATGAGCCTAATGTGATTGAAATGACATTTAGAATATCTTCTTTTGCTTGAGCTATGAGTTAGCACTGATTTACATATGCATTAGAAATGGCTTATACCTACAGGGGAGAATGATAGAAGTAATGAAAGTTTTAGATCGTTATAAAAATGTACTTTTAAAAAAAACCTCTTAAAATGGGCCATTATTCTCTTTGAATCTCACACTGCTATCAACAGTAATGTAAAATCATAATGCATCAAGGGATCATCCATGAAGATGGATGGATTAAACTGTGTTGCCTAAATACTTTAATCTATGGGTAATTCTTCAACTAGAGTAGCCTAACTTTTGTGAAGGAAAAAAATGATATGACTAGCCTACCAATGTTTAAGTTCTTATCTGTTGTTAGAGTCAAAGTAGCTTTGAGCCGTCTAACTAAAGTCATCAGTGAAGTTTTGACACACAATTGTAATAGCAAATGTAATGTGACATATGTTGGAGGTGACATATGTGAAGGAAATGACATGTGCCCAACTTCTTTGTTGAAAAATGGACTTTCTGTATTTGTTTGAGGTAGGGCTGTGGTGCCTAACATATAATATACACAACATATAATACACAACATAAGATGTCAATTTTCCTATTATTTTTACATTTAGAGGAGGTTTCTTGGAAATGAAGACCAAAAAGAACACTGTTGTTTTTTTAACCTTTGACTGGAAATGTCTCAGTTCTTTATCAGCTCCATGAAGCTGACTCTGAGCTCTGGCCTGAACTCTCCTGAATAATGGCTCTGCTGTTGTTGCCAAGTTCACAAACGTTTTGTTCAGTGTGATGGAAATGATGCTAAACCCAAAAGACAGATGTTTTTATGTTTTATCTTTTTATTGAGAAAAATGAGTACCCGTGTATTTTAGTGTTCATTATAAATATCAGAATATCCGATCAGTATTCTATATTAATGTTAATCAGAGTTGAATGTTCAAAATCTGCTCAAGGGACAAACAAGATTTGGCCAAAACAACACATAAAAGCCAACTTTTCATAAAATAAAAAGAAAAGAATGACTAATGCACCATAATGATGTGGTGCAAAATCAAAAATGTGAAATGTGGTTTTGTTTTCTTTGTGTCTGCCAAGGACACACAACCATCACCATAATATAAAAGACGGGTTGTAAAGAAGAATCTTTATATTGTGCACTGTACCTACTAGTCACTCGCTAGTAGGTACAGTGAATGTTGAGTTATTCCTCGTTTGAGCCATGCTTATGCTTATGTTTGCCAGCTAAACATCAGTTGTCATAACGCCTACAGCAGGTGTTCACTGTGCAGCGTTCAGAGGCTATTGTCCCTTAAAAGCACGGACCCTTGTTTTAGTTCACACAGTAGGTGGAGCCCTAACGCCAGACATTTGGGAGCCAAATCCAGTTCCGTGTTTTCCACCACACACCCCACTTTATTTCTCCCTCTCTGCATCCCCCAGGCAGGCAGGCAGGCAGGACTCGTGGCCCCCTCCTCATTCCTCCTTCCCTCCCTTCTTCCACCCACCTAGCGTCGTCTCTCCCCGCCCGCCCGGCACGGCCCTCCTGCAACGCAATGCAACGCTCCCCTCCTCAGTGGGGCTGATCAACCGAGCATCCACCTCGCCTTCAAATTGGTTTGTCATTTCTGACCCTGCTCTCTCCGTGTCTGTCTCGCTCTGTGTGTTGACCACGGCGCTGTGCTGCTCTGCGCCTGTGGACTCCAGCACAGCCAAGTCTATAAGAACATAAAAACGACAAAGAGAGGGAGAAAGAAGGAGTAGAGACAGACGGATAGAGAGAAAGAGTGCCCTCATATAGCAGCAGTAGCAGCAGCAGCAGCAGCACTACAGTGGACTCGCGTTTTGGACGTTACTTCTTGATCTGGATACTGAGCACGCAGCTTTATTACACTATTAGCTTGATTTTGAGAAGACGTCTTTTCCTATGCAGGAGCCGCATATTTAGGAGAGCACAAACAAATCTGTGCCTGACTGGAAGCTGGCTTTACGGTTTGGACACTGTTATCAGAGGTTTTACTGACTTGACTGCGCTGGATGTGTGTACGCGCCTTTCGCCCCAGTTGCTTCTGCTGCGCTCACGGTAAGCATTCACACTATCTCATCACAAATCCGACCAATTTTGACATTTTGTTGAATACACGGAAAGCTGTCGCCTGTATGTCTACCTGTGTCCGACTCTGAACACGGCCCCCTGCTTACTTTGGTTCTCACGGATGCCCATGGGAATGTGGCCTGCTGCGATAATTCGACTTAAAGGGAGCCGGAACCGTCCGCCGGGCTTTACCATGCCTCATATGACAGTCCAGCGGTTTGTGGCTGCATGGGCGTCGCTCCCATTAGATGTGTCGCTAACTAATAAGCAACGATACATCCAGCTCTTTTGGGTTCATTCCCACTGTAGCAGCCAATGCGTACTCTTGATTATTATTTGGTTGCATATCTGCAGTGACAAATCATACACTCTCTTACATGATGGATGACAGAGCAAGTGTTCACCACCCTAGGTTCATTTTATTATTGTTATTTTGAGGGATTTGGCTCTGCACTTAAACAATTTGGAACTCTTATGGATGCATGCATGTGTCCAGTTTTACGTCCATTCAGCACACACATCTATAGCTACAGTGTGGGATGAAAATAAAAGAGAGTAAGCAGGTGCTTCTTAGGGTTTGTCGGTCAACATCCATGAATGACAATAGTCATGGCTTGGAAATGACCTTGGAGTTGAGAAACTAAAGGTTGCAAGATTCATTACATAAATTTGACGAGAAGCCTCCATAGAATTGCATTGACTTGATACATAATGCCTAAATGCATAAATGATTGCATACAAGTGTTTTTTAAAATATTACTATATACTTGGCAAACAAAACCCACTGCTATTTGACCCACAATAGTCATTTGTTGTGCCTCTCTGCTGGGGTGGCTGTGCACTGCCACATGAATTACCGACTGTCTTCTGTGAGCATCCAAATGGCAGCAGGCACACTATGAGCAAACTCTTTGTGTGTGCATCACAGCTAGTGCAGCAGCTACAATATCTTGATTCTTCTGGCAGTGCTGAAAAATAGAGCCTGGGAAAAATGCACTAAGCAGGTGAGGAATAACCTGGGCCTATATGTGTATGTAAAATGACACATTTGTTTGGCTGTCATTTTTGAGGATAGAAGGGAATATAACAGTCAGCCTATATGGACTGAATTGCCTGTCCATATGTTTCAAAGCCAATGCAAGGTGTGTCAAAGATTATCTGGGGTCAAAGTCACATAGCACTGCACTGTGTTGTGAAGGCACCTGAAGCTTTACAATGTGCAACAGCTGCACTCATGCAAAGTGCTGACAGTAGGTCTAGTGTCCTCTCTTAATTAGGTCACTGATTCATTTCACTTGTCATGATGCACACCGAATACAAAGCTTTTGTAAAGGCAATACACTGGGAATTAAGCAGACTGCTCTGCTTCATTGGCCGAGATCTGACTCCTTTGTGAAGAACGTCTAATGAAACACAATATTTGCTTTAGATTTGGGTGGCTCCAATAATAACACCTAACCCTGTAATCGGAACAGGCTGCCATTTAAATAAAGGATCATCTGTTAAACATCACATCACAATTCCAAGGTAATGAAAATAAACCGTGACAGGCAACATGATCCAATACCGACAGACAATAACAAGCACATATTGAATATTAAGACAAGCAGGCATATCATCAGTGATCCTACAGACTCCATCTGCATTGTCAACGCTTGTTAGAGCTGATCTTTGTGCATTTGTGTGGCTTTAGTGTATACATGTATACATCAGTTGAACCTAAGGGATTATTTTGCTAGAATGATTTCATAAACTCTGGATATGCAGTTTACTCATCAGATTTCTTTTCACTTAATACATGAAACACAAACTTTAGTTAGACATGTTCATAAACAGAAACTATTGCTTCTATGCTTTCTGAGACAAACCATCCATCTTGTATAAATAAATAGTGATTTCTGGTGAAATAACAGCAACAAACTTAATGCTTGGAATAATGATATTAAGTTTCAGCAAATGCAGAGCTGTTGCATTTTAGTGCAGTACTTCCTAATGTAATGATGATTCACATTCCTAGTCTCGAGCCCGCTTTGTGTGGAGTTTAACCCAATTCAAAAGCCTTTTCCTCCACTAAATGATCTCCCTCTCTCTCTCTTTCTCCTGTGTGGAAATAATGAGGCCAGATCATTGCTCCTCTTTCTCATCCACCTAAAACACTCGGTCATGTGTTAACACATCCTCCCCTCTATCCTCGCCTCCATTCAAAGTATAACCCGACTCGACCGTGTTTTCCACTGTCGACTGGAGCTATCAGCTCAGTTCACCTCCTCCTTAATGTGTGAAGCTCGCCTGGATCTCGTTCGCTCTTATTAGAGGTTCAGTTTATGAAAGAGGACTGTGCAGTTGCTCCAATGGCTTTTTGATAGAAAAGCCCACTAGAGATGTCTTATTCTTCTGATAGACACTTTGTGCTGTGATTCTTTCTTTATACTGGGGCCTAGTGGGCAAAATGTATATCGTAATATATTGTATTAACTGGGATGTTTGCTAATCAATTTCTATTTCAGTGTATTGCAGTAACACTATGTTGGTTTTACTGTATGTATGTCTGACTGCAGTTTTTTTCTTATAGATTTTGTAATTTTATTCCAGGAAATCAATAAATATAAGAATGACTAAAAATGAATAGTTAAGAGTCAGTAGCATATACATAAAGTTATATTGAATGTGTATAATATCAGCCTTTAAATATCATATTGTGGTTTATGTAGCTTTAGCATAGGTCATAATGTACACAGTGAGACAGTAGCTTGTGTTTTTCACCTGCATCCATCAAATCACTGTGTCATATTCCTAAAACAGATGGTGAGGTAAAACTGTACACTTACCATGAAAGAGTTTACATTTAACATTTCTATGTTGAGACTGAAATGTAAGTTCAAGTTATGAACTGGTATGGTATACATAATACTGACGCAGTAATCTACAGCAAACAGACAAACAGAATAGTTATTAGAAGTAAATACTGGCCTATAGAAATACTGGCCTTTGAAAACATTTTTTTTGCTATATTCTCAACTATGTACTTTTATACAACGATTGAATGTTTCAGACCTTCGTAATGTGTTTATCTTAACCTTTTATTTACATCTAGACCACTATACATTCCCACTGCGGAAAACCTTGACAATATCAAATGTTATAGCTTTCTTTAAACTCCTATTAATAATAAACATGCAATGATGCTCCTGTGTGCCTGGGCTTCACATTTATTAATTACAGAGAGACTTCGGTGGATAAAAATCAATGGATCAACAGTAATGTTCTTTAAAAGATGTATTTTGTTCAGTTTATATTGACCATTCAACTTATTTATTCTGCTTCTTGGCCATGCTCGTGTCATGCTCATTGATTCTACCTTTAGGATTAACATACTTTTGATGCGGTTGCCAAATAACTCTTAATAGTTTTGTATAAAATTTAGTTGGAATTTTGTAGTGTGAAAAGATTTGTCATTTGGATTTTAAAGCAAGGTTTTTCTCAGATTTTAGGTAGCTGTAACAAATTATGTGACTGATAAAGGCTGCTTAACCCTATGAAGTGTAGAGGGTCGAGTTAGCAACTTAGTTACTTTTATGCTTTAAAAAAGAAGATCAGAATTTGGATGTCTTCAAACCAGCCGTAGACAAGAAACATGTCAATCTTACTGGTCTGGGTTGACTTGACAGATAATGTCTGTTATTGTCTGATGAAAATGTTAAGATTATCATTTTAACTGTTAAATATCCAGTTAGTATTTTGTGTTAATGGGAGAATGAGCTCATTGGTGCCAACTGCTAATGTGAAAGAAATATCTTTAGCAACCAACCCCACGATCCTTTATTCTTCTCCTGCCACTAAATGGTTCAGGATTAAACCAACATTTGAAATGCTTAATTCTAGGCTCTTTGTTTAAGGAGCTCCTTCTGTATGAACTAAAATATCTGCAGCCCATTGTTCATTTCAAACCTTTCACTCACTGTGAGGCCATTATCGCTCTTCTACAAAGAAAACACTTGTCCAACCCGTCAACACAACTCCTGTCCACGCTTCTCCTCGTTGCCCTTCACCTCGGTGCGCCCGCTCAAAGCTGTCACCACTACACCCCGCTCCCTCCCGCGTGTTTCTTCCAGATACTCCAAACACACATCAATTACCACCACTCGTATAGGCTCACACACCCACAGCATAGCCGTGGCCTGCAGCTGTGTATTTAGCGACACACACACAGTGCCATTAGGGAACTGAATGGAGAATCAGAGTACAAGGCCAGAGTGATTGTGTGAAGCTCACTCAAAGGTCTGCCGATTATTTTGGTCTCCACAGGAAATCATTTACAATAGCGCTTGCCACCCTCCTCCCTTTCCCCTGTTGTCCCCCCAGTTCAGTTAATCTGTGTGTGGTGCATACGCAACACTTAAGTATTGATAAAGACATTTTTTTTTGTGTGCCAGGCTGTATCTTGCTTGTTTAGAGGAAAAAAAGCTTTAAATGAGTCATATACAATGTGATGCAACACGGCGGAGCAGATTTGAATTATGGAGCAATGAACAATGAGGTCATCACGGGGCTGCAGGCATAAATCACTGTTGTGTTGTGTTTTACCACACAGTTTCTTATCAATGGAGGAAACGTCAGCCGGGCTTTGAAAATGCACCATTGTTTCAGAACATGAATTCAATGTCGGAAGTAAAGGGCTTGTTTGGCTGGCACTAGTGACTCAAAGGTTGAAACAATACAAGGGGATTTCTGGTCGGGGTCAAAGAAATACAACAAAAAACTGGACTTAATGTAAGACCAGCACAGAATATTTTAGGAAGATGACACAGTCTGGACACAAAAAACAGATGAACAGATGTTCATTATACATGTGTTCCTTTGCCCAATAATTTGAAGTATCCCTATGATATTTAGAAGTACCACACAAAAACAGAACTCTTAATGCATTATACTATTATTAGAGAGTAGTGCTTTCCTGGTTGGCCTGTTTTATCTCTTTGCACCAGTCCTTCACCAGCTAGAAGCTCCTTTAACACAAGGACATCTAGAAAGTCTGTTTTTTTGCCTTAGGGCACTATATACATTTTTGTACAATACTGACATCAGAATGATTAGCCTGGCCAGCCAAACCCATGCACAAGCTTAGAATAATTTGACAAGATAAATGGGTCTGTAATCCTGATGATTCACAACAATTTACCTCTGTAGAAATCCTACTGCACCAATGACAGTAAATGTGTATCTAAAATGGGGTGGAGTGTTTCTTTTATTGGTTGAATGTTTTCAAATTGTGCTGGTCCAGAAGCAGTTTGTTGGTACTGACCTGTTCTCTGATTGGTTTTATGTCTTTCTAGTAAAGTTCAGAAGCAGTTTCTGGTCTGGTACCACTTCTTACACCTGCTGGAACTCCAATTTCAATTCACAGAGAACAGATTAATTCTTCGTACAAAAAAGTATGCCATGTCAACGTACATCAGCAACTGGCTACTGTCACCAGCACAGTCTAAGACTCATCCTCCAACATTTTCTCAGACCATGATACACCCAGTTGCTTGTAAGCTGTGAAGCTGTGGGTTTCTTTGCTATTCTGGCCCATTTCAACCACCACTCTGCATCCAGTGATATTCCCCATATCTTTCCCTACTTCAGCAGATTGTCCACAATCAGCGTTTGCTGTAATACCATCATCCCTAGGCCCCTCTTAAATTTCCTGCTTACTGGGCTTTTACTTTAACTGCATTACATACATCTTCCACTCCCTGTTCATCTGGTTCCTTTCAGCATAAACTAGCCTGAAAGATCCAACTCAAATGACTCTGATGCCTCTGGACATGAATTAGAAAAAAATAATTTAGTCCGTTATTGTGTCTGTTCAGTGGCACAGCTGTGATCTTGATTGATATTGAATGGTGTTTTTTCATTTGGAGTCTTTGAGACTGAGAATATGTGCCAGGGAGTATTGATCGTGGGCTTATAGTTGCAGCGTGATAGGCAGAAGAAGCCTCAGAATGACCAGATACTTGATGGAGCAGAGATATTAACAGACAGCCATGATTAGTTACTTGATGGTGTATGTCTGTGTGCTGTTTTGTATTTATTGAACTAACCTCAGTCTCAAGTCTAAACATAATTCTCTGTCTAAGGTTCTCTCTGGATGTTGAATAATTTACTGTGAAACACAGCTCCAGTCTTTTCTGCGTCTTTAATGTGTGATTCTAAAAAAAAAGGGAACAATTTGTTTGAGATAAAAGCTTGGTGTGCGTATACGCCATGCATCAGCGCCCGTCAATTTGTCCTTGACATATCTTTGCTTCACATTTTACAATAAAACCATTTTACCACCGCAATGTTTTGCTATGGAGCCTGATAGTGTCACAATAAGACAGATGAGTTGCTCTCTGGCCTGTGAGCCTGCAGCAATAACTTACAAGGATTGCATGTTGGCTCTGTAACCATGTGAGAAATCCTCATCTAGTGGGCTTACACTGCTATGTGTTTTCAGACATTGGATTGACTCTGCAGTATCTACCAAAAAATAGTTAATGTAATAGTGTTGTAGTCAATACTGCACCAACCAAGACCGAGTCAAGATCAAGACCAAGACAGGTGTATGAGACATTTGAAGAGATCCCAGGATCCAGTCACAGACCAGGTCCAAACTCATGGAGGGGTTAGAATTTGGTGAAAGAAGCAGAGTTAGAAGAATATTTTTTAGGATGAGGATTTAGGATAAATTGAGACAACACTGAATAAAAATAAGTTTGAGATCAGACTGTTTAAAAACGGTCTTTAGATTGCTCTCAGGAGTAGAACTACAACTCAAAAGCTCATTTTTAAGTCTTTGTTGTAGAAGCACTGTTTGAATGTGCCCACATATTGAAACATCTCATTACTGGGGATAGAGTTGTATAGTGAGTACACCATCTCCGGACAAATCAACCATTTCTTTGTTTTATTATGTACACCCCCCTTCCTCTTCTTCATCCTTGCATTTCCCCCTCTCTCCCACAAAGATTTATGTGGGCCACACAGACAAGAGTCTTTAATTTTACGCCTGGGTAGACCATATACACTATTGCTCCATATTCCTCATGCTTCTATTGAATCTGTTGAATCCTTAGGGGGAGAGTTGTGGTTTTTTAAAATGAACATAGGGCACCCCGCCCTTAAAGCAGAAGCAACACATTGCCACTGAAAGCGCCATAAGTCTCAACCACAGGCCATCAACACAGTTCCTGTTGTCTTGTGGCACTATTTGCTGTTTGTTGCATAATTACAAAGGGTGATGCATGGAAAACCACCAAGAAAGCATACTTAGAGTTGTCCTAATTATATACAGCGGGCGCATGAGTAATGGTGGTGACACGGGACATCAATACAACCACTGCTTCTCATAATAGAAAACACTATTGTTGTACTGTGGGAAAATGGTCAGCATCTATCAAATGTGCGATGCGTTTTTCATGAAAACACTGAGCTAGAGATAGAAAACTCCCCATCATTTCTCTCCATTGTTCAGCGAGACTGGGGCACTAGCTCTTTGGACAGTCCCCCTCCTTCACTGTCGCTCCTTAAAGGCTCCCAGAGGATCCCTCACCTTCATTTGGTCACAATTTTGCTTCTATCAACTGTACAATAACGGAAATCTTCTCTAAAAACTGCAGTCCCCCACAATAACTGATGAAAATTCACATTAAGACGCATCTGAGCCCTTCCAAATAAAGCTAGACAGTTGATATTCTATCTTTTGCATAGATAATCTAAACAATTTAACACATTATTCTGTTTAGCATTTTATTTTTTACCTATCACTGTTTTTTAACAACATTTCCCTGAAAAATGTGTTGACCTTTGATGTCTTACAGCAGAAATTCTTGTTCATGTAAAAGGCTCTTGATGAAAAAACACCTTTCCTTGCTCGCTCCTCATACAAACCTGCTCCTTCTAGCAGCCTCACCTCTGCTTCCAACTTGTTTCTTTTCCACCTCTTATACTCCATTCCCCCTTCATTGATCCTTCTATTGTTGTTCAGTGCACGGTGAATAATGTATACGCTGTTCTAAAAGAGGCGAGCCAGACGTGAAGAGGTGCTGTATAGGTGGTGGAGTTTTGCACCTAGCTCGTTTCTCTCCACTGCAATGCTTTGTTGCCTCTGGCCATTCCCCACACATTTCACTCATGCAGCATCACAGAAAATATACCAACCACTTCTTATCCTCAGGAATAATACAGCACTCACTGTTAGATTAATGCTCTAGTTGTGATCTTTTAGCATTCTGCGTTGATACAATTAAACAGCCTCACACCTGCATCGACATTGTGTGCATGGTTAAGTGTTTACTGTGAATGTTTATGTTATATATTGCCATTCTGGGGTTTTCTAGTTTTAGCCAGGTGTTTTTTTCTTGGGCTTGATATACATATTAAATTGAATATGTCTTCAAGTTCTGTTTTAGAGCTTTTTGTTAAAGCTTCAGGAAAATGGGGTAAAAAGAGGGCATGGAAGAAAGTGGCCTTGCACCGGAGTTGAGCCCTCCTATTATGTTGTATATGCTCTGGCATGTCAAACATTATGTAATGTTTGTTGGCTTTATTTTAAAAATTCTAAAAAAATAAAATAATCAGCATATTTCTGCTCAAGAGAGTTGTATGAAGATACACAGTAAAGTAAAAATGCTGTCAACAATATACAATTTAAATGTTTTTTTTTAATCAGTTTGAATTGACAAAGTCCTCTGGATGAGGGATGAAACGTATTTTGTTTCCAAACTTCGTACAATGTAACAATTGCTTTACAAAATGGAAAAGTGAGTAACAAAAAACATAAAAAACTTTTTTTTTTTTCATCTTTTTTTTTTTAGAATTTCCCAGAACGAGGAGTCCTGACGTGATAGTGTAACCCTGATCCCAACATCATGGAGTCTAGTCCTGTCTGAGATTTGATGTTCTGGTTTATTCCAGTTTGGCCTGGTTTTGTCTGGGATTGTCCAAATGTTTGAACAGAATCTGCCCAGATCCTTCTAAAACTGAGAAAGTGGAACTGCAAGAACTGTTGCTGTTTTGAGGCAAAATCCCACCAAATATTGATTTGATTTAGAATTGTCTTTTGTTCTACCACTTTGCATTTTGTAAATGCACCGTACTTTATAGACTACTTCACTTTTTATATCCACACCTGCATAAAACATCTTAGTGATGCCAGTCAGTCAAATGCTTACACTTTAATATGTATATTCAACAAGCTTAGTGCAGGGTGTCCATATTTTCCTATAAACCCAGCCTGCTCAAGCGAAAAGATATTGCTCATGGCCTCCTGTACAGGCTAATAGTCCCAATTACTGCACAGCCAAGCCTCAGAGCTCCACAGAGGTTCGGGCTGTGACACTGTGAATCCTGGTGTGTTTAATGCACTTGTTTTTGTCAGGCTGTGAAAATCTTTTTACGGCGAACGGACAAAAGCTTTCCAAGAGAAAATTCAAGGCCAAACAGATATACGCCGTTCCCTCAGTCCGATCAGTGCTCAACAGAACGCACTCACACACACCTAAGGTTTTGCTGCCAAGACACACACAACAATCCCTCGGGTAGAGCCTTGTACAATCCACACACTCACATTGACAGTGACCCTGGCGAGATGAGGCTGCAGTGTTTACCCTTAAGAGAATTAGGTTCAGGAGGAGAGTGAAGGCGGCATGAGTGAAGGAAAAAGGTGTTCTTTTATAAAAGCAGAGTCAGAAATTGAGAGGGAAAAGGATTGAAAGAAATACAGTGATGGAACAGACAAGGGGAATAAGCAAAACTGATAGAAAAGATATAGGGGATGTTTTAAGTGTGAACAACCCGCCACTGTCTAAGGCATCTGGCTGTGAAAAGCCACCCATATAAACCTGTTATCATGACACCAGAGAAGCTTTTTAGCTGTAAACCGCCAGCAAGACCATTACAGACTTTGATACCCTGACACTTAAGAGGTCATTACGAGAGGCGAACACACACAAACACTAAACAAGCAATCATGAGTTAAAGTAGCTCGTGAGGGCCTTGGGTTGGAGTGGGTTATGGCTGTTCGCACAAGCAGACGGTGGGCTATTATTCGCAGTGCCCCCCCACATTCCCTACCTATTATGGCTATCTGTCTCCATTGTGAAAAATGACAGTCAAGTGAGTCCACCTTACCTAGGAATCTACTCAGTGCACTTTGCTTTTTTGTTCCCAGGACTGAGGCATCCAGCGGCTACTGAGATGTGATGCTTTAGGATTTCACTCTAACACAGCCAAGAGCAAAATTTGAGGTAAGACTACAGAGATGATTGCCCCCTGATCATCCCCAACATGTTGACTGAGCTATTTTTATTTACAGCCCAGGCCTAGGAACGAGTCACGCACATAAACACACGTGCACCTGGCGTGTTGCCTTTGCAGACACCACAGTATGCTGTATTTTAAAGCCCATAAAGTGTGTGACCCAAAGTCCTCCCTAGAGATCTCAGGGGTTCCATCTGTGCCAGGGAGAGCTCTACTGGCCTGACAAACATGCTCCCTTAAACTGCTAATCCAATCATATCTGACCAACTGAGCTTCAGAATGAATACGGATAAAGAGAGAAAATAGAATTGAAGGGAAGATTATGCACTGCGAAAGAAAGAGCAATACTTTTCAGTAGCTTTCTGTTCCTTGAAGGCATCAACGGAAGTTTAACTGCAAAGCCAGACCTTCATCTGCCCATGAAGCCATTCACGGCAACTTATTTACAGTGTATTTACAAGCTGAGCCGGGCCTGTAAAACGTCGAATTTACGAGCTCCTTTTTAATTAGAAATACTGTCTCCTAGAGTTGGCCTGATGAATTGCACATTCAATTTATTGATGATAGAGGAGGGTGCAGTTTTCATGTATCGACAGCTACAGGGAGCGTCTCGTGGCTGACATCACTTTGGAGAAGTATATGCTATATTTTGCTGTGTAAAAACCCCAAGGACATGTTTTCACTTGGAAAAATGTGAATAAGGCTGCTGTTTCTCTCTTTTCTTTACGTGGTTTGTCAATGTAGTCAAAAAGCCAGCTAAATGTGACCTATTTATTGGCCTTCTGACACTAGTGAAGAATTACACATGGGTACAAGGACATTAAAAAAGAACTGTATAAAAATACTTTAGGAAGATGATCGATTTACATGCTTTGTTTTAATATATGCAATAGAAAGAGAAAATGCTATTTATTCATTGTAGACAAGTGAATTTCTATGTATTCTGTGCCCTTATTGCCATTCTTGACCAGTTACCCCCTGCATCTTACTTCCTTGTCTTTCATATCACTCTGAACGCCTTTGAAATCTAATTCTGTGATATCAAGGCTACATTTTGTCCTTATTCTGCTGGAACAATAGGAATAAAGGGAAACGGGGATATATCATTCTTCATGCAGGGGATGTAAGGGGGAGTTTTTTCTTTGTGTGAAACAGGTGTTTCCCGTTCCACATGCACAAACACAACGTTCATTTAGCGACACGCTAATGAGAGCACAGATTGGACTGGAATACAATCCATATCAGTTTCATTGGCTAAACAAAGATTAAATATAATGCAAGCAACAAAAGAATATAGGTCACAAAAGCATGAATGTTTAGCAAATATAGTGTGATGTGAACATGTTGATGTAAATGTTAATGAGAAAAGGGCACAAGGACAGGATGAGTATCTGCCAAGACTTTAGCATTGTCAATAATTGTCTGGATGTCCAGATAATAAGCTATACTTGGATGGTGTCCCTGACTGAAATGTTCATACTTTCTAATTATTTCAAGGGCGATGCACTTTTCTATTGTATGTTGTTAAATATGACATTTCAGGGCAGTTTATTGTCTTTTTGTAGTCTTGACAAGTGATAAGGATATTTATAATTAAAATAGTCATAATCCCATCTGTAGTAGCCTTTACACATTTTGCACCTGACGTCAAACACAGACACCCTCCTTTGCCCCACAGTCTCTGCCTCATGAATAGAAGCTTATTGTCTTATAATTTGACCTTTGCCTTCAGAAGAAGGCCCTTTGTCCTAAAACAATAGAGTCCATATTGTGAAGCATGCCACTCAATGCTGTCCACACAGCTGCCACAGAACGGCTGTAGATTTCCAAGGTCCAAGTTGAAGGCTTTGAGGCAGAAACTTGTGCCGTATGTATGTGTGTGTGTTTTTTTTTTTTTTCACTGTACTGTTTGTGTCTGTGAGGTTCAAGCCTGTTTTCCAGAATCAGCAGATGGGCCTGCTGCAATTAGACTGAGCCTTGTTCCCTTGTGTGCACACATGTACGCGCTCACAGACACATGCAAACACACTGAGGGCTAGGCACAAAGCAGATGTCTTTGAAACACTAGACCTGACACATACTGTAATGGAGGAATAAGAATTGAGTCGCCGAAGCAACCACTAAACATTATTCACAAGAACCTCTTTTGTCTTTGGTGCTGTCTATAGCTGGCCAGCTAGCTGGCTATGTATTAGGACTGAATGATCAAGGCTTTGAACAACTCTTTCAACTGTTGCTTGTCTAAATTAATGATGAATTAATGAAACTAGCTTTAATTAAATGCAAACACAATAACTTGGTTTATATAAGCAATGTGAAGGTTTGTTTATTATCTTGTTATCATTTTCAACATTCACATTTCATACTTAAATGTCACATACACATCAGTTCTTGAATGGTAAATATTAAAATCCTTTCTCTACATCTAACCAGCCATAATGATTCGGAGTAATGAGAAGTGGTAGTGGCTGCTATCTCAGTGCAGCATCACATTTAGCCTCACCAGTCATCTATTGACCTGCAGTAACAGATAGGCTCAGAGGAAATGAGCTTGTGACTGAAAGGTCACACTTTCAAATCTGACTAGTACAGTGGCTGTGAAAATCCTTGCAGTTAAAATCCCTCTACGACTGCCATCAGGGCCGTGACCTCTGGGCGCTTAACCTTTTGCTGTTCCATTGCAGCGGCTCAGTGGCCGGTCGTGCGAGACTGCGGCGCACTGCTCCCAGGTGTCACTGTGTAAATGTGTGAATGTGCTGCAGCCTTCCTTCCTCTTGACTCAGTCATTCATGCAAACATGAATGTGTTCTTTCTTTGTCACTGAGCCAGTGTAATGTGCCTTATGACTTGATCGCTCACAAATGTGTCACTTTATAGCATTGAGTTGTAGGACTAAAGACAGGATGAGGAAACTTTGTTGGTTTAGGGCTAGGCAGTTATACAAAATGAAACCAAATAACGTTCAGAACCTCTAACTAATGCAGTCTTCATTTCCAGTTAGCTGAAATAACTGAAGTTTTTTGAAATACCTTTTTGGGAGGTTTGAATGGCATGTGACACACTGTGAAATTATGAATAATATAAGAGTTTGAGATCATATGACCCATGGCATGTTTATATTGGCTTTATGAATCCTGGTTTAAATGAAATCTTGTTACAAAAGCTTTGACACATACTCGAAAGTGTCTATTGTGACTTCTCTGTATAATGTGTAGTGGATGAGCATCCTGTTGACTGAAGATAATAGCCTGTCCCTTATGTGCACTTTTTCCCTGCAAGGATCATGATGAGGGAGCAGGGGACTCGCACACACATATCTCACTGAAGGGAATAGCCCACAGAGATGCTCTTTGTCAACAACTTGTAAAAAAGCAGCTATTTACAGCCTCTGTATTCCTGAAAGGATACATCTTCTTATTTGTGTGAAGTGGCTGTACGAAACAACAAACAAGTTGAGTTAGCTGTTGCCATCGCTCCACTTTCCTTTGCTTCTCGCGGCATTGTGCTTTTCAGTCAGTGATAATTGTGTATATAGTGAGTCTGGATTTCCAGCGGGCTCAGTGTTATGATGAGCAGATGCACTCGCAGATGTTTTCCCTCCATGTGTCTGTTTACCAGTTCAATTATCCCTATCGCACACTGTAGAGGTTTGTTGTTCTATCTGGGCGCTTCCACAAAAATCCCAACAAAATCTTAGTACACTTAGTAAAACATTTAGGGCTGCATTAAGTTTGTGAATGCTGGCTTTCCAAAGTCCAATTCAAAACACTTCAATGTTCTTCCTTTTTACATTATACAAGATGTAAATGAAGTAAAGGAGTCAGATTTGGTCAGAGATTATGGGCCATCTCCAAAAGTGCTGCTCTGCCAAACTTTGTGTCTTTTCCATTTGTGTGCTGGTAGTAAATATTCAATTATATGCATAGTTTAAAAGGTTTATATGTAAGAATTGCAAATCCTCAGGCCTAAGACCCCTGAAAAATTGCATATCAAGAGGAAAGTAGGATAAGATGAAAATTGAATGTATTTGAAAGATCACTGGCAAAATTAAACATGGATAGAGCAGGTCACAAGCACATAGTGACTTGCACTTACAAAGCCCCACTCTCATGTGAAATTTACAGCTGCAAAACACATTATCTACCTTCTATGCTACAGTATACTATATGTTTCCTCATAATCTGTTTGTACCTTTTCTTACAACATCACAATATTTTCACATGTGCATTAGTACATCTGTATCATCAATGTTTTCACTGCATACTGCAATCTTTTTGTATTACTGATGCTGTTACATTATAGGTATTTAAATGACAGTGTAACAATATTAAAGCAATAACCCTTTTCTTTAACATTTATACTTATTTCTCAACCATTCTTATCATAAATGGCAATTTTGATCTAATTACAGAACCCTTGAAAAATTGACAGTCTGTCTAAATAACTGTCTGGGACTTTAAGATTAAATGTAATGGGTAAAATATACAATTTTAACCCCAACATTTTGTGTGTGGCAACCCTACCATGCTCTATAGGCCATAGTATCATATGAACACATGAATAACAAGGTTTTAGTCAGTCCCAGTGTTCACTTGATCATATTTTCCTCTAAACCCATTGTATTTTGGGAGAAACAAAGTCTTTCTGAATCCGTGATCAGTGGTTTAGCATGTTGCCTTTATTATGAGCCACTTCCACTCTTATTCATGGGCATGTATTAACATGTTTGTTTATTTTTAGCACCCAAGCTCCAAATGATGTATACCACAGAGAGGACATCCATGCCCTCAGGTGTGTAACATCAAAAGACACAAGGCATGGCTTTAACATGGCTAGATGTATTTTTATGTTTCCAGTTTAAATGCTGTATAAACCTCTGTTGCACATTGTGAAGATATACAATGACATACAATGCACCTGTCTTTACATGCTCGGATAGTATTAGTGACACTGCCATAAAACATGAAAGCACATTAATGATATCTATGAATGTGTTATTTACAGTGAAGACAGTCATCCCCAAGGGCTTTTATAGTGTATTGTGTGTAAGCGTGCACTATAGATTTAACTTATCAGCATATCAGACGTATGCCGGTGTAATCATAAAAGAAACATTGAAGTAGCATATCTGAGTGCAGGTTGGAGCCGTGTCCCTCCTGCTGCTCTTTTGAATGGCTGTGTTTCCAATGCTGCTCAGGTCTGTTGATTGGAACACATCAGCACACTGGGGATATGAAACTGCAATAAGATCCAGACCTCCCTGACGCGTGATTTGAATATGAAATGATTAGATTATTGATTTTGGTTATTTGGGTCTCCCGCCCGAGGCGATATTGTGGCGGTGCAATTGCCATGGCTGGCATTTAGCACTGTGTTTACCTTTCCTGTCTCCATTGATTGCTTCAGAATCAGCAGCCATACATCCTGCTGCAGCTCATTGTATTGTCAGTTTAAAGCTATTGCACAAATGTGATGGATACAGCTTATCAAAAATGCAACAGTTGTGGTTTATGTCAGTGGAGAAAATAAGCACTCTGCTTTGCAATCATTCTGTGCCGCCTCTTACGGGAACAGAATATCATTATAAAGATAGTGGATACAATACATATTGGGTTTGAATTACTCTAGAATAGGTCTCTAACATATGTTCAAGCACATGGCCATGATTTACAGCTTTCTCCGCCAGGTTGATGAGAGTTTAAGTCATATGGTGAACCATTTCGACTAAAAACTAAAGCTCAGTCTCAGCCCAGCAGGAAACAGTAATAGGTCTTGATTTTTATGTATTAATGTTCCAGGTACATTTCTCTGGCTGAATAACTACCGCTGTGCTTCCTCCATCTCTGTAAACTTCGATGCTAATCTTTTCTTTGGTTTCGTTTTTTTTTTTTTTTCGATTTCAGAAAGGAGAAAGCATGTAATATCTAACTAAAGTGTTTGCTGACAAATATTCCCATATCAATGTGGACATGTGTCACGAGACATTTTATACACATCGCCGCTCTGAGTAGCTCCGCTGTCAACCTGACTTGAAAAGACCGCAGTTTAATGTTATTCCACTATACCTGTGAAGTTATTATTCCTTCAATGCACTGAGGGATTTTCTTAGCACAAGTCAAGGTGACAGTCCGCAAACGAATGTACTCTTCTCTGCTACATCACTCTGTATTTCCACTGGCCTTTTCCCAGCAGTTAGACAATCTAGCGCTAAGTGCCTCCTTTTATATTTATATACCAGTGGTGGTGCTTATGCATTATTAAATTATGAACAGGGCCCAGTAAGCGCCCCAGAAAGGCTTTTTTGAATAAATATTTCAAAAGTCTGATATACTCTGTTCATATCTGCTCAAATGCAAGCAGCAAAGCTTTGGCCCTAATGTCTTATGCAGATTTTTTTTTTTTTCACAGTCTGTGGGATTAGCATTTGGCTCAGTATGATGAGTCTAACAAATCAACAAGTTTTAGGGAAAAATTGGAATGCAGCATTTATGTCCAGGGATATTAGTTGTCAAGATGGATCAATATAATGTCAAAACACAGACTTTAAAATGTTTCTTTATGAGGGTCAGGTTTCAAAATGCAAAAAAATACTATGACAGGAGCAAACGTTTGAATTGTGTATGTCCTCAAGGCTTAAACATAAATGCCCCAATATTGTATCTCATTTCTTTTTTTGTGATCAATTTTTTATTAGTATTTTTATGTTACAGGGAAACAGATCAACAAAATTCATTGTTTCATTCATTAATTAAAAGTATTGTGTTATAATACACAAAAAGTCCAAAAGAAAATAAAGAAAATACATAAATTAAAAAATTAAAAAAGAAATGGCTCCCTGCTTAACCCACATGTATTCTTTACAGCTATTTCTTTTACAGAATAGGCCACATTATTTAAACAAATGTCTTGATTTTTTTTAAGGAATTATATATTTTGTGGCAATCTAAAATGAAATGGACAACAACCCAAACTTAGGGAGTATTTGTATTTTAAGTATTGAGAAAAACTGTAAATATGCATAGTATATTTGATGTGATGTTATTTAGTTAACACATGTCAATAGTCAGTGAGAAGGGAGACCGAGAGCTTAGGGAACAATAGAAGAAGTAAACAAAAATAGGAAAGCTGAGGCTTGGGACACACAATGCAGCTAAAGGCCTGATCTATTCCACTGGTGTCATATCCTGCCTGTTTGGAGGCCTTCTCCTCAATGCAGCATCATTCATTTTGCTGAGGTGGCAGTATGTACTGTACAAGTTTCTCCTCTCTCTCTCCCCCTTCTGCACACACTTGCACACACGAGAAGACAAGCACAGAAAGTTTGCCTCTCCCTGCCTCTGGCTTTAAAGCGCGTCTTTGATGGATCCGTTGTGACAGTACTGGGTTTAGAGCACAGTGACGGAGAGAGGAAGAGCGCGGGGGGAGAGGAAGGGTGGCGTGAAGGAGAAGACAGATGAATCAAAGAGAGCAAAGGGAGGGAAACAACAGCACTGGCACCGGCGTCAACATCACTGCGCCTCCAGTTGACATAATTGATTGTATCAGAGGCAGTTTTGTAAACCATTAACCCCCCCCCTCCTCAAATGGGTTACTCCACTAAGCCGCCACCAAGGTTTACACTGCCTATGTGCGAATGTGTGTGTGAGATACAGACAGCTTGTATTCATTAGTTTGCATTTCTTTTCTAAAACATTTTATCTTCATGAAACAAACTGTGTACATATTGTATACCAAGTGACCATGTGGAATATGTCTAAAATGTTTTTTAAAGTGCTTTTAATTCATGCCAACTCGGTTTAAGTATTAACAAACCTTATAAGTGACACACATTCTATGAAATGTGAGAATGTATTCGTCGTATGAATTTGTTGTTCCACAATAATTAATTCAATTCAATTTTTTTTATATAGCCCAGTATCACAACAACAATTGCCTCAAAGGGCTTCACAAAAACAAGACAACATCCCCTGTCCTAAGACCCTCCATCAGGGTGAGGAAAAACTAAAAAAACCCATTGGGCTGATAGTTGATGTTTCGCTTATCAGTCATACTGATTAAAGATTTTTTAAAAGTATTTTCAGACTCAAGGACACACGAACAAACGTGTGATCCTCCCGAGACGTCATGTAGAAGATGATCCATCTTATTTAGTGTAAAATCCATCATGTGTTGCTACATCCCTCGATACTGCTAGAATAAAAACATCTACAACTGATAAATAAATATGTAACAGTGTATATACACCCAAGTATTTTTCATAGGAAGTGGTGGTTTTTCAGGTGTGCAAACTGCAATTTAATTTAGCTCCAAATCTATTTTAAATAACCCCATACAACTTTAGTTCTGTTAATGCCTTTTTTCTTAATTTGAATGATCTTGTGGGTCTTCATAGATGGATGATTCATTGCTCTATTCATGTCTTTGTCCAAATATTTGAGGATTCCGACAGACAGGGATGAAAAAGATAAATGCCTTTGGTTATTAACTCCCTTTATTATTCTGCTGGTCTCACACAGCGCTGTCTCTTCATCCCCTGCTGTACCCTAACCTTCCATCTTCCTCTATTCCTCCCTGACCTCATCCTTGTATCTCCACTTTTATGCGGGTCCTCCCTCGCTCCGCTCTCTTCCTCGCCCATCTTGTCTCATGAGGCGGCGAGTGCACGCAGAGTTGATTAGGCTGGAGCGTTAGAAAGTTCAGAGCTGAGCGTGATGTCTAGCCGCCAGGCGCTGAGGAATCGAAGCGGCAGTGCCTTACAGACGAGGTCGTCGGCGGTGGATTTTCAGGGTGGTTTCGGTGCATCAGATTTCTGGGAGCATCCTCAGAGGCAGCCATGCGAAAACTGCAGTGGTCCGGTCAAAGCTGGAGCTTCCCTAGACGCAGTTTCCTGACGGGCATTGAATGTGTAGCAGGGAGAGAGACGGCGAGCAGCTCAACCCACAGCTTTGAACTATTTGGCAGGAAACTCAATTGAAAAGGAAGTGTCTTTTTTAAGCAAATGCACATTTTCCCTCATGACGAATACATGGGGTTTTATAATAGTCCACAAGCTCTGACCTGAAAATGTCCTTTAAATGTCTAAAGCAGCTCGAAATTGGCAAACACAATGTTCTTGTTTTCTATTTTTACATATTTATTTACAAGGGCAAAGATTTGTGCCAGATGACATGACTATATTTAGGAAGGCTGTGCTGTGTTTTGTGGGAAGACTGTCAAACCACTGTTTACAACTTACATGTTTTTGGTTAAAATCTTTCTGTCTGCAGCAGTAGAAGGCCTCCAGATATACTGCTTTCATGTATTTTTTATTTTTTGTTTATTTTTGCTCTCTCAATAGTAGACTTCACACTTAAACTTGGTTATTGCATCTCCTTGTGCTGCACTTCAGTGATCTATTGTTATCTATTATATGCTTGGCCAAAAATCATCCTTTTCACTTCACAATGCCTCTTCAATACTATTCGTCTTCACAGAGAACCTTAAATTGAGACTACAATGTCCAAAACATGTCAGAGTGATGTTGGGGTGACCTATACCTTTAAGGCTACACTCTAGCACTCTGCACTGCTATGCTCTCAAGCTACACAAAGGATTTACAACCAGCGCTCTATGAAATAAATTGCCAGTGAGGCCACATGTCTGCAGGGCATGATGACAATTGTGCACATTCCTTCAGTGAACCGACCCCCCCATACACATTTGCAGACCTGCAGGATGTGTGTATATACTGTACATGCTGGGGTATAGCCACTGGGAGCTGGGGTTTAGTCTACTACATGTAACTGCACCAGCTAAACATATAGATTCAAAGGAAGAGACACGAGCTGACGTGACTGAGTGTCACATTGCATGAAGATTTGGCCACAGCACATATGTGACATTTACCCATTATTAATTGTGATTTTAATGTGCTCTGAGGGCCCTGTATGTTAACTCCCATCTTCCCAAACAAGGCGACACATGCAACAGTAGGGATGCATGTTGTTGCTGACATGTTCGGACAAACTAGGAGCTGACAGTATGTTTTGTTTTTTTTATTCTAGAGCCTGTGGTTGTACCAAAGGGCTGTTTGCTGCTAATCAGTATTTCACTAGTGCAAGGGCAATTAAGAGGGAGGAGCCTATATTCCACATCACTCACAGAGATTTAAAGCATATAGTCTACAGCGGTGGTTCTCAAACTCTTCACATCAAGTACCATCTTTATGCTGATATGGTTCTATGCCATTTTAACTTTTATATGAACACCTACCTATATGAACCTATATGAATGTTATGTGAATCGTGTGGATATAGTCAAGTCTACTATAGAAACGTTGAAGCAGAAATCAATAGTACCACCAGACAGAGACAAAGTACCACCAGTTGTACCACAGTTTGAGAACCACTGGGCTAGATGTGTATTTTGACAATAAAAGATATCATGTGCTCGATCATGTGCTAATTTCATCAGTTGTCTTTCTGCAATTACAAACCCTTTCTAATTCAAAAAGGTTTTAACTCATTAACTGCAGTTGCATTTGAATGGGTTAAACTTTCAAAAATGTCCAAAAAGTCCAAACTAAAACTATCCAACAACAAACACCTTAAAACAATGTATGTGTCAATGAGCAACCTCACATTCCAGATAAATAGCTTATAAAATATATGAGAAAACCACATAGAATAACCCTCTAACATAGCCTTTTTTCACCATCACCTAAAGCCAAAAACAGAAAGTGATTGAAGATTAATTTTGGACTTCTGTTTTTAAAAATACAATCAATCAGTGATATTTAAGTATTGTGAACCACCATGTATTTGGGACACATTGTAACTTAGAAAAAAAGTGGCATGAATACAGACGAATGCAATAAAACATTCTGTGGTGTAAACATGTGGAATGTTAGAATGCGCATACTAATATGTGTGCACTTGCTAATCTGCATGTGCTTATTTCTTATGTCTCTCATTATGGGTCACAGTCCAGACACTCGCCAGGTTCTGTCTTGATTAGTCATCTCTTCTGCTGCGCGCCGCCAAATTACCTGAATCTGTGTGTTTGGCCACTTTAATCAACATTCTCCCAGCCAGTCTACCTGTTCTGATGATAATTTGCCACACTACCCACAGACCCTCTCCCACTCTTTCACCCACACAACCTCCTTCCAGGCCTTTCCATCACACGAACTGACACATGCACAGAGGGAGAGAATTGGTCCTCGGTGCTTAAACCTACCCTAGCAAGCCAACTGGAGGTAATTTAGCGTAGCTTGGCGGACACATGCCATTTTACTGAACACGTTGCATGGCCCCCAGAGCTTTGTTCCGCTTAGACTTCTCTCCAGCAGAGCAAAGAATGAACAAGTGAAAAGACTGAAGCGCAGCATGAAAGGAACAGGTGAAACAAGGGGAGAAAAATGGCAAGGGGAAACAAAATGCATACATGGTCAAGTTTGTACAGTCTGACTGCAGCTGACAGCACATTATGACTGAATATATACGCATATGACAGTAGAGAATAGGGCTGACACTTTGTTATATGTCAGTGGTGTCAAACTCAAAGTGGTGAGGGGCCGCGAAAGTTCATAGGAATCCTTTCAGGGGCCGAAGATGGTGACATTTGGAAGCTTTTATTAAATTTTGAATGTGAGATTTCATCTTTATTTGAGTCTTGAGTTATCACACAATAATTTCCTCCTTTTATGGAAACTGGTTTTACTTGGATTTCAATAAGTTTTAGTCAGATTTGAACAGGTTTTAGTCAGATTTGGACATGTTTTAGATGGATTTGGACAAGTTTTAGACAGGTTTGATACTTATTAGTTACTTATTTTTGTAGAAAAAATCAAATCCACCTAAAACATGCTCAAATTCAATGAACTAAACCTAGTGGCAAAAATATCACTTTCTAAATATATTGAAGGGGTCACATAAAACATTGCAAAGGGCCGCATTTGGCACCCGGGCCTTGAGTTTGACATGTGTGTTTGACATGACTGAAGAAAAGGGATTAAAGACCCAGTGAGTGGGTGCTGCTGGAATATATGCACCTCTGTGAATGTTTTGGTAAATGCTTTAAACAGGATATTTCAAAATTTGCTTGAAATATACAGTATATTTGCATAATGTACTTAGAGAACTGCTTACAAACACATACTGCAGATTACCCATGACGTTAGCATAAGCATTGCACCGAAAATTTGATGGTGTGCCCAGGGATTTTTAAACTGAACCATGTTTCTGACACTTATCTCAGTGAAAAAAAAAATGTCATAACTGTCATAAAAATCACACACAATTTCTAATAGAGGATATTCGGATCAGTGGATTGTACTTTTACTGACAAGCACTTCAGATATTTCAAATGAACTCATTATTTTTAATAATGATGAGCGTGTTTTCTTTCAGAGCTGTCGGGCCTGAAAAACTTCACAAAATTCATTTTTAAATCAAGTGCAAATATGTAAATGCTGTCAAGTGACAATTTACCAGAACTTTTTTTTTTTCTCCCTTCTCTCTCGTCTCTTATTTTAGACTTGAGAGATTTCTTTTGACAGCTTTTCTTAATGTCACACACATACACCGGCACACGTGACACACATCCACACGGTATTCCTCTAGACGGACTCACAGCGCAGACTAGACACACAACATGCACGTTTGAGACTATCTGTCTGGAGGCTCGGGGACTAGAGGACTGGTCGCCTAGTGATAAGCTTGTGTCTGTGTGTGTGTGTGTGTGTGTGTGCGCGTGACATGAGTTGACAAGGTAGTCGGGTCCGGTCAGCACTCATTAGTGGAGGAGAGAATCCCCGGATGAGGAGTGCTGTGACAGGCAGGACTCTCGTTAGGGGACCGCACACACACACGCGGGGTCAGGCTGCCTCTGTGCACTGAATCAGCCCAGCATCAATTAGTTCATGGTTGCATGCTATATAGACCATGAGTGTTGTGGCCATGGCAGCAGCTCAGCTAATGTGGACCCTGTAGGAAATGAAGATCCAGGCCAGGGAAATATAGGACACAGAGACCAAGGCACGGTTTAGGCAATACTATTTGGGAGAACAGGCTGCTGCTGAGAAATAATGAAACGCAACCAGTGAGATCATTTTTTATTTAAAAAGTAAATGTCATCCTATTTGGGTTCATCCTGTAACTTTGGGGTTCTTTCAAATTGTCTGACTTCTATACTGCAGAAGCTGTACTTACACATCTGATATGATTTGGGTTGGAATTTCAAATTAGACAGTGTTTTGCATTTTTTTCTACCCCATCTTAATTAGAAATAAGCTGTAATCCCTAAATGCCAAAAATAAAAGCATTATTCAGTTTTTTAATCTGTATCAGTTTGTGTAGAGGCAAAACGTTACTAAAAATCTAAAGAAATTTTCCATTAATGTGAACTTTTTCTGTCAGAAGAGTTAATACTAAACATGAAACAGTTCCATTTTAACTTTGAAGAACAGGGCCTACAGGATTAAAAAAGACTCAAAGGTGTCACTATGTTTGTATTACAACCCAGACAGACTGGAATGAATGTCAAAATTACAGAAAGCAGCAAGAAATGTAACCATAACCATGTATCAGTATGCCAGTGCTGAATATTATGGTAAATATTGACATTTTGTGGCCTTGTTGTAAACAAAATGTAATGTAATGTGTGATATTATGTGTGGATTTTGTTGGGTGTAGCTTAATGGAAGCAGCAGGTAAATCAAAGCCCCTGGATCCAGGGACGGTTATTTGTTTTGGTCTGATCCAGCTTATTAACTGATGTTATGCCATGGATTTATGCAGATGCTGCTTATCTGCCGCCAAGGGTCTCCGGTATAACTAGCTCATGATAGAAATATTACATTCATTTAAATATGGCTTGATGATTTCATAATTTTAGTTGCAAATGGGTTCAGATGGGGCATGTGATGTTTACCAAACCTTATGTCCATGATAAATGATGAATACAGGGCGTAAACATATCGCATATGTTTTTGTAATTAACGGCAGCTCTGGCTGTTTATCCATTATGTATTAACCAATCAACACATCGAGATAATGAAAGGAAACAGGTTCTAAGAGGAAATAGGACAATGCTTGGGGCTCTGTTCCATCACCATTATGGACACCGTGGATTGAACATATTTGTAAGCCATTATCAGAGCATATGGGAGTAAGTTGCACTGTTGCATTATCAACTTGAGTGATTTAAGAGTGGCCCGCTCAAGGCTATCACGCTATATTGTCTGTAAAGTCACCGTGTGCATGGTGGCAATGAGAGGGTTAATTAGCTGATGAGTGAGTTGCGGGTAGAGCATACGGGGTGATGGAGTAGCTTTTGAATTATGGAACAGTGGAATGCTGTGGCTGGTGGCGTCCGGCCATATGTCAGTGTATGCCTCCTGTGTCTAGCTGGGGGACAGCTGGTCAGATTGCTCATGTTCAACCGAGTTAAGGACTAATCAATCAAAATGCACCAGCTTGTTGGGTTGTTAGAGTCGGGAAAGAATAAAAAGAGTGGAAGTCTATTGTGAATATCACTTTGACACCATTAGGGATTTGTCAAGAATACTTAGCAAATATGAAATCACTTCTCATGGCACCACAGGAGACAGCGCATCTGATGGAGCATGCTTTATTTAAAATTTAAATATGTTTGTTGAGGAGGGAAAGACATAGTGACTCAGAAGTGAAAAGCTGTTTTGAATTATAGCAAACTTGGCTCCATTTTTGACGTACAACATGAAAGAGGAGTATGATTCATGAGGGTACATTTAAAAGATAAGAGAGTTTAATACTAATATAATGATGTATATTGTGACTGGCCATATACATTAGCTATTCTTTCCATGCTGTATTCATGTCATATTTCATTTCAGCTCACTTAATCTAAAATACATTTTCATTTTCCCTCCTAAAGAGACCAGAGACAATAAAAGACAAAAACACAGTCTTTGGTTCTGTTGTTTGTCTGCGTTATCGGTCTGTTCTGATGGATCCAGATCTGGCTGGATACATGCGCCGCTGGGTATATGTGTCTGGTCTGTCAGCAGCACCAGGCTCTTTGTTACTCTTCGTGATGTATTAAACATGCAGCGTAGTGCATATCTGTAGTGATTACATAAGCCCGGTGTCACTTTGACAGTATGTGTAAACAGTCACATTTGGTATTCTTATAAGTGTACTTCTAAAAATACCAACGAGAGTGTGTGCCAATGCAGCAATTTGCCTTCACTGCGGGACATGAAGGAGATAGCTGGCTATTGTCTCACTCTCTGCTGGGCCAAAATGATATGGTCATACTGATCAATAGTCTCTGTTTCACATGATATATTTCCCATGGCTCGGGCTGTCTGCTTTACTCCATCTGTCCCTGCCTGTCGCACATTTCTGCTGCTCAGTTCCCCCCACACACAAGTGACATGCCTGTTTATCAGAAGCTGCCTGAGTTCCCCTGAGATGTGAAGAGCGTTTAGGCACAAATAGGGCTGCTGTTACCTTTTGAACTACGCCCATAGCAAAATGTTTATTTAACATAATGAATGAGTGATGCGGTGACCTTGCTGTAATCAGAAAGGTATCGCAGAAGAAGAAGCCAGTATTCCAGCTCGTCTTTAGAAAGAGTGAATTTGGAGGTTTACCTGTAAGATGACTGAATTAATTTTTAAAACTGTTTAAAAACATTACTGCTGTAACAATTATCTCATACAGCATCCTCTTATTAATTGTTTATCACTGCTATACCATGAGATGGACAATTAGATTGGAACATCAACACATTTTACACTTTGATGCAAGTGGAAAATGCTGTGGTGAGAATTGTGTTTACATATTGTCATTATTCAAAC
Organism: Rhyacichthys aspro; assembly: GCA_036850595.1. Lineage (NCBI taxonomy): Eukaryota > Metazoa > Chordata > Actinopteri > Gobiiformes > Rhyacichthyidae > Rhyacichthys > Rhyacichthys aspro. The sequence goes on along the minus strand of CM072148.1, from coordinate 9,750,665 downwards.
AAGAAGCACTAATATATTTTGTTTTTGCACCCTTTCTTTAAGGTCATTTCGTATGTTAGTCTTACCATTATTATTATTATTGCACCGATTTGTTCATTATGCATTTTTTTATGCTTTAATAGTTAGACTTTCCCCCTTTTTTCTGCTTTCTGCTAGTTTACCTGCATTAAACTTAAGAAATCAACCAAACAAAAGGTCCTCGAAGTAGACATATAAGTCTCCAAGAGTTACAGAATACATAAATGCATACAACTGCTGTGCATTACAGTAAATTGATTTTTGATCCACTGTCCAGTTCACAAAAGTAAAATATTGTTGGGTTCCCATTTATCATTTTTACTGCCAGCTCATAAAATATAGAAATATGTCCCAGATGGAGTCTAGACACTGGTTCTGCTAAAAGAGTGGGAGCAGCTGAAGAACTGAGTGGATGGGATGTGGGGGCGGGGTTTACATTTTACTGGACAGCTGCATAATAATAATTATATTCAAATCAGGAAAGCATAATTTATTAGACAAATCTGATTGGTTAAAGTGAAACGAAGGTGTGGTTACTCTTTATTTTACATCCTCAGTTCTTCTGTTTGTCCTATAAAGTTATTGATTGGCATTTCTTTTATGACTTAAGTCTACAGTAAGCTGCATTGACCTTAGGGAAGTAATGTGTGTTAATGCAGAAGTTTGCTAAAATTGGTAACAGGCTGACTGGGAAATGCATTGCTATTATATACTCCATGCGCTGTAAGCTGATTTAGCATCTAGGACAGCAAGCAGTGCATAAATGGCGTGTTAACTGGAGAAACATCTAATTTGGTCTGCGTCCATTTCCAGGTCTGTATGGTCTCAAGAGCACCGAGCTGTGAGAGGAACAGCCCGCCACCAGAGCGCCTGGGCTCAGCAGGAAGTGCCGCCATATTTACTTCCAGGTCAACCTCAGACGTCATGTGGACCAGATGTCTGCTCTTCATCTGCACCTTGATCGCTCCCATAGCAATTGGTAAGACATACACATTGCACACTGATCAGTACGAAGCACAAATAGTGGGAAAGTTGTGAGATACATTTTTGGCTTTCCTATCATGCTTATATCATGCTGTCAAAGTTTTTATTAGCATCTAAATTCAGTGTTAGCTAATTCAACATCCTGCAATGTGGTGTGTTGAATGCACCACAGAAGTCAACAAACAAAATTCCAGCGGTTACTATAAAAAAATGTGATCTTTTAAATCGTGGAGTACTGTGACTGGTGCCTCCATTTTACTAGTCATTTGGGATAAAACAGCAATGGCAAGTGCTCATAAAACTGCTGCATACATATCCACAGCTCCAAATAGAAGTGATGACTGTACAGCCTCATTCACCCAAAAAAAACTGACATGGTAAAGACTAGAGAAAAACTGCAGCAACAAACCCAAGGAAATGCTCACTCCCTTGCTCTTCATCTGCATATTCTCCGTCTTATTGCTATGCACATTTATATATTTTTTATGCTCTTCGAGTCTGCTTCAAACACACTGAATGTGCACACATATGCTTCCAAACCCACACATACAGCCCCAGTAGGGTGTCTGCATGTTTCTCTCTCTCCCCTGCGACAGTGGGCTTTGAAGACTCCTAGAGGGAGCTCTGGCCCACTTGGACTTAATCCTATTAATGGCTGCCGTCAATCATGCACACACAGGCTGATACTTGTTCACATCCGCACAGATGATATATTTCAACACTGGTGTAATACTGCACATGCATATATCTCTAACTAACACAGAGAGGTGATTTGAGACAAGGCTTTGCAGCACCACATGACTTACAGTCACAGGTATTTGCATCAGTGTCAAAAGAATAAGTCGACATATGCAAATGGAGCTGTTTATACTTAGCAAGGATTAGCTGAAACAAAGACAGTTTAGCTGGAGGACACACAGCTGCAAATACTCAATCTTCCCCATTGAGCCATTTTATTATAGGGCTCTGTGAATATGAAAGAAAGAAAACGGGAGCGCATAAATAGTTCATCAAAGACAGATTTCATTTATTCATTTGTCTTAACCTGACTGAATAGAGGGGATTATCACGTTAGCACAGAACAGTATTTACAACTCTTTCTAATTAAATCAATACAGAAGATCTTAAACAAACTCTGACTAACTCTGAGTTTTCCAGCTAAGTATTAAAGCCAAGTAATTTTTATTTATACAGCCCAATAAGACTCCACAGGGCTTTAAAGGCTATACAATTTATTGCACTCTCTGGCTTTTGACACCTGGTTCATATCTGGAAGAAAATCCAGCGTAAAACTAAAGAAAATGGTAAATCTCAGGAGACTGAGACAAGGCGTCTCTTTTCCAATATGAAATAAGAGTAGTAAGTACAGAAGTGTATTAAAGATGAAACAAATACAAATACAGTACATCCATAAACATGCACAACATCATGAAAAGGATAAGTGCAGAGGAGTAGTGGTTAGCACAAAGCTTCACCAACTAAAGGGAGGATTGGAAAGAAAAGGGACAAATGAAAGAGAAGTCTATCATCTGGGAAAATGGAGTAGCAGCCAGTAGAGGTCAAGGACAACCAATGATCCAGTCCACAGCATCCTGGTGAAAGGAGAAGGAGCAAAAGCAAATAGCGCAAGGAGTAACGGCTTAAAAGACAAAGGCAAAGGGTACGAATGATGTAATGGATTTGATCATTATAGTAGGTTAGGGTTAGTAAGGTAAGTGTTATATATCTCATCAATAAAGCACTCAGCAAAGGCCAATACTTCAAGTGCTATTAAATATATTCATGGTGAACAGAGTTTGTGGGAGAGTCATAGTGTATCATGTCAGATAGGTTGATAAAGATAAAGATAAAGGGCCCATAAAATGAAAGCAATTTAATGAGAATTTAATGAGAAGTATTAAGTAATATTAATATTAAGTATTAAGGTGCATTTCCATTTCAGAGGTCATTAAAAGCACATTGACATTAGAACAGGTGCCTGGTAAAGAGAGACTAAAATTTGTGTTCATAATATTAAAATTAATACATCACATTAGAATTCAAATGCTTACTTTACAAGAATAATGACCGACAAAGCGAAAGATGAACGCCACTGTCCAAAATGGTGGAAGTGCCAACAAGCCTCTGACCATCAGAAGCCTGAGAGCAGAGCCCTGTGGTGCACCACTGCTGAGATTTCTTTGAGTTATGATTAGGTACTTGTGATCTGTGGGAGCTTGGAGTGGAAAGTTCTGATTGTTAAAAAAGACTTAAAGTTGGTGGATAAAAACTTTCTCTTTGAGAGTAATAGAAGATAAGAGATGGGATTTAGCAATTATTTAGAGACAAAGGTATCTTGAGATATTGTAAAAAAAAAAAAGCCTTATCAGTTGTATTCTAGAAGCTAGTGGGATCAGTAATGTGAAATATACACTAAAATATGTTTTTTCCAGGGTTTTGCTACTAAGTATACAGTAACTGTCTGCCGAGTATCCAAAACAATCTGAATTTCTGTTGTATTCTACTCTATGTCTGCTAAACTGCAACAGTTTATAGTGAAAGGAGTAGCCATTATCTTTGCATGGAATAAAGTGTCTGCTGTAAAATGGAGGCTGAGCTGATTTTAATAGTATGTGTTAAAATCCCTTATTATTCAACACAAGTTTGCATCGAGACCTCAGGAGGAAAGCTCATCTTGTTAAAACGAGGTGTGCAAGAAGCGTTCTGTGTATGTTATGTCACATGGAGAAGCTCATTGGAGATATATGTCTAATTTTATGGCTTCACTTGGGAGAATGTATTAATAATATACCACAAGAACAACTGCTGAGCCTGTTGATGGATTTTTCTGAAGGATATGAAGGATTTGGTCTTTATGTGAATAGGTCTCCATACTAACTATATGAACCTGGTTAACTCCCCTTTCACAGGTTTTATAATTGAGAACAAGCAAGACTGATTTATATGAACTAGTTAATTATTCTGTGGATTTTACTGTGTATAAATCTTTTTACCTAAAGTTCTTAATGTTATCTAATATGGCCCAATTTGACAATATTAAGTTTGCTGCTAAATATTGCTATATTCTCATCACCACATGAAAACAATAGAAATTCTTTAGTATGTATTATGTTACTTCAAAAATGTAAAAGAATCCAAAACAATGTGAATGAAGCAATAGCACAAAACATTACAAACAAAAAATTGCTCTTAAATGCTTAGAAAGATGGTTGCCATAATCTAGTTCAATGTCATTAGAATCTGATTAGTTTTAATTACACAGCAATATAAAATAATATTTAATGATATATATTTTGTTTTTGGCTAAAGAAAAAAAAAAATCTGACCACTTATTCTGTTAATAAAAAAGTGTTGTTTTGATCTCAAATCTCAGACTCCACGAATGGCCAAACGTTTTGGCAGTTCATGTGAGAGATCACCTTTTAAATCTCTCTTCTTCTCTCTCACTGTCTCCTTCTGCTTCTCTCCAGCCATCCACCTCTTTCGCCACTCTCTTGTTCTTGGCCCAAATGTAAAAATCAATATCCTTTTGTTTCAGCCCCCCTCCCCCGAGGCAATGAGAGGCAAGAGAGTCTGAATAAGACTGTCTGTGCTGTCTGAGGCTGCCAAGTTTCTGTCACCACTTACACAACTAATGACAGACACATTAACATGCACTTGCCTGCTTGCATATTATTGCCTGTGTGCACCGAGCTAAATATTGGCCTGCATGAGTATGAGAGAGGTGCTGTGTGAAAGAATGAGTGAGATTTGTGCAGAGAAAGTTGTTCCGAGGTTACTTCACTTCATTAATATTCAATGTACTCAATATGTGCTGCAAATATATTCATTAAAGGCTAAAAGTAATATTTTTTAGAACAATTGATTTAATGGTTTTGTGAAAAAAATATATTAAAAGATTTGTATTTACACATAACTACAGTATCTGTGCAAATAAAAGAACAAAGGTTGATGTATTTCTCACAGAAATTCCACGCTGGCTGAGTCACAACAGCATTTACAAAAACTGACAAACAACTAAATAACTCAAAAAGGAAGTAGCTGTAGTTTTGTTGAAATTTTGCATAGCGTTACAAACAGTGAATGAAGTGGAGTGACTATAAATAAGTAAGACATTCCAAATGGCTGAATTTTTGTTAGAAAAAAAGTCTGAAAAAAAATCTCTAACATAGTTAATAGATAGAATCTGCCTTTACTGTTGCCTCCAGAGTACATTCTGCAGACGACTTCCTCTAATACTGTAAAACTGAAGTTAATATTTGACTTTATATATTCCCCTTAAACAGTGTCACTGAAGCATGTATTGCAGCTTTGACAGATCCTTCCATTATATTGTTGTCACCGTGCTTTCTTCATGCTCAACCCTGTATGGCAAGACTGTTCGACATCTGATCCAAAGCCAGTCTAGACAGACGCCTTACAATAAATAGTATGTATTGATCCGTTCATGCTTCAATTAACTCCCTATTGGAAATTGACATTCATGTTCACTAAGGTGGACTTGATGCATTGAAAAACTAATCATATTAACACCACTCTGACCCATTGCCCCCAGCACTTTCTTACACAGACAAAACACATGAAGACACTCAAATCCACCGACTCACATCTCAAAGTGAGCTTAGGGTGTAATTATAGCCTGCGGTCATTTATGTGTGTGTATGTGTTCATTAGACGGGACATTTTCAGTAAATGTCACTTATATATCAGTCTTATCTCTGAGCTAGTGCTCGCCATCATTAACCTAATGCCCTCGGGTAAAAAGATTTTGTCCACCCCGGTACATGCCATCACTTGCAGCATATGAACGTTTGAGTGTGTGAGTGTGTGAAGGACAGTGTTAAAGCAGAACCTGGGCCCTGAGTGTCACTGAGCTCATTCAGATTCTTCACTGCATTCGTGTAACCATGACGCTCCTCCAACCAATGAGCCAGCCCAGGGAGGGAGGATAGGGTTGCCATGGTTACTCTGACAGGGAGAGCAGGGAAGGTGGTTTCGTGGCTCTCTTTGCAGGGATGTGTTATAGGTATGTGTTTGAAGTGCTGGGCATACAGGGCGGTTTGCTGCTTACAAACAAGTTGGTCTAAAGCTTGAATCATAAACATAAAGTATTTACGTATTCAAAAATGGCATGAAACAACAAACGGCACATATTTCCTTATTAATACTATGCTAACAATTTGAATATGGGGTCAGCTTATTATAATTAATTAATGTGCAAATTGTTAAAGCAACAGCATTTTCCAGAATACATAACTAAATGAGAGAGACAAAGCCAAACAAGAAAAATAACATGTCAGCTGATCACTGATCTGTCAAGGGATGTTCACCTGTGCTCACAGGGAGCACTCAGGAGCAGAGCATAACAACAAGCAGGCAGCACCAAAACAAGCAAAATCCCAGGGACAATCCAGCACCACACCTTATATCGACAATACCGTTGTGTTAGAATATACTCTGTAAACAACATTGGGGTAACATGCTTTGCCCCGTTGGATTTTATTGTAATCTTAAACAAAAAATGCATATATTTTGCAATCAATTGATTATATGTAAAATGTTGTATCATGGAGATTAATTAGATGCTCTGTTGTACTCTTTAAACATTTAAATTACTAAATAAAATTCTTTAGAAACATGATTGTATATGAAACAAAATGTAAAAATCTGAATTGATACTTACATAAATTATCAGCAGCAATAGAACTAATTAATTAGATGAAGTTCTGATTTTAACTTAAACCTGGATGTGAGTCATCACCAAAGGGACACTTATTTTCTCTTGAAAGCCATTAAATTTAGGCTTTTTTGTGGTGGTGTGTGATGTTGTTGGAATTTGATGGAACAGTATTTCTTGGCTCTGAAAGCCTCATCTGTGTAGCAGAAGCTGCTGTGGACATCCTTTTTACAAAGTGCCAGATTTTGAGGATACGGGGTGCTAAGTCGGGGGCATGTTTTTCATCATCCAAAATGCCTCATTAATTATATTCTTCAAACAAGCAAGAAAATACTGCAACATAAGTCGTACAATAAAGTTTAAAAATATGCCAGATAGATGCTTCTTTGTAAAAAATGTATTCAGATTAATATTACAGTTTAGCTTGATAATTCTTTAAAATTCCCAAAGAAGTCCCCATTGAATATGAAGCTAACTGCACCAAACTAATTACAAAGACTCTTAGCTTGTGACAGTGATTGTGTTGATTTGATCAAGTTGTTTAACAGACAGGACTCTTATAGCTGTTATTGTGTGTCCAGCCCACAGCCGTGCCCCAATCCCCATGGCGGTGGTGCGGAGGGAGCTGTCCTGTGAGTCCTACCCCATTGAGTTGCGCTGCCCAGGCACTGACGTCATCATGATCGAGAGTGCCAACTATGGCCGCACTGATGACAAGATCTGTGACTCGGACCCCGCCCAAATGGAGAACACAAGATGCTACCTTCCTGACGCCTACAAGATAATGTCACTCAGGTAATAAATGATTAATTTAATGAAAAGCTGATGTAAAAACTGTAACTGTATTTGTTTATTATTATGAAGAAGACAGAACAGTAATTGAGTACAACAATATAATAATAATAATAATACAAATGCATATTTACACACTAATATTCACAAAGACAAAAATTAAAAGTCCAGCCACTAAGCATCACCCAGTCCCTGTGCATGAATTCTTGAAATGATCCCCTTGAGATTGAAGTTTATCTTATAAATGTGGCTTGTGATAATGCAATTTTTATTCTGCTGTACCTATTTTTCTATCTATGCTTCTCTTAATTTAAGTCTGCATACTGACTGCACATCACTGAGTCTTTAAATTAAGGATTAAAGTCATAAAGCTCAGACTCTGATCACATTTTGAAAACTGCAGACATGGTGATGAAACTCAAAAAAAAAAAAAAAAATGAGGAAAACATAGTCAAGGAGAGGAAGGACTTGCTTGGTCTAATGAGGCAGTCTTGGTATAAATAATTAATTAATGTCAGAATTAGTATCTAAATTTTTTAGATGAAGTGTTAGTGTAAGTGCAGTTTCCTGTTATTCCATTAGTATCTGTGTCATCTCGTTCCCTCCTAACTAGAGGTCTCCCGGTGCATCTCTGTCAACACCTGTCTGCTCTTACTATCATGACTTTGGCCTGTTTAGGTCTGGTTTGTTTGATTCTTGCTCTGGCGGCTGCAGCTTGTGTGGCCACTGTTCCTTCCAGCCATGGCCATCTATAATTCATACACATACGCAGATACACACAGTGTGCCGCACACAGCATACACTGCCCAGGGGCTACACCAGACTTTAAGCTCCAATTAGCAGAGCCAGAGGCCAGTCTTAATCTGGAGGGATGCTCTGATGAGGCTACTCAGAACAGAAACATCTGTTTATTATATATATGTATTGAATAAGTGTAAGTTGCAGAAAGGTGAGTCTGCACAGTGCTAGTTTTAAAAAGACCCAGGTGAACACAGAAAAGAAAATCTGTGGACTGTTGAATAAGTTACTAATGAGGAAGCACCTGTAGATCACATTGTTTGTGTTTGTATTTCTCTTTTATTTGTCTATACAACACTCTGTATGACTCTACAATCTTTTCCACTAATGCTTTATGAGGTTTAGTTTTAGTTTAAAAGTTTTCACTTATAGCATTAGTTAGCTTTAACAGCTAACTTTATGATGTATAAAAGCTTTTTGTAACTCTGACTTCATCCACTTTCAGTCACATATTGTACATTTTCTTGGTATGTATTGGTCCCAAGAGTCCTTAGCCTTTTTCTACATAAAGACATCGCTGTTGATGAAAACAGGAAAACGGTTGTGAAAATCTGCCTTGTTTTTATTAAAAGCAGGCTGGGGACAGTGGCTCTGTCCATCTGTATGTACACTCTGTAATTTGCATCAATGCCTTTTCATACCTTGCAGCAGGTGTGTGTTCTTGTCTCATTCGTGCCCACGCCCCTCTTCTCCGGTCTGTTTCAGCCTGTCTGTGCTTCACTCTCTTATTCCCTCTATGTCTGTATCGTCCCTGACTTTCAAGCCCAGCTCGGCTGGCTGATAAAATCAGAGCATGTTCCGCCTGCCCAGTGTTTCCTCAGTATCACATTCTCTTTGTTTCCCTCTCACCACTCTCCAAGGCTGGAACGAGTGAGTGTTCATGTTTATGTGTGATTGGGTGGAGGTATGTGTGTGCATAGGCCCATACCACATAATTGGTCTTGATATCAAAGGCTCATATCTCAAGAGGGTCTCACAAGGCTTCTCAGGCAACCTAGAGAGGACCTGATATCGCTGCATTTCCCAGATTATCTCCCCACTGGGATACACTGGGTTGAAGGGGAAACAAAGCTGTGGCCATGAAAGTTATGCTTAATCTGTTTTAGCGATACAACAGAATTCAGTTCAATGACTCAATCTTTTTTTTATCAGGTTTGTAACTGAGGCACGTCTTTGTAAAAATGGCCAGAGAGTATTCAGTGTTTTCATATGCTTCTAAGTCTCAGTCTGCTTATGTGTTTCCAGTAAATATTTAATACAGAATATGTGCCCCTAACGTTAACTTGTTGCTGATGCCTTGTAATTTTAGGTCAAGCTTAAATTTGACTGTTGTTTCACTCTATTTTTTACAGCCATGAGAAATGCTTGGGTGTGGTTGGGTTCGATTTGAAGTGCCACTGGAGTGACTTATGTCAAGGCTAAGAGTTTGAACTGTTGTGTTGTTCACTCGTGCACAGCGATAGACAGCTGCTAGCCAAAGTCATCCAATGCCTGCAAGTTATAGCAATCTACTGACATAAAAGTGACTTAATGGCCACTATGGAGATGCTCGAACGTGCACTCCTTTGCGCCTTACTGATACTTGAGTGCTTCATGGGCCGAGTGCCTTTCAGCGCACTCCACCTTGCTATTCTCTCGCATGCACTCAAACCATTCGGGCCAGTGTGGAGGCTAAGAATGTGTACACTGACTCACACAACTGTTTTGCTACCTGCACCACATCTGCTTTGTTAGAAAATTACTTCTCGACTTCAGACTTTCCCCTGACACCTCTGTACAGCCTTTTTCACCTTGTCGCATTGTTTGCCCTTTCTCTCTCCCAATTCCTATGCTTTCTCATCTTACTAGAAGTCCCTCAACACCACGCAAAAACACTTTTGACAAGAAAGACAAGGCTAGAGAGTTGTGTTCCTTTCCACTCTTGTGCTCTCCTATTTTTTGGAAGTGTTAAATAACATCATGCTTCATTTATTATTCTCCGATCTGTCACTCTTGTGATATTGCCGTTTTTGTCACTCTATCTCCATTTTTCCCCCTCTTCTCATTCCCCAAATGGCATCTTTCCCCTACTTCTCACCAGCATTGTCACTTTCCTTTCTTTCCCACCATCTGTTTCAGTTTTCCATTGGTTTTTTTTCCTCTCTCTCTTTTTTTCTCTTCAAACAAAAGAGGGTTGGCTTAAATGCAAAGAGGGTAGAATCTATTGACTTTGCTCTGGCCACGTCTTGACCAGTAGTTACAGAGAGACGGAGCTTGTCCCTTGAGTGGTCCCGGGAAGCACAGGCTCATTGTCTCTGTAAAAACACACCAACTTCTCATCGGCGACATGTCACTATGAACATGTGAGTTTGTTCATGCCTACAACGCACACCCTTTCTCTGCCAAGACTCACACGCCGAGAAAATGAGTGAGTTGCTCATCACTTCCCAACCTGGCTCAACTTCTTCTGGCAGCCTGTCTCTTCAGAACTGAGTCTCAGCCTTCAAAGCAGCAGACCAGCGCGCGAGTGTGTGAATGCGTTCGTACGCGTTAGCAAGCGTGCGCGTGGCTGTTTGAACCATTCACGCATGAGACTGTAAAGAAACCTCTGAAGTTATTTTCCTTTGACTCTGTGAATTATAGAAAAGCACTTGAATCATACGCTGCAATCTAATGTCATCCATGTGCAGCCCAGCTCTGGATAAAGCACTGAACTATGCCACACAGTCTGGCACTTTTTTCATTTCCTACCTGCTCGTCATCTGTCATTGCGTCGGTTTCTGTTTGTCTGTGTCTGTTCTTTCCATCTGGAGAATATGTGAGCTGAACTAGATAATATAATAATATATAAATAAATGCTGTACAGCTTATGTGAACCATACATTCAAACAGCAGATGGTGGAGCGCAGGAACACTTGACTTGCTGTGTTTTTGTGAGTCAGTGATTATTATATATTTAAACCAAATCACACTGAAATTTCTCTAAACATAAACAAAGAATGATATTTTCAAAGCATATAAGCTATTCCATTCCTCTAAACATAACAAAAATAAATAAATCTTTCTTCCTGTGATGTCTGTATTGGGATGTGAACTCCAGTAAAAAGTGTTTTTTTTATTTTTATTTTTGAGTTTTTATTACAATAATCCTGCAGGAAAAAAGGAAAAAATAAAATAAAATTGAGAGGCAGTTTATCATTCACCACAAAGAAAGGTTTTATGAATTATTCATTCTCAGGTAAAAATTAATTCAAGCATATTGAAGTAAGACCTTTCCCTCCCTAGCACATTTGCTTTAAAACTTTGACAAGTTTCTGCTCACATTTCAAATTCTTCACCGATTCTGTTAAATTTGTGTGTTAACAAATGCTGCACTGCATTATAATATCAACCGAAGCGAGGCACATTTTTTATTTTATACTAACATTACCTTCTTATTCTGTCATTTGCACAGGTTTCTAGTCTGTTTCTGTCAATAAAATAATGAATTACATAAATAGACGGAAAAACCCCTATATAAATTCTCCATCTTTTCACCGCACAATTTCATGACTTGCTCTCCTTTATATATTATCATTATTTTGCCATATGCGTGCACTTTCCTTCGCCTCTTTTCTTCTTTTAACAATCCTGCTTCCCATCGAATGAGGTCAGATCTGGAAATGTCCTATTTAATGTGAGTGTGCCCGTGTGCTGCCACCCTCGTGGAGTCACCACAGTTACGGTTAGGAGATGCCCTGCAGCACCCTGGGGGCCCAACTGTCACCCTTGCTCAGCGCTGTAATTAGGCGCCATACACATGCATGCATATGTACACATCCAGACCCACACATAGATAGATACGTATCAAGATAGTGCAGATAAGGATGGACACACTCTGAAAAGTTTACCTGAAATATGTGACAGCTATAAACACACTCTTATCATCACAAAATGTTTTTTTTTTGCTGTGCAACAACAGACTTTATGGAAAGTGACTGTTGCATTTCTTTTGTAAAACTACTAAATTTCCACATGTCAAAGTCAACATCGTCTGACCCTTTCTCTCTCATTGCTACAACTCTGCTAACCTTGGTTATCATGCTTCAGCGAGCACCTAAGCCACACGGAAGGAAAATGCTATGAGAGTAGTCCAGACAAACACATCTAGCTTTAACACAATTGGTCTGAAACACCCAACCATGTGACCCTCACATGTGACTGAGTGGCTCAGACATGCTGACATGTAGAACTTGACATTGAAGTCCAAAATCAGAGTCTGGTACCTGAGTCTTGTGTTTCCAAATGTTTGCATCTGTGCATTTTTCTCATGATGTGGTGAGTAAACCCTACAAGACACTGTCATCAGATACTCATCTTACAGACTGACTTTGATTAAACTAAACCAGAGACAGCTCGCTTGTGTAAAACCCGAGTCACTGTTTAGCACGAGCAGGTGGTCTTCTTGAGTGTGATGAAAGAGGTGTCACTTAGAGATATAAAGCCAGAGATGTACAGCAGAGAGAGGGAATGTTGCGAGATGGGATCTGGACTGGATGAAGACTTTCACTGTGTGTCCTGGAATCGGATGACAAGGAAGTTGCCATGGTTACCAGAGGGGAAAAAAGAAGGGATGGTGGAGCTCTACAACAGTACTTGGCTAAGAGCAGACTGGCATAATGTGTGCAATATGTGTGTATGTAACATGTATCATGTCAATATTGGTTCTTCTGGCTTCATTCTATGATATAGAATACAGCTTCCTCTGATGACTGAAGATATTCAGTCATCAGAGGTCTGTATTCTATCATTCTGAAGTGACACTTTTCTGTGCATAAGTTATGGTGCATATTCAGTGTAGCTGCTGTATTGTGTTGACAGTGTCTTGCCCTATTTTTGCTCTGCATCTAAATACAGCTCTGTAAAGAAAAACAAATCTAGAAAATACGTTATAGATCAAAATATGCTGTGTTGATGTGTGTCAAATGTTTACAAATTTAAATCATGTTTCAAATCGTAAAACTCAAAGCATGTGAGTGGTCAAAAAAGAGGTTCACTGTGTTTGACAGAAAATAATACTGGACAGACAGCTATACAATATTTATACTGTATACACTGTATATAATATGTTATTGTGTCAAAATGACACTTGGCATGCGTTAAAAGAATGGGAGAAAGAGAGAGTGACATCCTCCAGCCAAATATTAATAATTGAACACATTTCAAAGCTCATTCCCAGTAGGAAAAACAACATTATTTTACCTGTGGCTCGTTTGACAGGCTGTTCGAGAGTTGACAGAAGCACATTCAGGGACTGCAGACGGCTGCCTGTGTTTGTGAGAGAGTATATGTGTGGGAGAAAAGGAAAAAAGTGAGAAGGATCTGTCATTTCTTTATAAGTGCAGTGTGGTGGTGCTGGCACAGGATGTGAGGCGTCTGCTTTACCCCACAGTCGCACATATAGACGCACACAAACCCTCACCAGACACACTCTGCTCTGTACTTCCTTCCCTTCGTCAGTCACTCTTCAATTATTTCCTACATTCTCCTCTGTGTTCCTCTGCAGACTGTTTTTTATCCCTCCTCTTCAGTATCCATTCTCCTTCATTCCATTTGTCCATTTCTAAATAGCCCCACTGTATGTCTGTGCATAACGACGTCAGGGAGCTAATAAAGCAGAATCCAGGCCGGCAGCAGTGCAATTTCATACGTGATCTGCGAGGAAGAGATTGAAAGGGAGATGGCGTACAGGGCAGACTAACAGCTTTTTATCCTTTAGTGAGATACAGTAACTCAGCTCTGTCTTCTGTCAAATGGCTTTCCCTGAACTCCCAGAGGATGCAAAGAGCCTGCTCCGCCTGTTTCATTTGCAATTGTATTTGCGCAAAAATGACTGATTTTATGTTTTTCTTCACTCCTCTTGCTTAATTTTTCCCAATATGCGGATTTCAATTTAATTTCTTTCATAGTGTGTTGCAAGGCTATTAAATGTATCACTGTTTGCAATGGGGAATATTTTAAGGTTTATGAAAGACACATTTTATAGTATGGTATTTATTGTACCTTTATGGTTAATTTGGGCTACTGAAGTGTTCTTTTATAGCCGTGTTATGGAGCAATAATTGTTGTTGAGTTGTGTCTCATCTGAAGTGGGAGCACTAAGCAAAATGGCAACAAAGTGAAACGATGGTGTGGACGGTGCGTGGAGCCATTATCTCCATAGCCTCCTTGTTCTGGCTTTATAGAATAGTTGAACTGTCAAAGTTTTCAAGTTATGTTACAGTGTGTGAGCTCAGGAATATAACACAGTGACATGATGATCACCACAAGTTCACATCACATTCTACAACAATAGACAGAGCCTGATATTTTTTTCCCATTATGCTGAATTTTTGATGCCCTGGCTGCAGAGGAATAAAGTAATGTAGGAAATGGTTCAAAGAAGAGGCTCTAGAGCATTGCATCATGGACCATATTTTTACTTTAATAACAGTACATTATATCAGAAGTTTTATTCCAAACCAATGCAACATCTGAATACTGTTTTGGAGTTTTACTAGTGTACTGACACATGATACTGTTGATTAATTATAATACTGAGCTGCTGATTTATGGTTACACAGGTCAAACTGAACACAGAGGAATCAACTGTTTATCTAGTAGGAAGTGGGTTTTGCATTCAAGATCTGTTATTCAGTCAAATCATTATAAAACCTTTCATTATTCAGTGTAAGATTCAGCTCTAAGTGCATGTCTATGTATGAATGTGTGTATTTACCACCTCCTGATATCACAGGAGAGTTTATTCACTTCCAGGCAGTCGATGCTAACCCACCTAATCACATTTTGGTCCTTCAAAATGGCTTCGGTTGGTGTAAACACTCGTGTGATATGTGCATCTTAAGTCTGTGTTCTCATATTTTACAGCATGTGTGACTCGTAGTCATGCCGCTGGAACCTTCGCATGTGTTAAATGTGTTCTTGCGGTCTTCTAGATTACTCATGCATTGTTTCCGAATAGTCTGTGTTCCAATGCCGATTTCAAAGGACTTCGCAGTGTCTTTGTGTGTCACTTGCTCTCAGACACCTCTTTCAGCTCACAAGGATTAGTTCCCAGCTCTCACTTGCGCTGTAATTATATAGTTCTTCAACACATCTGCACTCGAGCACACACTTGCACGTTCACAAATATTTATTCCCCTCTGCATCTGCTCGCACATGCAACACACACGCGAAACAGCCAGCCTCATCAAATCATCAGTCAGTCAGCGGTGTTTATATGACAGTTAGGAGCGGAGATGGAGAGAAGTGTGGTCTGCCAAACAAAGTGAAAAACATCAGAGACAATAACAACAGCAGCGCCCACTGCAGCATCACAGCCTTCTCTCTTCCTGCCTGCCACAGCTACGCTTTGTTAGCGAGCATTTTGCGTGTGTGTGTGTGTCTGTGTGTGTTTGTTACACGGTGCGGGGAAGAAAGCCAGCAGGCAAGGCGGTATCCAGGCCACTGCCTTGTTTTGATGTGGTCATGCTAATTAAAAAAGGAGCGTTTTTCTGCCAACACCAAGAAAACACACATGAAAACGGTGATTGTGTAGAAAGCTAGCTGTGTGTGTGTGTGTGTGTGTATGAATGTGTGTGTGCATGTCCCCATAGCTTCAGATGGGTCAGAATCAAACAACAGGAATTGATTGATATTCAGCAATGCTCTAAAATACATTCAGTATTTTTAACTGTACACACACACACACACCTTAAAGCCAGCCTGTGTAACTTTTATCCAGTAGACGGTGCAGATCCCTCTTTACAGATGTTTGTTTTTGAAATGCTAGGGTCATTTCAGTGTATTTTGTACAAAACGACTCTGCTAGGGCCCAGTGTATTGGCCTATTTCTGCTCCCTCTATTTGAGCCATAAAGAGCCTTCTCTCACGTAATGTCTGCGTGTCCCAGAGACAGGAATTACATATAATTTTAGTTGGAGTTTTCTGTCCAGCTGTAGGTACTGTGTCAGTGAGATAGGAATGACTCTAGTGATGTCTAAGAACCATCAAATGATTTAGGGCTAAAGGTTATGTGGTGTTACTGACTAGGAAGTTACACAGGGTGGCTTCAAAAGAGCCTTTTCTGTAGGTTAGAGCTCCATTTCATTCATATCATTGGGCACATTGAGTCAGTTTTGTGATTGACAGCTTGCTCTCCTGTAATTTGAAAGCGTTTCATTTTAAAACAAAAGAAAATAGTGTATTGTGAGGGTAGTACTGTAAGTTTATGACAACTTCCCTTTGGTTTTATTGTCTTTATGTTCCTGCCAAGGTTTTGAAGATATTTTTCCTCTAATGGTGATGCTTCATGTGTCCCATGGAGCTGGTATGTCACCTCAAACGTCCATTCCAAGTTGCTGACGTATATTTCTCAGTCCCAAGTTTTTTCTGCTGTTTATGGTCGGACTGTGGAGAGCACATAAATTCAAGATTTTTGCTGATCTTTTCATGTTGTGCGAAGATGCTGGGTAAACACACAGGCGAGCAATGAGAGTGACAAGAAGGTGGTGGAAAGATGTGTAGCAGCGACACAAGGGAGTCTTTTTTGGATCTGCCTCAGACTAGTGGCTCAGACAGAACGGTGACGTCAGCACGGGGCTTTACTGAGGATAGAGGGATAGAGGGAGAATCAGAGGGACACTGGAGATGGCGCCCTGAGGGAGGAAGGGATGAGGAAGATATTAAAAGAGGGAGAGGGGGCTGAGAGGCACACACAGAGAGAAGCAAGCAATAAGAGACCCACCACATATATATATATATATATCTGGGTGTGACTTTGGAAACTGCAGCTAAAGTGGGTTTAAGGCAGATAAACAGACAGAGCAGTCGGAATGAGAGACAAAGAAAAGGGATGCAGGGGGTTGAATAATTCCTTGGTGAAAACGATGAAGACAAATGCTGAGGAAGAAATTGGTTTATTATCTCGGTTTTAGAGAGTGACGGAAGGAGAAAACAGAACGGGAGACAAAAATAGGCCGAGAAAGAGACAGTGATAGGGAAGGGATGGAATGTGCAGGGGAGATTATGTCCAATGTTTGCTCTATAGCCTCTATTCAAAGTAGCTTTCAATAACCTTCTGTGTTTTATGACTCCGTGGTGAAAGTCCCAAGAATGGAGACATTTTTGGCAGTATCTTCAAGTAGAAGTTCACAATGTTTGCATTTTTCTTTCTGGCCTGTTCATTGCATTGTGTCAGGAAGTTGCCCCTGGGATTCTCAAAAAAAAACATGGACCAAGGTATCAGGAGCTGAAATGAGTGTGAGGGCTGGCGCAAAGAATCCTATCTCCCGTTGACTTATATTTAAAAAGAGAAAATACTACTTTTCCAGACTTTGACTCTACTCGTATTTTAAAGTTCACTGAGTATTTAACGTTCTCCAAAGGTGGTGTTAAGTTCATGCTGCAATAATGTGTTTGGACCTCTGCAGCTCCACAGGTCCACAGTGAGTCTACAGTAAATGGTGACAACAAAGGCTATTCGTGCACTTTTTTCCCAAGCCACTTCAGCTGCACTTTTTTAATAATACACTTTTTCTTTTTTATACATGGTGTGATGTCATCAACTTCAAGACCAGGTTATTAAATGTGCTTCTGTGCTCTGATTCACTACTGTGAGCCAGACAATGATGTTCATACGTGGGTGTTATGGGCAAAGTTGTGGCACGGTGTCAGTTTGCGTCCCCCCAATCCACAAGGCAAGCCGATGACAGGTGACCGATGATGAAGGCACCGGGGCAAGAAATTAAAAGGCACAGAGGCGAGAGAAAAGACGGCAGTGTGAGAAGAGAGAAGACTGGCGGCTATTGTTATTAGAATATGACAGTCATCTCAACGCATGGAGTTTTAAACCTTTTTAACTCCAATAACCCGTCACTTGACCACTGGGCAGTAATAGACACTGGTGTTTCACAGTGCACTGGATTGTACTTGATTCTGTAGTCCACATTAGTACAGTGTGTTAGATCAGAATATAGCACTAAAAATTAAATTAGCTCTCATGCATATTTCATTATGCAAATTCTTCAATGATATGGTAAGAAAGGAAACTTGAGGGGTTTGGCGTCCTCATTAAAAACATCTCAATGGGAGAATGGGAATGTTTTTAATGTAAATGTCGCTGTTTGACAGGTGCACTGAGAGGAAAAAGGGGAGAGACTGAACAGCTGTATTAATTGAAAGAATATATACAGATGAGAGGAGAAACGGTTTCATAATCCCTCTCAAAACACTCCAGTATGTTCTCCTTATGCAATCCTTCATCATAATAATATATTTATCTTTCTCATTCCAATAATTATTTAAAGCAAGAGGTGCCATGGAGACAAAGGTGCGGGCTTGTGTTCCACATTATTACATGCATCTATCATGTTAATTTATGTGCTATATTGTCTCCCTCTCAATTGGCTTTGATTGTGAGAAATGGCCATCGCAAGTTTAATTATATAGATATAAATGTCATGTATTTTTACACATTATACGGCTGCACAAAGACACTCTTCCTGCCTTGTAGTAAATAGCCTATACATAGTTGGCTGTCTCATGTAACCTGCGCTAATGAAATACTGGAATACTTACATTTTGTGTGTCAAAGGAGAGAGCCCCTTGATAATTAGAATTAATTATTTCGAGTCTGGGGCAAAATACTCTGAAAGCCATAGGTTACTGTGCTCACCGCTGCTACACACAGATGGAAAAGAGGCACACAAATACTTCAAGAGCTCTTCACTTGCCATTGTAGACCACCTTGTGTATGGCTGAACACAATGATTCCATTAGTGCAATGCCATGCTCAGGTGTATGGTGTAGAGATATTGTATGCTCTTGTCAGTCTAAGGGTTCTTTATTGCACATAACCCAAGTAAGGGTCATAGTGAACTATTTTATTATTGAAAGTAATACTCTTACCACATGACATGGGTCTCTGGTTATGATGTATGCTTGAGTGATTATGGTGGATTTAAAGATGATTGATTTCTATATGTGTCTCTTCATACAGATGCAACAATCGTACTCAGTGTGCAGTGGTGGCTGGTCCGGATGTCTTCCCTGACCCGTGTCCTGGCACCTACAAATACCTGGAGGTCCAGTATGAATGTGTGCCATATAGTAAGTATCTTTTACACAGTATTTGTATTTTGTAGCTTGCAAAACTTATGTTTCATTCTGGTTCATTATTTAATTTTTGCAAGTAATAAAAGCACTACCTTTTATTACATACAATCTACTTTGTTCAAAAATATAAGCTGCTCTAAATTAATCTAGATTAATAACACATCTGTTTTGACTTTAAACTAGCAGTAATTTTAATGTTCAAGCTTATGATAAAAAATACAATTACAGAATGATAGATATTTTTTTTCTCATTTATGGAGTGCATTAAAACCTGGTTAAAATATTTTGAGATTATTTAAGGATAAATAACACACTACCCACTGGGAAAGGATATCACTTTTTTTCAATGTCAGAGTTTATATGGGAAGCTGGGATGACACTATTCAGCGGGAAAGTCTTAGGGAGGAAGGATGTTCAAGAAGAATGGGCTCAAATGATGACAGATGGCTCTGTGACCTTTGACCGTGTGATAACAGGCTGTGAGGTTGTGTTCAGTGAAGCATAATGTTCGTGGGACTGAGGAGGAAAACATCCCAACAACTGTGAGAATTTTCCAACATGTTGCCAACATGGTACATGATGAATGCTTCTGGGTTCAGGGTGGAGGCTAAGTTGATTTAAGACCTCATTTTGGCCTTGGTGGTTAGATGGATTGACCAAAGGCACAGCCAAAAGACAGTTTACAGAAAAAGGTCTGTTTATGCAACTGCTAAATTTCATCACGTCTGACTAGTTACATTGGATTGCTTTGTTCTTTTACCACAAAAGGGTGTAAAACTCTTTCCATAAAAACAAGGATTGGGAAATGTCATGTGCACAAAATGTGTTACACGTTGCTACAAACGCTAGAACACAAGTGAGGACAAATCACAAAAAAACTTGCTAATCAGCACAGACAGTTGTAACAAAACATGGTGAATGCATCTTTCTGATTAAATCCATGCACTGACATTAGTGCCCTGGATTCCTCCATATTGCACAACCTTTTCCAGCACAGTGCAAACTTTAAACAACTGGGTGAAACGGTTATAATTTGTAAAACATGGTACCACCAGAGTTGTGGTTCACATACAGAAACAATTTGTTTCCAACATATTTGCTATAAAAAGTTTTTCCTCTTCTTTTTTCTCGCTTTCTTCTTTCTCCGAATCCTTTGTGAATAGTTAAAAAGATTGACTGAACCACTTGCAAAGAGTTCTGTGTCAGCTCGTGGTGAAAACAAGATCCATTGAGAATATTTTGCCTCGTGCTCATTATGTTTTATAAATCATTGCAGCTTCACTGACAGTTCTCGTGTGCATTTGTCTTGCATTATCTCAATAGTGATGGCCTGGCACCACGGTCCATACAGACAGCCAAGGTGATCTCCCACACTGAAGCATTCAATTATGTCTGCCTAAACGGCTCTTGCCTGGCGTCTAGAATGACCAGCAGATTAAATAATAGGACTATCAGAGCCCTCGCTGGAGCAGATGGAAACACAACCTGATACCTGCTTAATGCCCCACCAAGCACACACACCTCACTCACAAAAGCATCAAAACAGCCAGTGCCGGGGTGTATTTTCTCTCCTGTATCAAGCATTCATTTGAAGCTTGTCTGCTGCTACTACCTTTATTTTTATATAACCCTGCTAACTTCAATAACTTAAAGAGATGTGGCCTGGTTACAATTGAGTGAAAATGATAAAATGGTCTGATGTGAAACAACTGGCACTATGAAGCTTATGTTCGCTTCAAAAAATAAAAAAATAAAAAATAGACAGCATCCGAATCCAAAGTGATCAGAGAGCTCAGCTAAGACTGGGTCACTGAGAGAAATGAAGAGAAAATAAAACAAGAGAGAAAGGGGTGAGCCTTCGACAGTGCATTAGGTTTCTGTGTACTGACTATATGTCTAGGCTGGATTAGGTAGCGCTCCAATACTCTCCTTGGGTCCTATGGGTGTGTTTAGCCGTGAGAAATGATGCAGAGGGAAATGTGTTAAAAGAAGGTGAAACAAATCCCAGCCTCCCCTTTTTACATGGTTTGTTCAAGAATTCTGAAACATTTTCATGGTAAGGGCCTTTAGCGAGGCCCCATATCAAGCCCTTCAAATATTAATGAAATCAATATTCTTCGAAAGGCGTAATAATGTCTGATTCTTAGAACAAGATAGTTGCTTGCTGACATTCAGGCTGGAGATTCTGCCGTCTACTTTGAAGCTGCCATGCTTGACATTGCAAATCAATGCTGCCAACTGCATTGTTTTGAAGGATACATTGAGCAGGAAATTAGGCTGTAAAGGGTGTAGTGGGGCTTGGTAATATGGGAAGAATGTAATCAACTCTTCTTCTTCTAATGTCAATGGAGCTTTTTTGTCCAGCTAACCTTGACAATTGAATTACTTTCCTCTATGTCATACTCTATAAACTGGACAAATATTATTGCAAATACACATCAAGGCAGATCCTGTTGTGTACAATAGATATGACATAATTAGGTTTTGATAATGCATATCTCATAAATATTAAAGATGTTTAGAGATTTATGTTAACGATGAAATATGAGATGCGGGATATGATATATGTACTAGCAGTGTGCCCCAGAGTTAAGTAGAGCACTACTAGAGACCATTTCTGGTACAGTAATGTCAAAATAATGAAAAGGCAGCGTGCAAACTCCCTCCAAAATATCACCCACTGAGTGGCAGCAAATGAAACAAGTATGCATGAGGTGATAGAAGGCACACTTTGTAGCGTATGTGCCAACAAGCAACTTTTTCCACTAAAATAATAAACATTGACTTAGGTTTTAGAGGATTAGCTTTGACTTTCTGGTTTTTTTTTTGTTTGTTTTTTTATGAAGTTGCTTCAACAAATATTGGAGTTTTCAAGGCTGCAAATTCAAAATCTTTAGACTCAGTTAAGTCAGTTTGCGGATGCATGCAGCTGTGTGATCCGGCCATGACACAAAATTCAAAGAATGAATGCACTAATGTAATTAATCATGCAGAATTTAATTAATTAAACTGATGAATTAAATTCATTTAATAGCGCCAGCCTGTGTCCATATTATTGTCATAAATGAAGACTGAAAGATAATTGCTTTCAAAAATACAGTATCATTTTGTACAGTGTCAGACATATTAAGATGTTTTGAATTCAAGAATACATCATTTCAGTAGCACACCAGTCACTGTTGCTCATTAGTTAACATTAAACCCCAATCCCGAGTGATTAGAATAGCCTGGTGATGCCTAAGTCTATAGAAACTTTTTCTTTGGATGTATACATTTTCCTGATGCACTGATATTGAAATACAGCCGCTGTGTTTACCACTCCATAGACACACTGTAAACAAATCTCCGAGTGGGTTGTAATACAGGTAATTAAATTATGCACGGTTCAGTTTTCCTGAGAATTGTTGCCCCCCTCTTCTCCACCTCCTCTTCTTTCTCTGAGATTTTTTGGCTTCCACTACATTCCCAACTCTTCTTCTCTCCTCCCTTCACTGTAGGTTCTTGGCTCTCTTCCAGAGCTTAAAAATCGAGTGCTCTCTCTTTCTCTTCTGGCTCTCTGTGGTATGAGTGTGTGGCGGTCGTGTGCCAAACTAGCCGGCTAGCTCTGGCAGTAATTAGCCACCTGAGTATACTTGCTCATAGCACTGCAAGACTATAAATATCCATACATTATCATGCTTGAGTGCAGAAGGAGTTTGTGTGGCAGCTGTCCTTACGTTAATAGCCAGAACAGATAATACGGCACAGAAAAGCTATATGATCATTGTATTTGTGTCTTCCATGTTAATTCATTAAAAAGACAGTATTACTCAAGCTTATGCCTATCCATGTCCTCATCTTCATGCAAAAGACCTTGGATGACTGTTAAAAAGCAATTAGCCTACAACCGCATTTAGTGTATTAATCAGAAAACCAGTGATATGTTATGCAATACCCATGCAGTCTATTTTAGACAATATAACTTGGCTGGGTAGGAAAGCTAATTAAAAGATAAAATCACCTTCTTGTCTGTCCAATTAAAGACTTCTGTCAGATCGGACCCAAGGAATAACTTCATCATGATGAAATGAGGGGAGCTGTTTACATGCGTGTCCAGAGGTGTGTGCTGAAAAAGTGCTTCCTAATGCATGTCTCTGTATGCTTTCCCCATATGCAGGAAAGATGGATAGGAACCAAAGAGACAGAAGGAGAGAGACGAGCCGAGGATGCAAGGGAGTCAGAGCGACAGCTGAAACCGAGATAGAGAGAAATAGGTTAGACGAGGCCAGCAGACGAGGAACAGAAAGACGGAATTAACTGATAAAAGACACAGTGAGAGGTGGACAGGGAAGGAGATCGGATGGGGGAGGGTGTGGGTATAGGGGTCGGAAAGAAAAATACAGGGTGCAACGATGAGCTGGGAGAAATTTGCAATGTATGTACAATAATGAGAGAATGGGCAGGTGAGAGGATGGAGAGGAATGGAAGACAGGAGACATGGAAACGCGTTCGATAAATGACCTTGAGCTTTAGCCGTCTGAGCTGATTGGAGATCATAGATAATAGCGGTAAGGCTGCTGTCGCCACTCGTCGTCTGCGGAAACATGAACGTGTGCCCTCGGACTGCACACACACACATTACACACACCCATGAGCACACACGGTCATTTATCCCAGACGAATACTTCCTTAATAAAGCATACGTTTTCAATAAAAATGCTAATTATCTTTACACCACGGCACAGCCAGGTTAACACAGCTTCTGGATGTGTTGGGAACAGAGAGGGACAACTGAGACAAAAAATGATAGACTTGTAACATCAGGCCCACACACTGCGGAGAGTTTTGTTTCCGAATTGCTTGGATTAGATGAGTGATTGTCCATAGCAGCAAACCTAACAATTGAAAAGTAAAATGTGTGGGTTTGCATTGATACAGAGCAAAAATGCATCCTACGTCTCTGCAGAAATCAATATGAATTAAAAAAAAATGACAAAACGGTTGAGAAGAACCTTCCCTGTCGATGTTTTCTTAGAACTTACCTCATTTCATTTCTTTTTTTTATAACCAATTTCAGCAAGAACGGTCTCGAAGGCTCACTGTTATGCACGCTTTTCTGTATCTGCCATGTCTTGCATCCTCCTCTTACTAACCTTGGAAAACCTTGAGAATTAAAAAAAAACAAAAAACGTCTTCTGTTCAATCACAGGGAAACATGAACAACGGCGATTTATGGAGGAGATTAAAAGCGAACTGTGGAGGCATCAACTAATCTAGTGAAACAACAAGTAACAATACAAATCGAGTGACATTTGTTTGACATTTTGGGTGCCATTTGGTACACTTGTTGCTGCCACACTGTTCATTTCAAATCTATTAGTTGCAGAAAGCCTTGAACTCTCCTTGTTGTTACTTTTCACACAAGCGCCTGAGGTTTTAAGAAATCAAATCATTATTCCCAGAATTCCCAATACAGTCTTTGTTTGGTGTTCTGTAACTTTGTTGGTAAAATATGTGCACTTCCATCACTAGTACGCCTTTCTGGTGAAACACTATCTCTTTTGTTTTGTATTTTTTCTCAAAAAGAGGGATGCCATTCGATGATTTGTAACGGCTCACACACTCGCACTTACAAGCATCCACAGGCTTGTTTTAGGTTTAACACGATCTTCTCCCAGTGATTGCTTATTTATCGGGAGTTGTGCAAAGCCACACCAGTTACCATGCATTTTTCATGAGCTTCGGATTTAATGGTTGCTTGTGTGTGTGTCCCTGGTGTTTCTGTGTGTCATACATGCTTGTGTACGTCTTGTGGTTTGCAGTGAGTTTTAACTTTAAGATGGTTAAGAATTTATGCACATACCACTCAAAACTAGTGCACTGGTGCTATATATAAACACCCGGAAGTTTTTCCAAATGTTTTTCCCTTTGAGGACTCGGCTTACATCCTTCAGTTCCTCACCTCCTCCTCTCCTCTCCTCCTCGTTTCTCATCTCTGGGGACCGGTTCCATTCAGCAGTTCTCTAACGGTCTTGAAAGACACAAGGGCACTGCCTGTAGGATTAGGTTTCTGCCGTGTTCACATTCCATCCAGTCCCCCGGGGAGCTAGGTGGAATGGAATTCATACGTCTACGAGCGCCACGAGCAAGTGTGCAATTTTCATCGCGGCGTGCAACGTCAAAGCTCAAAGGATAATGCTTTGAATATAATAAAGAGTGGACTGGCGTTGGGTGTGGAGTGGACTGGCGCCTCCTTTTTGCCCAGATGCTCACAGGCTCGCTAAGAATAATCGACAAACACAAAGCTTGAACTCATTGATGATTCATCCAAAAGAATTGTAATGGTTTTGGCCGGTCAACTGTAAAGCAATCCCAGTAATCACTTCAATTTTCAGTTGTTGATTGTTGTGTTCACACTAGCATATTGAGTGGCTAAATAATACCTGAACACATCCTTTGGGGCCCTGAAAATTTTTCACTTGATGAACAGTGGTCAAACAAGATCCTTTTGCTTTAATTTTCTTTGAATTGCAGCTACAGTGTGTCTCAGAAACACATGGTGCAAAAACTAAAAAAGTTATGCATTCTATAGCCAACATTCTCAACTGGGTGGGCAGTATGCATGTTCTTAGAGAATAGATGGAAGTGTGGTAAAACAAAATTTGGAAAAATTTATTTTTATCTACACTGTTATGCCACATGAAGGCGGGTCTCTCTGAAAAAGTTCCTTTTTCTGGGTATTCAGGCCTCACACGTAAACAGTGGTCATGTTTGAAAAATCCTGACTGGTTCATGACTATAGTAACTTTGTTCACTGTGTTTATTTTAGCGCAATAACATCTCAGTTCAATTTGCACATGCTTCTTGTTATTTTGTGCAATAAGCAAGTGCATGTCCAAGGTAAGATAAAACGAAACAGCAGCCTCCGAACTAGGCTATAGAACAACGACTAATTATTTTAATGACTTTTTGTTAGACAATACTAAAAACAATTGACACCTATTGTCTGTCCACACAAGTTAATAAATATAAATCAGAATGTCGTTCTCTGGTATAGTTGTGTTGTGTGCTTAGAGATATTTTTGAATATCTGTGAAGCTCAATTATGTAAAGTAAATACACCAAAGTGGGCCATGACTAAAAGATCAGGGAAAGGTTTGGTTTCTAAGATGAGACCAGTTCAGAACCACTGCACTAAGACTGGATATAGAAAAGAAAAACTGCAAACTAATGCTGATTCATGGCTGACTGCTCATCTGTGTTTGTTATTTTATTAGTGATGACTCAGTAGTAATATATATATTTTATCTTTAACTTTAACTTTATTTTGAAAACATAAAAAATGACAAAATATTTGACAACACAATTCAAATAGGATGAAAAATAAATAGTGCCCCTGTTTCTTGTTGACATATTGGCTCCAGTCTGTGGATGGGACCACTGTGGATCCATTTGTCTACCATGTCACTTGAGCCCATGTGCTTTCTTCTCTCACCCGTATCTGTTGCCCCATATGCATGTGTGTATGTGCGACATGTGTGAGTTGCATTACTGTTAGAAAGCCTCCCCCATTTGCTGCGTAGTCTCCTCAGACGCTTACGTAATGTTATTACCAGTCGCACATGGAGAGCATCCTGGAGCTCTCACAAGGTTAGGATGAAATATGAGAATGATTATGGAGATCTAAGATTGTATTATCATGATTTCCTTATTATTGCATCATTAATCTATTTTTGTCTCTCGTCTTTCTCTCTTTCTCTTTTTTGCATTTCCAATGTTCCGCCTATGGCTCGAGCAGAAGTAGAACAAAAAGGTAAGTGTGTTAAACAAGCACACACCCTTATCCACATGCATATACATGCTCCAATACAGGCTTGGGTGTCATTTTTTTGATGCCAATGCCTGAAGCATTTTGTACCTTCTGGCAGAAACAACATCCCTTTCAAAGTGGCTGCTGCTATATTAAGACTGCTTCATCTCAGTGTATGGTGGCATTCAGAAAATGCTTCTCATTACACACACTTTAGGTCTATATTATTCTATGGCATTGCGTAGAATGTCACTTAACAAACTCTCCACGGGTCGAGCACATTTTTATGATGAGCCAATGAAAGCAGAATTACATTGACATTTAATATTTCAGCTGCTTCCACGTGATGTGAAAATTATTCCAGTGCTTTGAAAAGCCAATATAACTTCAATCAATATTCAGAGCCCTTTACACTGAAAGCACGTTATTGAGAATGGAAAAACCACAACACACATCTGGTGTGTGTATGCGACAACATTCCAGTCAAATTACAAAGGTCCCTACAACTCGGGTCCTTACACTGAGTTCCCAGAATTTACTACGTCTCCCACATTACACATAAAACATGACCCCAGTATTCCATGATGGGAATACTGAGCAAGGAGTGGGGAATGAATTATTGTAACAATTGCAGAAACAGCAGGCGATAAAAGATGTGCGGTTCATACAGTTGGTTGTTTCTGACAGGAATAGAAAGGGAAAGAAAGGAAGAAAGAGTCTGGAGACTAATGAGGAGCTTTGGAGGAAAAGAAGGGGGAACAAAATGTGCCATTTTCTCTTGTGCTTTTAGCTGTAAGAGCAGGTTATTATCTGTTGAATAGAAGGCATGCTGTTGCTATGCCTTGGAATGACAGTGACTTTACAGAAAGCAAATCATAACACAGTAAGCCTATCCTGTTATCGTCACTCACTAGTCGCTAAGGTGGAAAGCCTGTGTTAACATTTGTCAAAAGAGATAAACATACCACAGATTCTCTTACAAATGAATTTTCTCACTAAGGCTGCTCAACTGATTTGAACTTATCCTTTGTCCCGTAGTCTTTCTCTGCCCTGGGATCCTGCGAGGAGTGTACCAAAGCGAACACCTCTTTGAGTCGGACCACCAGTCAGGAGCTTGGTGCAAAGACCCACTGCAGGCCTCGGACAAGATCTACTACATGCCCTGGACGCCCTACCGCACTGACACCCTGACCGAGTACTCGTCCAAGGAGGATTTCATCGCAGGTCGTCCCACCACCACATACAAACTGCCACATCGCGTTGATGGGACTGGCTTTGTTGTTTACGACGGCGTGCTGTTCTTCAATAAGGAACGCACCCGCAACATTGTAAAGTTCGACTTGCGTACACGCATCAAGAGCGGCGAGGCCATCATTGCGAACGCCAACTACCACGACACCTCTCCGTACCGCTGGGGGGGCAAGTCAGACATCGACCTGGCAGTGGATGAGAATGGTCTGTGGGTGATCTACGCCACGGAGCAGAACAATGGCCGCATTGTAGTGAGCCAGCTCAATCCCTACACATTGAGAATCGAAGGCTCCTGGGACACGAGTTATGACAAACGCTCCGCTTCCAACGCATTCATGATCTGCGGCGTCCTGTATGTGGTCAAAACCGTTTATGAAGATGACGACAACGAAGGGACAGGGAACAAGATTGATTACATGTACAACACTGACAAGAGCAAGGAGATGACAGTTAACATACCTTTCCCCAATTCCTACCAGTACATAGCAGCAGTGGATTACAACCCGAGGGACAACCTACTCTATGTGTGGAATAACTACCACGTCGTCAAATACTCTTTGGACTTTGGCAACAACGGTAAGACTCTCTTTTTGACCAGTCACTGGAACAACCCACAAGCTTTAGGTGTTTTTTTGAATTTATTAAACAAGGTGTGATGTGAGTTTTCATATTTGCATTTAACACCTTAGCTATATTTTTGGATGTTAGTCTTCAGCTTTATAATTAATGCTGTTTTGTGTGACATAAGGGATACTTAAAGCCACTAATCTTCCTTGAATAATTAGGTCTATAAAATAACTCAAAAAGGAAAGTGCCATCTGTGCTGTCACAGTTCTCAATTATAACAAGTCACCCATAATAGCTGCATTTATTCAGAGGTTGAAAGTACACAGAATAAATGCATCTGTAGCGCTAGCTCTTTTCGATGCATATCTACATTTTGGTATTGAAAGACACTTAATGTTCAGGATGTCTCTAATGATGTTAAGATACTATGTTTGACATTGAGTAAATGCCTCCAGTCTTTCCGGCACTACTTAACTTTCCTCTACTGCTTAACAAACCATAATGCTCTCTTCATAAGTGGAGTCAGGGCTGTATGGAGCCAGGAAGCACTGTTAATATATTTTATACAGGACATAGCATGAAACATGAAACACATGTTGGACTCTCATTTTGTAACTATTCGCTTGAGACTGCACGCTTGAGAATGCAGTTTTATTATTTCCATTTTACAAACCCTAAGGATAAGTTGATTCAAAGCAAATACTGTCATCTAGCTTTTTTACAAGTCAGTACAATTTTGCTTAACACACACACACACACACACACACAGACACACACATTTCTCAACTTGATATATAATGCTGCCCTCTGCCCCTAAAACTGGGTTCTGCCGTGTGGTGATATGACGTTCAGAGCATCTTGAACATGGTATCTGCATTAAGCCAGTCCTAAGCATATCATTGTACAGACATAGGACAAATAAATCCCCCAGTATTTACATCTCTGGGAGGTGTATGCTTAATGGGTTTAAAATGATCTTCTATTTGTACAACTTAGGAGTAATGCTTAAGTTGCTCTGTGTGTGCAACATATCCAGTAATTAGGCTTTGTTTGCTAATACATTAACCAACTTCCTTTCTATGGTTGTAATGTGTCAGTGTAGTGTTTACAGCTTGTTCAGCTTTCCCTAGAGGTCACAAACAGAATCCACATTCATTGTTGCTGACAGGTTTTTGCACATCATACCTTCTTATGCAATTGTAAACTGTAAATAAAGGTTGTAACACTATTGCCTGAGCAGTGTTGAGGCCCTAAATGCGTTTTACAGGTTAATTCATTTAGCACATTACTATTCTAAACTACTGTGTTGATGTGAGATGTTTGGCCTCCTTTAAACCCAGAATGCACTATAGGTCTAGGTAGAGGTTAACCTCCTTCCTTCCTCTGGTTGAAAGGGCCAATGCCCCTGGAGCCTAAAGGCCTATTTTCCAGTGTAATTGCCTCTCAGCACCTTTCTATGGAGTGGTCAGAGCAGTCTGGCTGTGTCTTATTAAATGATGTCTGAATTAACACATGCTCTTACACACAGTTAGGAGGCGCTCTACAAGGAATTAGAGACAGAGGCAGTGCTAAACTTTGTTTCTACCGATCAGTCAATGTGCGAGGAGATGTGTTCCTGAGTGCGCTAATGCACTTACCGCCCAGAAGAATTTGTGTTTGTCTATTCATGAGTATGCTTATGTGTTTATTGCTCCAGAGTGTGATCACTCTCATAATAGAGCGCGGGGCGTCTCAGGAGGCTTTAAAGAGGAGATCAATGGGGATTCAATGTGGAGAATGACCTCCAGTGCACAGCAACAAGCCAGACTGCTGACCAGTGGGAGATAAATACATACAATCAATGCCGCCTCGCTTCTTTACTCCCCTCCTCGCAGCGCTCCCTCACTCAATAAAGACAAGGAATAAATTAACTACCTCAACTGCATGATTTTCTCATTATTTAGAAAGTGAGGCAACAAGTCAGTTTGGGTTTTATTCTGTTGCTTTTTTGACCTGATTTCATCCTCTCTCTTCCCTGCAGAAAAGACTTGTTTAAAGCACACTATTGGGTAACTACTGGCTCTGCTTTAAGCCTTACTTTACTGATTTTTGCATCTCAGTTTAGGAAAGAGGCCAAGAAAAAGGGCCTGTTTCAAGGGTAGGTTTCCACTCATTACTGATATGGTTTAATATGGACCCTGCTTAAGTTTCAGTTCATATGGACCTCTTAAAGATATAAAACGAGACAGGAAGTGGGTTATGGAAGAACACTGGCTGCTAGGGTCTGGACATAATTGGGATACAAGACAGAGCAAAGCAATTACGGTGTTGTGTTTGTCCAAGCGCCATACAAAGACAGCTCATCGTACAGTTTAGGGGAGTTATTTCATTTAGATTATTTAACAGTGTCATATGTAAGCTTCCAGTGAATTTAGCTTGTTCGAACTTTAGCACTGAAATATTAAGTTCAGGTCACACAATAATACAAGGGCTTACTCCCATGTATTCGATCAGCTGAAAATGATCTTTCTAAAATTCCAGCTCCCTTAAAAAACAGCTCCTTTCGTTAGTTATTGTTTGACATGCCGGTTTTGTTGTCTATTAAATTCCCATTCTTTCTCTCCTTACGCAAACACATGCATAGACAATGGCAGGAATCTCAAAAGTTTCCCCTTCCCTTCTCATGTATCATTCTCTTTAGGTCAGAGTCTTTATCTAGCGCCCAATCTGCCCTGCTTAACTGCTCCCGACTATTTCCCACATCACACAATGGTCCTGCTGCATGAATGGCTCCATAAAGACACTCACTAGATTATGTGTGCCGCTTGGGCCTGTTCCTCCCTCTCTGCACTGATGGCAGACCTGTTTCATCGCGTCTTCTAACATGCATATTATAAAGGCGAGATGCATGGCTGAATAATTTATCACCTTCGTTCTGCACTGCCAAACTTTGCAAAGTTTTGTTCCGAACAAAGTCTTTAAAATTATTCATGTTAGCTGCATCTTTGGGGAGGAAAGTAAAAAATGTCAAAAACTTAGAAGGATCACTCTTTTTGTTTGCCTGTTGGTAAATAAGTTCCATTCCTGTTTGTTGTATTTTGCTTTCTTAATTCACTTTTACCATCAATAAACCATACAACTTTAAGAGTGCATTTGAAATGGCACTGTGCACAAATATTTTGCATTTCAATTGTAAGCATGTCCTTTATTCTTATGAGATTGTATACAAGCTGTTTGTTTTAGTGTTTTGGAAGACACTGAGTCGTAAACTCCATAAAAAAACGCTTGTACTCGTAAATAGACCCTCAGCTGTTATGCTATCGAATGTTTTGTTCAGTCAGCCAAATGCCTAGTGCCAAAAGTCATATCCCCCATCTTAATGGGAATTCAATCAGTGATTGGCATTGTAATCTATTCAAATGTACTTCTAGTGGGATGACCTCCGCTTGCCTCTCTTGCCACTCTGTCAGTTTACGGAGATTTAAAGTTTCACCCATGAACCCTTAATGGCCTGAATCACAGAGTTCCATTTCCTAAGGAAGTCAAGCATAGAGTATCTATTGTTTTAACCCTCATTCTCTCTACTTATTTACTCTATCCTCTCCCCCCTTCCTTTCTTGGCACCAGATTGCAATCAAGCAACATGGCAGGAAATGTTGGAAACAAGCTTAAGTGGAGAGAATAACCCGAGTTAATGGTTGCAGCGGAGACTCTCTTTCACCAGAGCTCTGATTGCACTAAGCCTTGCACTCTTCAGGCTTGTCACCCCAGGATTTGTTTATGGGAAAAGTCCTTGATAGACTTCCAGATCCCCTCTAAACCACACACACCGTCCTACATACTGTCCTCTCTCAGAGCTGTCCTCTTTCTCCTTTGTTTTGCTGCCACCATATTATTCCAGGTCCATCCGCCACACTGCCTATCTGCCTCTCTCCCAAATAGATTACGACACCGCTGTCCCAGGAGAGGGCCCACTCTGCTTCACAGAGTGTGGTGCACCTGTTTCTTGCCTGCAGTGTGTCCTTATCGATTGGATTGCCCCAGCCAGGCGAGCTGTGTGCTTTTGGCCTGCTCACCGCCTCTCCTGTGCCAAACAGCAGATTGCCAAATTAAGCGGGCCCAGCCAGCACAACAGGGTGGAAGGGAAACCCACAGCCACACAGGAAGTGGAGACAAAGGAGGGCAGAGGGTGTCGCTAGAGCGGCGGCACAACTACTTTACATTGTGTACCCGTGTTAAGCACTTAAAATGCCACATAATACACACATTAACATAAATCAGTATTGGCTGTAATGATGAATCACTATAAAATGAGTCCCATGTTGCCATCTTAACATAGTAGCATAAAATATTAAATCGCTGAAGATGCAGCTAATGGTATGAAATAACTGGAAATTGGTCTGGAAATGTCCCATAATTGTATTTAGAGCCAAAGTAGACCAAATATGTTACTTATTTACCTCACTATGTAACAGGGAGACTGGCTTGACATCCAGTGAGCCAGAAGCATTATCAGTAGCAATAAGAATACAATCTCTAGAAGAATCCTGAGCGGACTACCTTTGGAAATTTATACCAACTTTTCTTCCTGTAACTAAAATCATATCAAGGGAATAATTAAAAGCACAATATGAGACTTTTCTACATAGATTATATTACATTCAAGATCTGACGTATATGGGAGAGGAGAAAAATCCACCCTGTTATCTCTAAATGATGGCCTTTAATGGTAAATTATACCGATAATACTATTGCTTTGTAGACTCAGCTTCAGGGTGCATCATTCACTATAGGGAATGCAATCCCCACTTTATACATCCTTTATGAATGTCTAAAAAGGCCTGGGATCACAATGTGCACTTCAGGACTCACCAAAGGATTATGCTGATAATTTATTCCATTATTAAAGAAGGGAAGAAATATGAATAAATAAAAAACAGACTGAGTCTTTCCCATTAGCTCCTTGCTTTGAACAAGGGAACTTCCCTCGGATTTAGAAAGGAGCGTGTAATTGGCAGAAGAAGTTGCTGCAGGTGTCTCTAACCTCCACGGAGGGATGTGACGTGATTACGCAACTGGTAATGCTGGCGCAAAGGAGCTAAGGAGCGTCTGTATGTGAGACATTAGGCGCCGGAACGTGATGGTGCCTGGCAGCCATTTTGAAGGAGGCTCTATTAGTTGAGGTTGTTTTTCTATCTTCAAGTATCAAGCTTTGAAGTGCTTCATTCTATTTTATCAGCAAGCTCGAGCAACTGGCCACGAGCTCTGTGTGTGTGCTTTGTACAAATGAGTGTAAATGTGTGCTCTTCAGCCATAGGGCCAGTGTCTTATCGCAGAATGCAGCCTTATTCAGTGTTTGTGCCACTATCCAGCCTAGAAAGCTTTGCTCCCTCCAGTCAGATTATCTTTTGGCTGTTACCCCTCTGGATCCATACCTCCCTACTGTTCCGCATGTGTGTAAAAGAGGCAAGGAGACGATAACTTTTAAGGAAAAGGAAATAGCAGAGGAGCCATCATCTTGCCTCTTGAGTTTTGAAAAGAACTTCTGTCTCGAGTCAAATTGCTCTTTCCTTCACTCTCCTGTCTGCCTCTACTTTAGATTTTTTTTGGAATCTTGCCAGAGGAAGTTGTTTCTCCCTCTCCTCTTGCTTCTTACCTTTTGTCTGTTGATTTTTGAGCTCCTGTTTACAGAGTGAGAAGTCAACGAGAGCCAAGCCAGAGCAGAGGCAGGCAGTTAAAGCCAAAGTGTTGCCACGTATAACATTTAATTGTACGTCAGAATGTCATGTGTGGGCATCTGAGGCTGACTGACAGCATGACACATACACATCCACTGCAATAACATGTCCACTGGCAGCCTGCTACGGTCTCACCTTCCCCCAAGCACGCTGATGGTCTGGAAAGTAAACACAACACAAATGCCAGGAACAGAAGAGTAATAAAATGAAATACTTCATTTGATTTGAGAAAAACTGCAGTCATTTCAAAGGATCAAGTGCTGTAAAGATCCTCAACAGATGGAGTTTGCCGCGTTGCCATGGAGCTGAATAGTTTAGCACTTACAGATTCTTAGGTTGAAAAATAGATAACAAAAAGCGCTCAGTACTTTCAGAGGTTTATCCACTGATGGAAGTTGAGAGAGAGGAATGTCTTCGAAAGTGATTATGTTGTGCGAGCATTGTGTGATATGATGGGCCCGCAGCCGCTTCCTCTCGATGTGATTGGTCAGACAGTGCCGAGCCTGTCTGTTTTACATGAGCAAGTTCACAGTTCCTCTAAAACTGAAAAGGTTTGCAGCCCAGTTCATCACACCACTTATGCAGACAGTTGTTAGATTTTGTCTAAACAGGTAGAAGGGACACATTTGGAGGTTCAGCTGGCTTCGGGGGACAGTTCAAGGTTCACAACAGTGGGCAAAACTAGCTAATGCTACCTTATTAGACCAGTAACCTTGCCTCCAGTGGAACACAAGATTACCATTTTTCTTTAGAGGAGAAGTTTATGTTGTTAAAGTGTTAAAATAATAAAATATATAGTTTCCGATGTTTCATCAGACTCTACAGCCTTGAGCAGAATAATTCATGATAAAGCTGGATGGGGTCCTTGGGGCAGAGAGCCAGTACACTGCAGCAAGAAAAGAATAATCCTTTATGCTACAAAGTCTTGCTTTAGGAAGTTTATCATACCTTAACATGTTCTGGTATGCCTTTGAGTGACATATTAGCCCAAGAATGCCATAAATGTTCAGATTTTAGCTAACGCATCAGATTGACACTGTGACTTTTATCCTTACCTCGTGTCACAGGTCTTTTCCTGTGGTTTCCGTCTTGGCAAAGAGTGCAGCGTTTAGGTTAGCTGACATCATGAAGTTGTCACTGTGCATTTACTCAAGGTTTCCTAAACTTAAACGCAGGGAGGTATGTCATTTCCCATGAGTACAACCTCTAGCCTTTTCCTCTCTGAATGTTTTATAAAGCTGTTATGTCATGTCTCTGCAGAGCATCTCCTCGCCGCATCTTCTCTGATGAATACATCACTTTACGGGATGATTTTTTAATCAAAGCAGACGCACATAAAGGGGGACTGCTGAAGGATATGATAGGTATACAGACAGGTAGTGTACAAAGTGTGGCAGGAAGTGAACGAGGTGAGCAATCAAATCAGGTGTAAATGTCAAGAGAGTGGTACAGGAAGGAGGTGAGATCCAGATGCACAGGTCATGTATTGATGCCGCCCTGCCCATGTGACGCTCACACTCTTCTGCACTACCTCGCCCCAAGCTGCCAGCCTCTGTGTTGCCTCCCCTGTAGCGAAATGACAGCCGACATCAACCTCAGTCTCTCTCTCTCACACACACACACACCATTACTCTTCCATTGTTGTGGCAGAACCCCTAATGGAGCTTCCCGTCTGAGAGCTGATAGACACATACTTCGAGTCTGCGTTTATAACTACACACACACACTCACACATGCAGATTGACAGCTAGTCCCTAGGCCACCGCTGCCACGCATGATTGATGGCAATGTTCCGTGGAGAATGCATGAGGCAGGGCGGCGGTGATTCAGGAATGGAGTGGCACAGTTTAGGTACGGAAACACTCGGCTGAGTTGTGCGCGAGGAGAACAGAGTGTACAGGAGGAGCGGGATGTTACATGGCTGTCAGTCATCCAGATAGACAGAGAGGAGAGGAAACACACAGCGAGGAAGGAGAAGTGCCACGTCTTTAATTAAACGTAAGGGAAGAAGACAGTTTATCTAGTTACTCAATACTGTGACCTACACACCTCAAATGGCAGGCTCTACTCAAACAGCTATGACAGAATGTTTATGGTATAATATACATAAAAGTAAATGTAAATATATTTTTCTTTAGTGTATGGTTGTCCAGATATTGATTCCCATTTTTTGGCAGCTACTTGTACCCATTGGACTTCATTTGATACTCTTAGACAAGTTTTTGTTATGCGTTTCCTCTATTTTAGACTTTTGGTCATATTTTACTGTAAATGAAGTTCATAAAATAAAGTAAACTGTGATCTGTTAAAACCCAGAGACTCAAAAACTGGCTGCTTCAAAACATGCCACTTGATAAAACAAATTGAAAAAGCAACATCTGAAAAATCATGAGGCCAATGAAATATGAATATGACTTATGAATATTAGATACTTATCTGTACTTGGTGTTGATGAGTAGTCATTTTAGTTTCAGTGACCATTTATCATTACCAGCGTTACTGTCCAGTTAATGATCCACTATAATGAACTTGCAGGGTGAATTGAAAAAAAAAAACAACTAAATAAAAATCCTGTTTTGGCACTAAATACTATAGACCAGTTTCACTGCAAGCACACTTAATTTCAGTCAAATTGTACAGTGTTTCTTTCAGTTACATTAAATCTGTGCCAAAACCTAATTTTCTATTATTTCAGTGGATCTGGATCACAAGGCAACACACTCCAACTGGCACTGGATAATAACTGGCATAGATTAATAACTGTTTTTAAGCCTGGATTACTATATTACCCAGTAGTCTGACCGTTGTGATTATACAAAAGAAAGTCACATTGAAGATGGCAACAAAAATATTTAGGCCCAGTCCAGACAAGTGCATGTTTTCTGAACGGTTTTGATTGGGCACTTATTGTGAGTAAGAATGATTATTTGCTGTCATTAGAGAGTGGCGAGATGCATTTACATCTGTTTGCTTCTCTGTTTATTTTATGTTGTTCACACCAGGAAATCCAGGCACAGTTGACACCAATTATCTGCCTGCAAACAAAGTACACTTATTGTGGTAATCTCAGTGTTGATTATCTGACTCATTCACTTTAGCAGAGAAATAAACAGGTGCAAAAGGTACCATAGTAAAATTAACTTTTAAATTACTCAAATTACGTATTAAAGCTTTCTAATATCAATGGCCTATAACTCGCAACACACCAAATGGAGTTTTGTTTCCTTTAATTGTAGTCCTAAAGATGTTCGTGAGAATAATTTACATGCTTAGTCACAAATAGATTCAAGAAATTGCTTTTGTTGCAAACATATCTACAGCAACAAAGCCTTTCCACTCTTTGTTAAATACTATCCTTTCTGTTCTACCATCACAAAGGCCTATTGTAACGCATTACAAACACATAGCTCTCCAATCCACATCTTCCCTTTATCTCATTCTATTCAGTCTTCTGTCACCAGAGCAGCACCGGTCTGAATATATGAGACTTTTTTTTTTACAATGAAATATGCATTTAAGTGCCTTTTTGCCGCATGTGATGTCACAGTGTTATGAGTAATGCATGACACTGAAGAATGTTTTTTTCTGCCAGGTTAAGCAGCAGTGTGTAGTGCTCCCACAGGACACAGCGGTGACCCCATGCAACCTTGCGTGGCGAACCTATTGTTGTTTATGAATGTGCTATATATGACTCACTATTGTAATTTTGGGCCATCTTCTGGAGTGAGCATTTTCATATAGTGGTTGCATGACATTAAAACCTGAAGGTCTTGCCCTCAAGGATGAAATTTTGCATTCGATAATGAACAGAAACATGAGAAACTCTCCCTGTCACTGCTTTTTAGTGTAAATGAATGATATGAATGGCTTTGCTCTATTTGCATTGTAGGCCAGTAATGAAAGAGCCCTCATTGCTGTAATAATGATATTTTAGCTCAGTTAATCGCCCAAAACCTGAAATAGTCTGTACTTCTTCTTCATATGCTTTTGTGACCTTGCTCTAAGTTAGAACAAATGTTTCCATCAAATTGTTCATCTTCAAATCAATCAGTCAAATTAAAGTTAGGAAAAGATGAGAAAATATGCATGAGTTGTTGGTCAATAGAGACATGCACTACAATTATATGTGACTATCTAAACAAAGTAAATAAAATAATTACCAGATGGCTTAAATGCAATGGTTTACACACAGAGAGTTCTTAAATCAGTTCTTTTTCTGGAATCAATGTTGAACTTTCGTCCACTGATCCCTGGCTCATTAAAAATCCACAGTGAAACAAAAACTGCTTTGTGTGCAAGCTTTGCGTTGAGTTAATTCCTTTATCTTTTCTTTATAGACTACCGGCCTCCTGTGATGCCTCCTAACCGAGGAGGAGGAGGAGGAGGAGGAGGAGGGGGTCCACTTGGAGGTGGGGGTTCTTCATCCACAAGTCGGACCACTACCACCCGCTCTCCTCCTTACTACACCACCCCCAGACCGCTGCTCACCACCTCTCCGGGTCAGCGATATCGGACCACCACCACTATTCGCCCTCCCGTACTGATCCCAGCCGGGGGCTCGTCTTCTGACACCAACCAGATTCCAGACATCAACCAGAAAGGGCCGGGGCGCTCTCCTCCAGTGGTGGTTCCTCCAGCAGCACCGCAGCCCCCAGTGATGCCCCCTCAAGAATTCTGCTCACCACGACTGACCGCTGACATATCGTGGCCAAGGACTCAGCAAGGCCAGCTCGCCAAGCAGCCGTGCCCTGTCGGGACACTGGGTAGGCACTCTTCAAAATCTTTATAGAAAATGTTAAACTTTAACTTTTATTGTGCATTTGTTCTTGTGTTAACTTAAAGCTCACCAAAAACATGCATATAATGTATACAAATCTGTCAGATCTATTAAGTGTTTTTTCATTGTGTTTTTTGTTTTTCAGAATACATTTATTCAGTAGCAAAAAGTTGCCAAATAGCATCCAATTTTAATGTTGTTTGTAGCAGTTGTGCAAATCCAACACAAAAGGAAACTGAAATCCACCACCGCCACTGTTTATTTTGATCATATTTGAACTATTCTTATTATCAGTATTTAGTATAGATTATTATATTACCTTATGGCATGAATAAAAGGGGTCTTAAAGTATGGAGAATGTAACATTTGACAGTATGAATTCATGTGCGTTAATTGCTTGATTAACTTGAATGATTAGTGCTGTGGTGACAAACATAAGCTTAAAGTGGCTTTTATCAAAATTATATTTTTACAGCATTACAACAAAGTGAGCAAGGGTTTCCGACCTAACCTTACTGTTAAATTCGGTTATTCTTAAATTTCCTGTCTCTTTAAAGGGCTTCTTGCACATCTTTATTTCTGTTAAAAGCAGGTATTTACTGTTAATTTATAGTATCTCCAGTATATCACAAGCTTACACAAAGGGCACAAATCTGTCTGTTAGAGCTATATAATATTTTCTGTTTTAGTCACAGCTGAAAGTACATTTGATATTGTGCGTACTGCATGTGCATTTCTCATTTATAATTCTGATGAATAAGGATGGTGAACAATCATTACCTTTAACAAGAATTAAATAAAATAGGCACAAAGGTTTATGGATTACAATGGAAAAGAGCACACAATAAAGATATAATACATACATATTGGTTTGATATGACATTGAATGATTATTAAATAAAAGATATTTCTATAGCAATAGACTGATAGACCCCAAGGAGGTCTGACCTGCGTGGGTAAAATTCAGTTAGCTTAGGACTTAGAAACAAGAGGAATAATTGGTCTGAAGATCTAAAGCGTTGGAAGACAGAACAGGCCGTTTGAAAAGGCAGACCTAATGTATTCTCCCTAATATAAAGTAGTACAAAGTCACACAACACATTAGCTTTCCTTTTTTCTGTTTTAATCAATTAGCGTGCGTGACACCGAGAGCTTATAATCCTTTCACTGCTCGCCTCAGACACTCACACACATTTTGCAGTGTTACTCTCTGTCTCCTGCTGAATGTCACTCACCCTGTTTGCTGTACTGGTCTCGCAGGCGTGGCTACATACATGTGCATGGCTCATTTGGGCTACTGGGATCCTCAAGGCCCTGACCTCAGCAACTGTACGTCGCCCTGGGTCAATCACATCATGCAGAAAGTAAGTGGAAGCATGCTGCTAGCTCCCATTGAACCATAGTTTAAGGCTACATGTTATGGATATAGTCCCGGAGCGGTTTCTCATGCATGAAGACACATTGACCACAGGGAAAGATTTAGGCCACGGATCCATCTTCACTTGTTAAGCCAAATTCATGGAAGGGACTGTATGTAGCCACAGGGAAAAGGACTATGAGGTCATTATTAACGTGATGCTATCGTAATAGGATCATAGACGATTGCGGATGTACTCTGAGTAATACAATAATATTGGAAACAGAGTGGGGGAATTTTTTTATTCGAAAAGTGCTGCCTGTGTGTGTACAATTGTAGTTCAGAGCTTTCAGTCTGAGTTATCCATCTTTTGAACATAGCGGATCCAATTTGGACTCCGAATGCTGCACAATGTTGGGGTTTTCCGCAGCGTGTAAGATAGTGTAAGATGAGAGAATAGGGCACTGCTGAGTTAGTTTATGTAAAACATTCTTGTTTTTATGAAAGCACATAAGCCCCGGGAATATCTACAATGCATACCACTGTATCTTCTCACTAATTCTCTTTTTCCGCTCACTTCCCTCGCCTCCAGTTCATCCTCAATTCACCGTTTCCTTCTCTGGCTCCATCTGCCCTTTATCCGTCCTTCCTCTTATGTCCGTCCTTTCATCTTTCCATCCGTCTTGTGCGGTGCTTTTCTTTTTCTCTTTCTGTCACCCCTGCTAACTTTCACCTCTCCTTCCAACTTCCGTCTCACCTGAGCTGACATCTTTACCTTTTCTGTGTTCTCGGCACAGCTGCGTTCGGGCGAGACGGCAGCCATAGTGGCCAGGGAGCTAGCAGAGCAGACCAAAGGGCTTCTGCGGCCTGGCGACGTGCCGTCCACAGTGAGAGCCATGGCCCAGCTGGTTGAACTGCTCGATGTCCAACTCAGGAATTTGACCCCTGGGGGCAAGGACAGCGCTGCCCGCAGTCTGACCAAGGTACGCTGCCAGGAAGACTTGGCTGGGGAGGAGGTCGATGCTTTTGAGTGATGGAAATGAGAGAATGACTTTTATTTTTTTTACTCTGGGCTGTAGGTAGAGGGGAAAGACAAATGAGACAAAATAAAAACTTGAAAGAAAATTGCAAACAGAGAGGGAGAGTTTTTTAAATGATATTTTTGATAAATAACACTAGCGGTAAGTCTTTTGTCTGACACTCATTCTTCACGGGTTACAAAGTTTCTTTTTGCAGAAACAGAAAGAGAACAATAGTCAGTTCAGATGATAAATCGCTGCTTTTATACTTTTTGTATCCCTTCTTTACCGTGGGTTTTAGTAACGAGTTTGATAAAGCATTGTTGGAGATTCTTTAAGTTGGTTTCTCAACTCTTTTCACATTAAAAGTGAAATTTAACATGAACCTTACTGTTTGCTGTGTCCTGCGAGTCATCAAAATATAGTTATTTAGATGAACATAGGCTTGAGACACATTTGACGTCATACGCCTAATGTTAGTGCACTTCAGTCATGAGTAAGCTGCCGACAAAAATGCTTTAGTACTTCACTCCTACCTTATGTTATTGTAAACCTGATGCTCAAATGAAAAGGATCTGATGGACTAAAAGCAGCACACAAAGAAAACGTTTTGCTTCTGCACTTCGTTCATGTAGACCTTCAATTAAAGTGAATTCATTAGGGAACCGCAGATTATTCATTACTTGTGCGGTTCAAACGATGGCGGACTGTTTCTTTATTTATATGATCTCTGGTCATGTGTGTGGTCTATCCGCTACACTGACAACTACTGTCACCACTTACGGTACATAAAATGACTGAGGCACAATGGCCGCCTCGTGTTTTCCTTTTTTTCCTCACGTCTGCACCTCTCTATTAGCCGCCCCATGAATACATCGCAGAATCAATTAATCTGCGTTGTGCTGTTGACCAAATGGCCTGTTAAAGGTTGAATTAGAAGAAAAAGTGCTCACGAGAAGAGGGAAAGCGTTTCTCCTGATTTCAGTAATGACCCAATTATATATACCTAATTGAGTAATATACCAGCTTATTATGCTAATGTTGGTAAGGAAATCTAAAATGACCAAGCATGCAAGAGTGGCACGGTAATTAATGCCATCATTCAACTGATAGTAGATGCTGAAAGGAAGATAGAAAAACAACAACAACAAAAAAAAGGAGATTATGAAATCAATCAGGTAAAAACAGACAGGAGAGGTGTGGGATACTGTTGTGACTGAAAGACTGAACAAAGAGGTGAGTGAGAAGAATAACAATAACTCTCAGTCAGAGGAGACTTTTTGTGAAATGTTAATGAAGTAAGTGTGCCTGCCTCACTGTGTGCGTTCGAGAGGTGTTACTTTGCTAACAGCCTGAATTTTTTTGAATTTGCAGCTTCAGAAGAGAGAAAGGTCCTGCAGGTTTTTCACACAGGTATTTCCGCTCTCCGGTACTGTTGATTACCCTGCCATAATATAGTCCCACATTTGTTTTGTTTAGATTTTTCTTCCTTTCCTTTCTTTTTTTTCACTCCGCATGTGATCCGCCAAGCCGTGTGTGTGCGTGTGATCACACATTGCTATGCTATTTGTGGAGGGCTAATTCAAAGCTGCTGCATTTACTTTATTATTTGCATCCCCAACCCTTTGAGGAGAGCCTATTGGTATCTCTTCCTTTGTCAAATTAAATTGTGGCTCTTGGTTCACGGTTTTGGTCCAGAAATAGAAACACTTAGAAATCAGAAACTTGTGCAGAACTCAATGAAGCACTGCGTTGCATTTTTTAGAGCAAAGTATGTAAAGCTTAGCGCCACCACATGCAAAATCCTTGTTGAGCTAAAGCTAATTTGCAGCATCTGTCCATGTTGGCTCGAAGTAGCCTAAACCCTACTCGAACCTAACTTAAACACATTCAAAATTCTGAAAATACATATTCAAGACAGACAGTAATATCATACCATGGAAGCTGTGAATTCTAAGTGGGCCTTTGGGGGGAAAAAATGACAGCTTCTAACTTTTCCTAAAACTCAGGAGACAGGTTTTATCTACATTCTTCTACATTCTCTTTCAGACAATTTCTCAGTCCTCATAATTATAATCTGCTCCCCACTTTTTTTTTTTTTTTAACCCATAGGATATGAAACACCCTGCACTTCACTTTTAGCATCACATCAAGGGAAAATTGAAACAGCTGGGAATTGACTTCACTGCTTTCTGAGCTAGTCTTTGGCACAAACCGGTACAAGATGTCTGAAACGGGGCGGCGCCTTTTTCACGTCCAAGTTGCACGATTCTCCTCAAAGGGTTTTTTTTTTTTAAACTGATATTGTTTTGCTTTCTCTTGCATTCCAAATCAATGGCACTGATAAGCCGT
Organism: Rhyacichthys aspro; assembly: GCA_036850595.1. NCBI lineage: Eukaryota > Metazoa > Chordata > Actinopteri > Gobiiformes > Rhyacichthyidae > Rhyacichthys > Rhyacichthys aspro. Next base: position 9,706,455 of record CM072148.1, on the reverse strand, counting down.
GATCAATATCAATAATAGCTCATCTGTTTTGGCATTGCTGTGTGCAGAATGGTAAACAGGCAACACTCGGGACCAAATGACTTACTATCCATCTCTATTCAATGAAACGTCCTCTCTGCTGCTGTATCACAGGGAGAGCACTGAGTGTGATGGATATTGGGTTCCGAGTCTTGCTTGATCATGGCCGCTGTGCCTTGAGAAATAATACCTGCTTTTGTTTTTGGCTTGGTGTTCATTTGTTTTTAGCCCGCCATGTTGTTCTGTCTGTCTGTTGGTGCATATCTATACTTTAAACAAAACCTCATTTAGGCAGCTATAATAACTACAATACACAAGAAATGCCTCTACCTTGCTCATCTATGTGCTACAGAGCCTCTCCCCCACCACTACACACACAAACACACACACACAAACACACAAACACACACCCTTGATGGTCTAGCTCTTTTTCTCCTGATGCAGGCTTTTTTCCACTCTCCGCTGAAAAGTCTGAACGTCAGCACTAGTCAGCAATGTCACATCATAGAACATGGCTTAGGACTATATGCAAGCTGACACACACAAACACACATCCCCTGCACACTCTTGTACGTAAATATATATTTTAACACTGATCTGATACGTTCACATCTCCTGATGCACTATATACTTCCAGAGACATTTGGCAATTCCACAATACAAAGTGGAAGAATTCTATTTCCATTACAGAAATATGTAGCATTTTTGTATTCGATAATTCAATGTTTTATGTTGTTTTGTCTGATTTAATGATAGACAGGGGGAGGTAGAGGAGATTTTGCCACCAGAGAATGGTGTTGGGAGCTGCAATTGACTCAATCTGAAGTTCAGGCTGAAAACCATCAAATAGAAGTCATGAATGCACAGTCACACAGTGGATGTTTCACATTTTAAATTCTATCTTAAAGTTAAGAAAAAGAACACTGTTAATTAAGAACCCTGCTTATGTTGTTATGTAAAAACTAATACCGCAGTTAAAGTTGGTTGTATTATTGACAGATAAGGATTAAAAACATTATCATTATTAAGCGCTCAGTTTGTAACAAAGGCGTCCAGTTCTCTTTGTTTTGCAACAGAGAGTACATTTTGTGTTATCATGCCACATTTGAAGTCATAATTCTGCTATTGCTAATCTCCATAACGCTTTTGTGTAAAGGCAAAACATACCCTTATTTCAACATAACCACGAATTATAATCAAATTAACATGGAATATCAATGTGCCCTCACTCTTAAATGTTAATATATATACACTAGATTTATTTTGGTGAACTGGTCACATGGATGAAACCTTTAAAAGACATTTGAAACAGTGGATACAGTCAAATGAAATCTGTGACCACTTTTAACTTTTAACCGTCTTTTATTGTAGTGTCTCTTGGGTTTTTTTTTTTTTTTGTCTGTTAATTGTGTCTTATTTATGTTATTTGCCTGGGGACTGCTGACGGAAATTAGTCATTCTGCTACAATCAGGCACATTCACAGCTGTGGCAGTTATTACAGATGCTCATTAATGTGCTTTGTCCCTATGAAATAAATAAATAAATAAATAAATAAATAAATGATGTGAGATGTAAAGTAAACCAGTGTGCATTCCTCACCCGGGTTACAAACCTCAACGTTACGCCACACAACTTGGATACTGCAGGGGGCTGGGAATGATCGATTATATAATTAGCCTTAGTAATGTGAAACAAAATTATAGCAACAGTCCCTTACTCTGCCAGATAGAAATGTGCGTGATTAGGGATGTGGCGTGGCGCTGGCCTCTCCTCGTTAATTATCCACAGCACTAATTGCCAAGTGAAGAGAGTGGGCAGGAGGTTTGGGTTCCTAATAGAGACAAAAAATAATTGAATTCTCTCTCTTTATTTTCTCCTCTCTCACAAGCTCTTCTTCCTCTCTCCTCCTCCTCTTCCCCACTTACTCCTTCTCTCTTCGTTTGGGGAATTGGGGACTCGTTTCATGTATACTAAATTGGCAATTTATTCATGATGAAGTTGGTGGTGTGGAGAGGCTTTGATGCTGAAGGGGGGGAAATTGTTGAAAGAAAGAGTGTGTAAGGTAGACGGAGTGAGAAATGGGAGAAAGCGGAAAGCAAGGGGGTAAGAAATTAAAGAAAGAAAGTCAGAGAATCATCCGAAACAATAAAAGGGGCAGTGAGGAGAGAGTGATGCTCAATGACAATGTCTAATTTGCCCTCTGTTTCTGGATGGCGGGTCAGGACATGGCATGCTGTGAATTTAAAGGCTGATTTAGCGGCGAACTCATCCTGACAGAGAAGACGAACTCCCAACAACAACTGGCAGATAAGCCTGCTTCTCTGATGAAAACATTTTCAAAACATGCTCTTTTCTCTGAACTCAGCCAGGCGAGCGAAAGAGAAGAAGAAATGCCTCTCTTTCATCCTTCTTCTTGCTCTTTCCATACTTCCAACATCCCAACTCTGTCTTTTTACCCGAGTATGTGCACATACAGTATGCCCACGGAGTGTGTGTTTCCCCTTGTGTAGCTGAGAGTAGCAAAGCGGCCCAGCTCCAGTCTGTCTTGCCACTGCTGTTTACGCTGGATTACCCCAACGCTTCAAAGCATTTCACTTCTGCCCCATTTACTGGTTTGTGTGTGCCGCATCCACACAAGTGCCTACCCGACAATACAGAGTTACACATAGACACTTCCACACAAACGGGACTCTTATCTGTCTCCGCAGAGTCTCGCTTCTCTTTGAAAACCACTAAAAAAAAAAAACCTGTCTCCATTTTTGCCCTCAAGTCCTTATACTGATAGAAATGTCACCAGTAGGACCGATGCTCACAGCCACACACCCACAAACATGTATATTCCATCTTGTGCTTTTTTGATGTGGAGATGTCTGGACCTCAAGGAAATCACACCCTTCTTCGCCGCACCTATCTCCCTTCTCTACAGATGCAATCGCACTGCAGCTGAATTAAATTTCAATGAAAAAATTATATGAAATTGAAAACGCGAGATAATCAAAAGTTCAATGAAAAGCAATGAAAAGTTTAATGAGACTCAAAAAAGGAGGGGGGTTATCTGAAACACATCAAAGTGAGCGTTTTGGGAGCAGGAGCAGCAGAATGTACAAGTGCCACTGCTGTCGTATCTGCTGTGCCTGCAGAGACTCCTCTATCTTCCTCCGTCTGCCTGTCGTTCTCTCGCTCGCCTGGACTGCTACTGTACGGCAAGTGGAGCAGAATGATGCACTGCGATGCTTCTCCCGGCCCCCTGTGCGCTCACTCACACCCCCACACACACATACCCATAGGAACATACTGTATGAGCGGCACAGGCATCGCATACGCAACACACAACACATGCATCATTGACACAAATGGATAAAAGAAGGAATACATACCTGCCACTATAGCGGTATATATGATTTCTATGTGAGCTGGCCATATACACTTATATTTCATGAGTATTCCTCTACAAAGCCTGGCCCAGGGATTGTTGGGTATTAGGTGCTTCACGCTATGGTGGCAACATATGAAAAATAAGAATCAGTGTTTGGAAATGGGAGTTGCAATATAGTTCAGTTCAAAAATATGTGTGTGTTTTGCAGTTGGAATGAAATAGACAAAAATACATTTTATTGAGACCTGGTCATGTCTCATTTGCTTTCATTGCCATTTAAAGGAAACAATTGTGTCACTGAAAAATAAATAAATAAATAAATAAATTGTTATAAAGTTTTCACACTGCATTTGTATTTAGCTTACCTTAGCGAGGTGTGTGCTTCTTCAACACACAAAACGTTAAATGGGCTGCATGCTGATTGGTTTTTATTTTATATTTTGGATAATCTGTGAGACAGACAAATTCGTAGCAGGAGGTGACACACTCACTCACTCACACACACACACACACACACACAAAAAATACAAAAATACAACTTTGGTCATTAGGAAGTGTATTTTATGACATTTTGCCCTAAAGTTGTGGGTAATTAACCCCATCACCAGTCTGAATATTAGTGGTTTAAAACTGTATTTTTACCAACCCAAATTATACAAAATGAAAACAGCAGCTCCTTATGTTTACGAAGCCGGAACAGGACAATTTTTGGGCATTTTCCCCTGACACACAATGGAATGGATTGTCAAAATTGTTCATGATTTACTGTCTCCAGACTGAATTGATTTTAGCTCCATCTTTTGTGGGTAATCAGACCACTTGTGTTGATTCCTTGTCGTGCACACTGCTGCACTAACCGTGTTGTGCTAATAACCAGTAGATAATTGATAGGAAAAACACAGCCAAAATATTATTTTTATACTTAATAAAATGCGCGAGACACATTTTCTGACACGTGTGTGCTTCACTCCTGTTTATTCTGGTTGTTTGATGAAGCAGTGGATTAATTAGTTTTTGTTTACATGTATCCTTCCCAAACTCATTGGATATGCATTCTGGCTAATTAGCTCTGAGCGCTAAAAGAGGACATAATATCAGCATATTAGCTTGTTGGATAAGCACTCATTTCATGTGTGCATCAGTGTATCCACATGTGGTTAACACCCCCCAAAATAAACAGGTAGGGATTAATTCTTTCATTTCCGAGGCCAAGTGCACAATTTGTACAACATGCCATTGACACATGTATTAGTCATTCCTAACCAACTACACATACTTTGTCTCTCTGTCTCCAGCTCTTCTCCCACAAGTGAAAGGGCCGTGCAAAGTCAAACGATTTATGAGTGAGAGCCAATAAAACGAGGCTTCTTACACTTCCTCCCTGCCCTTGCAATTCCCTAATGGAAACCTTTTTATTTTTTGCTAATACTATGGCACCAGTGTACCTTTTCCCACTTTCCGTATCCACGAGAGACGCACCAAGAGAGAAGGAGATAAGTAAAGAATGGGAAGGTGGTGAAAAAGGTGGTTTACAAGAGAAGGAGAAAATAAAGAGACGAGTGTGAGATTTGTGTGTTTGATAGCACCTGTATTCGCTTTTCCACCTCCCATGTTCCCACTGGACGCCTGTCACCGTGGACTCACTGGACTGTTTTATCACCCTCCCATGGCTCACTCTTCACCAACTCTCTCCAGTCCTTCATCTGACTCTTACTCTGAAAGTGTGTGTCTAAAAAATGGGGAGGTGAATTCTTAAGAGCATAAAGGAATGTGAGCTGTAGACAAAACAACTATTGTTTCGCTGAGAATATTTCAGCTGTGCAGGCTAACTTCTCTCTCCGTTTAGCTTGGTAACATTCTCTGGGATTTGGAACTGTTCTGCGTGGCTGAGTGTGACCCAGAAGACATAATCTGATAAAACTCTAATTTCTTCCCAGACCCTCAAGTACGAGTTTTCCCTACTCAAAGATAAGCCTGATGCACAAAGAGAGGAGAACCAGGTTTTCAGGGTGTAGACACATAGTGATTGTAATCAACTAATTATCGTAGCTTGATTTTCATAACATCTGTGATGGGTTTTCTATCACACCAGCCAGTAGACAACAATTTAAATGTGGTTGTGAACATGAAAAGCAGTCTATATTTTGCCTTTGTTGTGTCTGCATGGGAATGCTCCATTTGCATCACTAACATTTTTGTTATCATTGTTTATCAACATGATAAATGAAAAGGTGCATTCATACCGTTGCATCCCATTGACCGCTGTCTCCAGTCGTTAAGGAGGAATGATGTCATCTGTACTATGAATGGATTTGCATTAAATCCTGTGTTAGCATCACTGAGTCAGGGTGACAAAGGCGCTTGTGAGTGTGACCGCAGTGTTTCTGCTGTTGCCCTAGGCCATGGTGGAGACGGTGAATAATTTGCTGCAGCCCCGAGCCCAGGCAGCATGGAGAGAGCTCTCCACCAGCGAGCAGCTGCATTCGGCCACTCTGCTTCTTGACACTGTGGAGACGGGGGCCTTCATGTTAGCTGACAATCTACTCAAGACTGACACTGTGCAGGAGACCACTGACAACATCCGTGAGTAGATTTTGTAAATGTGTGTGTGTGTGTTTTTTTCCCCTCCTTCCTGTAAACTCTCAACTGTCAAGAAACCTGTTGAGATGCCCTCAAGCATGGCACTTAACATCCATCTGCTCTAGAGGAGCTGCACAGTGGCAGAGTGTGAAAGGCTGAGGCTCAAACTATGTGGAACACAGCTATGTTTTGCAGACAGCACCTGAATACAAAGGAGTTCACAACATGTGTAGAAAGAGGTTTCTTAGATTTCACAGATCTTTCTGGTCTTTACAGATTTGAACACAACCTAAACCAGTTGATGCTGCTAAAGATCCAAGAATGTGACGCAATATCTCAGTAAGAACTGTGCTGACAGCAGGCGTATGATGTATGTTTCATAATACAAATGAGAAGAAAGCAGAGCATCACTTTATCAAAAATAATATCGGACCAAATAATAATACGCTATATATCCATTGCTTTGGGGACTGAGAAAGCAACATATGCAGTAATTTCAAGTACATATTGAAAAATAATATGTCATATGAAAAAGAAATTAGCGAGATGTCAGAAATATCCAAACAATATTCAAACAAATAATGATTATGCGTTACTACAGCACTATCCAGCTTGCCAAAAGCCCTGAGAAGGTAATTAAGAAAATCAATACTGTATGAAAAATAATTTGTGTGGAGTGCAATTGAGATACATTTGATACAGGTTTAATGGCACTCAGTATTGCACCACTACCACTTTATCTTGATGTTTTTTTAGCTGATAGTCCTAATGTTTGTATCCAAATCTGTTGTTTCTGTAATCACAGTGAGCAGCAGTCAGTTCCATTCTATCAGCTTTACTCACTTGGTCCTGTCAAAGAGAGGTCATGATGTCCATGGCCACGTTGTTGCTTGAGAGCTTCTGAAGGGCCCAGTCCCTGGAGATTCATGCTCATCAGCAGAATGCAGGGAAGAGTGGCCTTGAGGCTTCTGATGCAGGGATGAATTGTTAGCCAGAGACAATCATTTTTATTTATTTATTTTCCCCATATCTGCTGCCTTCTATATGTAGGCGGAATTGACAAAGCAGAACAAAGCTAGTTATTATGGCGTTGTGCACATTACTTTCCCTCTTCACTTATTCCCTCCTTTCATATTTCCTTTTCATCTTCCTTTACTGATCCTCTCATCTTTGGCCTCTGGAATAAGGCAGTAATACCAAAGAGAAGAACCGGTTTCACTCACTCATGCTTTGCCTTGATTGTGCTTCTGTTTATTTCCTCTTTTTTTATTCACTAGTTCAAAATATCCTGCACATCATAGCGTGATCACACCAGGATTCACTGGGCTTGTTGTTGCTGATGAAAAGTTATGGTGGAGGGAGGAGCTGAAGATGATGTTTAAAGAAGAAGACTACATGCTCAAGTGATATCATGGTGGTTGAATGATGTTATTAGTGTTTTTTTTTTCTCACTTTGCTCATTTTCACGTCACTAAGCAATCAAATCAGAGCTATTTAAGCCAAATAACAAACCCGCAGCAGACAGACACTCCAGGAGGAGCTCTTCTATTCAAGTCACTCTTTACATCCTGACTTGGTTTCAAACAGCTGCCTTCCTACACAATATCTCCTTACATAATTTTGGTCTTGTATACCCTCCAATTTATCTTCTCCTCAAGCTTCATATAGATGCAGTTACATAAATGCTTTTCAAGAAGTGGGCTACTGCATTTTAGAAGAACTTAAAAAGAAAAACGCAGGAAAATGTCTTTTTGGTGTGGAAATTTTCATCTCCGCATACCCACTTCTTTTTTGTACTCTTAATCTTCCCTCACAGCTAATCCAGTGGGCAGATCCAGCGTGATTATCTCTCCCCTTTATTCATAAGCATCCCGATACCACCTCTTCTTCTATCAGCCTTATTTCTGTCTCCTCTCTCTCCTCCCCCTGCACTCTTTTTTAGTCTCTGTTTCTTGTCCCTAAATGTCTCCTTGCAGTGAGGGACAGGAATAAATGATTAGAGTGACACATTTCAAGCTACAACTGCTGCCTGTGTTACATTGTGTTTGAGAGTGGAGTTGAGCAAATCTATTATTATAAGCAAAAAAGTGATCTGAAGGGATAACGCAGCGGGACCAGCGTGTGCATGTGATAACGATAATGAACAAGTGTGTTTCTTAGGAGGAGGATTGTCATGACAAGGATGCTTTAATTAGATTACACTCAGCATGTTTTGATACCCCTGCCGCTGTGCGGGTGTGGATGCTGTGTGTATATGTCATGTGTGCACATGTGGGTGGGGTGGCTAAATGTTTGGTTTGGTTCTTTGTGCCATTCATTATTTTCCTATCAGTGTGTGGTTACTGTCACATTCCACTTCATCTATAATAATGCATCTGGATATAGTTTGTAATAGAGCCAGACATTACGTGTAATTTTCAGATGACATATCACCCAAAACATGACACAAGCAAAGTTACTTTACAAGAGAGCTCGGCCTACTGCCAGAGTTCGGTCTGTGATTATACGTAGATTGTACAGTTATGTGCAGCTTGGGAAAAAGATGAATATATATATATTATATTGAACATTGCAGTTCAGCCCGCCTGTTTTGAAATCTTTGGTCATAAAAGAATTGAAATTGACCACCTCTGTCAAAAAGCAAATACCAAAGACATTATTACTTACACAGAACATTGGCAAGGAGTGGACTCTAAACCACAGCTTAACAGATAACCTTTTCTCACGTTGTCAGTGGGAAGACCTATAGGATCTATATAGAACTATAGGAATAAACATAGCTAAATATATTGAGGATGTATGTTATGAAAGAAGGACTCTCAGCTGAAATGTAAAATATAGAAGCTGTAGGTGGCTCAGTTTGTGAGTGTGCAGTAATTGGCCGAGGTTTCAATCCAAGCTCGTGCCACTTTACTCCTGCCATCCTTTCTGGTCTGCTCCCTATGTTTCATGTATGTGCACAGTCCTACAAGAAATTAAATACTGACTAAAATGTCCATATATAGAGAGAATTAGCATTTTGCTCATCCAATACCTCATTTTGCTCACTATCTGAGAGTCTCACATCATATCTCCCCTGTAGTCTAGGGGTGCAGTGGCTCAGGAGGTTGCTGGTTTAATCCCTGGTCCCCCAGTTCATGCTGTTGTTGCATCCTTGGGCAATAGATGCTTCTAGTGTATGTAACACTGTTGTATAAATGCATTAGTGTGATTGTGGAGGTGTCGGAGACTATAGACGCCTTTGATATGGCAGCCATCAGTCTGCCCAAGAGGTACAGAGGTACCTTACCACCACCACAGTGTGAATGTGTGAGTCCTGGTGAGTGTGAATGGGTGAATGAAAGCTTGATAAATTGACTGATTGATTGTAAAGTGACATAAGAAAGGAAGAAAATAAAGAAAAGGATGTTAAGGAGGTCAGTGTTGGAAGAGTCTGAGGGAAGTGAAGGAAAATTAACATTTGGTAAATGCATGCATTTCAATAGTGCTTTTCTACCTTCTTGGCTACTCACTAACTTCTTCTACCTTCTTGAGTAGCCAAGAAGGTAGAAATGCACTATATAAATGCATGCATTTACCATAGTTCAAAATGTTAATTTTCCTTCACTTCCCTCAGACTCTTCCAACACTGACCTCCTTAACATTCTTTCCTTTATTTTCTTCCTTTCTTATGTCCTAAGCATGTCCTTGTGTTGTTTTTTTGATCAAGGGACTCTTCTTTCCACCATGAAAGCAACATCTAAATCACAAAATCACTCATGGGCACAAGATAGCACTACGGGAAAGGTATAATTAGTCTTTAATTAGAAACTTTATCTAATGCATTACGCTGCTGTAATCAGCCATGTGCTAACGAACCTGGATGTTGAAATGAGATTCCCACACAATACAAGAGAGAAAGCGGATTACACACCTTAATGTGTTCGACCAGTTGCCAGGAGACATTGCTGCCTTTTTTAGCATAAAAGTTATTACTCTTGTCAGATTGTCTTTGTTTAGGGAAAAGCTTGCAGGATTCATGCATGTCGCTTTGAAGCACTTAGTGGGAAAACATAGTTATTACACAAGGCTTCAAAACAAACCTGATGGAGAGTGCTCTGCAATTACGTGACATTAGCACTGTCATGTGTTTGTGTGTTTCTTTCAGAGCTAGAAGTGGCTAGGCTGAGCACGGACGGGAACCTGGCAGACCTGACATTCCCCCAGTCAGAACTACACGGAAACTCCATCCAGCTGTCAGCCAGCACTCTCAAGCAACACGGCCGAAATGGTAAAAATGAAATCTCACCTTCTCTCTCCTGCTCTCGCGCTCAGTCGGAGATCTCTGTGTCAAACCCACTCACGTTTCTCTCACCTCTGCTCTCATGCTATTTCTGGCACCAACAGTTATTAACCGTTGACTCCTGTGTACGCCCCCTCCCACAGGTGAGATCCGGATGGCCTTTGTCCTGTACAGAAACTTGGGCTCTTACCTGTCCACAGAGAACGCTAGTGTGAGACTAAGCAGCGAGGCTGTCTACCCTAACTACTCAGTTATTGTCAACTCCCCTGTCATCACGGCCTCCATTAACAAGGAGAGCAATAAGGTTTACCTGTCCGAGCCGGTGGTCTTCACTGTAAAACACCTACAGGTAAGGCAGGTGAAAAGTTCCAACACCGCTTGAATGTGACACTGTGTTTCAATGTATTATGCTTCATTTTCCTAAACCACATAAAAAAGCCCATAAATGTAATATTGTAGAAATAAATGTAGAATAGACTTAGTGTATAGTCACACTTAGCCTATGCTAACAGCTGTAGATTGCTAAATAGTTCAGCACTAACTGAAATACAGAAAAAAAACATTAAAATCCAGGCAGAATTAGTATTTGACAGATCAGATGAGGCCTGACTGCCTTACATGTCTGTCCAGTTGTGGATGATACTATGCCAGTGGCTGAGCTGGAAGAGCATAAGCTATTGACTCTTTCTATTGCAAGTCATATCATCGTTGAAATATAATTGCTATTGAATAAGATAACAAAAACAAAAAATAATATTATATGTGGTATTGTAAGATATAGGAAAATCTAATGACTGTGTGAAACCTAATTGATCCAGCTTCTTGCAGTAAAATTAACAGCTTCCCTGTGTGTCTCTTTAAAACTGTTTCCACATGCTCGATTAATTTTACTGTTACACTGCATATGGATTATACATACACCAACATCAAGAGCATAGCAGCTTTGTTTTATTTTAAGTAACTCGAATCAGAATTGCAAATGGGGGTGACGTCAAACTGTGTCACTTTAACTTGATAATTAAGATAAAAAAAACCTTGAATGGATCTGGTATTGTAGGAAATATGGTTGTGGAGTAATACAGTTACTATAACAGTGAATTAAGGGAATGTATTACCCTTTGGAAACACTAACAAAATTGACTGCCAATACAAAGCACCTACGATTAGATACACAAAGCTACTAAATTGAATTTCAGCGCTGTCAAGTAATTATGACCATACTAAACAAGTGAACTGATACTGAACCTGTCTTTGCTCCTCCCAGAAGTGATATTAAAACAGTTTTAGTAATAGCAGTAATTACAGACAGGTTTAAGTTATTGCTGGATAAAATGTAGTGGTCAATTCTTTGCGCCTCTTTACAAGCCAAGTCTGATCCAGTTGGTGATCTGAAGTGTTAGCAGTAAAAAATCTTCCCACTTGCACATTTTCGGACCAACTTTACCAGCTCCACGCACACAGATTCCTCAGTTTACCCAACACCAGCGGCTCCTACACTTGAGAATCTCGCACAACAAGTGACGGACACAGCACTGTCACCTCCTGCCATGACTCCATGTTTGTTTATTGCTCCAGTGTTGTATTCTGTCCCTTCTGTTTGTCTGTTGTTATTGTGTATGTGTTGACTATTTCTGCATTTCCTCCACTCTGCTCTTTCATCTTCCAGTTCCTCCCACCGTTTTTCTCACTTTATTTGGCTGGCATTACTACATGTTTGTACCTCCCACCTCCCCAATGACAAAGTATCTGTTTCGTCTTCCTGCCAGTCCCTTTCCTCCTCCTTTTTGTACCTCTCTTTCAATTTCTTCGGCTCTGTCTCGATTTGACACACTCTCCTACTTCCTTCCTCCTCCTCCCTTGCCCCTAGCATTCGGAGGAGAACTTCAATCCCAACTGTTCGTTCTGGAGCTACTCCAAACGCACCATGACGGGATTCTGGTCAACGCAGGACTGTCGTCTGCTGGGTACCAACCGCACACACACCAGCTGCTCCTGCACGCACCTCACCAGCTTTGCGGTGCTCATGGCCCACGTGGAGGTCAAGGTACGTTCCGAGGAGTCAGTCATTCATCATTTGATTAGAGAAAACTGACCTGAAAAAGTCCGCAGCATCTGGGAAATACACATCTCTAGAGTCTATGATAGTAAGTAATCAGATTTGGCAGGGGGAATTTTACATTCAATTTGTCAAGGTAGATGATGACACAGAGTGGAATGGAAAAGCACTTAAGACATTTGTATTCCACCTGTGGTGCTCTGAATGACTATGACAGATACAAGTTGTCTTTAGAGACTGCAGAATACAAGCCTCGTGTTCTGTAAAAATAATGTTTAGCCCATCACAGAGACCAAGACAGTTAGAAGCCCATATATTTTGATATTCATTAGATACAGTGGGTGGTGGATAAAAACCTTATTGTGATGCTCTGTGTGGGATAAGTACGTTTTTGTCTTCGCTCTTTTGTGACTGAGTTTCTTCGCACAAATCGGATCTTGTAGCTCTTGATTTTTTGTGACACCCGCCTTTCCCTCAGGGGCCAGAGGATGTGTGTTAGTTCTAAAGGGGTCATGGTCAGAGCTAGCTTTGGCAGCCCCCGTGTGTGCGCAGTGTGAGCGTTTGAGCAGTAGATCCATCATGGCCGTACTGTGTTGAACATTGCTCTGGCTGCCAGGTTGCAGGACACTGATGGATAGAGCCAGCACACCTGTGCAGCGCAGCGTAACGTGGCGGCCGTGAACGCTCAGGGACAAACAGTCGGACTCACATCACTCACTGGGCCTTGTGTCTTAGTCCCTACAGTGTGGTTCTCATGTATGTTTTCTTAAGGCAAAGCATTGTTAACTCAGACCTTGATCTCTTCTTACAGAAAGCAGACAGTATGCATGACCTGCTCCTCGATGTGATCACATGGGTCGGGATCCTGCTGTCACTAGTGTGCCTCCTCATCTGTATCTTCACCTTTTGCTTCTTTCGTGGACTGCAGAGTGACCGCAACACCATCCACAAGAACCTCTGCATCAGCCTCTTTATTGCTGAGTCACTATTCCTCGTCGGCATCAACAGGGCAGATCAGCCGGTAAGAGGACACGATTTTCATCATCAAGTCAAATCAACTAGACTTTTTTTTCCCCAAAGGAATTTGATGGGCTAAATTCTACAGTAGCTGCCAAACCAGACAGTACATAATTTAAACAACAAAGACCACAATTATATAATATAAGTACATTCTGTAAATCGCATAGAGATAATAACAAACATAACATATTGTGTTATCGTCAGTAAGTCCCATCAATGAAGGTTTTTTTGTGCATATGTTGGGATAATACATGAGAGTTTTACCATGGTTGGTTCTTAATGGAAACAGACACAAGAATTATTTTTTAATGAACTTGATAAGAATATATCTATTCCTTGGCTTAATTTCAAACTGTGCCCCCGCTGAGTTGGCTCATGCTCAGTAAACTACCATTTCTCATACTTCATTATTGGCATACTAAGAACTAAAATGTTTGCTGACTCGCTGTCACTGGGTGACCACATTGAGGCTAGATGAATAGCAAACAGCACATCTGACACATGCAATGTTCCCAGAATAAATCAAAAACAGAATTTTCCTCATATGGTACAACAACAAATGTTTTCAATCTAGATTAAACATCAGAAGTGGCCAAGACAAAAACAATGCATTGTATTTTTATCACAAATTCTGTTTTTTGTGATTTCATAGAGGCATTGGTGGGATAAACATCTTTCAAATGACAGTTTTTGTGATTTACTATGTAAGCCTTAATTAAATATAATTGTTTTCTTTTTTGATGTAAAAGTTTATAGCTTAGATGTGCCTTTACTCGTCACAACCTTATTTGGTCACTTTCTGCTTTTTCAATCCCCCTAAACAATACCAGATTGGCACTTTCTATTACAGTTAATGATGCGTGACCTGTGCTGCTCATGTGAAACTGTGTTCTGTGTTAGCTATTCCCATCTGTAGGCGAGAAACTACATCTTAGACTATAAAGACTGTGACCCTCTCAACCTCTATTAGTGTAAACAAACATAGGGTTTAATCAGATGTACCGGATCTCACTCTGTATTCACTGACCCCTTTACAGTTTGATTTCTTTGCATGTAGAATGCAGGAAAGCAGTTTTACAACAACAAATAAAGCGCACCATTTACTGCACTGATTAAATGCATGGCAGATTTCTATGCAGTCACTGCGAGAATTAAGGTTGATGTACTGTAATGTGAAAAGGAAACAAACCAACAAACAAACACTTAACTACATGTGCCAAAATGTCAGCTGTAGTGATAGGTAGCATATTCTACTCTTTGTCTCAGAGCCATTTGGAGTGCGATGTTTTTCTGTGGAGAAGGAAGTGTGATGCGCCCTAGGCCTTGGCCTCCCGCTGAGTTAAAATGAGACAACCTCCTCATTTCAATCGAACAAATTTGATAAAGTGTGTTTTGACGTTGGTGTTTATCTGTTTGTGTGTGTGATACTGCGGGGGAAGGGGATCACATGTCTTTGTGTGTATAAGCACATTCGCCATTCTTCTGTTAATTACTGGTGACTATTTGTGACCTCTATTAACATCTTCAGCGTCACTTAGCTCGCAGCCGCTTAAGCCATAATTCCAGGAGGAAAACGAAATGACTTTGCATAAGCAGAGGCCTTTTACCTGTGTGTGTGTGTCTGTGTGTGTGTGTCTGTGTGTGTAAGCTACACGATGCGATCATTAGAAATGGAAATGAGTGACTCCCTCGCCCCCTAAACTCATTGTCTCTCAGACATAAGGTAATTGTCTCTCTCTCCAAACCCCTCCATTATAAAAGTCTGTGTGTTAGCTCTGCCGTTCACTGATTTAGAAGTGACTCTTTAGATTAAACCATTGGCATGAATGCGACGGACCAAATCTTCCTGCTCATCCTTTTATTGGCCTCTTTTCTTAAGCACCCTTTTTTTCCTCCTCATCTCATTGCCTAAATTGTTAATGTCGTTTTAGGTTTGATACCCCTCTTCCATTTTCAGAGTGCTCACCTTATGCTTTCCTGTTTTCCTCTTTTAACATTCAGGGGACTCACTCACAGGGTTTTCTAGGTATTTTATTATCTGCCTCTCTAACACCTTTCCAAGTCCTTTCATCCGTCACCAGTCACTGGATAATAACAAAGTGATTTAAAATCCATTTGTGCATTTTGAGTGTGAATATAAACCACTGGTTGCCACAGGTGAATGCCAATTTATTTTCATTGAGCTCAGTATATAATAATTACTATCTTACAAGGAGCTAATTATCATTTTCACATAGTTCACTGGAAATATGTGGTTTTGTAGCAATAATACTACATAGTTATTTGCAGCTATTCTCTGGCATCTTAACTGAATGGATCCACCTGCTCTTTCAACTCTAACTCTCTTTGTCAAATCATATTTGTACCATGTCTCTCATCCCATGCTGCTGACTCATTTTGCAGCAATCCTATTCATTTTATAAATGTTTGGCATTGACAAAAATCATACTAAATTGTCAACACTGTTGCCAAGGCATTCATGTTTTTCTCTGTTGTCCTATTGCAAAGTGCTTTGATGCTTGTTATGGTCAGTCACTGAGGCTTCTAGGCTTTTGTTTACCTTTTCAAAAAAGAGAAATAAAGATAAAATATAAAAGTGTTTGTTTAGATGTGCAGATAATTTGGAATTTTTATACACACTCATCCTGCTTTAAATTAATCTTACAATTGATGTTATTTCTAAACCTTCTCCTATTTTTCTCCACAGATCGCTTGCGCTGTCTTTGCCGCCTTGCTCCATTTCTTCTTCTTGGCAGCGTTCACCTGGATGTTCCTGGAAGGTGTACAGCTTTACATCATGCTGGTCGAGGTGTTTGAGAGCGAGCACTCCAGGACTAAGTACTTCTACCTGGCAGGATATGGTGTGCCCGCTGTCATTGTAGCTGTCTCGGCTGCCGTGGACTACAGGAGCTATGGCACTGACCGAGTGTAAGCACACAGGGCTCATGGAAGAACAGGAAGGATGTATGACGGGGCCAGGGAGGGTTTGAGGCCAGTGCCTGCTGTCATTTTGGCTGACAAAGTGGACTTTTCAAGCTGAAGAGTCAATGCAGAGAAAGAAGGAAGCGCAGGGGAGAATTCACCACATGAGCCCACTAGTGACAATGTGTGAATATGGAATGCTTTCAGAGATGGGATAAAAAGGAGGGGGTAGAGAGTGTAGTGGTTTGAGTGTGAGAATATACAAGTGCAGAAAGGAGTGATGGAGCAGCATTCTTTGAGTGTATGTACACAACCGAGCTGGTTTCCACATGTGCTTAAAAGCTGACTTCCCTGGAGGAAGAGCCGAGTTGTTAGGAAGATAAGGAACATATATTAAGAGCACATTGTAATTATTCATGCATTCTTGACGTGCCACCTACAAATACACAGCAGTGAACATAACACTTTCACGTGCACTGTCTGCCCTTTTAACTGGTAAACTGTTTTATTCCTAGAATGTATATTATACACATAATGTATAATTTAGTGCACTATATATGTGTCTTGTCCTTTATTTAGTGACTTTGACATCACAAGAGTTATAGAGGACATTTGATTTGCTTATAAATGAGTGATTCCATACAGAAAGGCCAGGATGGTATAGAACTCCTAAATGATTCAGATATGCTCCCATTCTCCGCTGCTCCCAAGGCCTTTGTACTTCAGAACCCACAGTTCTCTACTTGCTACATAGCAGTCAGTAGAAGTTTGAGGAGCAGAAAGGATTGAATTTAACAGCGTTTAAGCATCGAGTCACACCAATCCGTATGCCACTTAGATCAATATTTCATTGTGGCATGATCATTAAAACATGAGAGCTCGAATGCCAGGCTTTGGATGAATAATCTAGACTGCATACCATTAACTCACTGGGAAACTTTGTGAGACAATAGCTATGTCAGTAAATGGCGTGATGATGTGACTATAGTGAAGAAACTCTATAACCTAAAATCTGATGTGACCATGGTAGCTCTATACCTTTCACGACAGCAAAATATATTTTCTCATTTATCAATCTAGTCTGGAAAATGGCATTGCATATCACGTTTGACATAATATATTGAGATAAAAGCCACTGAAAATATCATCTGCCACCCCTGCTGTGTCACCTTGTCACATAACACACCTTAGTCTTTCCATATTAGCCAGTGGCACTGATTCTCATTCACATCCTATAATGAAGGTGGCTATGACTTAGCTAAGGAGCCCTAATGGAGGATACTGTGACACAGTCAGGGACCCATAATGGAGGGCCCTCTAATGTGGTGGAAATTGAAAGATTAATAATTCAAAAGCAACTGGTCATGAATCAGTGGCCATTTTGCTCCAGTAGTTTTTTTTCTTTGCCACCTTTCTCTGCATCACATTTGGTCTGACCTCCGTTAGAGGGCACACTGGGGAGTTTTTTTCTTTCTGTTTTTGCATAGTTTCTATAGTTGATGAATAAAGACTTTTGGGATAATATAATTCAGAATAGAACGCTATATCCTCGCTAACCTTGTCACGAACACGCTCAGTGTATATACTGCCAGTGTGTACTCATGCATGCAAAGTGTCCATCCATGTCTTTTGTATGCGCTAGAGCCAGTGCGTTATACTAGCTGTGTTCCCACATGGTGTGTTGTCAGTGTGTCCCTCCATTCGCCTTTAACCTCACTAGACTTCATAAATAGTCACGTGTGATGGCTGTATCCATAACTCAGTGTTCAAATGAACACAGTCATGTCATAGTTTGCGGCTGCAGGATGTGGCCATGTTATATATCTATGTCCTAAGGGGGGAAGGCAAGGTTTATTTATCACAGGTGCTCATCCCTGGCTGTCTCCTTCTACATGTGTGATGTATGTCTGAGCTGTGTGGATGAACTAGTCCTCCCTTCGTTTCGTCATCTCTGTCACTTTCTCATGTGCCCAGCTTCCTGTGCACTCCCTCTACCGTGATGTATTTGATAAACTATGTGTCAAGTCCTTTTTTCTCCTTGCATTTACATGTGCATGCACGTCTTGTGCTGTGATTGTAAATTCTTGATATTCCACTTCTGTGTGAGAGGGGTGCATGTTTTAAATCCCTATGCGTCTTGTTCCACATATGTGATGTTTCTCTCTCTTTATCTCTAGGTGCTGGTTGAGATTGGACACATACTTCATCTGGAGCTTTATAGGCCCTGCTACACTCATCATCATGGTGAGATACAAAGACTAACATTCATTCATGTACAAATGAATATAGTGGAAATGACAAGGACTATGTTTAATAATTCCCTCTTATTCATTAACTTTTTCATATTTCAACTTGCTGAAAATCTTTTGGAAGCACAAACTGCAGAGACTATGACAGGGCAAATATTGGCACCTAATTGATGCATTGTTCTATTTCAGGCAAACACTATGAAACTGGTAAATGACAGTCACTTGTCTGCTTTGACTATCATTTACCAGTAATAGAAAACTCAGTGATGAATGGCGCAAGACAAAAATAAACCAGGCAACACACAGATTAAAATGTGAAACAAAGCTATAGGGCAAAGAATGGTTCCAATTAGGTGAATGTCAGCACTGATACTCTGTGCTCATTTTAGAAATGTCAGGCAGGCTATCACTGATCTAACTGTGTCTTTTAGCGATATTGATGCTGTTGGGACTGCTATGTTTCTCCACCTATTGGTAACAACACAATAGCCCAGACCATTAAACCATCCGTGTATTTGAAGGCCAGTGGCAAAGGCGGCATCTGTAAGAATTGGATTTCTATTGTAACAATGATTCTCTATGGATGTAATGACTGCTATGTTTTCCCCTGATGTCTGAGCTGGTGTATTTTGAGCACATAAAGGGGTCGTTGATTGTGGGCTGATACAGTGTCCCCAAGCCAATTACTGCGGGAAGGGGAAAATGAAATGATATGCAATGTGTGTGAGTGAATTGTCGCAGTGACATTGTGTCTTTAATTAGGCTTGTGGCTGCAGTGTATTAACTCTATGTGTGTCTCATGTGTTGCAGTTGAATGTAATCTTCCTGGGTATAGCTCTGTATAAGATGTTCCATCATACAGCCATTCTCAAACCGGACTCGGGATGTCTGGATAACATCAAGTAAGTGCATAATGCCCTTGTGGAAAACTGGTTTCAAAGATGAATGTGACTATGCTTGTGTGCGCCGATTATGTCCGCCAGTCCTTGTTTTTGTCACATAAAATCATTTCACCTCTGTTTGACATTCTAGATTGACTCGAGACTCTATTACATTATTATTCTCAGTCATGTTACTGTTACTCATATGTATGTACTCAGAGGATGTCAGCGGAATCTGACTTAATATTTGCTGAGCACTAAATCTCCAAACTATTGAACAAGCTAACTAATCAGAATGTTATTAGAGTAAAAGGTTGGGGCATTTCAATAATTTACTGTGACTGCATGCTGAATTCCTTTTCTGAGACACTGAATTTATGATGTGAATCAAAACTTTGATTTATCATTTAGATACTGCAGCCAATGTATCTTTCAGTTTTAAGTAGAGTGCGAAGTGCATGACAAAACCAAAAGCTGATCTTTTCTTCAGTACACTTTAAGGCAATGTAATCAAAAACACTGATGAAGTATTACAACCAAAAGCCCAATTAACAATACAATGCTTTCTTTTTTTTGTCATTCTTTTGAGCACACAAGGCTCTTTTAAAGGCTCAAAAGATTGTAATCTATTTTCCTTCATTAGTCATGTTGTGGTTCATTTAGTTGGTAATCATCATTATGTCCTTTTGTCTTGTCTTATTTTTCTTGCTTTTATTTTCTGTCCTCCATCTGCCATTGTAAGTTCTCTTTTTTGTGGATTGGCTGTGGTAAGACCTCTTCCCACTTTAGTTTGCTTTTTGTCTTATTTGTCTTTAGAGGCTTCCCAGAAATCTCTTCCTAAATGAACCAGATTGACTCCACACTGCTTCCACTCTGTTAAATGGATTACGTGTTCATTTGTGATGTGTGAGCTCCCGTGACCTATAGAACTAATGCGCTATTGAAATATTATAATGGTGAGATGTGAATGAGGGGAAACAGAGCTGAGAGAGCAAACCTGACTCAAGGGAGCACTGGAGGGAGAGGTGAAATGGAGGGATTGGAAGGAGAGGAATGAGTGTACCCTTTATTGAAGAGGGTCGTCAGACGAGCTTTATTGGAGGTTCTGTCTCGCCGGAATGGTGCCACAGAGGCCAACATCAAATCAATCACCTCAGTCTCACTCACTTACTCTCCTCCTCTTTCTCCTAAGTTTCTCCCTCCATCCCTCAGTGTCTGTCGCCATTCCTCACTCGCCAAAGGTGATCACTTCCCAGTCAGCCGATCACATTAACGGCCATCAGCACAAGGCTTGTCCAACCCGAAACTCTGACCTTTAGTGGGAAATGTCATTTCTAATGGCTGTAGTGTCCCTCTACTTACTGTCCGGAGAAGCCACTCCTCCCATGACTCACAACTTGCGCATACCTAGTCTAAACCCAGCCTCTGTGACATTTGTCCTTTATGAAGCACCTTGGCATTGACTTTATTTGAAATGAAGGCTCGCAGCCCTAAAAACTTGTATTAAATTTACTTCCACTGACACAGTTAAAGTGAAAATGACACTAACAGACATCAGCACCTACTTCTGCTAGGGAAACTGTTCTTACCCTGTGGAAAAAGTGTTGACTTTCTCTATATTACTCACTGACGTCAGCTAACTTATAACCTCTCCCTCTTTCCATAAAATGCAGTTCTTTTTAGGCGAAAACTCCCGCTGTTTTCTTCATTCCACCCCCACTGTGTCAGGACTCTGAGTGAACCCTCTCTAAGCCTTTCCTCTGTTTTATGGTCCCACATGTATCATACTTGTCTGACAGGGTCTCACTGCAGCTAAATTAAAACTGTGTGCCCTTTTCTTTGTCTAGGTCCTGGGTCATCGGGGCTATAGCCCTTCTTTGTCTGCTGGGACTCACCTGGGCTTTTGGCTTGATGTACATCAATGAGAGCACCGTCATCATGGCTTACCTGTTCACCATCTTTAACTCTCTGCAGGGCATGTTTATTTTCATCTTCCACTGTATACTGCAGAAGAAGGTAAGCCAAGAACCTAGCAAACATATACTGTAGCATACTTCTCGTACTTTAGCAGAGCATTTTTCACGGTGCTCTTGGGGGTAAATGTGTATCTGATATGTCTGACAGTGGTTATATAGACACTACATTCCTCTGTGTCTAACTGAATCCATGCAACCTGCTGCTTTTAGATTCCATTTCAAGTTAGGAGTGCAGACTTTAAACATTTATAAAATCATCTTTTGCCTAAAGCGTTACCATCATTTGTGATTATGCATGTTGTGTATCACTTATATTTGAAACATCATGGTTTGCAGATGGAGCCTACACATTGAAAGATATTTTTACAGAGTCTCCCACACACTGTCAGTGCTTGGGAGTACAGAAGAGGAGTATGATATGAAGGGAAAAAAACAGTTAATACTTTTGTCTGGCTGCAGTCCCACTGAGAGTTTTTCACTTTTAAGGGTTTGACCAGTGAACAAGTGCAGTTTGTATCTGCGCCTGTGCCTCTGCACTGCACTTAGGTATGTGTAAGGCCAAGGGATCAGGTATCCCGAGACATGTCCTCAGAACAGTGCTGAGGTTTTCTTTGGCTATGGCCCAAAGTGGTTTCTCCCAAGAAGCATGGAACAACTCAGCACGCAGCTGTTCAAACAGAGCATGTGGCAACACACGCCTGCCAGTCCAACAAGCTTGTTAAAAGCCAATTACGGTCCTATTTGTTCTAACTTGATTGCGATCTAAATGCAGATGTTCTCTGTGTACAAGTGCATCATATGTCTCCCGAAGGAATAGGTCCATTTCAGATCAATATGGCTGTAATAACATTTGGGGGAATGTTGATAGGGAAAGGGAGTTTATGAAATTAATCTTTTAATGTGTGTTTAGGAACTTAACGTTTGCACAAGGAATTTCATAGGAACATATTAAGTTCCTATGAAATTGTTCGGGAGAGTCATTTTAATCATAAACCCCAGTATGTGTAAGCTAATGTCCTTAATACACCTGTGTCACCTCTCTATACATGTACTTAGTGGTTGTGAAACTATCTCTGTTTTGTATTTTCACTTCAGGTGCGTAAAGAGTATGGCAAATGTCTGCGCACTCACTGCTGCAGCGGCAAAAGTGTGGAGACCTCCATTTCATCATCCAGTAAGACTACCACATCTCGGACCCCCGGCCGCTACTCCACAGGCTCACAGGTGAGCTTACCTGCCTGCACACCTGGACGCTACAGCACAGCAGACTCCCAGGTGAGACCAGTGCACGCCAACAGGGTGGTTATCATGAAGCACTTTCAACTACAATCCCTCACAGGCAATGTTTATGGTTAGTTATGGATAAATGAAAAAAAAGCATTGGTAGAATTTCATTTGGTCTCATTTGTAAGTGTATTTATATGGTGCTACTACAGCCTTTATAACATCAGTAAATATGAATGTATTAACTCCATATGAATTACCTTAAAAATGAGACCAAATGAGTTAACTAAGTAATAAATACAAAAAATATATTTTGAAACAACATGTTAAACATTGTTAGACACAGTTATGTCAGGCTATATGTAAGCCACAATCTGTTGGTCATCAGCAAATGACTCTCTAGGCACTCTTTTTTTAAGTTTTCCTTTCACCCTAAACCTAATTCCTTCTTGTAGTTTCATTTTTTTATTTTATCAGTCATTCATCATTGATGCCTGCCCTTATGGTTATTTTAGGGTTTAAATGGTGCTTTAGACTCTCTCTATAAGAACATAGAAGGTTAGGAAGACTAAGTATCTATGGCGAAAGTAAAATACCCTCTCAGAGCTCCAATCAAACAAGGGATACGTTAAAATCAGTTCATAATAAATGTATGTCGATTAAAAACGTGTGTGGATTGTGTTGAAAGTGCAACCCAACCCTAAATTAAAGCTTTGCATATCAAGGCTGTCTTATAATTACATGGAGTAAAATTGGTACTAACGGGCGATTACTTTTCCCACCTGTATCTCTCCTGCTGCTTTATCATTTATTGCCTCTCCTGCACTAAATTGCCCTTTTTGCACACCCTATTTTTGCTCACCATATTTTTTCCTTTTTGTTGTCTTTTCTGGCTTGTTCCTTGTTCTCCCGACCTTCACTCCCATCACCACTGCTTCTTTGTGTCCAAACCTCCCTCTCTCCCTCTTCCCTTTGTCTTTCTTGCTTCCCTTGTTTCTTTTTACCTGCATATAGAGTCGTATCCGGCGGATGTGGAATGATACTGTGAGGAAACAGGAGTCTTCCTTCATCACTGGAGACATCAACAGCTCAGCGACGCTCAACAGAGGTAACCGCAGGATACCTACCATTTGCATGCTCATCACTGTCACTATATCTACTTTATTAATAGCAGGAGGGCCAGAAAGCATACGCTGTCATTTAGTCAAGTGGTAGGAGTCCAAACTTCTGATAATGCCGTTGTGTTCTTCTTGAGAGGAAGATTAGCAAAGTGGAGTGTAAATATCAGTCAGCACTTTTTCGCAGCTTCAAAGCATTTTTGTTGGAGAATTGGGGGCAGGTTTTTGCACAAATTAAAAAAAAAAAGCTGAAACTTAACAAGTATATCTCCTTCATTTATATATATATAGTTCATATACACCAAAAATTAATGGCCTTTAGCTTTCAAAGACATGCGTTCAAAACTTTTTTTAGGACACTGAGGACATATTCCACTGTAATGTGGTTAGCATCTGTTTTCCCGACCCAAAAGGAGCACATTCATGAGGTTAAATGATGTGTGACCATTAGCATTACAAGCCACATAAGCTTTAACTTAACTTTTTCAAATATATTAATCTCTTATGACTCCACAAACCCAGTCAGACAGCTTCCACAACTTTACAAGCCCATTGCAACATTATATTAGAGGCACGTCAGTCTATTGGTCCATTCATTTGTCCTGTCCATGGGGTTTTTAAATGGACTTTACTGTATGGCTAGTGGGCCAATTCCTTTACTGTAAATAATGCAAATTTACAGCCAGCTTTAATATGTTCTCACAGACTTTAAAGCCTTTTAACCACAGTATCACAAATGCATAGGTAAGCACATAAGACTCTATGCATCCAGCTTAACTCCTCTCCCCATATGTTGGGCACTGTAGCTGTTAAATGGGGATTATGCTAAGTGTTTTCAGTGTATTTCTAGTTTATTACTGTTGAAGCCACAGTAATGGTCAGTGAGAATGGATTGTATGAGTGTGGCTGCTGAGGTGCTGGGGTAATGAGGACATAGTCGGCCAAATGGTTACACATTCTGACACACGCATGCGCTGCCATTTGTTAGTCTCTCAGTCGAGGTGTGGCCCTCGTTTCCTTCAGGCCACTAATAAGCTGTTAGCATGACAGATTGATGCTAAAGCAGACACGGTGTGTGTCAGTGGCTGAATTATCACACACTTAAAGAGGCAGGCTAAAGAGACACCCCCACCTCCTACTCTCACACTTGAAAGTAAGGCGTACGGAGCTGCTTAGCTCAGAGATTTCAAATGACTCTGTTACTGCAGCTTAGAGAATATGGATGGAAGGGAATGAATTGAATAGTTTGATAGGAGATTGACTTGTTAAAATGAGGGAAAGCACAGCAGAGTAGAAGTGACTTCAGCTTAATTTGAAGCTCCTCAGGAAGTCAGTTGAAAATGATCTACTTCCATTTTTTACGGCATATTTATAATGTCAGTTATAGTTTTCTACCTAATGTCCTGACATTTCAGTGCTCTCCTACATTTACTCCTACCACTTAATTTATTACATTTATTAAGTACTTCCCCCAAGAACACTGAGACCAGGCTTAGTTTTATTTTTTAATAGGATTATATATAAACATATACTGTTCTACCCTTTCACACTGGTGCAGTCAATTTTTTTTACAACCAATATATAACAGGAGCTGTCTTGTCTTGATCAGTCTCTAAATGTGACTGTGTCTCTTACATTGAGCAGAAATCACACAGACAAGACGTTTTACCTAGTTCCTTTGTCCATTACTGCTCCTGTAGTCATGCTTCTCTGCACAAGTGTATTGAGGTGCAGCACAAACCTCTCTGAGCTCCGTTTCTCTGTCTGTCTGTATCTCTGTCTGTCGGCCTGTATACGCCGCGGCTGCCAGTATGACTTGTCGAGTTGCTTTCACCTCAGACTATGTTTGCCTGTATGATTTACTTGTCCTCTTCTCTCCCTCTTTCTTCCACACACTCACTTCCCATCTCACTCTCCCTTTTCCTTCTTCCTACTGGCTTACATCCACTTCTACTACCACATCTGCATATTGTCTCCCCTTCTGTCCGTCTCTCGATCCCTTTCTCCACTTGGCTGTTGCTGTCTTTTCTCTTTCTCTATCTGCCTGTACCAGGAGCCATGGCTAATCATCTTATAACTAATGCTCTCCTTCGTCCCCATGGTACTAACAATCCTTATAACACTCTCCTGGGGGATTCTGCAGTCTATAACAACCCGGCCGT
The DNA here is from genome assembly GCA_036850595.1 of Rhyacichthys aspro. Lineage (NCBI taxonomy): Eukaryota > Metazoa > Chordata > Actinopteri > Gobiiformes > Rhyacichthyidae > Rhyacichthys > Rhyacichthys aspro. Next base: position 9,680,590 of record CM072148.1, on the reverse strand, counting down.
GGGCATGTACAACACTCAAGGTCTGCCTCATCCTATTCTTTTTTTTAATTTTTATAAATATTGCACTTATACATTTACCTGCATGCCTGCCTTATTGCTAGAATGCTGTGATGCTTTTGGGGGGTAATATCTGATCTCATTGTGGCTCCCAAGGGACTATAATCTATCACGCTGTCTGTTGCAAAGGACACCCTGTGGGCAATTTTTAGTCACACACAAAAATCGCCCCAAGCACATTGCTTATAGTGCACAACACATACAGATAGATACATATCAATTAGAACAAACCCAAAGCAAGAAAACAAGTCATAAACACATTTTGTAACATCTCAGTCTGAAGTCATAATATTTTATACACTCCTCTTTACACACTGTTTGTCTTTTATGCCACTTGGAAGCCACAAGGTTTTTTTTTATTTCTGTATTGTTTTTTCTCATTATTTTGAGGATTTGCTTGTGTTAAACAAATGTGAAATGTTATGTGCTCTCAAAAGTAGATTCGTTTTTCGAAAATGTAATCATGACTCCAATTACAATGCTCTGCTGATTGTGCCATTGTTTAAACTTGTATGCACTCATGTGTCTGTCTCTTTTCTCTCTCTCCCCTCATGCTGTCCATTAGCACCTTACCGAGACACAAGTACGGCTAAATTATTACTCAACTACTTCAATACCATCGACTGTCTTTTCTTGTTTCAAAAGCACTCTGACAAACAATTTAAGTCCAATCTACAACAGAGCAGCAGCTTTGTTTGGCTGTCAGCCACGTTAAAGCTTTGCTTAATTTCACTTGTCCATGTAATATGGTTGGCACGTTTGTTATACTGATAAAATGTTCTAGATGATATTAGTCTAGTTTTAATTATGTTTATAATCTGCACTGATATGGTTAAAATGTTAAATACAAGGTCTAAAACTGTAGCAACAAACTTAGAATTAACTAGAGAGCTGGTGCTAATTGAGAAAACAATACAATCAGAGGTTTTTGTGGTAAATAAATTAAGCAGGATTTTTCTGAAAAACTTCATTGCTGGTTTACAATCTTTAATTTTCACAGTCTAATAAAAATCATTAAATCTTTTGACAAATCCTAACAATGACTTAATTATACTTCTGTTTCTCCTTCAGAGGGCATCTTGAACAACGCCAGAGACTCCAGCGTTATGGATACCCTTCCTCTTAACGGTAACCATGCCAACAACTACAGCATGGCCAGCAGCGAGTACCTGAGTGACTGTGTCCAGATATTAGATCGCTCCGGAGGATACGGCACTCACAGCAACCACAAGGAGACCACTCTGGAGAAGAAGATCCTGAAGGAGCTGACATCCAACTACATCCCGTCGTACCTGAACAACCACGAGAGGGCCACCACCGAGCGCAACCACAACCTCATGAACAAACTGGTCAACAGTAACATGGCCAACGGAGGTGAGCGCTTTAATATAAACCCCTTTTGTTCTCAATTTAATTATGAATGTATATTTTGTGCTTGAAACTCTTGTTAGTTCTGTTCATAACAGTTCATAGGTGAAAATACTTATGGGTAATCCTTATAATATTCCATTTAAACAGAGGTTGTCCTGTGTTTTGTTTTGTGAAGTGTATCAGCAAATGAACAACTTACTGTTAAAGGACCTTTTTCTCTCCAACACTTTGTCACATGATCATATAATCTTGGAACCTGAACAGGCTATAGCTGTATCTGTAATATAAAATATTACCAAAAATACATTCCATATACAGTTGATATATAATATTTGGAAAACGTTACGACACTGGTTTGTGGCATGGGCTTCATAACTTTGCTAGTTCAGATATAAACATAAACTGGTCTAGAACGGGCCCCTGGTGGCTCACATGGACATCATCGACCCAGGTTAGATCCTGGTGGAATAGATCCTCCCCTCTGTCCCACCATGTTTCCTGTCTATCTACATTGTCTCTGTCAAATAAGGGCTGAAATAGTTTTGATGTGTCACTACTCTTTGTTTCTTCAGGGAGCATGGCAGGCAGCAGTAGCAGCAGCAGCAGTGGCGTCGGCGGCTGCGTAGTCAGCAGTAAAGAGGATAATGGGCCCATGGTGCTGGACAACCCTGCCGCTTTCCCGCATGAAGAGAATCTGGGTCTGGAGATCATCAGGGAGGAGTCTAACGCGCCCCTCCTGCCGCCGCGGCCCCCTCCCCCGGACAGCCACCCGCCTCCTCCCCCTCCTCCGCATAACTTCTCAAGGCCACGGCGCATCCCCCAGGAAACCAGCGAGAGCTTCTTCCCCTTGCTGACCAATGAGCACACTGACGAGCACACGCACTCGCCCAGTCACAGAGACTCGCTTTACACGAGCATGCCGGTGCTGACGGACCTCCCTGACGCACAAATGAACGGTCTGACGGATGGAGAGGAGGAAAGCTCGGGGGAACTGCAGCCCTGTAAGAGCGCCACTGCTCCCGAGTTAGATGACGTCTACTACAAGAGCATGCCTAACCTGGGCTCCCGAAACCACCTTCACGAGCTGCAGAGCTATTATCACATGGGCCGCGGAGGCAGCGACGGATACGTGGTGTCAGCCAATAAGGACGAGTCTGATTCGTCACCTGAGGAACCTCCTGTAGACCCTTCTCACCTGGTTACAAGTCTATAGAGCCACTCTTGAGACTTCTATCCCTCCCCGTAGCCCACTCCCACACTTCCAAACCTCCAGTTCTGACAGACAGACTGAGCTGGCCCGCCCTGGATCGGCAAATAGTGTATGACACTGACTCATGACTCTGTGGTTGCCAGTAAAGTGCAAGCAGGAACTGAATGTATTGTCAAATGGTGCAGAGTGAGTGGGCGGACCTTAAAGACAAAAAAGAATGGAACTAATACCGTGGGAATGAAAGGAAGGGGGAGGGATTCTGTAATTTTACTCACCATTACTTTAATATGGAATCTTGGATTGATCGTAGCCCAACGAATCCCCCAATATGGACCTTTAGCAGATCATAGCATATAGTCTCCAATGCCCCTGGTAAAGGAGCTGTCTGTCTGTCCGTTTCTATGTCTGTCTCTCTGTCACTCTTAAAGACTGGGATGAAACCTCTCCAAAGGGTAGAGCAGGTTGCTAACTGTGCACAACATAAACTGGCCGTGAAAAGGCTTTGCCCCATTACCTGCCAATCAAGTGGAGGACGTATAATATATATACCCCACTACTGAGCATCCCAAAAATGACTTGGGCGACCGAACTGTAAACATATCACTCTGATGTTCTCTCTTCCTGTTCGTATCTGCTAAAATGGAGTTGTGTCCGGGCTGGTGTAACATTCCTGCGACTTGTTGTGACTGCGGCTACTGTGTATTTCACTGAAAACAAAGAAGGAAAGATCATATTACAACAGACTTACTAAAAAAAGAGAATTGATTATCTTTCCTTTCTTCTGTAAGCTTTTTCAGTTATCAAAGGATTATGAAGAAATCACAGACTATTTCTATGTATTGTACAGAATACAGATACAAATGTTGCATATGACCAAGTCTTTTATTTTTTACATTTAATTTACAAATCTTTTGTCTGTGGAACTGTTCTGAAAAGTCATGATGCTCTGGTCACATGTAGAACGAGCAAGGAACAATCTGTCATCTCACTTTCCTCAATACAGAGACAATGAAGCACTTCTTCATTATGACACATATACCCTAAACACACTTCATTTTGGACCTTTTATAGATACATCACAATGACTCACTTTTGAGATCAGTTGTTACTATATACTTTACCACTGTGTAGTTTTCAAACTAAAAATGAGTGGCTAAGTTCCATAGATGGTTACTATGAAAATACTGGTGTTTGCTAAACAGCGGGATTCATCTCATTTGTTTTTTGAAAGCATTTACTTCTCTGAAAGCCCACAGTGAAAAATGAGTAGAATGATTTACAAAGCATATCCTCTCTTTTGCCAAATAATTTCCTAATTGACATTAACTGATGTGCTGGTCGACATGTTATTGTACAGAACAAAAATGCTGAGAAATCTAAATGTCATTGTTAAAAGGGAGAAGAGGAAAAGGGTGCTGTGACCCATGAGATGCCAAGATTACACTGTATATGTGTAGTGAAAATGTGAAAAACTCTGCACACCGCAGCACTGTCCAATGTGGAAACGCCAATGTTTACTTATGTAGGAGGATAAATTTGTAAGTGTATGAAGTCTAGCTTGCACATGTATCCCACGAGCCCCCTCCATATCCCTGAGAGAGAAATTATTTATTTATCTGTTTATTGGTTTAAAGACAGCAAACAAGCTTGGAGGATAGAAGGCTGGCTTTAGGCAGAAGTAAATAAAGTGGCACTGGCTTTGTTTTTGGTTTCTTTTTTAAATTATTATGATCATGATTACTACAATATTATTGCTAATTATTTATTCTTTTTGTATGGGTTCCAAGTTGAATGATCTCATAACTAATATTTGTTGTAACAGTGAAAGTTGTTTGCCAACAAATAAATTACTGACATAGCTTTTGTGGTTGTCTGCCTCTTGAGTCTCATCAGTCAAAAAATATACAATCAGAAAAGAGTTTTCATTTAAATTTAAATACGCATCACTGATCATATATATATATACGCATTTCTACACTAACTATGTTTTCATTCTTTGAAGGATTTCTTCATTAACCTATAAATGAATGACTAGACTGTGTGTGTAATCTTCAAAGGAACACAAATAACAATATTGAATAGCATTAGTTATGGCAGGCTTCAGTGTGTTACTGACATGTTCACCTTACTCAGAGGGTACACTTTAGCTGCTTATGGTAAAAGCAAAGTCTTATAATTCTCCTCTTCCTGCTCCACTGTTTATTTGTTCCTGGGTTCTTAATCTTTTTCAGTTGTCATATTTACTCTATTCTGCTATTCTTCTATTTTGTTTTGTGAAATGGCATGTCTTTTTAATGTAATTTCTATGTATTCATGTAGTATTCATAGTGCCGACAGAGAACCCAGGGCCTGGGGAGAACATGCAGACTCCACACAGAGGCCATGCAGACCTTCTTGCTGTGAGGTGTATAGCTTGGCCTCTTTGTGGAGTTGCTGTGCCACTGTGCACCCAGTAATAAAATAGTATTGACATAAAAGAGTAACAAGTCATATATGCCCCGGTGCAAAATCCATGGCACACAGTTGATTGTAGTTCTCTCTCTCATAATTTATTGACCACCATAAGGCAGTTCACATATTTTGTTAATTAGAAAGTCTTTGTCTTTTTGTCCTGACCCAAAAAGGATTTGCCCATTTTTACCACCTGAGACAAGGATAAAAGCTTAACAAACACAATCACAGGCATAACTTCTAGCGAACTCTCTGGTTCTTGTAGATCTAAGGCTGTGGATTAAAAATAGCATCGGCAGCACAAAACATTCTTTGTACTTTTCTTTGTAGTTTAGTTTACAAAGTAGAGGGATCAGTAGATTCTCACAGGTAAATAATAGAATGAAAGATGGCTGTGTTGGATTGAGCTGCTGCAGTTTGAGGCTGGGGGCATTGTGCAGGCTGGTTCACCGACTGTCACGCGGTGTAGCTCCCTGGCCCTCGCTCTTGGAACACAGCCATTGTTAATGAGATTAGTCACCTGTGCTTTGACTGCCGCCGCACTTAAAATGTGTGCCGTGGAACAAGCCTGTTGAGGTGAGAGCGCTGTGGAGCTACTGGTGCCAGGTTGCATGTTGGGATGTACTGACATATGTTCAGGTTTAGGTTACACACCATAGCCCTCCATGCGTCTCTTCAGCTCCAGGCCTCCAAGCCTTCCTGTCCAAAGACTCCCGGCAGATGTTTCTCCTAAAATGAATAATCCACACCACATACTTTTTGTCATAAATCAAATTAACAAGTTGTCAGGCTTTAAAGTAAAAATGAAAGTAAAAGTGGAGACAGTGCCAACAGCTAGTCCAAAAGTCTTCACTGTAGTGTACAAAATGGTTCAGTGGCTTTGTTATTTTAAAAAAACTATTCTTAACGTATCACACTCAGTTATTCAGAAAAGGTTCTGTGTTATGCATATGTTTTGCTCAGTTGTTGGATAAAGTGCTTCATGAGCTTCTAGTATTCTCTAATATTCAAATATTATTAGACTTGGTGCCTATTTTCTTGATTTTATTAGAGAAATTTGCATTAGTTGAATACAGCCAATGTGTCTTGTGTGATTGTATAATTTATGCAGAAATAATACATTTGTGATCACGATCCTGGTTGCAATTCAGCCAGCTTTTTTAAAATTTAAAATTAGTATGAAGATGTCAAATTAATCAGCCAGTATTCTCCTAAATATAAGGAGGAATAGCTATTGATTCAGCAGGAACATCAGTCGACATTATACATTATTTATGGATAAACAGATAACACAGTTTGAAAAAAAAAAGAAGCAGAAACAACCATTCCTGCAACAGTCTTTCACTGTCTCCTTGGCTTTATTGTAGACTGTCAGATATGATTTGGAAGCCCCATTCTGTACATAATTTTGGTCATAAAAAGTCCCTGGCTGTTAATATCTGCTGTTGACCTGCAATAAAGTTCCATTATCTGTATGAGAAGAAAAGGGGAGGAAAAAACATTTATTTCGGAAACAATAAATATCAATAGCTCCAAGATATTGCTATTCGATTTTGAAAGCGCGAGGTGCCAAGACAAACATTTCTGGTGACCCTGTTTGCTATAAGCCCTGCTCGGCACCTGTGTAATATTAAAGACTTACCCCATCCCATATCTGCTTTGATCATAGATGCAGTTTATCAAAAGAGAAAGGAAAGAAAATAATAGCAGTAGGGGGAGTTAGAAGAAAGGCAGCCCAGAAGAGTAAAAGAGGAGGATTATGAGATGTGAATGGATTTTTAAAAAGCAAGGACAGAAAGGGATTTTTTCATAAGGAATTTTAGCTTTCTTAAAAACTGATCCACCTAACCCTCCCTTCCTCCCTCCTTCCTTTGCTTCCCTGGCGCCACGCTGCCAGTAGCAGGCTGATTAAATGAGCAGTGGTCTATGTGGGTCATATCTCTGCTGGAGTGCTCTGATCGGTTAGTGCTGCCTGGCTGTGTTATCTTCCCGCTCCCCGTTTCCCTCCTTCAAGGGAAGGCTATGTCTTACGAGGTGACATGCCTCTCAGCTCGGCTCACACACCAAAGGTATGAGACTGCAAGGATGAGCCGTGGTAAACTTTAAAAGGGAACCAATCTGTTTATTGTATATGATTAATTAATGACAACAGAAAGCAGAAGGAATCTAAATGAAGCAGCTGTAAATGCAGTAAACTACAAACAGCTCCAAAAAGAGCACACAATGACAATCTTTCCTCGAAAGTTTGCACAGCTCAAAATAGTTCTGAACTGAAAGTGATAATGACTATAGCAGCTTCATAAAAATAATTCACCACATGTCACAGACTAAAAAACAATTGAAAGACACAATTCAAAATAGTATTAATTACAAGAAACATTATGGAAGGATAAAACTTAGCCCAAAAAACAACACTATTACCAACCGAAATGAACATAAACTGTTTCTCTATGAAATAATAAATAAATAAATAAGAAACAAACAAAAAAATGTATTAATGAATTAGCTACAGAATAGTCAGACTGTTAACGTACTGACAATACCTCGTTCCACAATTTAGACACATGACAAACATTTTGTTGCTGAAAAACGAAGAGAGGCAAGATGGCCAAAAGCACTAAGCTGATTATGGTTGCTAATGGTTAGATAAGACAACACTAGCTATTTTCCCCATTACTATTACCATTACTGCAAATTACAAGTAGATTAAACCCCAGAACAAATCATGGAACAAAAAGTAAAACATAATCTCAACTGATAAAGGCCTAATAGGTCAATGTAGAGTTTATACATTGGTCAATTGACTAGAATCGAACCCAGGTCCTCAAGTCTGCCTGGCATATTATTCCTTTAATGCCCCATATAATAACGTATAATCTAAATCAGAATGGCTACCTTTTTTATATAATTTCTCTAATCTTAGGTTCATTTTAGGGCACACATTTCATGTTTAGACAAAATTCAATCAGTATCACAAAAACACAATGGCTGCTTCACCTTTGTCCCCAGGTTAGCTGATAGATTTGGAGCTAGTTTGACAATCCCTTTAAATATAATGAAGGCAATTATTTCAAACAAATTAACATTCATTAGCTCTATCCGACTCACGCTCTATCATTGAACCATATATTTGGCTCATAAAATACAGGTGTTTATGATTGATTTTTTTTTTTGTTTAAATCTGATCTGTGTGCTCTTCTCTCCCAGCAAGCCTCCGAATGATGCAACTTCGAATCCGGCATTACCCATGAATACAAATGAATGGCACGGTAACAAGCTGTCCCCATTGTGGAACTGATATAACACCGTGGTCTCTGTTAATTAAGGCAACAATGACATTTAAAGCCGGGTTTTGAATTTGATTAAATGTGGAAAATCAGCCCATCCATATACAGTATGACATTTGAAGGTTTCCATCCCATTTCCTTCTTCTGCTCCACTAAGCACCATAATGCACCAGACATATTTCCAGCTAATGCTGAAGCTAGTTAGGTGCAATTGGACTAGAAGAGAATGGACTGTACAGTGAGTGTGGAATTCCAAGCCTGTAACAGGAATTTTATTATTGGACCACATCCAGAAGTGACATCATTATTATCGAGCCATTCCTACCTCTTACTGTGATAAAAAGATAATTAGTCTTTTCTTAGGTGGTATTATCTCGTCAGTGGCTATCCTTGCTCTGACCTCGTGTTCAGTATGTGTAAGATATTTGACTGTGTATGGTGCAACATATGCTTTCTTTTTTCATCATGTCCTTACTTCCATTTTCTTAGAGTGTTGTCACTGTAGGGGCGAAAAAAAAAAATAAAAAAAAATCAACAGGTCCTAGCGGTCTACCTGGGAGAATTCTCTAATTGGGGGGAAAAGGGGAGAAAGTAGAGCCTTGCCAAAAGCAGAAGGGCGTAGTGAGAGTGGGAACGATGCGCAAGTGTGTCCATCCAAATATAGTGGATTTTGGAGGGCACAAATACCCCCATGCATGTTTAATTGGCTTTGGGAAGCCGCGGTGTTTCTGCTGCCTGGTGCTGTGAGTCACACTCCGAGGCTCAGCAATGGAAGGGAGTCTATTTCGGGAACACATTAGGAGCCCAGAAAACACTGACATTTAGACGATGGCTGGGACGGCTGCGAGAGGAAGAGGGCGAGCCACCAGTGTATATGGCAGAGACACGCTGGGGTTACTGCCAATGTGTCTTTTAGCACAATAAGTACAGTAGGCCGCCACCGCCGCCGCTGTGTCATGCTGCTTTTTACGGTCATTTGCTTCTGTCAAAGTTTAAGAAAGCAGAGGTGATTAAACAAATTCTCAAATGAGTAAATCACACTTTCTTAAATTGTAATTGAGACTTTTAAATGAAGGATTTATCAAAGTGCAAATTGTGAGTAATTGCTCGGCCCTGATTTCTCATGAAACAACCACAACAACATTTTAGAAGAAAGCACAGCGTTTTAGAAAACATGCAATTTCCCAAAACACAACCATTTTTGAAAAGTGTTTCTGTGCTTTTCCAAATTGTTACTGTTCAGATTGGTATTTCAGAGCTGCTATAGTTATGACATTTATATAGAAAAAAGCGACATACATCTGGATTTGACATTTTGTGTGGAGCAATTTGATACAGAGCAGTGTGTCTGTCTTTTTGTACACATTGTATTTTAGTACAAGCATGACAGAGTCTGATTTAGTGTGTGTTTGATATTCTCATACTTCAACTCGAGGCCAAATCACTTCTTTCATTTCAAGATTAGAAACAGTTAAAGAGTTTCTTTTTTTTTTCCTTTTATTTTTTCAAATCTATGGAAAATATGCATAAGTCATACATTTTCCTTTAGACATCAGAGATTTAGATGTGAATTTCAGGTTAACTGCTCCTAAATAAACAGTGGACAAACAGCAAATAAATATCCCAGACACGTCACATGCCCTGTCGGTCTCAAACAGCTTTTTTTTCCCAAAGCATTAATGCAAAGCTCTGACACAAATAAATAAATAAAGCTTGAAGATAAGCAGTAAACGAGCTGTCAGAACAAAAACGTAATTAAAGGTACACAATAATTGCTTTCAGGAACTGTTTCCAAATTTGATGGAGAAGATGGTGTCTATTTATTTCATTCCCCAATAAGAAAATGTCTTTGTGTCTTTTGTTGGGACCCTTTTTACGTATTTGAACATATCTATAATGTAGCAAATATCTGTAAACAACAGACTGTTTGAGCTTCTGTCAGTGCAATGTACTCTACAAGTTCCGGGCCTCGAAAAGGAAGAAAAGGAGTGAAAAACACAATTATTTTTGGTAACATCCCTTTAAAAGAAACTCACAAAGTTGCCAAGAATGCAAAATGCAAAATAAATAGTGTGATGAAAGCAGAAACGAAAAGCAACGAAAGAAAGCAACCCTGAAAAAAAAAAAAAGAAAAGTTGACTACCTAGCTACCTAGCAACGGAGCGGAGATAGATGTAAGGTATGAATGACACGCAGATAGTTACACTGGAATAAAACAACACCATCTTGTGTGTTTAATCTTACACAGCATGCGGCGGTCCAAAACGGTGTCTCCCAGGGGCCCATGTCCTTTTTTTCTGATTGGTAATGAGGCACAGCTGCCATAGAGTGGGCCCAGCAGGACCGGCCTTGATTGGTGCGTCTTATTTTAACAAGAAGACTGTGTGAATGAGTTTGGCTCAAAAGTGAAGGTTTTGGTAATAAACAGATTAGGACTGGTAATGTTTTTCTCATTTTTATGTTACTTTTAATGGATTTTTGCACAGATAAGCTACAGAGCTCCAAATGTCACATGACTAAATGAATCTGTCGGCCATGACGGCAGGAAAAAGCATGTGTGATATGACCAGCACCAGTTTAGATTTCAAACAAATGGCTATCATTTAGCTTTAATTCCACAGCTATTTAGTCAAACAGGTTCATTAAAAGAGTCTTGTTCAAATAAACCTACAACAACACGCGTTTATCAGCTATAGCGATATATTGATGTCACGTGACGTCAGAGCTGCCGCAGACGCTAGGGGAAAACATGGCTGACTTACGAAGATTTTTGGAGATAAAATGCAATTTTATTGCCTATTTTGAGCACTAAAATCACATTTGGTTAAATTTCTAGCAAGAAGTGTGGTCTTTAATCTTTTAATCTTCAACTATTTAATTCATATACGCTTTTATTTATGAGTTTAAACGAAGATCTTGTCTCGACATTGTTAAAATTGGTAAGTCGGCCATGTTTTCCTCTAGCGTCTGCGGCAGCTCTTACATCACGTGACATCAATAGAAAAGAATGGAACAAAAAAACGTGACAGTGTCACAAATTTCGACCCGTTTTGTGAAATGTATACGTTGTATACACCAACGTGACTATTTTACATTTTGTGATGAGACTGGGTTGAAAATGTATAAGGTGTAGATTGATACATGTAACGGCCTAATGGCTGTGATTATTTATGCCAATTGGCCATGTGTCCTTTGGTTTTGATTTTACCAAGCGCTTTTTTCATTGCTATATAAAGACATTATTTCACTAATTGACGCTGGTCATATTTTTTCTCTCTCTTTTTTTTTTTTCAAATGTTTCACAGACAGAGGGGTGTAAGTGGGACAACACGTTACACAAGTGTACTGGAAACTGTGTGGAAAAAAAGGACAGTACTGTTTAGTTTTTATTACTATAATTTAATGTACAGACAATTTTCTGCACTAGCACTGTCATTACATATTTTATCCAGACACCTTCAGTAACACAGGTGAGAGAGAAACAGTTCAGTAACTCTGTATATCTTGGACATACACTGAATTAACAATAACATAACTTGAACTTTCACACTTTCATGTTGTATAATGCTTAACATATCTAAGATGTAGTTGCGTTGTGCTATGCAACAGCTTCATCAGTGTATGATGAGTAAATGAGATGAGGTTGTAGAGGACATTATGAATAGTTCACACCTGAATACAGAAAATAAATAGACTGGATCTAGCCTGTGTACTGAACTGGTGAAACATAAGTCGGCTAATGCAGCCACTCAGACTTGATCATTATGACAGCACTATTTCCTGACATTATTTATTTGCTTTGTGACGGACATGACGCACATGACGCTCATTTTAAGGGTTGGTTTTACAGTGGCTAGTTGTCAGCACACTCCCAGTTTGGAGAAGCCCATTGAAAAACAACACAGACTTTACCATCTACAGCTATAAATGGGACCATTGTGAAACGTATTTTAAACATTTAACACACTAATCTTCAATGTCAATTTATCCGTGCAGCCCATATACTTCCACTATACTGTATGTCGCTGAAAGATGCCCCAAAGTTTGGTTAATTGTACAAATAAACTGTCAGTTCATAGGTTGTGTAAATAAAGAACAGAATTGTGTTGAAAAAGTGCATGTGAATACCTTCTGCCTACTTCTGCTCATAGTAGTTTAGGAGATTTTAGATACCTTGTTATTTTATTTTATTTTTTTACAGTAATGTGCTTTTACTTTTCAAACATATCACATACACATATAAACCAATCCTGTGTCAGTACCCCTGTCTACATTCTCTCATTAATGCCATATATTGTCTATAGTTTATCTGTAGAATGATGCAACGCTGTTTGTGCATCTTACGAGTTGTCTCACTTGCAAAGCTGCCAGTCCTTGTTATTTCCCTCCTGCTGGCATGACAAACTTATTACTTCTCACATCACACATTTTGTCAGCACCAGTCAACACGGCTGACATCACAGGGGGCTTTAAAGCAAAACAATGACCACAAGCGGCACTTAGAAGGAGGCGGATGGAGGCTGAATGTGATTTTTGTTTATTTGTTTTGTGCTTGGCCCCTCCTCCTCACAGCTGTCAACCTGACTGTCAGGGGGTGGCAGTTTACCTCGGTATATTTGGATTCCTCGGCTGTTGTTGTTTGGATATGAATCATGGATCTTTCCCTCGTTCCCTTCAGGAGATGCTTGCTGCCAGTTGCTATGGCTACAGTACATTGTGGCTAAGAGAGACACCTTGCCAGATAAATTTGACCAGACTCTTCTGTCAGTCTTTCTTTTTTTCAGAGATCCTGGTCTAGGTGGCCCTTATTTCCGCCACTTTTAAACAATACTCATGTGAGGCTGCCATTCTGATTGCATCTTGAGTCGTGTTTTAAAGTGGACGAAGAATGGTCTAAAGTTTGAGTAAATGCATTTCAAAAGCAAAAGCTGATACAGACTTTAAAGGGAGAAATATTATCTATAGACAATATAAAATAATGTCAGCAAATTCGGAAATTCCAGCCATGTTTTACATAACATCAATAAAGGCTATAAATATTTCCCACATATTATTAAAATGCAGTTCGAGCACAAAACTCCAGACAACAAACTGTTTACCTCAGTAGTTTTGGCTATGTGCTAGTGAAGTGTGTGGGTTGGATCTCGGATGCAAATATTTCCAGGTTCATCTCCCCAGAGTGCATGTACCTGCATTATTTGCATAGATCATAGATATTTGCATAGAGTCAGTGAGTGAGTCGGCTTCGGTACAGTAGACTATTGACAATAACCAATCAGAGTTTTGTGTGAGAAGGAGCTGTGCAAATGTTGGGAGTTTACAGAAGAAATTGCTGAAGCATCATCAAACATTCAATTTGATTAAGTTTCTGCTAGCGAGATTACCTGCCATAATGGATGTGGCTGATTGAAGGGCTGCTAATTAATTTTCACATCCCAAAAAATTAACAGGACGGCGCATGTGTGCAGAAGGAAGCACATGCAAACACTGTGCATTATTCCATGCTCAGGTTGTGTGATTATGTGACACGACATCGGGCTGTGATACTTAGAGTAGAGATAAGTAGAGTACTTTATTTATCCCACTGCAGAGAAATTTGCAAATAAGAAATGCGGAGATTGTAATAAGCCAACTGAAGCAATTACTGTATTACCCAATTAAAAATAAACACTATAACAAAGAGAAATATGCATTAAAGAGAGTATCGTCCCATAAGCTCTAAACGGTCCATACACTTGTGACATTAACCAGCTTTTGTTGATGCTGTTTACCTTGCTGCATTTGTCATCCAAGATCTCATATTCCCCATAAATGATGTATAATAATTCTCATTTATCATCATGTCATCTTCTCATCATCATCTGTCTTCTCCCCCACCTTAGCTCCTTGGAAATATTAGGAAAGGCACTTATTCAAAGAGTGCAGTATTTATTTTAAATGCAATGCTAGGCGGTAAAAAGTGCAAAGTCTAAAATGATTTAGGCTTTGACAGTATTGAGACGTCCCATAAAACAACAAACTAAAAAAAAGACCTTAATGGAAACATCAAACAGAAAAAAAAAAGAAAAATAGCATGAGGCAGCTTGATGACAAAAGCATGTATCTATATATCTAAAATCTAACTAGATGCAAAGAGGCCTTTCATAGCAACAGGAGAATAGGACAACACATTTGTCAACTAAGTGAAACAGCTCATCTAAATTTAAAATGTAATTTAAGAAGCATACAAATGTATAAGCCGCAATGCACCTCACAATATTAACAACAATTTACCAACATGCTCTCAGCATGAATACCGGTAACCTGTGAAGATGTGTGTGGGTGTGTATGCGTAATGTGTGGATATTGTGTAGACGCTCATGTTTATATTTATCCAGGCTTTTGAATAGCCATTTTTCACTTCTTTGCATCCTTATGAGATGTGGCCAAACTCAAATAAGCTGACACTCCAGTGATAGATATTCGACCCTTCCTGGCATGGAAAAGGATTAAAAAGGCGGCTGTTTTGCTGCAGCGTCCAAGGACTCTTCATTATGTATCTGCTGCCTCTTTTCAAATCACTGATGCAAGAAGTGCGCTCTCACATGACACACAAAGCGGGAGGAAGCTTATGCGCGTGCCGTGCGTGGAGGAATGAAGATCCTTGTACTTTACGTTCAAACAAAGGTTTCCACAGCAACCACAAGCACCATTAGTTGCCTTATCAAAACTCAGAGATGAAGCGCCTCAATTACCACTTATTCTCATGCACGCACACACAGTCACATCTACAAGGGTATCTCGACCTTTGATTGAGAACCGCATTGTGCAAACGCTCGTTACTGGATGTCGATGGACAATACTGGGGGCCTCTTTCGACTGACAAGAGACTGTCAAGGATGGGTGACAACTGTGCAATATTCAGAGCTGCACGGGTGGCGGAGTGGGCAGACAAAAAGATCAGTCGATTAAAAAAGAAAACATGATTGTTAAGTGATTAGAATAAGTGTCTTCTCTAAGAATCTTGTTTGCTTTGGATTAAAAAAGCTTACAGTTAAAAAGTGGAAAGTTTGTAACGGTGTTCTGTTTGACTGGATCTAAATGCATCTATTTTATAATTCCACTCTATATTCCGAAATCATGCATACATTTTAGGAAAGAAAACAAAAAGATATCTAACTCATAAACCCAAGTGTGCCATATAAAATTCAGCACACATTCATCAAAAGTCCACGCCTGCTGATCCAATAATAGAACCATTTACAATCTGGACAAATTGGGACAAATTTAACCCACAATATCCTTGCCGCAGCTCATCGGGATCAGCCTCGCAAGACTCAAATAAGACTGCTCCCTTTTGAACACTTGAACAAACAAACACACATTTACCTCTTGTTCGGGGAAAGAAGATTTCACTCTTCTCGTCCTCTTATGTAGTGAAAGCCCTTCCGTTGTGTTGCTAGAGAGACTGTGGATTACATAAATAAACTGAACGACTGTGACTTGGTGATAAACAGCAACAATAAAAGCTCAGTGAGGATTCAGTAGATAGTCTGTATGTGAATCACCTTCTTAAGTGTGTAATGTTGTAGCGTAGGTGGACAACAGCTTTAGGCAAGAGCTTCCAAGAAAAGGCGAATATATCCTAGTGGTCGTGACCCATTGAATCAGTGACACTGTTGACCCCTAATTCCACACAAGGGTCACTAAACCAGTCGACAGAGATAAACTACTTCCTGGGTATATTTCTGGAGTGAGTGGTCAGTGATGAGCACCTCTCCGGCTTGCACACTTACGTCGCTGTACGTTTACACTCAAGATATAGATTGATGGATGGCTTGAGCATTTGCCGTGCTAGGCTTCAAATATTTATCAGACGGTCGCGCAGTCTCTCATCTCCTGCCACATGTTCATTGACCCAGTGCTCCTGCTGTCACTCACATCTTTGTCTCTAGGTCAATTAGCATGAGCAATAGCGCAGCGCTTTGCTGTATATCAAATTCTGTTTGCAGTCTTTTTGGAAGCCATTTAATCAAGCGTCATGTGGCGTTGTGCCATAAATAAATAAGCTGATTGGAGAATAAGAAAAAATAAGTAAAGTAGCAACTGACTTTGCGTTAACATTATGCTCAGATTGAATTTTTTCATTTTCATTCACATAGGCAGTATATATAACCCATCCTTTCAAGGGCTTGGAGCAACCTTCCGCAGCCTCTTAAAGAATAATGAATAGCGAGAATAAAAAATAAAAAAAAGTTTTGAAGTGTCACATCGAACAACATAGAAACCAAAAGTGTGTGTGACTGAATTTATCCAACATATCTGACACCGCTTTCATCACCTCTGCAGATGCATCCAGCTCTTTGACCTCGTTATTCAGTGCAGCAGGGTAGAACGGTTCATTGCTTTGGTGAGTGTCCTACAGTGGCAGCTTTAGGGGCTCCATGCTGGTGGAAGCCTGGGGACCCAACATCTGTTCACTGCTGGTGGGGTGACTGTCGCCCTTCACTGGGTCTTCAGCCCACTCCTCTCATCTTCCATCCGCTGCTTTTATCCAAGTCACTCTCATGTGCTTTAATGACATGTGCTTTAATGATGTCAACAAGCAGAAGAGATTGAGGCATGGCATTGAACATCCAAACTGCCTCAGGAAAGAGCTGGTGACCCGTTAATATAACACATTAAGTGGCTGTAGATTTACATTAATTGCTTAAAATGTTTTCTGAAAATGTTGGCATTTATGGAGGTAAATATTTATTCAAATAGCTTCTTGTGAATGGTTTGTTTGGTTATTTTATATTGGTATTGGTCATATATTGATCTCATAGGTATATAATAACAAAAAAAAAAGGCTTGTGAGCAAAAATCATCACAGTAATTGTGGTTTTGTTTTCGACTTTGAAGGAAGTAATACACAACTAGAGGAAATGCACATTGTTGAAAGTGTACAAATACAGATGGATTTGAGTCTCCATAAGGAAATAAACATACATTGCTATAGCTTGTTATTGCCCTGAATAATGTTAACATTTAACACAAATATATTTACAGTCCAGGTGGCTGGCAAATGCATTGTTATCTGCCCACATATTTATCCTGCCACACTTTAGGCTGGACAAACAACACCTATAAGGCTTGAAAGAGTTGCACCCACAGTTGCCATAGCACCCAATACACACAGAGACAATTAAAGTCAAAACTTTGAACTCAGTTTTGTGTCTTCTTCTAATAGTTTAGACAACGATGAGAATTTTTAAAACAATAATAATATCTGTCAGCTACTGGCAACTCCTCTTTCTTTCGCTTTTTGTAGAATGCATCATTGGGAACTTCATGTGCACTTCACCAAATTGAATTAATTTCTGCTCCCACTTCCAACATTGCAAACATTGAAGTGCATCATAAACAATGTAATGTAATTAGATGACATAGGAATCCTGTCTAGATGGCTCAAATGTGTCTAAGTTGTTTCTGTCTGTTATCTATCCCTTATACATCCACACTGGGGCCAGCATATCTTTCTGTCTTTGGGTTTCTTTGCACCAGGTAAAGATAAACTGAGCTCAGAGCTAATGAAGTGCTAATGCAGCAATTGCAGGTAAGAAGGCCTCTACGCCCACGGGACATGCATTTTTACAAGCACCAGCTTATCCTCTGAGATATTGACACCCACAGCTCATCTGTCACATGCCAACCTTGCACCAATAATGACATTTTTCACTTAAAATGACACTGATGACACATAAAAACAGAAAGTTTCATAGCTATAACCGCACTACAGGTAGAAAATCTGAGCAAGGACATATGCTAAGTTCAAATGTGCAAAGGAAAGTTTTTTATAAATGCAGAACTCTAAATGCTAAACATTTCCATATTTATTACCAGAGGGTTTTTTTGTTTTTTTAGCAGGGCTCACTGTCAGTCTGCCCTTTCTTCTCTCTGTGAGTGTTCATCAGTGCTGCAGATAATCTAGCTGTGTAGTCCACCGCCTCCAGAATCACAGAGGAACATGGCGAAACATGGCACAAATCCCAGTGGAGTTAAAGGCAGTCAGCACATAAGGTGGAATAGCTTATAAAAAAAACAGGTAGGCGAATAAAAGTGCTCAGTAAATGGATGCTCTCTGAAAAATCGATATAAAAAGATGTCTGTCAAAATGCAATAACGCAAAACAAAATGCTAAATGATGAAAAATCCATTTTCACATTGATTGTCAGCCCCATTAATCAATCATTCTTCCTCAACTCTTACTTTTTCTTTCATGTATGTACACAATCCCATCTGGCCTTTTTCTTTAGATAGGTTTCCAAAAGTTGCTGCTATTTTACAGTTTTCTTTTTTGCACCAACACAACCACCAAGTACACAAGGCCTACAGGGCTGTTCCTGGATCACCTCCAGCTTTTCTGACATTTTCACAAGAAACTATAGAGGATTTATTTTTTACTCTGACTTCTATTTTGTTCTCAGATAGTATAGAGGTTAAAAAGCTATGCTCATGATCAAAAATCGAACTGCAGCTTTGAATGTTGCTTGGAAAACTTTTTATAACAGCACAGGAGAAAAACTCTGAAAATCTCTTTTCTGTATATTGCCCATTGTCCACAATAGTCTTTTCGAGTTAAATCCAACTGTAGCTCATCTCAACTTTCAACTTATTTACTTTTCAGCTATTTTACATCTTTTGTTTAAGGACTGATCAAGTCAAAGTTAACTCTCTTCCAAGTCAGCGGCTGATTTGTTTTAATATAGTATCAATGGTACAGGTTCACACCCTTTGTACCAGGAAACTTATGTTAAAAGCGACTAGTGCCACAGTTGGTGTAACTAGCCCCCAAGGAAAGTGCAGGCAGTTTAAGCAGACTGGGGTGATGAAAAGGAGAACAGTGGGAGTAGTGGGAGGCAGGAAGAAAGAATGAGAGAAAGTGGTAAAAATGCACCCACGCTCCACCTCATTAAACTTCTAAAAGACAGGGATCAAACGAAGAAAAAAAAAAAAAAGAAAGATCAAATCAAAGCGGATTTGTGAAATAATTGTCTGTCTGCTTAAGTATTTATATGTCTTTTATACAACAAAGATTTTGCTTCTGAATGGCTTTGCTTCATTCTTTGCCAAAGATGGAGCAGTTTCCCTGGCCTCGATCTTTCCTGCGACCAGTGTTTTTTTGTTTTTTTTTCTTTTATACCGCTCCCACATTTACCACCACTACCATGACTTTTATCCAATGATCGTAAACTTTATATAGATATGAAGAATTAGAGCATCTGGTCAGGACTGTGAGAAACATTCATCTCAAAGGCTCCTAACTAAGCAGCTACAGCATACGTACAAAGTCTCGCCATGAGATTAACTAAAAGGAAAATGAATACTAAACCTCTAGTATTTATTTAGTTGTGGCTTTCAGCGAAGGCTGTGGTTTAATGATCTCAGTCACATTCATAGTCAGATCTTTGAACCAGATTTTTCTGCTTAAACATCTTCAAGGATAACATGTTTGAGTGCTGTGGGTATTTGGAAATGCATCCTTCTATGGTTTAATAAAAGGTATAGGGTGGGGTCATTTGTGGTAAGTTTCTATTGCCACAAAGGGAATAAAGCGTCCCAAGAACTGTTCAATACTACTTCGACTTCAATTTCCAAAGTGTGGTCCATAACACTGCTGTCTGTAGTTTGGGCAGCTCTCTAATGAACCTAGTCATTTATTAAAAAAAATAAAGCTGGTATTTCCTAGCAACTGTTTCAGGTTTTGGATACAGCACTTGGTTTGAGAATTAAAAACATTGAATTCACTGTGTACATTACATTAAATTCAAATATAACTTGTGATATAATAGTGAGTCCCTAAAATGTAGGAAACTTGTAGACATTCTGCATTTAAACAGGAACAATTTTCATCTTGTACTGTTTATTCCTGCTCTGTACAGCTATACCTCCAGAAACACAATTGTACAACCTCACTAGTTCTGGAAACACAAACTATTGCCGGCCTGACCTGTACTGTACAACACAATGGAAACATACAGTACCTATAATGTTATGGCTGCTCTGTCCCCATGTGACCACAAATGGAACCTGAGCCAATCTCCAGCTCAAACCAAGAGACAATCACCAGTGTATTAACATCTCCAAGCACTTTGTGAAAACTGCAAACATCAGTATTATCTTCGTTTGAGTGTTGAGTGTATGAGTATGTGTTCCCTGTAGGGCACTCTCCCCTCACAAAACCCCTGGTTGACAGTATTATTACACTGCCTGTTACAAAAGCGTCTCACACACAGAGTCCACGTCACAAACACACACACACACACACACACACACACAAAGCCCGGCGATAGTCAACTCACAGATCTTTTGTACCTGATCTCTCTTTTTTAACACATGCTCAATTTACCACCACCCACACGCACAGAGTTACACAAAGTGCTGCACCTACAAACAGCTCAAGCAACTTCGAACTCAGCTCCCATGGGAGAGAGAGCGGGGAGGGATATAGAACCATGAAATTAAAGCCAGAAAAATTGAGAGCTGTGTGTCTTCTCTTCTGTTTCTGCTTCCTGCACTATTCCCATCCACCTTTATCTACCTCTGCTCTGCTCACAACTTCTTTGCAGCTCAACACTATTTTGAGCCTTCCTTCCTTGCTCCCTTTACCTTCCTCTGCTCCTCTTCTATACATTTGCTTTTGATTTATCTTCGGCTAATATTACTCTAAAGGTACATTCTGTTTACTTTCACATTTTCCTGAACCTCTAAATTTATCTAGAACTTGCTCCATTTCTCAGCATAATAAGACAAAATGAACACGGGGAGGAAAACCTTGCTTGAGCCAGATGTCATCCATTTTGCATCTGCCACTGTGGCCTGCTACTTAAAAAACCCCACATACCGCACGTCTCATGTGTGTTTGTGAGGCTACTGTGGTGCACATTCTGCCGTCCACTTCATTGGCTGCCAAACAGTTAGATTTGCTGTCTGCGTACAGACGTTTCCCCTGCCAGAACAGTTTGTCCCACTTTACCACTGAGAAACTCACATACACACACTCGGGCAAGTACATTATTGAACGTCTCAATTTTAAAGTTGGATCTGTGCACTGAGGTGTATTGAGTGTACAGTTTTCAACTTCACTAGCAGTGAATCTGTTTTCTCGCCTATAGATCTTTTGCAGTAGAAATGGAGAATTTGAGGATCAGTTGTTGGCAATGAAGCTGACACAGATTGACTTCAGTAAAACATGTTTTAAATGCCTTCATTGAAAGAGCAGTAAATCATTTTTATCACTCATAATTCTGGCTGGTGGACAGGTTTAAATAAAAGTCAACCATGTATGTAATGGCTATTTTAGTCAGTTTAAAAAGCCACAAGGAGCTACAGGTATGAAAGTTTTCTTACACTGAAGAACGAGGAGTCATAATGATGCAATTAAATCCAGACATTACAATCCTCGATGGCAAAAGGTAGAAACTCTGTGTGCTCCCACACCTGACGTAGCTCCGCATGATGACACCAGACACTTCAGTTTAAAGGGAGTGCACTAGAGTGGATCCATACATACAGATTTGAACCCATTACATTTAAACTTAAATTATTAAACAATGAATTAGATAGAGATTCAGTTCAAATATTTTTAACTTAATGCATTTTTAGCTTAAATTGAACTATTGATCCTTATAATAACCTTTTAACCATAGCCATTAAATACATATTCAAAAATGAGAAACTTTTTAGTTTTATATTAAATATTTCAGACTTTTAACTGTATGGCTCTAACAGCTACAAAAACACTAAAATGACAATTTTGCCCTGTTCCTGTCCCTAATGTCCCAATTTTTGACCCACTCATTAATCCAAAGCAGCGCATTCTGCTTGAGACTCATTTGTCTGTAGACTGTCTGCATGTCAGTCACACAGTTATCATGGCAACGGCAATATTAACCAATTGAAAATGATCAACATTGTTCTTTAGGTCTGTAGATCAATACTGGTTCTTAAGCGCGAGGCTATTGCTTCTCCGGCAGTCCTTCTCCAGCGTTCACAGATTGACCTTTGACCTGTCATCAGCTGAAAAGAAAGTAGTGATTCACTGTCTACTGTCTAAGAAAAGTAAACTAATGAATATATATTCATAATAAAGGAGACGAATGTTTCTGCAAACTCACATGCAACTGTTACCTTTTACATATAACTCATTTATGGAAGTTGCAAAGTGGAAATGTGTTGAGACGGCATGGGAATGGAGACAGACCTTCAGCTGCAACTCTGGTTTGGATTTGTGGAAAGCCGGACCTATTAATACTTCAGCCTTTAACTCTGTGCCTTTCTAAAGGGTGACATTTTTCCACAAATACGCCTCTAACTTCAGGCTACATAAGCTCCTTAAAGACCCACTGGAAGTTTACTTTAGAGAAGATACTCATCACAATTAACCACTGTCATCAAAAGAGGCTAAACATATCTGAGTTTGACAGGTTCTCTTTGCTCCTGTGATTTGTCTGAAGATCGGCGTTAACCTGACTCAGACATGCCTGACAGCTTCACTCAGACTTAGATAGAGATGTTGAATGTCTTGAGATTAACTTAAGAAGTGAAGAACTACAATGAAAGAGGTGGCTGCGGAGATGTTTGAAGATTAAAGATCAGTGACGTGAGGCGTGAGATAAAATGGAGAATGCCAAAGACGTTGTGATTGGACAGAGTAGACAACAAACTTCAATAAACCACAGCTCAAACACTGGTGAGGTCACAAACAAGCATTTTAGAAGAAGAATAGTATAGAACACATGTCAAACTCAAGGCCCAGGGGCCAAATGTAGCTGTTTGCTTTGCTTTATACGGCCCTTCACTACATTTAGTAGGTAATATTTTTGGGACTTTACAAACAGAACTACACTATTGTAAAGATATGTCATAGGGAACAATAGTTTACAGTTGGATTTGAACATCTTTTAATTGGATTGGAACAGGTTTTATATGGACCTGAACAAGTTTTAATCGGATTTAAACCTGTTTTAGTTGGATATGAACAGGTTTTATATGGATTAAACAAGTTTTTATTGGATTTGAATAGTTTTTATATGGACTTGAACAAGTTTTAGTTGGAAATGAATAGGTTTTGGTTGGATTTGAACTGGTTTAAGTTGGATTTGTCACAGTCTTTGGCCCCTGAAATGATTCCTATTTGCTTTTGCGGCCCCTCACCACTTTAACGCCACTGGGTTAGAATATAGGAGCTAAAGAATTGAAAATACAGTCTCTAGGTAAAAATACACACCGTATGCACGACTTGGCTCAGACTTTTTTATTTTTACGTGATAAGATCTGGTCGATACATACCCCATCGTCTGACACTTCATTTCTCTGTCTCACACTCACACATGCAGACATTGTTTCTCTCTACCTCCCATTATTGTTGTTATATTCCCAAGCTAACTCGCCTCAAGCCAAACCCATTACAGATGTGATTCAGTGTTACATCAGCCGAACAGGAATGTAATGGCGCAGGTTGCACAGTGCTGTAATTACACCATCTTTTTCATTGAGGACCATAATGACTTGTTTGTATTTGACGTCTTTATCAGGTAAAAATATGATCATTATTTGAAAGCAGCCATGTAAACAAAAACAAATGAAGTGTTGTTTTCGGGCGCAGCTTTTCTCTCGTCTTAGCCCAAAACAATGAAGCAGCTATACAGAGACAAAGCCTGTCTCCTGCTTCTGTAACTTTTAACAATGAAGAGGATACGTCTCTCTTTTCTCGCTAACATCAGTTTTCGACAGGCGGTGCAGCAGCAACACAAAAATGATGCCTCGTGTCAAGTTGTGTAGTGTGGGAATGGGGCCCGTGTCTTCACTTCTGCCACACTCTGAGTGGGATGGCAGTGACAGGTGAGCCCCGTACGACTTTTAGAATGCACCATAAGTCAGAGCAAAGCTGAAGTAAGAACTATCAGATGTACCTGAAACAAACACTGATCTTATCTTGACTGCAATAAATACACTCATTTATTATAAGCCACCATTCAACAATATTTTTATATGTATTTTTAATATACAACTTGTTTTATCTCCCTTTTTTTTGTCTTTTTTATTTACTTATGTATTATTCTATTTTACTGGGCCACCATTGTTCTTAAACTGTTGTGAATATTGTGAAAATGAGTTGCATTAAGCTGAATAAAAAGTGCTATATAAATAAAGTTTGATTGATTGAATATTAATGAAAGTTTCACAAGCTTCACATTTCTCTCTTTCTTAAATTCCACTATTTCCATAAACTGTGGAGTTTACAAAGAGACAGGTCACGGTCCACCCACGTGGGAGCAGTTTACTGAGTCTAAAATGCTGGATATGACTTTTTTGGCATTAAGTTGTGTAGATGCCCATGGATCTGTGAAGAACAGTGCACAGGTAGAATTCCACTTTTATACTGTACTTTTAAATTGTACATTTTGAGACTATTTCAGTTGAGCCATAAAAAAATAAATGATTCATCCACTTGAACGAAACGAGCCCTAATGATGTGACATGTAATTATAAATGACATGTCCCTGTTTTTGTCTTGTGTCATTTGGTAGTGCATTCCTGCCAATTCCAAATGTGGTGAGACACTTTACATAACATTTGGAGAGTGGTGTAATATCTGTAAATGTGTGGTCACATCATCATCATGTTAGGATCAGATAGCTACATTATCTTGTCAAAGAAGTGTCAAACCAATTGCTGATGTCCCCATTAAACTTACTTAATAGCATAATAGCCATAGCCTAATAGTGATTAGTGTGTAGTGATGTGTGCACCTGTTGCAATTGCATTCATGCCTTACCTTGAATCTTTTTTATTTTTACATAAACGTGACCCATGACAAACCTATGTGACTTGAATGGTTGACTAAGTAATTGTTCATTTTAAGTTTCATGGCTGGCATTGTTGGGTTTAGTTTCAGGGTATTTCTGTAATGGTCCAGTCCAGCTTTTTTGTCTTTTCTGTGTCTCCCTGTCTCTGACTGTCACCTGCTGCAGTACATATTCCTGGTTCTTTGTCCACATCTGCCAGATTGTCAGTCAGTCTTTGTGGTGAACAAATGCTTAGGATTTTGAATACTTTGCTCTGAATTTTTTCTTTTCACTGACCAGTTTTGTGTGCTCTTTGCTCCAGCTCTAGGTGCCTGCCAACCAGCTTGACCTGCCAATTCCACCCAGTTTGTCTCTTTGTTTAGCCTACTTACTGTACACCCACTTGGGCCTGCGTTCCTGAGACCCTGAGACTTCCTTTCAATAAACAGCCTAATCTTAAATGTTGATTTTTTTTGCATTTGGGTCCATTCCTTTGTTTATATTTCATGTGTTTGTGCGGTTTACTCTAATGTACTCCTTCACATTGATCATTATTGATTGAGGCAACAGCGCTTACAGCTACATGGAGTGCATCTATAGACTCAACGGAGACATACAACTACATATAAGTTTTGTTACAAACTTGCTAGTAATGCATTTGTATTTTTAAGGCTTTTTCTGTTTCTATTTGAACATTTGCAACTTAACACTTAGCACAACACCCTGTACTAAAGTAGATTCTCAGAGAAAGTGATGCTTCATTAAAACTTGCGTTTCCGAGCTGTAAAAAGCTGTCGCGTATGCTCCAAACTCAAACTACAGCTTTGAAGGAGCTGAATGTTGAATGACACAAATAGCAAATACACACCGTGGCAGGGTTAGAATGCACACTGAAGCGCTTATTAGCCTAACTGTATCTGCCTCTCTCAGCAATGTTCTTTGTTTTCTTTATCCGCTCTCGCATAACAAAACTCCACCATCTTCCCGGTGACTGATTGTAACCATGGCGATGAACTTGAATGAACCTATGTACAAAAAAACACAAACACAGTAACCTTAGACTGTCAGAGAACAACAATATGAAGTGTTCCAGTCTCTCCCAGTATCTCCCGATTTGCCACCAACACAAACGGCCTCTCAAACAAATTGCAAATGGAGGAAGTGTGTTTATTCATTCACTTTACTGCAGGAGGATAAAGAAATGACTCCCAAACATCCCTGCACCTGACCTTCAGTGTTATTAAGGAGACTTCTTTATTCCTGACACTATCACGGCTCCTCCCCGAAAGAAAGCAATTCATCCATTTTCCAATAACTTACCACCCATAGGCAATTATATCTGGTTTTCTGCCACCTCTCTGCTTCTCAATAAAGTGCTCATAAACGGGGAGGGCAAAGATGCGAATGAAGGAAGTGATTTTAAAAAGATTGTCGGGTAAGTGAGGAAATGAGATTGTGAGAAGGTTTGAGAAGTGTGGAGATAGCAAAAAGTGATATTAAAAGGCAAGAGTTAAAAGGAGGGATGGGGAGAGTGGAGGATGGGAGCACAAGCTGTGGATCTGACATGTCAGAAGCTCACAAGCTCTGTTTTTCAGCTTTTTTTTTGCTCCTACAGTGTGGCACATTTGAAATATTCATATCATTTCCAGGCGTATATTAATAAAGGCTCAGTATGAATCAGTAATTAGTACGTTTTCAAAATATCTGACAATATAAAATGTAATGTCAAACCGTATTTGTGTCATTTGATGTTAGTGACATTAATGACAGGGTGGCCTAGGCAATATTAGCAAATTTCACTCTCCCAGTTGAATTCTATAACTGTGTGAACATCATTAACATACAGTATGTCATATTTGATGAATATTATATGATTCAACCTAGGTTAAAATATGGTTGATAAAATACATTTTAATGGCAAACTACATTTCACCAAATAAGGCAGCAAAAAATCAAAATGTAGTGAAATAATAAAGTCACTATTCAGTTTTATTTTGATTTTGTTAAATAACTAAAACCTATTTTGCATTGTGCTCATTTCCCACTGCAGAGACCTGTGTGATGCCTGCAAAAATAACACTATCCACATATTGAGGCTCTTTGTTTATGGTCAGTTGAAAAAAGAAAAGTTTTGCTCCAAATATTTTATACCGTCTAGCAACAGCAGATCATTGTGGACATTTGATGCAGAGTAAATAACAGTTGGTCAGATCAGTAAGATAAAAAGTTTCCGCATGAGAGAAGAAGACGGCCCCGTGTGCCCCTCTACACACCTGACACTGGACACACCGTCTCACCTGGGCTTGTGAGAATTAGTTAATTGGTCCCTGAGGAATAGGCAACATGTGGCACGGTCCAATGAGGCACTGATGAGTCATAGATCCAGTTGTTTGGGTGGTTAGTAGGTTTCAGGTGCAGTGCACATCCCATTAGGCCATGGACAGCAGTTGGCAAGCAGGCACGGAGCTGAATGAATTAGGCCAAAATAGCACAGACACAGCATCTGGACACTTCCAACAAATGATGTAGCATTATGCTTAGCACCAAGGCCCATCGAGCATTTACTAGGGACTTAACCCAGTCATTTAGCAGGACAGGTGCTAAATAATTCTGCTAGTAGACTTTCACATTCTATGGACATTTAGAGAATAGTAATAGTAATGCTATCTCCTATTTAGACTGAGGCTTTTTTCTTTCTATTCACAGATTTGATGGGAACCTAAAACAGGAAGTGGAGAGTCACGCAAACATGACTTAAGCGTGATAGCTGTTTAATCGGTTTCAGATGTTCACAACAGCTGTCAATCACTTTCCATACAAAGCATTAAGAAAAAAAATCATTAATGTTTGAAACAGTAGGAGTATTTTGTCAGAAATATGCTGAGGTCTCTATCATATGACATTTGGGGCTGGTCAAGTTATTCCAGATGTGTTATAATGTACCAACAATAGTCACGGACTACAGTCTAACACTATGTTTTTGCAAAGGTGTTCAGCTTGTATATTTTTCTATAAGCCCTGCTGCTGGTTTCTTCAAGGTCCATGTTAACTTCACCTCCTTCTTTAACATGTTGAGCTCCTCCAGAGAGACTAATAATACACTCAGCTATGGTATCACTAC
This sequence comes from Rhyacichthys aspro, assembly GCA_036850595.1. Lineage (NCBI taxonomy): Eukaryota > Metazoa > Chordata > Actinopteri > Gobiiformes > Rhyacichthyidae > Rhyacichthys > Rhyacichthys aspro. The sequence goes on along the minus strand of CM072148.1, from coordinate 9,652,282 downwards.
TGCTCACTGTAGTGTAGCACTTGGGAGAAGGAAAACATTAGCACTTTAGGATGAATGTACAATAAAACTGGATGAAATACATTTATTTAAGTGATAATTGTATGCCTTAAAAAGTGTGAGCTGAAATTGCATTTTTTTTCCTCTAAGAAGTTGAGTGAATAAAAAAAAAAAAAAAAAAAAAATTGTGAGCACTTACACTTACTGTAGACCATTCACTTGCACAAATGGACTGAATATTATACAGAGATCAAAGGTCTCCACAAGTGAGAGCATTGAGCACAGAAAAGAACGATCTTCATACAGTGTGGGCAGAGACGGTGAGAGTGACAGTACATTTCTTCAGGTCTGATGCAGCCACTGGAATGAAAAGTTAATCTGTAAGGATGAATGTCCTATATACTTGTACTCTCAGGGTCATATATAATGTATTTTATTTGAAACTGCATTACCTATGTGAGATAACATTGAACAGTTTGCACACCATTGCCCACTGAAGCCAGAAACTAGTGTAAACAAAACATTTTAAACAAGAAAGACAGAGATTCATATTATTATTACAGTTTATGTGTTATTCACACATAAAATGCAGAAAAGTTAACAGATGTAACAGTTGGCTCAGAAGAAGAAACCATGATTCCTATAGGTTTCCTCTAAAAAAATGCAGTATCATGAGCTGTGTCAGAAATCCTCATAATCACTGGTCTTCAAAATTGTAGTGGACTCAAGTGTAGCATCGTTCCTTCAGTCCTCTGTGAAAAGTACAAGTGATGTTCACCAGAAAAAACAGATCTTAAGGCTTTGCGTCAGTGAAAAAAGTGTTAAAAGGAGAATGTACATGACATGTTCAGATGATACATAATAATATACTCAAATTTTGTTTTTCACGTTGTTTTTTACTTGTCAAAAGTCCTAATGCAGTGGTGTCAAACTCAAAGTGGTGAGGGGCTCCGACAGTTAATAAGAATCTTTTCAGGGGCAGAAACTGTGACATTTGGAAGCTCCTATTATATTTTGAACGTGAGATTTCATCTTCATTTGAGTCTTACAAAAGTTATCATTAATATTAATTTCCTTGAACATGTTTTAGATAGAATTGAAAAGGTTTTCGTTTGGATTTGAACAGGTATTAGATGGATTTCAACAGGTTTTTGATGATGAACTGATCTTTATATATATTTGTAGCAAAAACTCAAATCCATTGAAAACCTGTTCAAATCCAATCAAAACCAAGTGCCAACACAGCCCCAAACATTGCAAAGGGCCGCATTTGGCCCCTGGGCCTTGAGTTTGACATGTGTGTCCTAATGTCATTGTGATCAGATTATACGTTATTTAAATAAGGAAAAATACACAAGAGGAATGACATGGCATGGTTTAATTCCCCAAAATGTTATATATTTGACATGAAAATCCAGTATATAAGGACATATGCTGCAGCCCCAAAAACTTTTTTCTGCCTCAACACACTCATGCCAAAGTCGGATGATTGCGAGGACTTGGCAGAAGAGATATTTTCGAGCTTGTGTGTAATTACATGCGCGTATTTATGTCTCTGACTATCAGACAAGAGTTTGTAAGTGTGCAGGTTTTAGAAGCTTATACAGAAGCGAATAAGTAGCTACCGCGCCGTCTTCTGAAGGATGTACGGCTGCATGTGCTCAAAGTGCGGAAGCCTCGATAAACACAGATGAAAAGGGAAAGTGGGAGGTGGGAGGAAAGCTGGACAGAGTCAGTCATCTCTGTCTAATGACTGGTAAAATCTCACCCAAAATGGCAAAAAGCTTGTTGCTCCGCGTCCAAGGCCACACAACACAAACATTATCAACAACAATCAAACGAAAAAGCCCACTGATCAAACCAGTGCGCTACGTGCTGCAAAGTGAAAACAGACGAGCATCTGCTAAACAAAAAGTATGGCCAAAAGCAAACAAATGGATGTGATTGTAGCTTGAGCACTGAAGCAACTTTACAAGGTAATAATGTGACATTTGGTGTTTACAGCTCGTTCTGCAGCCCTAAACGCGGATGGGAAAATCAATTAACACAGCTGTAAAAACTCAATGTCAGTGACTCGTTATTTTAGAGATCGGAAAAATTATGAATTGATGACAGGACAGGACACAGCAAAAGATTAGGGCAGCACACAATAAAAGATAAAAGGCTTATAAAAAGCACGAGACCTCCAGGAAATAGATAAAGAGATCAGATGTGCCTTATTATTCTTGACAGGTGAGTTTGATTTATGTCATTTGCTCCTAAAATAAACTTTGTAGATAAGAAAAACCTTTCATAGATGCACTTAATCACAAAGAGCACCATGTGAAAGAGGAATAAAAATGTTCCAAAAAATGACGGATGAGAAGATGTTCATATTTGTCTGTAACAAATAAGAATTTCCCTTTGGGGATAAATAAAGGAATTCTGATTCTGATTCTGATGTACATTTCTGTGGGAATCATGTATAATACCTACGCTAAATGGCCTATTAAACTGGAGCAAATGATACAAAGAAAAAGATGTGTAGATATTAGCTTGTAGTTGGTCATTCTATTGACTTTCCAACTAAAAAAAAAAAATAATAATTTTTTGGAGCTCAGAAAAAAACGGTTTTTTTAGATTTTTTTTTGCCCCCCCTCACCCCCAACTTTTTTTTTTTTTTTTTTTTTGGAGTTGCCCTCGAACAAAAAATAAATAATTTCTTTTTTTGGTTGCCCCCTAAAAAAAAATAATAAAAAAATAAATAATAATAATTTTTTGAGTTGCCCCCTAAAAAAAAATTGACTACAGTGCAAAAAAATGCCTCTACAATAAACTGCTGTGTCATCAAACTGTGTGTGATTTATCAGATTTGTGATATGAATATTCACATTTCCAAAATCAATTTTCCAAATTTAGAGATGTCTGCTGGCATCTTTGATTTGAACATAATCATGTAACAAACTTTTTCCAGCCTTCACTGCAGTAGTTGGGTTTTCTTCTCTGTGTTCAGGGCCAAAATAATAGAGCTCTGTGGGACTGAAGGAGGGCTATTTGTTCAGTAGGATTTGTTGGCACCAAGTGAAAATATCAGATACCAGACATTAAACACTGTATTATCTGACGACAAAACAGCTGCATTGGGTTTAACATATACATGAATTATATGTTTCTTTCATGCTGACCAAAAAGGGTTGCATTAATGTAGAAGTTTGATGGCTTTAATAGCGTTTTACAGCCCATAACTTTTAAATGCCATCATTATGTGGTGTGTCTGCCACTAACACATCCCATCGCTTCATCATTGTCACTGAAACTGTTTTATAAACTGCACTTTAGCTTTATTTGTATGACCCCCTGCCATCAGAATCACTGCCACCCACCATCCCCTGCAGAGCCTGATGTGAAGAGCCATAAATATGCAACTTGCCGTGTATTAATCAAACACAGAAACATGTGGAGGCATTGGAGTTATGTTTTTGCAAAATTAGGCCTGTACACATATCGTGCTTTGATCTGTTTGTGAGTCAGATTGGTGTACTATATAATTAACATTTCATTGATAACATTCTTTTTGGACAAACTGTGAAACATCCCATGACAATAACGTCCTAAAAATGACAAATAATGATTATAACGACACTTTTTTTTTTTGTCTGAGTTGCAAAGATGGTCATCATTCCCTATGCGAATGCTGAAGCTAATTGATTTTTTTCTCTCCAATGCAGTGAGGAGCAGAAAAGGAGCGACTGGTGACAGACTGTAGGCGGACAATGCTAGCCCGGAAAAGCACCGTGAAGCTCTTGTTTTTGTTATCACCGGCATTAGTCACAAGGGAAGGGAATACATTTGAGCCGAAAAGAAAAAAATGAAGGCATGTGAAGCTGGCCACGCTGCTACTGTGTCATCCATGTGGATAGAAATCACTGTTTTATTGGTATTTAACTCAGGCTCCACTGCCTCTGGGTTATTGTTGAGGACATATAACATAGACAAATTATGTACACTTATAAAACACATCAAAACAATGAAGAAAAAAGTCTATTATTAGTGGTAAACAGCGCTGTACTGTGAATCACTTATTAATGCAACAAAACGGAAAATAGGGCAGAGAAGAAAAAGTTACATTACAACATTCGACAGGACATTTGAGATAATGACAAATGAGATCTTGATCCTGATGTACATTATGTGTCATCAATGCGTCAATGACAATCGTTGATAGTTATGATAGTTAGGTCAATCTCATCCATATCCGAAGGCAGGGCTGACAAAGCTGTTTGTTCTTTGACGCTCTTTGGATCTCCAACATGAAAGCAAAGACAAAACGCAAAATGTGCTCTGTTCTCCCCCCATCCCCTCGTTGTTTTAGTAGAGCAGATCTGTCAATTAGAAAGCTGGATAAAACAAAAAAAGGTTAAAGATATTATTGTCTTTTACCAAAATGGTGAAACTCAATCTCAAGCTCAGAAAGGCTGTAGGAGCTGGACGACCTCTGGAACATGACTTGTTACCTTTTACTGATTTTGTTTTCACAGATACTAGCACTAACTTTGATGTGCACAAAAAAATCTCAGAGCTACAGACCTAGAGGTAATTATCAGATGCATACACATATTGATTGTGTTTAAGCTGAATTTCATTGACTCACATTGATTTCCCTGAGCTTAATACAGCATGGCTAACCTTAATGATTTATGTTACACCTTAAATGTTAGTGATCACAGAAACAGATTTACAACCCCATAACATAATAAATATCATAACCGATACACACATTATGGATGGGCTCCTCGGGACTTGGCCCTTTTGTGACATTTGGAAAGGGTAAGAGGAGCATCACTCATACACACAGATACACAGCTTTGACCTCTACACCATCAGGTGCTAGAGTGAACCCGCACACCCCCTGCTAGAGCTCAATACTCAGATTAAACGTCAGGATTTGGATTAGTTTAGCCCTGCGGAGTTTGGACAGAGCACACTCATTTCACCTGGCGATCCTACAGAGCACAGACACCACCCACGAAACCACACATGTCTCCGGAAGTGCAGATACAAACACACAGGTCAGGTAAGAATTATTGTTTGGCATTTACTGATGAAGGCTGACATTATAGAGATGAACTTAAGAGAATGACTAGTAAATTAAGGCTCTTGCAAAAATAGTCATAGGCAAAAGAGTATGTTTGAAATGCAGTGGGAAGGAAAAAATAGTCTTTTAACCTTGGCTGTAAATTCATAAAACCTGACTTCTCCAGTTGCATAAACAGCAGAATAATGCATTAAACTTGTCTTTTTTATGAGGTTACATTTAGAATCCTGGACTGATTCTGGGACTGATTATTTCTGCCACAAATTACAGAATACTTAAAAAAATTACCTCTGCAACAGAACTCATCGATAAGTGGCTGTGCAGTCTTACATAACCACTAACAGCCGCTGCACAGCAAGCCAGTTTGTTCACAACCCTTAAGAGGCATCACTTCCTTCTCTTAAATGGTCAGATTTAGCAAAAGATTGCCTGGCTTGACCGTTGTGCTCCTCAGCAGTCAGTAAAAATCAGATCATTGATTTCTTTGGTACAAGGTTTGAAGAAAGGCCAGACTAAAAAGTGTGTGAACAAAGCCAGCGACTACTGGTCTGATTTAGCACATGACAGCATGTCAGAACCCTGCGTCTGCTCTATTAGAGATGCTTTGTCCCGTGATCTCCTCAATTTATATTTAACAAGGAGATCTAGATGCTTTTGCCGCACCAGTGTGCTCTTCATTCTGAAAGGTTGGCAAAAGAATCACAGCCCCGAGACTGGGGTCAATACAGCGGGTTTGACTGTTTTTATCTGCTCAGTCTGTCTGAGAGGCTGCAGCTCTCTGCCTGGAGATGAGTCACTGCTGGAGAAGACAACACTGCAGCACTGCTGCCACCCACTGGTCACTGCAGAGACTTTCTCAGAATTACCTCATTATCTAATCAGTTCACTCAAAAATGATCCGCAGTCTGGAATACAAATAACCACATTATGTTAGAAAACAAGATTCAAAACAAGGTCTGGCTTTATTTAAGCTGTCAGACTTATTTTATTTCTCTATTTACTAAATAAACTATTCAATAACATACATTTTAAAGGCTAAATCCCAAATCCAAGTATTTTGAAAGCTATAAATCACAACATTTAATTGAAGCATTCTCCATCCCATCAAGCCTCTACTGGAGTTGTGCACAAAGCATAATCCTTCAAGATATGAAACATGAAAATCCTGATGTGTGGAAGAACTGTAAACCCTTCATGTAGTGACCTCTGATGCCAAGTGTAGTCCTAGGTGTGTGTGACCTACATCTCTCCAAATGCAGACAGTAAAGTTTCAGTTGTACTTAGTTAGACCTTGTTCAAGGTAGACTTTTGGCATATTCCCACTGTGCTACCTAATGCTTCCAATTTTTTACATTTTTGCATCCAACCAGAAAGATGCCAATGTATGCTTTGCTGTATTAAAAGGGATACATGTTTTGTAACTGTGCCTGAAACTATTATTTGTTAGACTACATAGACATCAACAGGGGACAAAAGGGTACTCTTGGTAGGCCTGTTATACCACTTTGTACCACTAGATTGAGTCATGAACTACCCCAAGGTTCTTTTGCTACAGGCCATTTAGAACACCTAGAACACTCATGTCTGTGCCTAAAGGTAAAAAAATGATATGTTCTGTTAAAAAACGTTCAAATAGTTTTCTGCCAGTTTCTCTTCACCAGATGTGCATGTGTTTGTTTGAAAACATGGACGCACCAGAAAAAATAACAAATGCACATACTTTATATACATAATGCATCCACAAACACAAGCTCACACATTTTCATCACATTGTTAGTCTCTTCTTCATGTATTTGTACTATCTGTCTGCAGTCATCTCTGTGTTATTACCCATCACCTTACAGCTTACCTCACATTCCTTGTGAATCCGTTGCATTACTTTGTCATACTCACGTTATTCTTTCTCAAACCATCTTGTTTTATCTGTTTCCTGCGAGTGAACACAACACAGGTATCATCAGATAAATTATGGTCTTTCTGGTTGTAAACATCATTACCAAATAAAGGACGCACACAAAATTGCACAACATGAAAAATTGATTGCTAGAGGCCTTTGGCATAGCTCTCTTCAGTCCAGAAAGGCACTATCAGCCTAATTGTCCACAGTTAGACTTTGGATTTCTGGCTTCAAAGGGAGTAAGAGACTGCGGGATTGAGCCATCTATTTATCAAGATTATAATTGACATTACTCACTTTCTAAGTTTAATGACTCTCTGGTGTCTGAAGACTTCTCCTGCTGTCTTGTATTTTCTCCATGCTATAGCTAAACAGTGTAATTCATTCATTATGAATGAGGCTCTAAATTAGGTTAGCACATATTTAATCATTTATGTGGACTCACTTCTTTGACTAGCCTGCTAAATCATTAATTGCAAGTTTTGAAGATGCGCGTTCCACGAGCCGCGTGCACATCTGAAAGTTGGAAGACTGTGTCTGCTTTTATACTTAGGTTATGGTTTGTACCTGAACTTCAGACTGAACGTTAGCCTTCTAGATTTCTAGATTTTTTGCCAAGGATTTATTTAAATAGTATTCCAAATCAAGGACTTTTGCTCACCCCACAAACAAACCATCTAGAGATGCAGAGTTACTGTGCAAATGTATGTTTATTGTGATCATCTTTGGCTTTGGCTGTTTGAATAGAAGACTATTGTTATGTAAATATTTTTGCAAAAAACATTAGCATTTAGCGTAGGGGGCTATCATTTTAAATTTGATTAAATTACAGAAGAAAGATTGTGTGATTATGTCTAGAGTATGATCATTATTATAACTTTTAAAAGTCGTAAAAAAAAAAGTAAAAGTAGTAACTCTAGCTTTTTATCTCTGAAATATGCATTAGTCATAGTCAAGGCCCCACAGACTGAAACCAAAGTATACCAAATCCAAGAGAATTTGTGGTCTTGAAGGGTGACCAAGTATAAATGTGTTTGACTCCAAGAAGTGATGTCAACACAGATGTCAAGACAGAGAAATGCTACAGAATTGCAATAACAAGACCGGCTTTTGCTGAATATTACACAATCAGCACCTACAATTATTGTTACTGTGTGTGGTGACAAAATTGTTGTCTATTGCCGTGCTCAAAAGTGTGTATAGGCTTTTCTATTTCTCATGCAATAGCTTTAGAGTTGCATGGTGACCTGGTTAGACCTCAGCCTTATCTCACCTCCTCTGCCACCTGAATGCACAATGCTATATCCACCTCCTGCCTTGCCTCCCATCATACACAGCTCACAATTGATGTGGTGGTCATATTTATTGACTCATGCGCAGGACAGATTACAGCCTCTGCAGAAGTTGAATCATGGGTGTATACTAATGATAGTCCCATTAGGCCTTGTGGTACATTTGGTTTGTGTCATGACATATTTAATAACTACGACTAGGTGGCGACACTTGAACGGGAAAGACCATAGGGAGAGAAGTTATGGGGATACGCTCTTCTGTGTCTTAATCTCAACCAAATTTAAATGTCATCAGGATCAATTATATGTCTACACCGTGATATCTTCAATAGTATGTTATTATGTTGACTGCAGATGTGTTAAAGGGTGAAAACTGTCAAATTTATACTATAAAGCCAGTTTTATTTGATTATTTACTCACCCATAGATGGGGATGGCTGTGCCTTTGATGACGTTCAAGGCTTACGAGTCGATGTCAGAGAACTCGAACAAAACCGGAAGTGCATGATGAGAAAACCACCCAATCTGATGTGGTGGTTGAAGCCTGGTTTAAGCTTCTCAACTAACGTTTGTTGATATATTTAAAGGATCGTGGGGGTTTTTTTCTAAACGTTTTCCTCGACTTAACCTAATCCTCCTGAACCAAAACGTTTCTCTTTCTTTGACAACAGGAACGAAGTGTCAGGTAGGAGACAACGCTCAACTAGCTTTACATTGAAAGCTAAAGCTAACTGTGTTACAGAAATTTAGCACAACGATTTCCGAAAGTTTCTTTTTAATCTTTGATATGTTAGGGGCAACGTAGGTGAAAAGGAGAATGTGATGTTAGCAGCGTAGGTACTTTTGTAAATTATTCAACGTTAAGCTAACAGGTGATGAATGAGCTAGCTCCTTTTCGTTATTTCTCTAGTTTCCTTTAAACATAGGTTATACTGAAGCTTATGAGGATATATGGACACCTTCAAATAAATACAAGTCTAATGTCACGCAAGTTAGTGTTTGAAACAGTGAGCTTTATCTTGAACAAATGTGAGGTGGGCATATATGTTTGGACTTATTATTCATGCTTGGACTTACATATAAGTAAGAATAAGTGTGCAACAATTCAAAACCAGACAATGTTGTTGTATTTCAGGATGGATCCAGCTCTACTCAGGGAGCGGGAGCTGTTCAAAAAGAGAGCTCTCTCCACTCCAGCTGTAGAGAAAAGACCTGCTGCCTCAGAAACAGGGTCAAATAAGAAGAAGAAACCCAAAGTTGAGAAGGACAGCTCATCAGGGTCCAAACACAGTGCTGGTAAGAAAGTGTGTTTTTGGCTTTTGTAATAAATAAGGAACTATAAAGAGAGTAAATGACACAGAACAAATGTTTATAATCAGTAATCAAACCTGGGTTGCTCTGTAAATGTAGGTGAGTCACAAATAAGTCAAATAAGCCAAGGAATATAACTATTCTCTAACCTTTAAAGGGACATTCTTTCCTGAAAATAAAGATAGTTTGAGCAGGATGATGTCACATTAATATTAAAGCTGCCAAAAGGGGAAACATCACTGGACTGGCTAAATTTTGCACTAAATGAAAAAAAACTACAAAAAAGTGGAATCATCTTTAAATTCTTCTGTGTTGCTGTTGCGTTTTTCATCAGATCTCATTAATTGAAGAACAGACTCATGGGTGACTCATGGGTGACCATTTATTAGGCATTGTTGTGGTAAGGCATATGAAATCATACATTGTGCTCAACGTGGCATTGTAATTCACATCACTGTGAAGCATCAAAATGTTACTTATTTTCTTCATTACTGAACATCTTTACAACACCGGTTTACTTTTACTACAGAACAGTGGAACACAGGTTTAACTCAAGCAATGATGATGTGGAAAAGTTTTTTTTCTCATCTGCTGTCCATAACTGTCTAATTTTCAACAGCATTCATTGTGTTACATTTTTCTGAGGCTTATAGAAGCTCCCAGGTTGGGTTGCAGTGGTGTAAATAGTCAACTCAATAACCTTCCAGATTTTCTTTATATACATATTTAAATGTATTTGATGTAATAATTAATAGTGAAAAATAAATTCATTAAATAAAAAAAAACAAAAAACGAACATATGAATTTACATCACCAGATTATTGCGCAGTATTCTTTTCATTACGGCTTAACACAAATATATTCATACTTCCCCCAGTAGCATTGTCAGAAAATATAACGTTGGGATTTCAGAACAATTAGTGCTATTGACTTTAGACGTGCAGAATGATTGTCCTCCAAGAAAACAAAGCATGAAAACTTGAAATTGCAAAGCCTTTGTCAAGTGTTTTGAGGCCATTGAATTAGTAGCACAGCTACCACCCGTTGGCTTCGTTTAGTTGGACTTCAGATGTAAAAGGTGAGCTTCTTGATTCGCCAAAAGGATGTAATGGTTAAATGTATGTAAGTGTTAAATGCATTTTAACACTTCAATCCAAATTGAAAAAAGAAAAACCTTTTTCATCAAAGAACTGCTCTCCTCTTAGCAGAGAGCAATTGAACAACAATCCGGACATTTTTGGAGTCCTGATCATCTGGTGATGCTGTGGTAATGCTCATTTCGAGACTGAAGCCCAATTCCTTCCTCGCCTTTATTTTTGCTGTCTTTATACAATCTCTGTTTGAGATTCTGGCACCTTGCAGATGCCAGTCATCAGCCTGCTGCAGCTCCCTGGGCCCTCCGCCTGTAGCTGGAGATGTGTTTTTCCTTTGGCACAGCAGCCACAGTCCAGTAGCTCATAGAGCACGGCCAAAGCAGCCAGAGACAAGACGGTGAGGATAAAGAGCAGGAGGATGACAAAGCAGGCTACGTTCCAGCCATCATGAAAGGGGTAGACCTCCTGCACCTGCATGGAGACATAGGACAGAGGCACTGCTTCGGGGAAGTGACTTGGCTCAACGGTGGTGGTTAAGTTGGCCATAGTTTCTAGACAAAAGAGAGAAATAAATAGTTAAATGACAATGCATAGTTTCAGGTTTAACATTACATTATTGAGACCAAAATGAGTGTTGAAGGACTTTAGTTGCCATGATCATATATTGAAAGATTAGATTATGTTTATCTATTACATGTTAAAGTGGATACAAAATCATCATAAATCAAATGGCTACATAGCTTTGTAGTGATTTTTCAGTAAAATGTGGTAAATAATTAAAGTTTGTAATGTTTTAAAGAAAAGCAAAACTCATTGATTCCATCTGCTTGGAACAAAAACAGCCTTGAAAGTCAAATAGCCATAAAATATAGAAAAGTGTTAATTCTTGTAAAAAAAAAGAAAGAAGAGTGCTGTGTCCAATGCTAACTTTGTTTTCCATGCTACCTGAAACTGTAACATGAACCTGATGTTGTGGCTTCATGAGAGAAACGTTACCAAAGTAGCTTAAATCTCCAGTGGTGCACATTCATCCATCGAATTACACTTTCTGTTCAACAACAACAAAATAGCTCATAACAGTACGACACAACTGTGAGAAGGTTAATAGCTACATGAGAGGAATCTAATTGTAATTACAGAATTACCCATAGTTCTTATAGTTCCTCATTTTCCTGTTGGCTCATAATTAGGTAATAGAATAAAATGTTATTTCACTTTCCAAATGTCTCAGCTAATATCTGTGTGGCGTTTCCTTTTTTAATTACACATAATGTAATTGCAGAAGATAACTCCCTGTTTCCTCTTTAGGATCATTTTAATGACAGACCCAGCTCACGTCATTAACCTAACTCATTACCACAACAACAATGTGATTTGTTCTGCCTTGTTCTGATTTGCCTCTCCAGGTTTTACCCCCCAGGTCTTATTTGCTCCTGTTGTCAGTCAGTTAGACACAGAAGGACCCGCCTCCGGCATCTGTTGCCTCACCCCAAATGAGCCCCACCCCAGTGAGGTGTTGTAGGGGCATATACAGTTGTAATGATTACACTCTTCTGTTACTCAGGACAGGCTCCTCAGATCCGCCGGCCCTCACACATCCTGTCAGTGTACCACACACAGAAACATGAAGCATGTGGTTCATTTGGGACGAGAGCAGACAGATCCATGTTTATTTAATCACATGCGTTTGTCCTCAGTCTTGGCCTCAATATTATAAGCACCTCAACCCTTTAGTTGAACATTCATTTCATACCTAATGCTGTAGACTTCTTTATTTCTATTCTATTTATGACCAGACATGCTGCAGTCAGTGTTTTGAATTTAGCCCTCTAATGCCAGATTACTTCATCCAAAAACCCCAGTCTCGTTGACACAGTAAGATCAGACTATACCCTGTGGCTTAAATTCTCACCGGATTTATTTATGTCAACACAGAGGCAGAATGTTAGGGATGCTGTTATTAAAAAATGCGCTCTTACCAGTGTGCGGCTTGGTCTTTACAGGATGCTTTCTGTTTTGGCTGCTCCACCTATCACTCTGTCTCCCACTCTCTCAGCCTCCCTTCCTCGACCCGTTTTCCTCCTCATGCACTTTGAGCTGACACTCGATGGCTCCCTCCGCCACTCCTTGCAGCTCTTAATGGCTCGACCGAACGGCGCAGGCTCCTCTCTGCCATTGGCTCTCGGCTTTTAGCCCTGCCTCTGCACCATTCGTTTACCAGCCTGTCACAAAATTCAGCGTCCTGCCCACAGAGCGCGCACTGCAACAGAAGCTCCCGCCCACACCATGAATCATTCATGAATCAGTGTCGCTTTGCAATTTTCATTGGCAAGTGCTGGGTCCAGACTGTCTCCACGGGGGAGCAGTATTATTGAAGTTAAAAACAGTGAATAGAACAAGCTGGTTGTACCGCACATCACTCCGAACAGGTTAAAAAGAAAGGATGCTCTAGCTGTATTTTGTATTTTATTCCTAAAAAAAAAAGCATAAAGAAGCAGGCCTTATCTCTGACCACAAAAACAATGATGCCTTGGGGTAATGGACTGCTATTGTGAAAAAGTAGTAGAAAAGTTTAATAGAAAAGCACCAAAATATGCTGTGACATAGCCTTATTGTAGCTGTACAAATCCATATCACAATGAATGATTTTCTAAATATTTACACTTTCCTATATATGGCACCAGTGGAAGTTAATATGAACACAAAACAGATATCAGAGTTCATATCAATGTCACATTTCTAATATCATTCTCATTTCCTAATATTAAACAACCCTGATGCAGATATAGCATTGTTATCCTGTCAAGCAATTTTAGCAGCTCCTTTTATTGCGCCACTTTGTCTTTTAACAACAATAAAAAAGTGGAAAATCTATGAAACAATCCAACAGCCACTACCAGTGTTTTTCATTTTTTCACAGAATCCAGTAATGGCAATTTTAACATCAAGGCAAGCTCTGGGTACAAGTTTGGCTGCTTGGCCAAAATAGTCAATTATATGAAGGTATGTTGTTTTTATTCATTATTTCTCTGAAAAGAAGCTCTCGTTTTTTAGAGCAGGATTCAAGATGAAGATTTTCTACATTTAGATCTGCCCTATTTTGTTGCGCTCTTTAAAAGCTTGACAGTGAGCTGAATCAGATGTGTCCTCTTTGTAACATTTGCTCCGTGTTTCTTTCTGATTTGTGAACGGCTTGTTTATCATGTGATGGCTCTGTAGAGTGATAACAGACCCTGAGTGTGTGACTCATACTCCAGAAGTAACACTCATTTTGCCAGATTTTCTCATTGAATGCATGCATTTTTGTGCCATCTGTTGATTATACTTCTACTGTGTGTGTAATACTCTTGCAGATATTAGTCAACATACATTTGTTTTGAATTTCACTTATTGATGTTTTTCTGCCTTTGCTACAGACAAGGCATCAAAACGGTGACACCCACTACCTGACCCTAGATGAGATTTTGGATGAGACCAAACTCCTTGACATTGGCATGAAACAGAAACAATGGCTCATGAATGAGGTCTGTTTCTGTCATGTTTCAGATGTTTCTGCTAATTTTTGTTTTTTACAAGTCACACATTGTTGTTCACTTGACATTGAAGACCAAGATCTCCTCTCTGATAATAGCCATTTATAATCCCAATGTTTCAGTTTCTGGTTTTAATTGAGTGTGTATATTGCAGGCTCTAGTGAACAACCCCAAAATTGAGGTTCGGGATGGGACATATGGCTTTAAGCCCAAGTACAATCTAAAGGATAAAAAAGCCCTACTGAGGCTGCTGGACAAACATGACCAGCTCGGACTAGGAGGTGTGCTGCTGGATGATGTAGAGGAAGGGCTTCCCAATTCTGCCAAGGCCATTAAGGTAATGCACCATAATAGCTTTAAGCATAATGTCTGCCAATGATGACGCTAAATACATTCTGTACATTCCGCCGACTTAAAATACAGATACTCCATTGAGAGTAAAAATCTTTTTATATTTATCTTGCACAGGCTTTGGGAGATCAGATCATCTTTGTTACAAGACCAGACAAGAAGAAGATTCTTTTTTATAACGACAAACACTGCCAGTTTGTGGTAGACGAAGGCAAGTATCCCTCAGCATTGTAGTAAAAACACCTTCCCTTTATGGTATATGTTATTCCTATGGTTCAGTATGGCACTAATGCTGCATATATGGATGAACTTTTGTTTCACTAAAACTAAAAGTATGCCTCTCTGTTGTGTAGAGTTTCAAAAGCTGTGGAGGAGTGTTCCTGTGGATTCAATTGATGAAGAAAAGATAGAGGAGTATCTGAAGAAACAAGGCATCTCTTCAATGCAAGAAACGGGACCAAAGAAAGTGGTTGGTGTTTTTAGATCTCATTTTAGATTCCCCTTGTTTAAATGTTTTCAGATGCTTTTAATTGATTACTGGTTTTATTGTGTCTTACAGATGCCAGCTCAGAAGAGGAAGAAGCAAGGTGGACAGAGGAAGAGACAGTTCAAGACCCACAATAATCATTTGGCTGGAGTTCTGGAGGATTATTCAGATGGTGTGCCTGCCAAAAAGTGAAATGCCTTTCTTCACTTAATGGCCAGAAACTGATATAAAAGCTGTAATTCAGAAATGGCTGGATGTGGCCACACTACAAAACAAAGACTTCTCCTTTCCTCACTTCTCTTGGTGATCATTGGTCTTGTTGTAGATGAAGTGAATACTGTCGTTTTCTTTCCCACTTTTTTGATCAGTGATGACTGAGGAAGACTGTGGAGGCTACCAAAGTGTCCATCTACATTTTAAAGTAGAAGGCTCATACTCTGTGAGGTTGAAGCGTGTTAATACTTTTTAGTTTTATGTACTATAGTGTCAAGAGAGATGTTTGACAGTTTTATTTGAAAGCCAGCAGCCTTCACCATTTAGCTAGTGTTCTGCAATGCGATTAAATATTATAATTTAAAATTCCATACCTTTTGAAACATTGACATGTTTCTAGAATTTCAAAACTTGTTTTAATAAATTCCATTGTTGCAGGATCTTCCATTAAGATGTCATTAAAGTTGTATTTTTTAAATATCTGTTCAAAAATGCTAATTACATGAGCAGCATTTCATAACTTTTGACAAGTTGCATTGTTATATTATTACTATTTTTACTTGATATTCTATAACTATTGAACGAAAACAACATTTTTTGGTCATTTATTAATCATATCATACAAAACAAAGTTAGACCAGTCAGATATGAAATAGATGTTTGAGATAGAAAACATTTGATAAAGGTAATTCAGAAATAATAATGCACTAGAGTTGTTTTGCACATTCAGACATTATTTGTTAAAATACTTAAGCACTTAATACCAATTCATATAAACCACAATTCCAAGTTCGAACTTCAGCTGGCATTGTGGCCTGGTTTGACAGTTTTCTTCAAATGGTGGTAGTTAGGTAATATCTTCATCAAAAAGTCAAGTTGTAGAGTCTGGGGCTACATGGTAAAGAAAATACAATTATTACACAGTGAACAATGGCAGGTAACGTTACATTTACGTCCTGTTCCTACCTGCGGTCTCTCGGTCTGAACTCTCCTCATGCACCCTGACCCGTAGATGACTGTATTCTCAGGTATGACCTCACAGGTGTTGACCCGGCAGAAAGCTCCAATAATACAGCCGCTGGTGAGGATAACGTTTCTGCCAACATCAGCTGATCGATGGGAATGGACATATTGCAGTGTTAACAGTCTGACATAATGCTGCATACAATTAATATCAGCAACTGGACAAATGCACACAACCTACCTTTTGATTCGATTACATTATTGTCTCCGATCTTCAGAGCTTGTGATGCTATTGCAATGTCAAGGCAAATGTTTTTTTTTAATTATAAACGCAGGACATTTTCAACTTGAAGCAGATTGGTGAAAAGGATACTGCAGCCAACTTCAAAAACATTGTTGATACCAATGATCATCGTTTTTGGTTCTACTTCAGAGTCCGGTGTGATGTTTTCTGGGTAACTAAAAACACAAAATTCTATTTACTATACTGGAAAACTAAATAAAAAAATTTAAAAAAAGTAAGTGGACATTACGCATTGATAATGAGTGCTTGCTCCTCGATCAAGTTGCCTTCTCCAATAACTATAGGTCCTGCTTCTGCAATGATGCGAGCCTTTGGGTGGACCACTGTCCTGGGACCTGTGTGGACATAAACAAAATTCTTGTTTCTAACTTATCACTTGCATTGATAAAGAAATTACTCAAACTGTATGTACTGAACTGCTTACTGATAAAAATGACATCTTACCTATTGTGACATCTCCTCTGATTTCACTTTCAACACAAACTACGGCACCAGCGGCTATTTTGACGCTGTGACAATAATAAAGCAGTAAAAGATCAATACACAACGTTAGCTAAACAAGCTAGCTAACTACTTAATCCCCTGTATACACATACACGAGTTGCTTTTTCTTTACAGACATAATAACCACTTTTTAATTTTCATTAAGTTGTGGGTTGTAAGTTGTTATAACAAGAAAAAAACTTGAAATGACCTTTTCTGAGCGTTTTGTTTATCAGCCATTGCGATATGAGGGATTTCTTCGGGAGGTGCCGTTGGACCTTTCTGTTATCGATTAAAATGCCTGCTGTGGCTGGATTCTTCTTCTTTTGTTACATTATAGTGGATTATCATCACTTCTAGATATTACCGCCACCCACCAGGAGCTTCTATAAATACAGTTTTTCTACTTTTAACTAAACCAGATTTAAATGACTGCAATCTTCTTAGTCCTTTAGTTTAAAGCATCTGCAAGGTGTGACTGACAACTATTTGTTAAACTGTAGGGGTCATTCTGCCTTTCCTGATAAACATGGCTTTAACTTACTTAAATTAAATTTTAAGTTAAATTTCCATTTTCAACGCAGGCCTACCTATTTCAGTTGTTTAATGCCCATAAAATACTTTTGTGAATATTTTAATCTAGTAAAAAGTCACGACCAGTTTGGTATCTAAAGGGATACTTTGAGATTATGCAGTTATATATCAGATCAAAATCAATTTGATACAAAGGCTTGAGCGCTCGGACAGGTGAGGTTTACTAATCTAATTTGTCCTATGCCGCGCCCACTACAACATCAAAACAAGGAAGTGTTTGAAGGGGAATTTTGCTATGCCAAAAAAGAAACAAAATAAAACCACAAAAGACACATCCAATGTGGAGAAGGACATACATACACCGGAAAAAGAAATGAAACACCTAGAGAAATGTGATATATTTTATTTTTCAGTGATTGCTTTGGTCATAGCTGTTTGTGTGGCGCCACTGACAGCTGAAATGTCCATTATTTGTAAGTATTCAGAGGTTTCCAAACGTGAGTCAATATAATAAACACTCCAGTTAGCTTAGCCGCCAAGCTGTGTACTAAAATATCACACAAGATTTACCGGATTATTTATTACCCATAGTCGCCATGATGATGTTTAAACCAAACAATTTCCGATATAACTTTATAGATATAGTATTAGTATACGCTAGCGTTGTGTGCCGCGTTTAACAGGGGTGTTAGCTTTCATGTTAGCCCCATAGCTTTGGATCAAGAAGCGCACAACTAACAAGCGTCTTGCTGTTTGAACTTCCCTCTCGGGTTGTTTTACGGATTAATTTAGCATGTGACCACAGGCACTGCGGCCATAGCTTCAGCTTTCTCGCATGCTTGCCTCCTTTGAGTTGGGTATTGTTAGCCTGCTATCACAGTCTGCAGTAAGGTTACCGACCTTGCTCTCAATCCGTCAGTATGGAGCACATTTCTCGTCTTTTATGATAGTTTTGAGGTGAGTCAAAGATCCTATTTAGAGATGAGATTTAAAGGCTTCACGCTTTAACTGGTTTTATTTGTTGGACATATTTGGCAACAATACCTGAACACAATCTGGATTATTCAACACATAAGGTATGATTTATCTGATTTTGATGAGCACTTTCAAGCTGCTTTGTTCTACTATGTAAGCTTAAGATGAAATGCTAAAACAATGGCGAGAGATGTATCTCATTTTAGCATTGATTTTAAACAGTAAATATTCTTGGTATTGCTGTCATTCATCCATCAAGTGTTCTTCTATTTATTGCAGCTAACCACCACCAAAAACACTTTATCCTGAAAATGGACGAGGCATTACTGACAGTCAACAATGAGCTGAACACTGACGTAACAGTGTCCTGGGTTTCTCAGCAATGTTACCAGGTAGATTCACACACATTTGAATATTAAAACAGTATCTATATATTTATATCTTTCATGTTATTCAAGTTGTGATTTTATCTTAGTGTCTGTACCAGCAACTTGGAGTGGTACCTGCAGCTCCGAGCCTTGGCCAACCTAGTTCAGCTGACTTTGCTGTGAGCACCCAACATGAACTTACAGTAAGGCTTAACGACACTTCCGCCAAGCAGCTCTGCAAGTAAGTTGAGCTATGACAACCAAACGTTTCTTATGATGTTATAACATTAGAATTATTTGCAGTTTGATGAAATAATTGACTTTGTTTTCAATGTTTCCATGTTATAATACTTTAAATTTGATCGCCTAGTGTGACGTTCCACTTTGGGGAACATGGGAATTACTCTCTTTGGGTAAAAAATCTGAACAACAACTCAGAGGCTGACTGCTCGGTGGTCACGGATGCAGACCCAGTAAACAGCTACATACGTGAGTCATTTAAAAAACTAAGCATATCTTTTTGATTAGTTCAAGTTATTAGTAAACAAACTTCATATTTGTTTAATTATCTTCACAGCAATCATAGTAGCTTTCCTTGTGCTGGCTGGATTGTCTTTAGTTTCTGCTATCGGAAGAATAATATTAAGGTAAGGTGAAGAAGAAGCCAATTCTTAAAGCAATTACTGAAAATTGTGAAAACATAGAAACCATAAGAATGTTGCACGTGCTAAATATAAGTTAGCTACTCTACTGTATCTGAAACGATTGATTGACATAATTTGATTTGTCTTGCATGACTTTTATTCATTTGTTCAGTTTAAACGCTAACATCCCCTTGTGCTGAATGCAGTTGTGACAATGTGTATTATGGAGTCAGATCTCACAGCTTGTTTCATTTTGTTTATCCAGACTTGATGCAGTAAGGAGACTCTTCTTCCAAATGACCGGTTCTATGGAAACTGAGAGGTTAATCAACTCTGTAAGTGTTCTGAAAGTAAATATTTTGTTTAGTAACATAGTATGAATTCATTATGAGAAATGAAACACAAATAAAATTATTATTTACATTGAATTTTACTTTTGGATTAGGAACTGGGCTCCCCTGGCAGAATAGTTACAACAGTCACTGACAATATCCTACCTCCTGCTCCCAGCCCCAGCAAGAGGCTTCAATCACTGGACACATTCAGAGGGTACATATTTATTACCTTGAATCTTGGGCATATTACTTGCTACACATGTCTAAATTATTCTTAATATGTACTCTCTCACCTTTTAGTCTCTCTTTAGTCATTATGGTGTTTGTGAACTATGGGGGAGGACGATACTGGTTCTTTAGACACACAAGCTGGAATGGTAAGCCTATTTTTGATCATTCTTCTATCATATTTGTACTCATTGCAATCAGACTTTTGAAGACTTAATATCTAGATGCTTTTATTTTTTTACAGTTAATTTAACCTTAACATTTGTCTTGTTTTCCTTCTTCATAGGTCTTACTGTTGCAGATCTAGTCTTTCCTTGGTAAGATTTGTCTTTCACTTATTAATAAAACTTTTATATACGTTGTCACAGTTACAATGTTTATTTGATGCCCCTTTCTGATGCTAGGTTTGTATTTATAATGGGGACGTCCATTGCCCTGTCAATCAACACCCTGCTGCGTTTAGGCTCAAGCCGATGCTCTCTGCTAAAGAAGGTCCTGTGGAGGAGTCTGCAGCTTTTTGTGATTGGGGTCATCATCATCAACCCAAATTACTGCCAAGGACCACGTTAGTATATAAAAAAACTTTCTTTTTTATTAACAACAATGTGAACATACCACTTGTATTTTTTAGGTTTGTTTAATTTGGTTTTATAATAATGTCAGTTTCCATTCAATCACACTGTGCTCTTACTCACTATAGTGTCTTGGGACAATTTGCGGATCCCTGGTGTGTTGCAGCGCTTGGCCTGGTCATACTTGGTGGTAGCTTGCTTGGATTTGTTAGTGGCAAGAGCTAACCTTGATATCATCACGATGGTTAGCAAAATTTAGTGTCTTCCAAAACAAGCAAGCACTGTTTGAGTTTTTTGTATTTATGTTTATATGTCTATAAAGGGAATACAAATTGAATTTTTCAGGATACTTGGTGGTCCCCTGTTCTTGATATCCTGTTGTACTGGCCTGCCTGGCTGTGCGTTCTTCTATTAGAAGTCCTTTGGCTTTGCCTTACTCTTCTACTTCCTGTACCTGACTGTCCCACGTGAGTTTAAAAAAAAAAAATCTTTAATAAAGGACTACTAACTAACTTATAACACATCTTCCAACAATTTGTTACAGTAGCAAACAACTTAAAATAGTATCCACCAAAATCCATGCAACTTTTCACATGTCATCTGCAAACAAGATACATGATACATATGGAAATGTAACAGTCCTGTGTGATTTTGCAGCAATTTCTTAAAGTGTGCAAGCTCTAAAAAGTTACATAATGTTGTTTCATATAATACACAGGAACTAAATTGAGATAAAATAGAATGATGATTGACACATCTCTTCAATTGCTGTTTATACTACATAAATAATGGTAACAAGCTGCTTTTTTCTCTTCAAAACAGTGGCTATCTAGGTCCTGGTGGAATAGGGGACATGGGGCTGTTTGCTAACTGCACCGGAGGAGCTGCTGGATACATTGACCGCTGGCTGCTGGGAGAGAAACACATTTATCAGACTCCTTCTTCACGGGTTAGTGAGCAAAACAACTGGAAAAAAAGCAGAAGACAGATTTGGTCTTTTGATAACTGCTGATGTTAAGCTTGGACTTCTGGTAAATTAACCATAACCCTGTGTCTGTTTCATTTACAATACAGGTGATTTATGCAACACACATGGCGTATGACCCAGAGGGTGTACTTGGAAGCATAAACTCCATTCTCATGGCTTTTCTTGGATTACAGGTTTGCAACTTGAACATCTCAGACTCTGTTTGATTATAATAGCTGGTGTGACTAAAAACACTCTTCTTCCAGGCCGGGAAGATAATTCTACACTACAGAGACCTCCACACAAGTATAATATCAAGGTTTCTTATATGGGGTCTCTTTTTGGTAAGATCATCTGTGTTGGCTCTCTATAGTAGCAGTTTATGAATATCTGACATATTTTTTAAACATGTGTGCCACACAGGGAGTCATATCAGCGATTCTGACGAGATGCTCCACCAACCAGGGTTTCATTCCTGTCAACAAGAACCTATGGTAATGCATTTATACAACGCTCATTTGTCTCTAAATGACCCCCTTTAACAGTAAACAGTATATGTGGACTTGCATTGGAAAATATTTTTGATAATGTGTGTTGTTGTTTTTTTAGGTCTTTGTCCTATGTGACAACGCTGTCCAGTTTTGCGTTTGTGCTGCTAGTGCTGATCTACTACCTTGTTGATGTGAAAAAGTATTGGTCTGGAGCCCCTTTCTACTACCCTGGTAAATGTTAACAGAGCAATAACTCACTACATGCATTTACACTATTAATAACTTAACATTCATCAGATTTTATATTACAGATTGGTGTCCATTTGTCTTGTTACAATGGTTTCTCAATCTGTTCCAGGTATGAACTCTATTCTTGTGTATGTGGGTCATGAAGTGTTCGAGGAGTACTTTCCCTTCCGTTGGCGTATGGTCAACAGCCAGTCCCACGCTGAACATCTCACCCAAAACCTTGTGGCCACTTCTTGTTGGGTCTTCATCTCCTATGTACTGTACAAGAAAAAGATCTTCTGGAAAATCTAAGCAAAAGCCCCAACCAATAACATCCATGTTTACATCGAAAATGTTGGAGTAAAAATCTGAAAACAAACCTTTTTTGTGGGTTAAGACTTTATATGATCATAGTGTGATGTAAAGACCTTCCAAATATTTGTGAAGCAGCTGAATCCAGCCAAACTAACTCAGGTAGCTGTTATTCATAATGTTTGGAGAAGTTCGTCTCACTTTGCCAATCTGCTTTTCATGTGTTTTATTTCAGATTGTATGGCACAGACAAACAGATGCAGGTTACTATTGATAGAAGACCATATATTTTGTTCACATGAAAAACATGTTTGTAATTTTTCTTCAGATATAGCCATCTGTGCCACTGGTGTCAAAAATGATTCACCTGTTGCATTATACTTGGTTGTGATTGTGACACCTCACATCACACAGTGTTATGTATGGGTACCAGAGAAGATAACTTCTTTTCTTCATCTTTCCTTGACTCAAAGGGGAATGTATTTTTTTCCAAATTTTTTATACTCATGGTTTTAAATGAACAATTTAAATGTTTATATCCAAAATAGTATGCTGACATTTAAAAGAAGTTTATAAAAATAAAAGACATTTTATAGTCATTTGAATGTGTCTTTAGCCTACCCTAAAAGTTATTGTTAAATTATGATGACAGGGTAGTGCAGTGTGTGGCTCCATAAATCAGCACTAGCAGCACAAATGCAAGTTAAGCCAGTGTTGTCACATTGGACAGACCTGAAAGACCAGGTCCAGAAAATACTGGGTGCCACTGTTATTAGGTCTGTTACAGTCACTGAAATACTTCCTCCTGATCCATTTCCTCCTGACTGTGATACAATAACAAACATTTAAAACAATGGACATAACTGCATTTTAGTTTTCATCCTAAAGAGTATCCTAAATATGCTTGGTATGGTATTGCTAGCATTATGCTGTTCTTTAAATTCCTTTAACCCCAAATATACAGTATATAGTATGTTATATAATTACATTGGAAAATGTTTTTTAATATGGAGTTTGTTGACTTCCTGGCCTAGTGCTGATTCCAGGAGCTACCCAGTACACTACCTTGTAATCACAATTTAATAACTGTACTCTTATCAAAATTTACAGTACAACTTAGTGTGCATGTTTTCTTAATCTTGTACAAATCTTCCAAAAGTTGTGACACAACTCAGAGCCCCAAGAAAAGGTTTTAACAAAGGCATCTGGATGTGGGTTTAAAGGTGAAGTTGTTTCGTCCCTCATCTGAAGGATTTAGTCCATTCTGAGCTGATAAGAGAGCTGAGTTATATATCCATCAGAGCGAGAGGTTTAGCCTGAAACTACTGTGACTAGACAAGACTTATGAAAGTTAAAGTGTGGTTTCAGTGTCATTAAGAGTTGAATGTGCAGTGTGAGTGCTGG
This sequence comes from Rhyacichthys aspro, assembly GCA_036850595.1. NCBI lineage: Eukaryota > Metazoa > Chordata > Actinopteri > Gobiiformes > Rhyacichthyidae > Rhyacichthys > Rhyacichthys aspro. The sequence continues at coordinate 9,628,225 of CM072148.1, read as the reverse complement.
TGGGGGAGTCCTTATGCTCCCTTCAGGTGTTAATGTCCTTCTAGAGAGAAACTTGTAAATGGAAGAAAGGCTGTACCTCAGACCACCTCGTCTGTTCAGAGAGGGCTCTGATGGATTTATTACTCAGCTCTTATCAGCTGAACTCAGAATTGACTCGGTCCCTTGGATGAGGAACCAAACGTCTTGACCTTCAAACCTATGTCCAGATGCATTTGTTGAAACATGTTCATCTCCAAAGACAACTGAATCGTCCCAAACTAACTTTACTGTTTGGGATAAACCACAGATGCATGTGACTTTATGAAGGAGCTAAAGTAACTAAAATGGCTCACTGTCTAAGAGGGCATGCACACCGGAAGTGTATTGTTTGTGATTTTATATAAAGAAAAAAAACTTCTATCCACCTGCATCATTTGTGTTTACCCTTGTATGTGATTTTATTTAGCTCTGTTGTGTAGATACAAACACTTACTGTACAGTTTTGTTTGAATGCCAGTATAGTACATTTATGCGCCTCACCGCAAAAAAGTGTGGTTTACATTATTGCACAATCAGGCGTGGGAATCTAGTTACAGTGGGTACCTTTTGAAAAAAGCACGTTGTGAGTCTGTCTCTCTATCTCGCGATACGTCGGCTGTCGGTCATTCGTGTCTATTGTGAGAGTTTTTTAGTTCTCGCGTGACGTTACAACTTTCCCACGCCTGTTGTTTTGGCGTCTGCCCTCTGGCCGTCGTCCCTCCCCCTTCTCTCACCCTTTTGCCCCGTCACACCTCCCCCTCTTTCTGCCCCTTCTTTCCTTCCAGTGTCTTTCTCGGTGCTGCGGCTGGCTCTGGTGGAGGGGGCAGGGGAGGGATCTCGCGATTGTTGGACTTTTTTCGGGGGGAGAGTTATTTGGAAGATGGCGCCCGTTGTTACGGGGTAAGTGTGAAGTTTAGAGCACAACCCTGTCTAAAAAGTTTACTCTTCTTTTGTTAGTGTGGCTAAGCTGTTTCCTTTTGAGCAGTGATTCTGGGAAGTAGGGTCCTGTAAAGTGACCCCACTCAGTCTGAGTTTGTGACTTGATGTGGGGTCACTTGTTCAGAACTATTCTTTAGTATCGTCTATTTCTCTGCCTTTGACTGTCTTTAACTATCGTCACGCTTTTCCCCAAAAACGTTTTTACACGAATCTCAACTCGCTTTTGTCACACATTTCACTTTACAATCTAGGTTAATGCTTCAGTTAGAGTAGTTAGTTTTTTTAATATATATATAACTCAGACAGAATCATTTTACTTTTGCCCAAACCTTTTTTTTTCTTTCTTTTTACATTTTTATCTTTTATGATTCCTAAGAGCAGCTTTTTCAAATATCTGTCGTGACAGAAAGTTGGCTCCAAGATGTTTTTATTATAGTGTGTTGCCACTACTCTGCATCTGACTTGTTGCATTGTAATAGTAATTTAGTTATGTTATCCTATGATTTACAGTCTGTTTTTGTGATAACCACTCACAGGCTGTTGGTTAAGAAACATTAAAATCACATTTAAACACCTTGCACCTTAATGTTTTGTTTAGCAGGAAGTTTGGGGAGAGACCTCAGCCTCAGCGTTTGACCAGGTACAGTAAAGCATGGGAAAGATGTGTTTAATGTGATAAACAAATCTCCCTATCAGTGACATTCTTGATCAGAGCAGACTGTACAAAAATGTTAAATTTTTGTTCTGTTATATTTTAGGGAGGCCATGAGGAATTACTTGAAGGAGAAAGATGATCAAACGGTGCTCATTTTGCACGCAAAAGTGGCCCAAAAGTCTTATGGCAATGAGAAAAGGTTTGTGTGAATCTAGAGTGAACAGAGCTCTACAGATATTTCATATTCTTACATATCTTTAAAAGAGATTTTCAAATGTAAGATTATTTTAAAAGTTGTGTTTTTGTCTCAGATTTTTCTGCCCACCACCTTGTGTTTACCTGCTGGGCAGTGGTTGGCAAAAGAAGTTGGAGAAAATGGAAAAGGAAGGGTGCACAGAGCAGGAGGCCCAGCCTTGTGCCTTTATTGGAATAGGGAACAGTGAGCAGGAAATGCAGCAACTTAATCTGGAGGGAAAGGTGAGCTGGCTTTGAAGAATAATGTGTCAGTGTATTTTTATTTTAGACTTAGTTTAATTATAGTCCTTTATGGTAACATTTATAATACTGACCTACTTTGGAGAGATTCATTTATCTAAAGAGGAAGGCTGAAACTGTGTAAACTAAAAAAGACTATCAAACATGCAAACACACTACAAGCCACCCTAACCATGCATTTTTCTTGTTTTAGCACTTCTGCACAGCAAAGACACTGTACATCAGTGACTCAGATAAAAGGAAACACTTCATGCTCTCTGTGAAGATGCTGTACGGGAACAGTGCCAACATAGGAGTCTTCCTCAGTAAGAGGATAAAGGTCATCTCCAAACCATCCAAAAAGAAGCAGTCTCTAAAAAATGCAGACTGTAAGTTGTGCACTGTATCCACACTTATATTGACTTTTTTGTCTCATGTATCATCTTATGCCAGTCAGTATTTCAGTTTTTGTTTACTTTTCTCCCTTTCTTAGTGTGTATAGCTTCAGGGACAAAGGTTGCATTGTTCAACCGTTTGCGTTCTCAGACAGTTAGCACCAGATACCTTCATGTAGAGGGGGGAAACTTTCATGCCAGTTCCCAGCAGTGGGGTGCCTTCTACATCCACCTCTGTGAGTTATTTATTTATTTTTTTTTACAAATTTGTACATTATCTTGAAGACGTGTACTGTACATAGACTATACAACAACTGAGAAGCACTGAGTGAAATAAAAAATAACGCACAACCTTTTATTCAGTGGACGATGATGAGTCTGAAGGGGAGGAGTTTGCTGTGAGAGACGGATACATTCACTATGGCCAAACTGTCAAACTGGTCTGTTCTGTCACTGGCATGGCTCTCCCCAGACTGGTATGTATACTGTATGTCCGTGCCCCATTGTTAACAAGATTTTGTTGTCCAGTTTGTTTGCAACTATATGTCTTATCATTTCTTAGGTCATTCGCAAAGTGGACAAGCAGAATGCATTATTAGATGCTGATGACCCAGTGTCCCAGCTCCACAAGTGTGCCTTCTACCTCAAAGATACCGATAGGATGTATCTTTGTCTCTCGCAAGAACGGATTATTCAGTTTCAGGTGAGGATCTGAGCCAGGTTCCGATCAAATATTGTGAAACACTAAATGTAGATGTTGTAGAGTCAGGAAATCAATGAAAAGTAATTGAAAATGACATCTGGAACCACTCACAGACACGGTCTTAATTGGCTATTGATTGAATAATTAAGCCAGCTTGTTTTCCAACCCCTTTAATTGTTGTAATGCTAAAGTATATGTTTATAAATGACTGAAATGAGATAAATGAGAGAAAATGTTGCATCTGCTGATATGATGAAGAGAGCGATATGCAGGACATTATCTAGATGTGTTGCCTTGCATAAGAATGAGTCAAGTTTTCTTTTTTCTTCCAGGCTACACCATGTTCTAAAGAGAGTAACAAGGACGTTGTTAATGATGGGGCTTCTTGGACAATCATTAGCACGGACAAGGCAGAGTACACTTTTTTTGAGGGCATGGGACCAGTTCCTACACCAGTGACACCTGTCCCTGTCGTGGAGAGTCTGCAGGTACCCCAACACACCTTTCCAACACCCAACATTGAAATGCTGATAGGATTTTGTGGTCAGCATACATTTTGAATTAATAAAACTGAACACACTCAAAAACAAATCCAAATACTCATTATTTAGAGGTGGTCTGGCATATTTTGGGTTTCATACATTTAAGAGGGTTCATGGGAAAACATTTAAAGCAGTTCTTGTCCATTGATATGTTTATAAAGAAAAATCCGCAATCTTCCCCAAATGATTTATTATAGTCAATTAATGCATTACTCATGAAGGATATAACTGAGGGAAAGTTTGGAAGTTGACTTAAAGGTTACAATACAACCAGTACATTTTTGAAATACAGCACTTGTATTAACTTGTCAATGCAATTTCTCGTGACCTGCAGCATGTTTGGTTCAGTGGTGTTGCAGTACTGAAAGTTATGACTGTATTTTAGATTTGATGACAAAGTGACTAACATTTCTATTGTTAAGAACATGGTGTTACACTGATTGGATAAAATTACCTCATAAAAGGGCAGTTACTTAGTCTGTCCAGGCAGACCCATTCAGTCTTAGTAAAGTGGGTCTGGAATCTCCCTCCCAGTCAAAGCAATTTCCAACATAATTAATTCTACTTCTACTATCATAATCATTTTTATTAAAACTACAACTAACCAAAATAGGGCTGGATTTATTTGATGCTTTATTTTTCTGATTGGTTGTATGTTTTACAAATGTTCAAATCCAGAAGCAGCTTATTCTGTGTATTTAGGTACTGCCCCCTGCTCTCTGGTTTGATAGTGGACAAAATGTACTGTCTTGTCTCAGTCTTGTTTTGACACTAACACTGTTTATTATCTGTTTTTCAAGTTAAATGGTGGAGGTGATGTGGCGATGTTGGAGCTGACGGGCCAGAATTTTTCACCTAACCTCAGAGTGTGGTTTGGAGATGTGGAGGCTGACACCATGTACAGGTAAGATAAGATAATCCTTTTTATTTTTAGACTCAAATTTGTATGATCACAGCATTAAAGTGTAATCGTAAATAACAAAAAGAGCTGTAGAGAGTACAAATTACTAAACAAAAAAGGCATATTACAGTAAGAAAAAAAATAAAATAGGTCTACCTTTCTTGTGTCTCTTTTCTAAGATGTGGGGAAAGTGTCCTGTGTGTGGTCCCGGACATCTCGGCGTTCAGAGAGGGCTGGCGCTGGGTGAGGCAGCCAGTGCAGGTCCCCGTCACTCTCGTCCGCAATGACGGAATAATCTATTCAACTGCCCTCACCTTCACTTACACCCCTGAACCAGGACCCCGGCCTCACTGCAGTGCAGCTGGGGCTATCCTACGATCACAAAGCACTTCTTCATCATCACCGGCGTCTTCCTCTTCGCCGTCATCCTCTCTAGGGGGACTCGGGGAAAGCCAAGGGGCATACAGTGGCAGTGATTCAGGCTTCTCATCGGGTGGATCCTCTCTGTCACTGTCATAGTAAAAGCGCTTGTGTTTCTGTGAGTAAGCACATTTGTGAATACGTTTTCCAAAGAGGCCCATGGACCTGTTAAAAGCTGCACACAAAAACTTTTGATTTGAGCAATTTTGATCAAATGTTGCTTCCGGGACAAAGCATTGCCCTCTTTAGCTCCCTCCTGTGGATTGGTATGGACTTGTCAAAAGCAACACAAAGCAGACCATGGAATAGAAACTAAGACGAATCTATTTTTAACTCTCAACGCAAACTAATCATCTTTTTATAAGCATATTGGTTTAAAAGCTGTTTAAAAACTCTCTTTTTCTTTCCATCGAGGTGAAGCGCTTGTTCACTCTGTTTTCACGGACCAAGGAATATTGTTAATTTTATACATATTGTATTTTATAAGCTTTTATCAAGGTACATTTTGAACATTTTTTGTATGATAGTTCACTTTTGCTACCAATGTTGCATATTCTTCACTACTTTCCTGGTTCTGTGGATGTGATCTGTTTGGATATGGTTGAATATCATTTAATAATTTCACTGCGCTTCCTCTTGTTTCTTATTTTAACCTTGACTGATTTGTTTTAGAACTACATTATTTTTACATAAGCCAAGATAAGTCAACAAGGTGATTCATCTGAAATAGAAACGAATACATTTATGTACATTGAAAGAGCTCCGTAAATGAGATTACCAGAGCCACTTGAGATAGTTATGATATGGTTCTGTGCAGCGGGAAGTGAACACAAGACCTGCTTTAAACCCTGCTGCATGTCATGTTGAGCTGCTGCTTTTTCGAATCACGAATAACTGGGATGGATAAGTTAACTACTTATTCAGTGCTTTGTAATTATTAGCTGTAAACTTAAAAACCATTTCCAGGACATCTTGTGAATTGCTGGTCAGACATTTACCTTTTTAGTTCAACAATCATGTCACTGGTCGTTATGCTGCACCTTCCTTTCATACCTTTTCCTTCCGTTTTATTTTACTGGCGACAAAGTAAAAAAAAAAAAAAAAAAAGTTGTATCTGCAGTTTTTGAGATTAAAACACATTTCAAATTTCATGCCATAAATTGATCTACCAGTGTGCTTTAATGTAGGGCAGTTAATAAAAACATTGACGGTTTAAACATTTGCTTTTTGTTTTTTACCCCTTTTGTATTCATGATGTTTAGCCTTTATATTTATGGTGTATTAATCCAGCTTAGAGCATTATTAAATTATATAAAGAGTGCATTTTTACAAAGATGTGTCGGAGCTCTTATTGGACAGTTGCTGCCTGGGCATGCTCAACCGGGTAGAGGTCAAAGCTACTGCCACTATTTTTAAACTGGGACAAGGATTGCTGCAATGAAACCTGACTCTGATGCGGTGTATGTGTGTGTTCGGTGTGGTCTGTTTGTGTCTCTTAAAGTTTCAGCTAATAATTATAGTATGTGACCGTGCTTTGTGTGTCAGCTTTCCACATACATCTCCAAGAAATGGAAAAACACCAATACACAATTAGAACCACTATTAAAAGAACTATAAACCTGATATAACTCAGCTTGTGAATGAGGAGGCAAGAGCCAAAGAGCCACCATGAACTTTATATTCCACATGCCCCTTATATGATGTCAGAAAATGAACAAATCGGGGTCACTGGTTCAATATCCAAAGCGTACTGGAATTGGTGACCCGTATGCACATTTGGGGGTTTGGGGACCATGTGAGGAAATGTCGTCAAGTGCTTGGGGCCCAGTTGTTGGTGAGAGAAAGACAGGGGGCGAGGGGGGAGGCCAATTACACAGAAGAACGTCACATCTGAAAATCCACGCTGTGTTTGGGAATGAGGTGACAGAAGAGAAAACAGGACAGAGCCAAGGAGCAGTCAGCTGGCTTTTGTTGTAGGCCATAAACAAACCAAGAACTAACACGAGGAACACAGACGCACCATCCTGACAGCCATTTGACATCTTCGGACACGTGTTAACTCCTTTTTTATTTTTCTTGGCATAGTTTACGCGATGATGTGGTGCGTTTAAAGTTTTCGTAATTACAACCTTTACGCACACACGTAGACAGCTCTGCAAACGTTTTCTGTTTTGGAAAAAAACCCAAAACAAAACATTGAAAGTACTTGACTTGACGAGTGATTTCTCAACTGAATCATCGGTGTCACATCACTCTCCCGACTGCACCCGTAATAGCAACACGGATCGCTTCACACTTGGGCAAAGAGATAGGCCTACTGGTGCCTTCCAAACACGAGCCGAAACTCTGGACTGCTTTTTAATGCTTTAAGCACACAGTTTTACGTCTGGATATTATCGTCTGTTATAATGGTGCCTCTCTCTTCTGTGCTGCTGCTGGTGTTCCCGGCGGCTTTGGTCGCTCTTGCTCAAAGCGCTGGAGATCTGCCCGGCTTCAGCTTCCCCCACACCGCCTTTGACCCTACAGGTAGGCGCACGGACATTCAGCCTGTTTAAAAACGGGATTCAGATGAACTTATACCATTTATTGTTCAGTTGCAAACCCAGAAAGGATCTTATGGTTTTCGAGCTGAAATATTTTTTCTTTGCAATGCTGATGTTCCATATTTCATTTTTATATCAGATGTTCAACTTTATCATTTGCGTGACTACGTCAGCAGTTTTCGCAAATCCAAAACAAAACATCATCACAATATGTTCAATTGTTTTTATATTGCAGTGAACTTAAAATCCTATTTGTTCCTCAGTCCTGAACACATGCAGGACACTAATGGCCTTATCACAGAGGGACAGAATGAAAATACACAACACACTGAGTACATTAATCCTCAGCCAGTAATTTTACTCACTTAATCATGATTTTTTTACGTATATCACAGTGTTGTGGCAATAAATGTAGATCTTTATTTTAAAAAAAAGCTACAGAAGGATGGTTTTATATTGATTTTATGTAACCATCCATACTGAAGGCCAACCTTAACCACACGATGTAACTCCCATTTGTTTCTTTGTGCAGTCCCATAGTCATAAAGCTGAGGTTATTCTCATGCTGTCCTTCAAGTTCATTGTGGAGATTTGTGCTATTTCTATTTTTCATGAACACTTTTGGTTTTCAAATGAGTTCACTGTATCTTAAAATTATTCTGACAGAAGTTGCTGCCCCAAGTAGCTGTACCATTTTTTAAATTGTGGGTTGTAATTGGCAAGTGTTATTGGAGCTGCCTTTCAAAGTGGCTTCAGCTGGCAGACCTTTGACCCCCAGTCCCTTTGAACCTGTTGAAAAACCTAAACGTGCCCCGTCACTGCGACAAAAGTGGCTCCTGACTCACAAGTCGATAACAGGAAGTTATATGTCATCTTCCCAGTGTGTTCCAGTAATACACAGTGGCTATAACATAAACCCCAACAGTTTATTTAATGTGTAATGTTACCTGTAACTTAGAGTTCCCAAACATAATTCTTTAACTGTGGAGTGTGTGCTTAATATTAAGGAAACACAATGTGAAAAAGACGTGTGTCAGAATTACACCATCAATTGGTCCAAAATCAAAAGAATGTGTGTTCAAAAAGTAATGGAAATATATTAAGAATATTCTTAATCTTATACTTGATCTACCATTTGTATAATTGGCAGATCCATGCATGGTAGTGACTCCACCGTGTATGAGCGAGGCTGACCGATACAGCCTGGAAGCCCTGAGAAACATCCATCAGATGATGGACGATGACCAGGACGGAGGGATTGAGGTGGAGGAGAGTGTTGAGGTACATAAGCCTACTTCCTGTAATGTGTCTGACACTGGATTGAAAAGTTAAGCGACAGCTGTCCATAGCAAGAATGACTGCTGCTTCACAGATTGTAACAGTATAACTTTGCTTTTGATTGTGTAACGTCTTGGAATACCATAACATTGATGACCTTTATAGTCATTTTTAAAGTGTACAGCTTGATTTTTTGAAGGGATTTTTGATGTTGAGCACTGCTTAGGAGGTGACATTACATGGCAGGATGATGGGACCAAAGCTTTAATTATTGTATCAGTTATTTCACCACATTCACACACTCTTATAGTGAGCAACAATTTAAAAATGCTACAAACTAAATATGTAATAATTTTCTTGTTAGAACATGAAAAAAATATATAAAACATAAAAGCTTAGATTTGAAAGTGTTTCTCTGTTCCAGTCTTTTAGTTTTCAAAAAAAATCTCTAAGTTAGCTGTATGTAACCTAGAGAGTAAAGCAGAACTTCAGTATGTCTCAGCGCTCAGAGAATGCAGCTCTGGGATACTGTATCCAGGGGCTCAGGTTGCGGTTACTATAGAGACATCAGAGGAGGGGCCCAGGCGCATCAGAGCACAGCTCTAAAATTCTTCTAGCCGTCTTATGAAGGCACAGTTTACAGCCAAGGACAAATTCCAAGACACACACACAGACACGTACAGTGGTTGCTAAGGGCTTTTGAAGACTTAGAGAGTCTCTTCAACACACACACAATAGCAATAGCAATTGTCTCTCAAACAGCACCACAGTAGCAATGGTTGCTTCCAAAACAGTAAAATTTCAGCAGCAAATGGCATTGTGCCCATTTACATCCACCAGTTTAAAAAAGCAGTGTATGTTAGGTACTACAGATGTCTATCAATGAATAGGTAATACATCTTATCTTGTTTTTTCCAACAAAAAGTCAACATTTCATCCATATTTGTGAAGTTTGTATATGAGGTCACTTTTGCTTGGACATGGAAGATAGGAAATGATGGGCTTTAGTTAAAATATAATACCTGTTGAAAGTTAAGGTAGTAAAACAACAAAATCACTGAGGTTACAGTTAACCTACATCTAAACCTACTTAAGTTTACTAAGGATACATTTTTACAACTTTGTGTTTTGACAGTTCATAATTGAGGATATGAAACAACAACAGACTAACAAACATAGCAACCTGCACAGAGAAGACCAGCACATCACCGTAGAGGAGTTGTGGAGGGGTTGGAAGTCATCTCAAGGTGTGTGTGTGTGTGTGTGTGTGTGCGACTGCATATCTTTACATATGAATCAAAGCTGCACTTTCTCTGACTGCCCGTATCCCTTTCAGTACATAATTGGACTCAAGATGAAGTGCTTCGCTGGCTGAAGGACTTTGTCGAGCTGCCGCAGTATGAGAAGAACTTTAAAGAGTTTAAGGTCACTGGAAACACGCTCCCGAGGTATGAACAGCTAATAAAAACGCTATTCTTTCATTCTGATGCAACACACTTTGGTTCTTTTCTGTTAGCTGTAGTCTGTAGAACTAAGGCATTTGGTGGTACATTAAATTACATCAAACTAAAAGCCAATGCTTGCCTCACAACACATTTTGCAGGATTGCTGCAAACGAGCCTTCGTTCCTGAGTGGCCAGCTAAAAGTTCAGGACCAGAGGGACAAACAGAAACTTAACATTAAAGCGCTGGATGTGGTGCTCTTTGGACCACCAACACGTAAGAACTGTTTTTTTATGTCAATCAATACTTTCTCTAGCCTTTTTTATATCTTATATCATATTGTAATACTGTATGTACAATTCATTGCTATCTACATTTCCAATTATAATGTCTATCCCGCTTTAGGTCCTCCGCATAACTACATGAAAGACTTGCTGCTTATTGTATCTGTTGTTATGGGAGTTGGAGGTTGCTGGTTTGCCCAAGCTCAAAACAAAGCCAGCAAAATCCACATTGCCAAGATGATGAAAGATCTGGAGAGTCTTCAAAGGGCTGAGCAGAGCCTTATAGACCTACAGGAACAGTGAGTCTTCAGTGATCTCCACTAACCGTTTCTTCTTTTATGGATAATTAACTTCTACTTGAACAGGTTGGAGCGAGCCCAGGAGGAGAAGCGCAGTGTGGCAGAAGAGAAGCAGAACTTGGAGGAGAAAATGAGAGATGAGATCATGGGGGCACAGGAGGAAGCCCACCGCCTACATGAGCTGAGGAAGGGGGCTGTGAACGAACTCAGCCGCCTGCGATACGCCGAAGAGGAACTGGAGCAAGTAGGGGCTGAACACTTTTACATTTAGACAGAAGCTGTGCATGTATAAATAAATATGGCTATTACATTCGCCTGTGTGAATGCAGGATACTCTGTCTGTCTTTACACCTTCACCTACAGCAAAAGGTACAATTCCATCACAGGCCACGGGAAGTCATTCCTCATTATCTCACAAAGGGTGCTTAAAAAGGAATAAAAACATGTGTCCATTTATGCAAATTAGTGTGTTGTAGTTTACACTGTGACTTTTTGCATTGTCCGTTTACAAAATGTCCTGAATATTTACGTCATATTCTGGGCCACTGTGCCTTTTTAACATAATTAATATACTTGTTTAGTGTTATTCTTAATATGCTTTAGTGAAGCTCTGATTTCCAAATTTGCTCTTTTATTTTATTTTAGCTCAGACAAAGACACAATATAATGATCTGGCAAACTTCTATAAATATCATAGAAGGAGTTTAAAAGTGGCTCTTCGTTCTCTTTAAATTTGAATGAAGGTGCGTGGGGCGCTGAAGCAGGCAGAGAAGGACATGCAGGTGAGCTGGACAGTCTCTGAAGCACTACAACAGTGGCTGCAGTTAACACATGAGATGGAAGTCCAGTACTACAATGTGAAGAAGCAGAGTGCAGAACTTCAGCTTTCAACTGCCAAAGAAGAAGTATGTTTGGTTTCCTGCAATGACTTGTGGAGTAATACACATAAAAAAAATATCATTCTTGTTTACTTTACTTTTTTAGGCAGAGAGAATCAAGAAGAAAAGAAGTTCTGTGCTGGGGACTCTTCACATGGCTCACAGCTCTTCTCTGGATCAGGTCGACCACAAGATTCTTGAGGCCAAGTGCGTCCCTTCAGCTTGATTTTGAATATATCTCACAGTGCACTGTTATTAACATTTTTTTCCTTGTCAATAGGAATGCTCTGTCGGAAGTAACTGCTTGTTTACGGGAGCGCCTCCATCGCTGGCAGCAGATTGAGCGCCTGTGCGGATTTCCAATCATCAGGAATCCTGGCCTCCCAAAACTTACTGCTCAGCTTTACTCAGACTCATTTGCCCCTACTTTGCCCCGAGTTCTCCAACCAGCGTGTTCATGCCACAGTTCAGTCCATGGATCTATTGAGGATTTACTAGAAGAGGCCCCTATCTTACAACAGATGCCAGGTATAAAGACAAACTACATGTAGGGATTTACACGTTTAGAAGTGCTGTCCTTTGTTGTTCAAATGTGTCTGTCTGTAGTTCCAGTGCCACCAATGAAGTGCTCTCCTCAAACACGAGCTTCCAGAATGTCCCGCACACGTCGTTCTGGTGTTGTCACACAGCCAGCAGCTTCAATGATCTCACCAGACCCTGACCTTCTTATTCCTATTCGAGCCCCTTACCCGTGCTTCGAGGAGGAGGAAGGACTCCTACGCAAAACTCTAAAAAAACAGTAAGTCTGTACAAATAGACATATATATATATATATATATATATATATATATATATATATATATATATATATATATATATTTTACTATGCTATGCTCTTTTTCAGTTGGTCATGGTATGTCCAGTTTGGAGCAGCAACATGAGCATCACACAGAGTCTAAGCCATTACTGTTGTAAATGGGATCAGTAAAATGGATTTTAAACACAACATTGTTGAAACAGTGATTAATGTTTGCACTTGTTCAATTTCTTTAATGGATTATTTCATTATTATTTTATTATATTATTTGACAATGGATTGCTGGCCTGTATTTTGGCTCAGATGACCACAAATGAATGAAATCAACAATAAAATGTATAAAAGACGGACAGACCAAAATAAAGTTATATGTAAAAATAAATGCATATTAATGCCTTATAAGTAACACACACTTGCACTGAAGTTTTAGAAACCTTGTTAGCTGTTAGAAAAGTGTGTTTTCTCTTTCTCTCCGTGGTGAAAGTCTGTGTTGTTGCTCTTGTCTGCTTCTCCAAACTACATGGCTGACACTTATCTACTTATCTACATTTCCTTAAGATTTCATAGACCCCTTTTACAAAATACTGATATCTCTTTTATTTCTTCCTTGTTTATCCCTCTTTGTAACTTACAGGGATTCCCAGGAAATGTATCCTGACCCAAGTTATATAACTTCACCTTCACTTGGCAAGATATTTCCTGGTCCTGCCCTCGAGGTGCCCCTTCGAAAGCTCTATCACGATGAAACTGAAATGCAAGCAGATGTGTCCATGGTAAAGCCTTTAAGTAAAGATGTTGAAGATCAAATTGAGTCACCAGTTCGCAAAGTTTCTTTTGAAGAACTAGAAGCCTGCGTGGATTCAGCCAGCAGAAGGATGACCCAGGACAAAGAAACAGATCCTTCTCTAGAAATCCAGTCTTTGAAAAAATCGAAGGAAGAGAATCCGATGAAGATATTCCACGAAAGGGTCGACGCTCCTCAGGATGCTGCAGTCAAAATGGGTCTCCTTAGTGACATAGATTCAGATTTTCTCTCTAGAAGAACAGAGAGAGATACACTTGGTGATTTGAGTGACTCTGCTTCAAGAGATGTATGTCGAGAAAGAAGTGATTTACCGTGGGACATGAGGAAGCTTCGATGGAATGAAGTGGAAGCATCAAATGTGGCCCCAAGGAAATTAACCAGAGGGATGATGGGTGCTTCAATGGACAGTTCTTCAAGAAAGCTGTTACGAGACGATGTTGAGCATTCATTTGACTCAGTGCCGAGGAGAATTGCTAGAGATACAATGGGGATGTCTTTGGATGCAGGCTCTAGAAAAATCTCATGGAATAAAGGAGAATTTGAAATCAGCTCTGTGAAGAAAGTGGGGTTAGACAAAATGATTGAGATGCATCGAAACCCAGTGAGAAAGATCTCAAGAGATGAGCTGGAGTATTCTGCTGATATTGGAGCTATGCGGATGCTCCCTAGAGAGAAATTTGATGTTGATACCGCTTTTGCAACAGAGAGACAGGAGTACACATATGATCAACTGACAAGCAGGAGGATGCTGCGAGATGACCCTGACATGTCTGTGGGCTCTCTGAGAAGGAGAATACCAAGAATGTCAAGAGATATGGCTGACAGTTCAATTGACATACCATCTGGAAATATTTCCTATGATCGAGTTGATGACTTACCTCAACAATTGTTAATGAGAGAGGACTTAGGTGCATCTGAATCAAGCACATACTCAGGGTGTATCAGCCAGCCAGACATTACAGCAACATCCCAGGTACCGTGGAAATCATCCACAGACTTCTTCAGTGTTGGCCCGCTGAGCCAGCTGGTCTATGATGGAATCTTAGAGAAATCCTGCAACTCCATGGCTTCCACCGCAGCAGGTCTCACTGCCTCAACTCCAAACCTGCAGCAGAGCAGCGCGACCGCAGAGGTGGAGTCAGCTTTCATGTCGACACATGTTGCTCATCCATCTCCTGAACTGCCCCTCGATACCACGGATGAAAGAAACAGGGACAAAGAAAAGAGCAAGAAATCTTTGAAGCTCAAGAATCTCTTTAAAAAGAAACGTGAGCCAAGTCCTGAAAAGTCTCAGAGTGGTCTTCAGAAACTCTGACCATCAGCTACAAAGGTTTGTGAGTATTTTGACAAAATCACTCATTTAGTATGTTAAATGTTAAACCTTATTAAGAATGTTAGGTGCTGAATGCTTCAGGTATCGTGCACAATATTAAACATAAAAATAACAGTACTGTGTTTACTATGCTGAATGTAATTGTGTGAATTTATAGAGATCAGTATATATTTTAATACATTTTTGTATCTGGGAATTGTCCTGAATTTAAAGTCTTAGATAGACATATGGTTATTACCATATTTTTATTTATTTAGAGGCATATTATGTATGATTTCTCAAAAAAAAAAAAACTAAAATTTTCCCTCACACCTATATTCGCCTATATTAACCTGTTTCCCTGTGGAACAGTAATATTCAACACTAGAGATTAATGGATCTGTAAAGATTTTGCCCTCTTTTTGCATTTCATGATTTCCTCCTTTGTTTACATGTGAGTTTTTGGAAATGCAGCTCTCAGCAAACCAAAGTTCACTTAAAAAAATGAAGGGATTGTAATAGTATGTTCAAGTTTTAGAAGCAGGTATGTTTACAGACACCTGGAAAGCCTGTGCCTTTAATATAAGAGAATACCCAATGGTTGAAGGATTAAAAGGATAAATATTTAAAAGGAAACTGCTCTTTTGTGTAACAGAATGTGCTTTAATTTAGTTGTAAATATTAAAAGCAGCATTGCTTACTTTCCTTTATTGTTATCTTGAGTTTGGAACTTTTTAATGCTGACTATGAAAAGAATTTCATTTGAAATTTAAGATCAAAATGTTTATTCACAGAATTGTTACAAGTAATAATTTGATATACAATATAAATAACTGTTGACTTTATAGCAAAATATTTAAAAAATGTATGCCCCAATAATGGTGTTTTTGTTGAAAATGTGTAATTATTATTACAAAAATATTTGTAAAAGTAGTATTCTTTGTAGAGGCTACTGCTTTCTTTTATTGATTTCTGAAGCCCCTTGTTGGACATGAGCTTTCTGTTTCTGACTTGAACAAATGCAGTTTTAAACCAAAGATTGTTGATAATAGGTTTATTCTTGCTCTTTGCTTAAATGAACACCCACAAGCAGTTTGCTTGATGGAATAGAAAATGTGATGCTATTTTTTGTTGTTTTTATTGTAGTGCATTGTAGGGCATTTTTGGAGTGCAGTAAAGGCCATGATTTTTATTTTTATTTATTTATTTTACGGTTTCAGAAATATACTGTAGCTCAGTAGCTCAGGAGACTGTTGCGGTCAGTGCTGATTTGGGATGAAGATGAAATGTAATGTTATTACATTTACTATTAGATAATAAAAATACCTGACTACAAGCGTATATGCTTTCCACTAGAGGTCAGAAGTTATGAGCAGGTACTGTTCACAGGGAAGAAAATGCCAATGACCACAACCGTCAACAATGCCATGTCCTTTTCTGTAAAGTTTACAAAGAAAATAAAATGTGTTCTGTGCACCTTTGTGCACCTCAGTCTGTATCTTTGAGTTTTTTAATTATGCAACTGACATATTTAGAGAATGCCTTCTTTGTGCTATTTGATTTCCTACAAAAAGTCATCACATGCAGCCAGAATCTTGTGAGACATGATGATAAATACTGGCACATGCATTTACAACACTTTCTGAAAATACTGTATCAGCATCTTCAAAGTCAGTATGACAAGTGTTTCATTTTGAACTAAGGATTCTATGAAACCTTCTGTAGTAGTTAAATGTGTTGAAAAGTTTGCCACCTGCTGGTGATTTTGAGTATAGCAAAAATGTGGGTATATGCACAGTCTAATAAACATGTTCTATCCATTTTACTTCTGTGCAGCCAGTACTTTTATGAGTTGAACAAACAACCTAAACTGTTACTTTTAGTCTGCAATATCCAAGATGGTACCAGCTTTATATCCTGTGTCCTGTAATGTGAGCATGTCCTCTGAGGAAGATCACACAATAATGTTGGATGTAGTTCTTGTGTCAAGGACAGTGTAGTGTTTTAATGATTAATGCCGTAATGGATGAGTTAATAATTGGTTAAATCAGTGATAAAAAATATGCACCTTTAAATCAACAGTAGATAAATTACATTACATGTTATTTGGTGAATACACAAGAAAAACATCAGAAGGGAAAAACGGAGATATCGCAAACGGAAAAAGAAAATAAAACTCCATCAATTTAAGATACACATGAGAAGAAAATGTGGTTTGATGGTGAAACTTTAAGAGTGGACAATCCTCTTCATTTTTTTATTACAGTTTTTTTCTGTCCCTGGTCTTGAACACAACTTGAGTAAAATATAGATGTTCATCCTGGGAAACAAACACCATTAAAATATCTATATTGTTAAAGTATATAAATAGTATATGACACAATACCTGAATAATACTTTGACCTCTGGTTTCACCTCTTTTCCAACAAAAATCTGGAAAAAAAAAGCACATGAGTAAATGATAACAGTGATGTTTACTCTGGTGCCT
Organism: Rhyacichthys aspro; assembly: GCA_036850595.1. Lineage (NCBI taxonomy): Eukaryota > Metazoa > Chordata > Actinopteri > Gobiiformes > Rhyacichthyidae > Rhyacichthys > Rhyacichthys aspro. Next base: position 9,611,031 of record CM072148.1, on the reverse strand, counting down.
GTTGTTTGAGAGAGAAATGTTAGGTTTATTTTCAGAAAATTTAAGTGCAGCCATAATTGTTTGACTGCACCTGTTCTGTATAGATTAGTTACACATTTAGTGTCATTTGTTAAAAAAAAAATCTTGCTGACACATTGTACCTGTTTTTTGACAAAAATTATACACCAAAATTAGCCAGATATTAAAGAAGAGAATGGACGCAGCTGGCACAAACTTCAGCATCCAGGGCACAGCAGGATCCTCAGAGACTGATGAATCTGCAAAAAGGCCACAGATCATTTGAGCTGCTATTATAAATGCATTGTAACAAAAATCTCTTATTTAAATACAGCACACCTTAAGCAAGAGTGAGAACACTTACTGAATATGATCCGGGTTAGAACATTTCCATAAGTATACACATATTTCTTTGATAGGTATTTTTCATCTTCAAGCGTCACAGTTTCAGTTCCACAGTAGTAGAGGCCTTCGTCTGATTCTGTGATGTTAATGATAAGAAGGTCATAGGCGTTGGAGGAGTCGTTTTTCACAAAGTGAAAACGAGGCAGTGGTCTCATCCAACTGACTGGGTCATTTCTGGATGAATACCCTGTTTTCAGAACCAGTGGAGGCTGGTTTGAATGAGAACAGTTCCTGTACCACACTATAAACGATCCAATTGATACTGCACAGTCACAGTGGAGAGTAATGTTATCCCCTGGTCCCACCATCACATCCAGCACTGATCCAGTGTCCTGCAGTTGACCAGAGCAAATCATTCCTGTAACAGATACACCATTAAAACAAATGAAATATTAAATAACCATTAAATATATGTAGTGTTAATGACCTAGTAGCATCAGTAAAATGATCTTTCTGTCCATTGTGACAACACTCTTTGATGAAGTAGACCCAAACTGAAATGACAGGTGTTAAAAGCTTTCGGGGACTTTTCAATCAAAGGCATGGTGAGAGCTGATTGGTCAGTCGGACTATTACATGTGTGTTTGTACCACACGTGATACCAAAGTGCTTTGAGTGGTCATACTAAAGTAACATCCTGTTTTCTTATAGGCAACACATTGGAATATTCATTTACAATTTATATTTGTGTTTGCCTCACACAGTTCAAACATCACATATATGTTGCAAAGTGCTTGTAGTGAAATAAACCCATTCATTATTTCTTATTTCACTTTGTTATTTGTATTATTGTGGACAGGAAAGGAAGAATTTCATTGTACGGGGAAACCTGTTTCTATACTGTACACATGACAATAAACACTTTGAATCTTGAATCTAGCTTTTAAAGTACACACTGCAATATTTGTATTTTAATATCTGAATAATATATTGAAAAAGCAGCACACCCCAAATCATATTCAGATACATGTATATCAGTATAATTAAGGACCTCCATCATGTTACAATGGTGATAAGAAGGAATAGGGAAAGGGATGGGTGCCAAATAAAATGATTGCTGTCTTAAAATTATCTTTATGCTTTTTTCATTTAACACAAAAATTTAAAAGGGACGGACGAAACAATCTATGACTCTGCTTTCTTTAAAGTAGTATGTGCTGTGCTTGTGTGTGACATGAAATAGTACATGAAGTTCTGTTTGAGTCTGTTGCATTGTTGAGCTGTGGAGCCGTACAAAGAGCATTTTGTGGGTTTCCTGTGCCTGTAAGAGTGGTCACATACAGGCTCAGATGTCAACGCTGGTGTGACATTTCTGCACAACACACTCAGCCACACCTATGACTTACGCAGAAAACAGGATGTTGGGCAGTTGTGCAGGCATTAAACAAACTGGTGGCTATTTGTGAAAAAAAACAAAGGATATCAAAATTAATCTTAACTCCATCATGACTTAAATAACCACTAAGATGCCTTTACGCACTCAAAATATTCCATAGTCGATGCCAGAGAATGTGTTTTGTGAGTTTATTCCATTTTTTTTTTTTCAAGAAACAAACACATTGTTTACATCTCCTGCTTGTGGCTGTGGCTGACTGACTGGTAAAAAAAACAAAAAAACATAGGCCCACCCAGGTGCATTCTGGTCCTGTGGCTATGTGCCATACTTATATACCTTAGATGCACATAGTTTAAACAAATAACATAAAGAGAAATACTGCAAAACTAATCTAAAGTGCTAAACTGTAAACAGACATACTTGAAGAAATGATTATAAAAGTAAAACATATGCAAAAATATTGTAAAGGACACAAAATACTACGTAGAAGTAATGCAAGTAGACAATATCCAAGTACTAATAAAAAAACAAAACAAAACAGAAATAGACAAATAGTACAAATAGCTCCCACATAAGAAAGGATTATGTACATGTTTATTAGAGTATCTGGATGTCAAAGATAGAATACAATTTATTTAAAATATTCAAGTTAAAATTGCATTTTAATTTGACAGTTTTTTTCTGTCCATGGTCCCGAACACAACAGTAGTTAAAAACAGTTGGTCATCCTGAAGAAACATCATCACGTCAAACCTTAATTCAGTTTACAATTTATGGAACAATATTATTTTGAGGTTGTTTTGAGAGTTACCTGATGTGCTCTTGTTTGACTTCTGATACCTGCAAAATAAACACTATATGATGAAGAATGTTTATGAATAGAAGAATATAAAATATATATATTTTAGCAACAATTACCAGACTTTTGATAGAGGTGATAGACACAAATTAGGCAGATATTAGAGAAGAGAACTGTAAGTGCAGGTATCAGTAGCATCCAGGACACAGGAAAGTATGGAGAGACGGAAGAGTCAGTGCCGTCAGAAGAAGAGCCTGGAAGTGAACACAACGCAGGTATTTCTGATTTTATGCAAAAATCACCCGTTTTAATATAACACAAAGTAAATAAAAAGTAAATAATGCAGTCAGAATATTCAATTAAACTGGCTTAAAGTCCTTTCTTACATTATTTATCAACCAATGTGTCTAATAGTGTGGAAAAGTGAGTTTTATTGACACCATGTTGTTTGTTGTTTTATAAAAAAAATACAATGTGCTTACAACATATTATAATAACTGCTCACTATTAAACAGTAGTAGAGCCTCAATAAGTATGAATTTGTAAAAAGATATTTTTTTTATATTTATATATAACATGTTACATGAGCAACAGGAGTAAAAGAAGAATAACACATTTTTGAAGTTGGATTATTAATGTAGGAGTAAAACTTGGTTAATTAAATGAATTAGTTACTAATACTCAGATAATGCTTATTCTGTGTAGTTATTATAAAGTGTTGCTCACTTCTAGTATAATGCTGTGCTCCATGGGATATACGATTGCTACAGGCATCATTACATATTATAGATGAAACACACTTACTGAGAAGTATTCTTGTTGTGGCATTCCCATACGTGAACACAGATTTTAGCTCAATGTACGTTTGATCCACAACTTCAATAGTCTCAGTTCCACAAAAGTAGAAGCCTTCATCAGATTCAGTGATGTTAGTAATGATCAGGTCGTAGGAATTAGAAGTGTCGTTTCTGACAAATTTATAATGAGACTGGTCACTCTTTTGTTTAAAGCTTTCCTGCTTTGTTTTAAGAACCAGTGTAGGCTGGTTCAGGTGAGAACAATTACGGTACCACACTGTGTAGACTCCAGTTGTTAATGGACAGTCACAGTAGAGAGTGATGTTGTCTCCAGATCTCACAACCTTTTCCACCACTGATCCAGAGATCCATGGACAGAAAGGAAATCCTGTAAAATAGTTACACACATTAACAAATCTTAGCCACACTGTCATAGCTTCATTTTAAGTCACAGAAAACTTACCTGATAAAAGAATGAGAAAAAACCTCTGCCTGTCCATTTGTGGCAATGACCTTAAGTCACACCAAGATGGTTTGTTACCAAGTTACAAGCTGCCTGGGTCTTTCCGTTAAAGGAAACATAAATGTGATTGGCTATCTGAGCGGAACATATACGTAGATCTGTGGTTGTTTATGACACGTTACATTGTAAAGAGAGATTTGTAGTAAATGTAAAAACAGAAAACACCTGAGGTTTTTAGATAATGATGTTTATCTAGTGATTGCCTTTGAAACTGTTCTCTGTGAAAGTCACTTACTAATAGTTTCATTAACTCTAGGCAGTATTGCACAATGTTGCTACTCTAATGAAGCAACTACACAGGAAAGTGTAGCTGTGTAGGAAAGTTATTAAAGAGAGTTGAGAGAGAGAGGGTAATAAACACATGGAGGAACGGTCATTTGTGGAAAATCAGGTTCTTCATGCTTTTTTCTGTGGAACAACAGCATTCTCTAACAAGTGTTTTTGTAAACATTAGATTTTATGTCAATTGACAGCTATCATAATTGCACCCAGCACAGCCAGCTATTGGGTTATAAATAGCTGCATTGTGTGAACAGTATCTACATCTGTAGAATAAACTGCCTCTGGGTTGATGAAATGTGAAAAACCAATCAGAAAAACAAAGCTTTACATGGAGCCCACCCCTGTTTCAATTAAGTGCTTGTAGTGAAATAAACCCATTCATTATTTCTTATTTCACTTTGTTATTTGTATTATTGTGGACAGGAAAGGAAGAATTTCATAGCACGGGGAAACCTGTTTCTATACTGTACACATGACAATAAACACTTTGAATCTTGAATCTAGCTTTTAAAGTAAACACTGCAATATTTGTATTTCAATATCTGAATAATATATTGAAAAAGCAGCACACCCCAAATCATATTCAGATACATGTATATCAGTATAGTTAAGGACCTCCATCATGTTACAATGGTGATAAGAAGGAATAGGGAAAGGGATGGGTGCCAAATAAAATGATTGCTGTCTTAAAATTATCTTTATGCTTTTTTCATTGAACACAAAAATTTAAAAGGGAGGGACGAAACAATCTATGACTCTGCTTTCTTTAAAGTAGTATGTGCTGTGCTTGTGTGTGACATGAAATAGTACATGAAGTTCTGTTTGAGTCTGTTGCATGATGAAACTCCTACTGTCCACCCTCTGCACAAAGCTCATCTCTACATGACCAGTCCTGGCTGCACGGTCCAATGCTCCATTCTTGTGTTTGTTTAATGTTATAAACTGGTGGCACGTGCCTGGCTCAAAATTACACTGATTTTTGAAATAAGTCTGAGCATATTGAACTAGCTGTGAGGATGAGATGCCTCTGTGCTTTATGGTCATTTTCACAACATTCATGACTTGAGCTGTGGAGCCGTACAAAGAGCATTTTGTGGGTTTCCTGTGCCTGTAAGAATGGTCACATACAGGCTCAGATGTCAACGCTGGTGTGACATTTCTGCAGCCACACCTCATACTTACGCAGAAAACAGGATTTTGGGCAGTTGTGCAGGCATTAAACAAACTTGTGGCTATTTATCAAAAAAACAAAGGATATCAAAATTAATCTTAACTTCACTCCAGGATGCCTTTATGCACTCAAAATATTCCATAGTCAATGCCAGAGAATGTGTTTTGTGAGTTTATTCCATTTTTTTTTCAGGCAACAAACACATTTTTTGCATCTCCTGCTCGTGGCTGTGGCTGACTGACTGGTCAAAAAAAACAAAAACATAGGCCCACCCAGGTGCATTCTGGTCCTGTGGCTATGTGTCATACTTATGTAACCAGGTGAAAAAATCGAAATCTTGTCTTTTATTTCACTGACTGGTTGTTGTACATGATATTGTCAAGAGGTGGTGCTGTTTTCCCATGTGTTGTGGGTGAGAGTTGCAAGAGATGCCCATGTGTGGTTTTCCTGTATTTTCCACTTGGCAAAACAAGTGCCAGATAGATGGACATTTGGAGCCGAGTCTGGTGAGCGATATGTTAGGCCACATTAGTTAAACTTCGATGTACTTAGTGTTAGGCAATTACAAGTCACTGAGAAATAAAGAACCCCTTTTGCATTTGAAGTCCTGTGTGCTACATTTCCCCGGCTTCACTTATATACCTTAGTTGCTCATAGTTTACACAAATAACATGAAGAGAAATACTGCAAAACTAATCTAAAGTGCTAAACTGTAAACAGAAATACTTGAAGAAATGATTATAAAAGTAAAACATATGCAAAAATATTGTAAAGGACACAAAATACTACGTAGAAGTAATGCAAGTAGACAATATCCAAGTACAAATTTAAAAAAAAACCCCAAAACAAATAGTACAAATAGCTCCTACATAAACTTTGGCCCCTCACTAAAAATAACACACAATACGGACAAGAAAGGATTATGTACATGTTTATTAGAGTATCTGGATATCAAAGATAGACTACAATTTATTTAAAATATTCAAGTTATAATTGCATTTTAATTTTTTTTCTGTCCATGGTCCGGAACACAACAGTAGTTAAAAACAGTTGGTCATCCTGAAGAAACATCAGCACGTCAAACCTTAATTCAGTTTACAATTTATGGAACAATATTATTTTGAGGTCATTTTGACTGTTACCTGATGTGCTCTTGTTTGACTTCTGATACCTGCAAAATAAACACTATATGATGAAGAATGTTTATGAATAGATGAAAATAAAATATATATATATTTTAGCAACAATTACCAGACTTTTGATAGAGGTGATAGACACAAATTAGGCAGATATTAGAGAAGAGAACTGTAAGTGCAGGTATCAGTAGCATCCAGGACACAGGAAAGTATGGAGAGACGGAAGAGTCAGTGCCGTCAGAAGAAGAGCCTGGAAGTGAACACAACGCAGGTATTTCTGATTTTATGCAAAAATCACCCGTTTTAATGACACAAAGTCAAAATATTCAATTAAACTGGCTTAAAGTCCTTTCTAACATGATCTATCAACCATGTGTCTAATAATGTGGAAAAGTGAGTTAGTTAGTTAGAGTGAGTCTTAAGGAAATGCACTGATTTATTTGAAAGGATGCTGTATGTATTTGACTTATTGCCAATGTCCCATTTACCTGAAATTAAAAGCATATAAAGTTCTAACGACAAAACTGTGATTCTGTCAAACTGAGACATTTTTCAAGGTTTTCATATTTTCAGAATCTCATACTGTTTTAATAGTCACTCAACTCAAAAAATAAATTATATATTTACAGCCCAGCTTCATTAACTTCTCCACATTCTCACCTTTTAGAAACAATGTCCGTCAAGTTAAAATGAAAAATAACTTGTTGTCTAGGATCATTTAAACTGTTGCAATATTACACATGCTGTATTATAAAATCATTCTCAGAACACTTACTGAATACTATTCGTCTTGATATGTTTCCATAACGATAAACGTATGCTTTTTTAAGGTAATGTCCATCCTCGAGTTTAGTCATTTCGGTTCCACAGAAGTAGAGGCCTTCATCCGATCCGGTGATATTAGTGATGATCAGGTCGTAGGAATTTGACGAGTCGTTTCTCACAAACTGAAAACGAGGCAAGGGGGTCATCCAGCTCAAAGGGTCATTACGCATATCATGTAAATATTTTGTCCTGAGTTTCAGAACAAGCGTCGGCTGGTTTAGGTGAGAACAGTTCCGGTACCACACGACCAGAACTCCAGATGATAATGTGCAGTCACAGTAGAGAGTGATGTTGTCTCCAGGTCTGACCATCACGTCCACCACTGATCCAGAGACCCCGAGATGACACGAGGACATCCCTCCTGCAAAAAGTATAATAAAAGTGGATTATACACACACACACAAAAAGATCTGAATGCGAAATCTGAGAGAAAATTACCCATAAACAGGAAAAGAGAAATCATCTGCCCACACAAACGTCGACGGCTCTCTAACTGTGAGTGTTACATGTAGCACAGACACTTTCAGGAAATGTAAGTGGAGTTTATCTGGTCAAACTCAACATTTTCCTTTGTGGTTGTGGATGTGACCTCACACAGTTTGCCACCCTGCACAAGGCTTTATAAGAAAACTGTCACAATCAGTTCATTGTGAAGTTTAACATGGTGAAGACAACTGTCAGGATTTACTTTCTTAGATGTGATCACATAAATTATTAAGAATAGTTTAAAAGTTTCCCAAAGCACCTAATATATTTGAATATAGACATGCTTTAAACTATTGAGGAAACACAGAATAAGACCAGCTACACTTTGAGAGGTGTAGGTAAGAGTGTGATCCTTCCCAGCTTGACACCACCAGCTTGAGGTATCAGCCTGTCATACCATATCAAATAAATGCTTTCTGTCTCTGTGGCTACAACAAATGCCAAAGAGATGCAGGACAAACCAAACTTGAACTGACGGCATTTACATTTATCTTTACTCTTAAAATATACAACATAATACAACAAAGAGGCTAATTGAAAATGCATATTTACATATTCTCTCTCAGCGGAGTTTGAGCACACTGTGGCAAGTAAAAGCTGTTAGTTCATCATTAGATGTGTTCTGTCTAAATAAAATTTTGTTTTGGTCATAATTTGTCATTGTTTATGTATTTTTATTTGGATGACACTCTGGATGCTGTCTTTAGTCCTGATCACCCTCACGCTCTCGAGGTTCTGACGGCGGAGTATGTGCTGAAGTCAGAACTGTAGGTTGTCTTCTTCTTCTTCTTTGGTCTTTGTGACGCTTGATGGATTTCCAATGCAGCATAGGACACATCTTCCTCCTAAAATATAACATTCGCCAAAGTTCCAGTCATTTAGTTTTTGTAGGTTCACGTGGGATTGAAAGCTTAGTGTTCTAATATTTGAGTTGATAGTGTTAGAGAGCCTTTTTCCTGTTTGCAGACATAATAAGCTGAATTTTGGTAAACGGAAACAGTTTGACCACTAAATGCACGTTATGTAAAGTAACACATATGGCATTTAGGCTTGTGCAAAAGTAAGGAAGAAGCTATATTTGTTTTTTGGTTTTTTTTTGTTTGTTTTTGTTTGTTTAACTTTCAAACTTTACCTTTGCTTTTGTTGCCATGGTCTGTCTTTTCGATGACTTCGCTGCTGTTACGTCCTTCTGTCTGGTCTGAACCCTGGCATTTTGAACTGTGAAGTATTAAGGGCATGTTAATATCTATGCGTACACGATATTATGCAGAAAAGGTGTTGCACATCAGGGTATCATTTACCTTCTTTGTAAACTACAAACACAGAGAGCAAACAGGAGAGAAGGGCAAGAGATGGACACAAAGAAAACAGCAGTGTCCAACAAACATCGCAGTCTTTTGGATCAGGATTTGGGTTCTGAGGCTCACTGGACGCTACAAACACAAAAAGGAATTATTTTGAATCTGTGCTTGTTGTTCCTTGTTGCAGGATCCCACCACCATGCAAAGATATCAATAATAATGAAAAATTTGAAAAATAGTATTTAACAAAACTTACAAAATATTATCCGTGTTGTTGCATTTCCATAAGTAAAGACATATGTTGGAGCGATATAATTTTCTTCTGCAACTCTTTGAGACTCGGTTCCACAGAAGTACAGACCTTCATCAGAGAGTGTGATGTTAGTGATGAGTAGGTCATAGGAATTCGAAGAGTGGTTCTTCACAAACTGAAAACGAGGCAAGGGGCTCATCCAGGCATCTCGGGGTAAATGAGGTGAATACTTTTTCTTCAGCCTCAAAGCGAGTGAAGGCTGATGAACATGAGAACAGTTCTTGTACCATGCGACGAGCGTCCCGACTGATAATGAACAGTCACAGTAGAGAGTGATGTTGTCTCCGGGTCTGACTCTCACGTCCACCACTGAGCCACAGACACAAAAACCATTCAAGGACAGCATTCCTGCCAAATATGCAAAATTAAACATAGTGAGTAGAGTCATACAAACAAAAAAATCCCATGAAAAAATACCTGATAACACAATAATCACAATCATCTTCCAGGTAATAGCCGTGAAATAGAGCTTAGCTGTGGAACTTTGCATGTCATGAGCTGTGTTTTTGCATTTGAAGGAAATGTAAGTGCTGATCAGGCCGAATGAATGTAAAGCTGAGATTTGTGGTTGTTCATGACACATGTGACACATTTTACAAAGTGTAGCGTCAACATCTTTGGCCTGAAATCTATTCATCAAAGTAAACCAACCTAACTTCAAAGTGAGGTGTCATTAAACCACTTTTAAACCAGGGGAACTACATTAAATGAGTTTGATGAAGATGAAGATTTGAGCACAAAAATCAGTAGAAATATGACACATAAATTGATTTGTTTGACTGGGTTGGATTATTATGTTAAGTTAAAACAGTGGTAATACACACAGGCACAAGTTGTCATTATTCCATATGGGCTATTATAGTAAACAGAATGGTACTTTTACTTCAAAATGTACTTAAATTGAGTAAACATACTTCTATATCAACACAGTCCTGTTATCTACACACACATACATTTGCTAAAGATACAAGCATCATTCTGTTCCTGTATAAAAGTGAGTTGCAGAGGCTCTGGAGGTTTTGACAGCAGAGTATGTACTGAAGTCAGAACTGTGGGTTGTCTTCTTCTTCTTTGGTCTTTGTGATGCTTGACAGATTTCTAAAGCAGCGTAACACACATCTTCTTCCTAAAATATAACATTCACCAAACAACACAATTAATAAAAATGTTTATCACTTTTCATCTCTTTGAAAGATTTCCCAAGGTGATTCTTAAGTGACTAATTCACACTGTTATCTCATTCTGTCTCATCTGTACTGTGCCATCTATGTTTCTATCTGGAAAATGAAAAAATACATATAATTAATTCACAACAAAATACTAATTAAAGTTACAGGCTAAACAACTTTAAAATGTTTTAAAATGTTTTCTTTTTCTTTTTAATTTTTTTTTTTTTCAACAAGATGAAATAAACCAAAAACACCATCAGTAGAAAGGAGAGAAGAGCAAAGGCTGGACACAATGAAAACAGCAAACACCACAGTGTCTCAGATCGGGAGTTAGGTCCTTTGACTTACTGGACGCTAGAATAAACAAATAAAAGCATCTTTATGACCAACACTACTGTTTTTGAGATGATTTAAGGTATAATTTACTGCTACATATTTATTGAGCTATAATTATAAGACTGACACTTACTGAGGAGGTTCAAATAGATAATGCTAATGCTACACCCTCTAAGACAGGGAAAGTTCTAAAAATAGCAGCAGTCACTAATGAGCTCCTCATTGTTAATAATTATTGTGAGGAATCGTTAACGTGATCACACAGTGTCTTTACACAGATGAATATCATTAATCATCATTAATAATAATAATATATAATTAAAGGTAAAGCATACAACTTTGTTATTTCAGAAGTGCATATCAAAATGGTAGCCCTTCATATTACTCAATACCCTTAAAGTAGCTCTTAGTTTCAAAAGGGTTGGTGACTCCTGCTCTAACATATTTATTTTGTCTTTCACATTATCCACCAAAGTGGTTCACATGGTTAATTTGGCACAATTTTTTTTACACCCTTTCTGATGCAAACCTCTCCATTTATCCAGGCTTGGGACTGGAGTTACCGCTCAGGGGAATTGAACCCCAAACCTCCTGCACCAAAGGTGGAGGTATTAACCGCCTGCGCCTTCTAACATGTGATACTGTTAAATGTTTTTAAAATGTATGTTAGGTTTGTAGCACACTTCCTCAATATTATCCTTGTTATGATATTTTCATAAGTATATTTATATGTTCCTTAACTGTAGAAGTCTCAGTTCCACAAACGTAGAGGCCTTGATCAGAGTGCGTGACGTTACAGATGAGCAGGTCATAGGTGTTAGACGAGTCGTTCTTTACAAATCGGAAACGAGGCAAAGGACTCATCCAGACATCTTTTGGTTTGTTGGGCAAATAGTCAAAGCCCCTCAGCTTTAATCTGAGAACCAGTGAAGGCTGATTAAGATGAGAACAGTTCCTGTACCACACTATGAGCGCTCCAACTGGTAGCGTACAGTCATAGTCTGAGAGAGAGTGATGTTGTCTCCTGGTGTCACTGTCATATCCAATTCTGATCCACTTGCCCAAAGCTGAACATAGGAAGCAATCCCTGCAAACATCATTAAAGTCAAATAATAATACCTGATAACACAAAGATCAAAATCATCTTCCCGTTCATGTGTGCCATTGACCGGAGACAGAATAGATCTGCAGTCTGACTTTTCACGTTAAATACCGTGAGGGTCTTTTCCCTAAAAGGAAACCTGATCACTGATTGGACGACTGAATGTAACATTTACTTTTGTGGTTTTTCTTATACAAAGCAGGGTTATGGAAACGACTGTGGTCTATCCTCATCTGTTCATCTAGAGGTCTTCAAAAACATAAACAAGGAAACTAAACTGTGTAAGTGAGGATATGTTCACTGGAGCCGCTGCAGGTGAACTTTTGAGTTTTAAGTTTGCTCAGTGCCACTCACAGGAGATTTATTTAAGCAGAGACTAAAAGCCCTGTGTTTGAAAGCTTTATGAGTGCCAATACTTAAAGCATCATGTAACTTTTCGGGGTTTGCCCCCATTAAGGGACTCTTCAACTACATTGCTGCAAACTAATCTAGGAGTGTTGAGAGTGAGATAACTGTTGGAGAGCTGCTTTCACTCTTTAGGGTAATTCTTACCTTTTTTCATGTCAGGAATCCATCTATAGACACATTCTTATGTAGCATTGCTTTACTGAATACTTTGTAGGTTTTTCATGGAGTGTGCCCTCTAAAGGACTCTGAGTGCAACTGCAAATACACAATATTGTGCTTACATGTGGATCAAGTCTATACAGTTCTTGCCAGGGTCTCTCAGGCAGTGCTCAAGCTGACATTGAGCTTGAATAGCTCAAGAAAGACAGAGAAAACATAATGACTTTTTTTTTATTATATGCAAATATTAGACACTAAACCCTTTTTACTGTAGCTTTCCTTTGCTTTATACCTGCAGGATACATGTTAACAAAAAGTAGACTTCCTGTTGACAGCATGTTAGATAGTTGTTGTACAGTGCTGTGTCTATCAAACAGGGCGTATTCACATAAAAAATTATCTCAAGCCATGTATTTAATGTAAAAAGATACACAGTGTTGCTTTGTCTGTATTATATCAGTTCCTAAGTGGAATAACTGAATTGAACACAAAGGACACATTGGTAGCAAATTAATTAATCATTTTGTTTCTTCTAAAAAATACTCTACACTTTGTTGCAGAGTACAAATGGAAATAAAATGGAATTAAAAATATAAATAAATACTTTAGATGTTTACACATAAACTATATGGATCTTGTGGTGAATAAAAAGAGCACTCACAGTCCAAGTCCAAATATTATGGATATAAATTGAGACGCATGTTTCGAAAACAGGTACAAACTGGTTTGAGACTTTGCAACGCGGCATTTTAATTTCAAATGGTGCAGTTCTTTATCTGGAGGTCCTGACGGCTGAGTATGTACTAAAGTCAGACGTGTGAGCTGTCGTCTTCTTCTTTGGTCTTTGTGATGCTTGACGGATTTCTAAAGCAGCATAACACACATCTTCAGCCTGAAATGAAACAATTGCAAAAGATGTTATGACCAAGAGTTTGACTGTTAAAGTTCTTCTGGTGAATGACAAATGTTGTTTTTACCTCGTTTTGTCTTGTCTCAACTCTGGCCTCAGCTCTGCTTGTATCTGCAAAATAAAAGTATGATAACCAAACAAACATTTAGAAATATTAAATAAAACATGCGCAAAATTGTCAGTGTATCATTTACCTTTCTTGTGACAAAGTAAATAAGCCAAAAACACAGAGAGCAGAGAAGAGAGAAGAGCAATAGCTGGACACAGAGAAAACAGCAGTGTCCAACAAGCACCATCAGGATTTGGATTCTTCGGCTCAGGGGAGTCTAGAGACACAAAAAGTGTCTTCATTAAATGTGCATTTAAGGAGTATATTGACACCATGTTGGCTGGTTTGTTGTTTTATAAAAAATACAATGTGCTTGACATAAATATTGGATCCCAATATATCAATATGTACACTAGATAATAGACTGGGAAACACGTTATAATAACTGCTCACTATTGAACAGTAGTAGAGCCTCAATAAGTATAACTTTGTAAATACATATTTTTTATATTTATATATAACGTGTTACATGAGCTACAGGAGTAAAAGAAGAATAACACATTTTTGAACTTGGATTATTAATGTAGGAGTAAAGCTTAGTTAAAAAAATGAATTAGTTACTAATACTCAGATAATGCTTATTCTGTGTAGTTATTATAAAGTGTTTCCCACTTCTAGTATAATGCTGTGCTCCATGGGATATACGATTGCTACATGCATCATTACATATTATAGATGAAACACACTTACTGAGTAGTATTCTTGTTGTGGCATTCCCATACGTGAACACAGATTTTTGCTCAATGTACTTTTGATCCTCAACTTTTGTAGTCTCAGTTCCACAAAAGTAGAAGCCTTCATCAGATTCAGTGATGTTAGTAATGATCAGGTCGTAGGACTTAGAAGTGTTGTTCTTGACAAATCTATAATGAGACTGGTCACTTTCCAGCTTTGTTTTAAGAACCAGTGTAGGCTGGTTCAGGTGAGAACAATTACGGTACCACACTGTGTAGACTCCAGTTGTTAATGGACAGTCACAGTAGAGAGTGATGTTGTCTCCAGATCTCACAACCTTTTCTACCACTGATCCAGAGATCCATGGACAGAAAGGAAATCCTGTAAAACAGTTACACACATTAACAAATCTTAGCCACATTGTCATAGCTTCATTTTAAGTCACAGAAAACTTACCTGATAAAAGAATGAGAAAAAACCTCTGCCCGTCCATTTGTGGCAATGACCTTAAGTCACACCAAGATGGTTTGTTACCAAGTTACAAGCTGCCTGGGTCTTTCCGTTAAAGGAAACATAAATGTGATTGGCTATCTGAGCGGAACATATACGTAGATCTGTGGTTGTTTATGACACGTTACATTGTAAAGAGAGATTTGTAGTAAATGTAAAAATAGAAAACACCTGAGGTTTTTAGATAATGATGTTTATCTAGTGATTGCCTTTGAAACTATTCTCTGTGAAAGTCACTTACTAATAGTTTCATTAACTCTAGGTAGTATTGCACAATGTTGCTACTCTAATGAAGCAACTACACAGGAAAGTGTAGCTGTGTAGGAAAGTTATTAAAGAGAGTTGAGAGAGAGGGTTATAAACACATGGAGGAACGGTCATTTGTGGAAAATAAGGTTCTTCATGCTTTTTTCTTCATGATTTTATGTCAATTGACAGCTATCATAATTGCACCCGGCACAGCCAGCTATTGGGTTATAAATAGCTGCATTGTGTGAACAGTACCTACATCTGTAGAATAAACTGCCTCTGGGCTGATGAAATGTGAAAAACATACAACCAATCAGAAAAACAAAGCTTTACATGGAGCCCACCCCTGTTTAAATGAAGGCTTATGATTGGTCAAGAAGGACTGATTTTAATGGTGAAAATAGGTTTGAATGTGAGGGGTCCAGACTCACTTCACTTCACTAGTGAAGAAAGTGGATGAGTCTGGCTGGCCATCTTAGAAAATAGTCATCTAGAGCTCCAGATTATTCACTTTCATTTCTTCCTGTTCCTATCACTGCCCAGAACAGACAAAATGAGTTATTGATTTTTGAAGGTTTAGGACATTTCCTGAATGAACTTATTTGATTTTGCTTGTAAATGTCTTGTCATGATCTCAACATCTGTCCTGTTTCCACTTGGTTTGTTCATGGCAGCAGCATATTCCTGCAGCACTACTGCAGGTGTTCACAGGATGAGGGGAGGAGGCCTGTGAGGGGCAGACTTGCGATCTACACTTTTCAGGCTTTTTACACACTTCACCTTTGAATGGACCTGGAGCTAAAGCAGTGGGACAACATGCAAGGAGAATGAATCTGCTAATTGAAATTTGTATTGAATTCACACTGTACTCAAGCTGTACAGGCTACTCCAAAGAAGCATTTCTGTGTAATACATAAAAACACTTTTGCACTGATTTAACATGTTTACCTGTGTGTTTAATACTTCATACTTATACTACATCACAGTTTAATGTTGTAACACCAGCGTATGTAATAAAAAAAAAAAGGTAATGCTGAGAAGTCACTCATAAAAATCAAAGTTTTTGTAAACCAAATCAATAAAATGCATTTTATTTTGAGGAGCCAACAGTTCAAAACAAAGGACTTCAGAAGACTTCACGGTTTCACTTTGTGCTGCTCAGTTTTTGCAGTTTGCTGTTAGTGGTTTCCTGTGCTCTTTTTCTTTTTTTTTTTTACTTGACTAGACTGTGGGTTATTTGATCTCAACATAAATTAATGATGAGAATTACTATGAAACTATAGCTGTAGTTGCACATAGTCTGTGATCCTGAAGTAGTGGACAGACTGCAAAGGAAAACCATGGTTAATTTTCTTGCGTATGGAATTGCATGAACACATTTGTTTGTGTCAGTGCTGATGCAACCCAACAGTGTCTACAGTTTAAGCTCGTCTGTAGCAACAAGGAGGGGTTTCCATCAGTTTCCATCCACTTGTCAAATGTCACCTACTTGATCAACCGCAGCAGACCATGTACGTGTTTGTTCTTGTAAAATGCATCTGTGAATTTGATCTTTTTTTTTCCTTTCACTGCTGCAAACTCTCATGGCGCTGTTATGTCTCAGAATGTATTTTTATGTATTTCAAAAGAAGGGTGGTTCAGGCTAAGATATATTATCTCATGAAATGGCAACACACTCCATCATCCACTGCAAGAAAGTGCAGTGTCTTTTCATCATTGAGGTAAAAAGTTCCTCGCATCGTCAATTTGAAAAAAAAACCGGAGGCAACCAGGATACAATTTAATGATGTTAATTAGAAGCATAAAGGTTTCATGTACCCTGAAATGTAGCTAAAAAAAATATAAAGGCTAAGACTGTGACTATGAGTTTATGCAATATATTACTTCCAGTTAAAGAAGGGTCAGCTGCTAAAAGATTCTGATGAAAAGTACTTGTTCCTGATATCTCTAGTTTTTTTCCTTTTTTTTTTTTTTACACTTAAACACACTTACTGAACATACTTAAATGTTTCAGATCATCAAACAAATTTAAATATTAGACCAAGATACCTCAAGTAATGGCTCTCTCTGTGGTTCACAGGCAGTAATCAGGTCTGCGTGTGGCTAAAGAAACTGAACTCAGCTTTCCAACAAATGTGATTAACCACAGTTAATTTATGATTTAACAATGCGCTCCACTATTGAGAGTTACACAGTTAGCCGGCTGCACTGTATCTGTGGAAACAATCAAAACAACTTTGAGGCTACACATTTTAACTATTTTAACAGTATACTTTTTATAGTACAGTGTGACATGACTGCCTGTTGGTTTCTTTACCACACATTTTCTATGTAGGTTTCTTCCTGAACCAAGCCCACTTCAAAGAAAATTCAAATCAAAATTAGTCATTTGTCTTATTTTGAGCAAATTCCTTTTTCAGTTTAAAGGTGGGGAAAATGCTGCCATCTGGTGGTCATTTAGCACCAGGTCAGGCACTGCCTTTACCACAAAGAATCAACATATTCCCTCTGTTTTGCATCAGTGCCACTGCTGCTCGTGCTTCTGCTGCACATCTGTGTTACTATGTTGGATATCTTTGGTATGTCATATAGTTTGCATTTCTTGTTTTTTGTAGTTAAATCAAGCTGTTGTATATAATCTATGTATTTAAATCGCACTGTTGTCAGTTCAGCTTGCATATACCGACTGCCTGTTATTCAGTTTTGCATTTTTAATTGACAGTATGTGTTTTCATTCACAGATGAAAAAAGACCTGTCTAAGACCTGTCTAAGACCTGTTCCGGCACATTTGCAGGAGCTTTGTTCAAGAGGCTTTCACTTGAGTAGAATCACACGTTACATGATGTGGTTTAGACTGCCATACAAAGGAAATGGCCCATAAAGAGTGCTATAGCTGTCACATAAGCACAACATGAAAGTGTATGTCTGATTTTCTATAGCCTCCACTATGCACTTGTAATACTAAATGAATGACAGACACAATGTGAAAAAAAGTGAAATACACAAAGAAAAAATGCCACACTAGACGAAAGCAGCATATATCCATAAAATTAGAAGATGCATATTGACAAGCACAAAAATCAGATAAATGCTCTGTGTCCTGAATATAAATCTGTAGCAGGCATAATTCTTTTTGGTAATCATTTATTTTGATGGGGCATTTAACTATGAACAAATAAGGAAGAGTAATATATTGTGTGTAATGGATCTTCATCATCATTTGATGAGTTTTTGCAATATCAGGGCATTGATTTCTTGCTAGATCTTGCACTGATTATGAAGGGGTCTTGCAAACATTCTTTGCTACTGTTTGTACATGAGTCACAAATCTTAAAAAGTCTGTCTGTCCTGGGCGTGGATCCGTCCTCCTGTGGTTAGGTGTCTCTTTTTATTTGTTCTCTTTCTTTTCCTTACCCTGATGGAAGGTCTGAGGACAGGGGATGTTTTCTGGTAGAGTCAGTAAAGCTGATGTTGTCTGGTACAGTCTGGGGCTAAACAAAAATAAATGTCTAAATGGTATTTATTTATTTTTAATTTTTATTTTTGCATTATTCTTGTAAAAATATGTTGAATATAAACATGATTCACTCATACATTTTTGTTAGTGGTTGCTTGTGGGCCGGACCCTGGACACTCCCCTAAACACTGGTCAGTTAGTCCCAGGGCAAGTTTAATATCGTCAAGCATTGAACTACATATTCAAATTGTCAAAACAGTGTGTATATGTCAACAAGCTACTTTTCTGACACAAGTATTAAGCCAGAATCTATGCTCTGAGCACATCAAATCACATCTGAGCCATTTTACTTCAGGGGCCTTCCATGGCACGGCCCAGGACACAGTGGGTACATTAATGTGAGCATCAGTGGAATAATGATATATAATTTTCTTCTGATTACTTACTAAAATTTGTTGATGACGGCTCACCAGCAAATTCTGTCATCGCTTTCTCAGGCATGAAGACTGGATGAACTCAGATGAACATATCAAACTAAATGGTCCTCAAAATGCCAGTCTTTTTATGGGTAAAATGAGTTGTTCAGTGAAGTGCATGAAGCATTGTTTCAAAACTTTAAAATGGAACACAAAACCACAATGGTCTTTTAAAGCTTAAGTAAGAGATTTTGTATGGAGGATCCTGCAGTTACACAACACAGCTTTTACTACCACTTCTTCTGCCTTTTCTGTCTTTAAAACCCCCATCGGCCTCATACACGCGTCATATGCGTGTATGGAGTGTGAACAGTGTGAACAATTAACAAATCCACATAGTTTCAGATCAACACTGTGTACATTTCCACACCACAATTTGTCTGTGATGTATTGGGCTTGCCATACATCAGGTACATCATTTCTCATTGTAACAACACCCAATTATTTTTCAGAAGTTGCTAATTAAATTCTAATTTGTACGTAAACCGAAAATGCAATCTATTTTTGGGGACTGACAGTTCAAACCCTGCAGCTTCACAAGTTCACCTTTGCAGTTGTGTTTGTAGTGGTTTCCTGTGCTCTTTTTCTTTTCCTGAGTGAGTGTTAAGGCTATCTTTGAAGATAATCTGATCTCAAGATAAGTTAAAGCCTTTAGTTTAAACTGTACGGTATTATTGTGTATTAAAGAGATACAATCATCGCAAGATTCTCCCATTTGAAAGAACTCCCACAAATGGCACAATGTCTAAAAGGGAAATCACCATTTGGCTGCGGAGATGCTGCCCTGATCTATTTGTAATGACACTGCTGATAGTTGAAAATAGTTGCAACATTTAGCATGTCCCTTTTTATTCATAGTTTTTGTGGAATGAAATGAAATGTGTTATGAAATCTTGTTGATCTTGTTTACTGCAAGCTGTAAATGAACAAACTAAAGCGCTCGAGACTTCTGCTTTTTTATTTTTATTTTTTATATCCTTGTATATGTAACTATATTTTCATAGTGTGGTGGTGCAGATGTAACCCGGGAGAATTTTCTGCTCAAGCTCCTCTGTAGCAACAAGGAGGGGTCGGGCCCTTCACAGACCGCAACGTTTTCCATCCACTTGTCAAACGTCGACTGCTTGGTCGACCGCAGCAGACCACGTATGTACGTCTGTGTCTGTGTGATGTGTCATGCACTTGTTCTTGCAACTGCATCTTCACAGAAAACTGCTCTTTCAGACTGCTGGGTCAGTGGTAGTGGTTGGAGAGGGAATTTATACATTTTTATAAGACATGCATTATATTTACATACATTTTCCTTCACAACCTTTATAGTGCACGGAAAACCTTCACATTTACAAACGCTATACTCAGCTGTAATTCCCTAAAATACTTGGGCTCAAACACATTGTCTTTCCTCTGGGCTTTTCAAACAGGGCCAGAATGGATCAGTAAGGTGATGGTCAGTTCTTCCTCCTGAATCATCCCATGTCCCATTTGTAAGATAAGTAGATCTAAACTTTCCTAAAAGTAACATCAATGAAAATGGAAGGAGGTTGGGCATTGTTGACGGTGTGGCAGAAGAACTCATCAGTCAATGCAAACAACACCATCCTCCTTATATTTGTATCCAAATGTTTATTCTATGACAAATACGTTTAATTCACACTTGAAAATAATCAGATCTAATTAGTATTCAGGAGAATAGTCAGTAAAATCAAAACTGCTCTGAGCACATCAAACACATCACATCTGGGCCACTTTGACTTAGTGGATTGGCTTTTTGTAAGTAAACAATAACATTAAATGTTGCTGGTGCTACTTATCTATTTATCAGAACAAAGGTTTATTTTCAGGGAGTATGTGCCATTATTTCTGCACTGTCTCAATGTAAAGTGGCTGTGCTAGGCTTTCTTTTCTGAGTGCATTTGTTGTCTTTTCCAACTTGAATAGATGTTTACATCCCCAATGACAGATACAAGGTCAGTGCTTGAGTGCTGCATTGTACTTATACAGTAACTTCACCACTCCCCCACTACTCCAGCATTCTCATCTGCCTCCACTAGATGGAGATGTGGCTGCTTCAGAGCCCCACTGACTGTTTACTCCATCAATTACAAAATAGAGTCTCACTGTATTCATCAGTGATGTCATTTGAGGCCCTATAGCTACTGCTGTATATTAATTATATTTGTATGTCAAGAATACAGTTTTATTCAAGTTGCATAAAGATAACAGTCAGTTGTTTAATAGAGTTACTGCAAAATATGTCATGCTTGATTACTGCCTCCAATTTGTCACTGCCTATTATCTCTCTCATCTCCTCAATGCTCCATAAATTTCATTGGACATGGTTCCACTGCACCCCCATAATATCATAACATACACACTTACAGATAACTGAATGTGAATTGAGTGTTTCACCTCTGCAGCACTTGATCATGTGACACCCAGCTGTTAGTACTGTTCTACAGTGATTACATTAGCTTAACTAAAAAGCTATAACACATCACGCCTACTCACAGACACAGTGTCTGATGCTGGAATGCCATATTAACTACAGGGGATGAACATAATGTGCATCACTACAATGTGATGCAGTCAAATTCAGCGGCTCCCCAGAAAATACTGCCATTCAGAAACTTGAATCATCCAGATCTTCTTCATACTTTCCCAGGTGCTGACAGTGAAAGCTGGGAAGGAAAAAACCCCTTACAATACAATACAATCGACATAACAAGCACCGGCCTGAAATGGCCTGACGCCTGAATCAGGCCTCACTAAAAAGACATTGCAGCATAAATGCATCATTAAGCTTCATTAACATAGTGTCATTTTCACTTTCATAGTAACATTGACCACCATTCACACGGCAGTCATGTCATTTGACTGTTTCTTTTCATTCTCACAAACCAAACTGTTCCCATTCATGGCAACATAAATGATCACCATATTAACTGACACTGGCAAAAGTAACTGTGCTCACACTTCACAGGTTAAGTCTGGTTCTGGTCTGGTCAAGCTCGCCAAGCTGAAACCCCATGAAAAAGTAGGTCCTAGTCTGCTTTCAAACCAACTACTGAACTTTAGTTTGGTGTAATTTAAATATGAAAACCACTTGGAATAAAAGCAGAAAGAACTTGATGAGGCTTTGGTCTTAGTAGAAGTGTAGATTAAAGTATAAAATTATGTAAATGAACTGAACTATGGGTACAAATACACACAAACTAGTACTAGTAGGTGTACTATGAATTCTCTAATTGAAGAACTGGTGATCATAAGATTTATGAAGCCAGTTTGTAGAAAAAGTCACCTTCTGGCCTTCTTACTGGATTAATTAAATTCCAAATAGACATCAACTTTACTTCTCATTTTGTTTACATTACAATGGCATTCCAGCAACCAAGGTCTTTAACAATATGGCTTTTGAAAGCTAAAACTGCCTTTTACTATGCACGCTTTAGAAAGGGCTTCTTTGTCCTTGTAAGACATGAGTGTTTGAATAGATGGTGTTTCTAAATGCTCTGCATCTGGAGGTTGTTCTGTGGATGAATTCTGCTGCACACAAAGCTGAGCAGAATACTGCTTGATTTTGAGGCACCTGGGGTCACTCATAAGTGGATAACTCTCATTGCAATTTCGTTAGGCTTTGGCCATGGTTTTTATAGTTATTGAAACTATGTCAACTGATTTTTGAAAGAGGTTACGTTACTCAAACATAATCACTAAAGAACTACTGGTCATGTCTCAAATGCAATGATCCGTAGTCAGTATTGACAGAAGTCATGCAATAAGCCACAGTGCCACTAACACGGAAATGAACATAATGAGTTTTTATTATTTTTGGACACTGAGGGCAACTAATTCTGCTTATCCCAGGTGAAAAGCATTACAGTGCATTGCAGCAAAACCCTGAATTACCTTCTCTATCTAATTCTATTCTATTAGAGTAGCTTGGCTGTAACACTCCATATGTATTTCTAAACTTTTTATCAGCACTGTTTGTGGACGTGTTGTTTAAAAGTGTTAATCTCTATTGTTTTATGTCTTAAATAAGTCTGGTTAATCTGTAAAGCACTGAATTGCCATGCCTTGCCTTGCACTACAGGCCTCAACAATACATTTTTTTAAATTCTGTAATTAAGCCGATACATGGGTAGGAAAGTCTACTTTATATGAAGGTCATTATGCTGGCAGCATGTAATGTTATAAAATATTTTGTCATATTTTGATGTATATAGTTATATATTGATGGCTTTCTCATGTATGATTTACACAGAATAAGCACGTGGAATAAACGCTATAAATAAAATGTCGAACAATGCATAGCACTTCTCTGGGGGGTAAAGAAAAGGGCAAAAGCCACTCCTCTCACCACGACATCCCATCAAGGCCAATTTGTAACCGTTTTTCACTCTGCCTCAAGTGTTCTCGGCACCTCATCTTGTGAATGCACATTATATCAACAGGGAATCAGCCCACCAGTAAGAGACCTTCAGTGTTTTTGGTCCTGCCGCTCGTTGGTCCAGAGAGAGGGACAAAAAAGCTCTGCAGTGGCTACGTCACCACAGTCACACAAGACAAATTGCCCGAAAAATCATTCTCCGGGGTGATTTTCACTTAGCTCCTTTCACGCAAAGCCTCACACACACACACACACACACACGATCACAAACACAATGAATGATAGTGTTACGACGCACACAAGAATCCACCCACGTCCAAACAGTGCCTCACACAGCTCACTCTCACGGCATGGCGGCGCAGGGGTCACGGGCATGAGTGGGGAGGGAGTGCCAACCAGACTAGAGCAGACGAAGACATGGGTTGGACCAAAGTGCCTCCCTCAGTGCCTGGTGCATATTCACAGCAAAAATAGTGGAGCATGTTGCAGCATGAATTCTAGCTCCCAATGACTACTCGCGGAAAAATAAATACATGAAATAAATCAACATATTTTTAATCCTTGTCACTGTTGTCACACTTTGTTATGTAAGATTTCTGGAACTCAGTTGAATTATTTGAAGATGATTTAGATTGCTGTGTTATGGTGCTCTGCAGGCTATATAAATTTCAGCATATATGGAAAAACTGAACATAGCAAAACCACGGCTCCACCACAATAACAATACAAAAGATTAAAAAAAGATGTGATTATGGGATAATTCTACACGAAAATTAATGTTAGTGTAGGAGCAGAATATACTATACAGTCAACTGTTGTTAATATAGCAACTAAAACATACAAGTTTATGGTAAAGTATTGAGTTTGATGATTACTTTGAAGAGCCCCTGTTCCAAATGTCCCATATTTAATCAATTGTAACACCAAAGCTATTCATTTGTTGGTAGATGTCAATCACACAGCTGCCATGGCAATTACAACCAACTGCAAAACACCAGCATTGCTCCTAAATCTATTACTCAATTAAAAAAAAAGAAAAAAAAGTATAAGTGTGCAAGTTTCTTTCAGTTTCACACAATGAAAAGGCTGCTGCACATAAATCAATTATCATCTTATTACTAAATGGTGGGTGAGATATCGCTTTACATCGTATTTTATGGGACATTTCTATCCTGATGGCTTCTACTACCATTTGGAAAAACCTAGTCATTTCCGTAAGTCAAAATTATAAAGCTTACATATTATATAGCTAATAAAGCTGCAAAATGAATCAGTTACAAATAAAGTTGTCCGGTTCTGATGATTGAAAAATGGTAACTTAAAATGTAAATAAAAAAGGGTTGTACTTGACCACATCAGACAAAACTAGGCTAAAGTTAACTGTCACGGTCATGCTTCAGTGATGTCTGTGTCGTTCGAGGCCATTATTAAGTTTCAGGACATTAACAGTCTTGCATCCTTCTAGTGTCGATTATGTGCCCTTAGTGCCTCTCATGTCTGTTTGTCTCAGCGCAATGGTTTTAAGCGCTGCTGCTTTTTCCACCCATTAGCCTCATTAATCTTTGTAATCAGCCGAGCGCTCACACTTGTTAGCATCGGGGCTAGCCACATCCTGACCCAATGGGGATTAACATTCAGCAGGTTAGTCCTGAAGTCAACCGCAGCCTCACAACTCAAGCCATTAGCTGCCAATAGGTGACTTGTCCTCAATTACCGGCCAATAGAAGATAATCACACTAAGTGACATTTCAGAAAGTACCTTGGAATCAAACCCGCACGCAGATGCAGAGATGTTTAGACGCACAAACACACATAAACACTCACAAACAGACACACAAAGGGCCAAAGTGGAGCATGTTCATCGAAGCGAGGGAGACAAGGAGGGACGAGTTAAATGAAGGAGAGAAGAAGAGCTTTTTCCTGCACCTCATTCTAATCTGTTGTGATCGTATCCATAGTCAGGCCTGTGTATGGCCAGATGGTTCACACACCCCCACCCCCTGCCCCTACGCACAGACATTCACAGTAAAGCCCCCAATCCTACTGTCCCACAGGAAACAGTGTAAAAAGAGTAAATTTGCCTTTCCTTCACTATACTTGCAGTTGATAAAGAAAGAAATAACTGTGCTTTCAAAATTAATTTGACTGAGAGCTGAGGGAATATAGTAAACAAGAGACAAAAATGACAACTGACTATCTTTAAATGAATTACAAAAAGAAATTTGAATGACTTGTTACACTGATTCATATATCCTTTATTCATTCATTCACATGGCCTTGCATACATACATTATTTCTGTGATTATTTAGTTGTATTAACAGCTACAAAAACTGCAAGCAAACATTTACAAAAGGCTAGATGTGGTCCTTGGGCTTTGACACGTGTGGGCTAAATCATATTCAATTAGGAAAGGGAAAATGAGGGATGAAAGAAAGAAACTGAGGAAGTGCAGTTGAAGAGAGAGAAGAGAAAAAATACAGGACGAAGTGAGAGTTGTTTTTTATCTCCCTGTGTGTGTGGTTGCAGCGTGTGGCTGCTTGGACCCGCTGGCAAAAGGGTTTGTGTTCAATCACACTTTCCTCTGAGACGGAAATTAGAGTGCTCTCTTTGGAGCCTTGTGGCACATGCATTTACACACTGGGCTCTCACACGCACACACTTTCCTGCCCTCAGCACAAGGACCCCCATGCATCTACACACACTGCGCTTGTCTTTCTCTGAATGAGCACAGAATGGCTGCCTGGCTATCTGACTGGCTGGATGGCTAGTTGGATGCTCAGGGGCAAGTCTGACATGAATCCTGTCTGATGCCTGTTTTTGCACTCTGATAATTCAATTAGGAAGCAGGATGGCCTGCACACTGCTACATACAAGTCAGAAGTTGTGCCAAAACCCCAGGCCATTGGGTTAAAGTGAGAGGAGGGATACATTACAAGATGTTACCTGCATGCGCTGACAAGAAGAGACAAGGCATGACCTACAGGGCATCACAGCGAGCTCAGTGCACAACAGTCAGTCTGTGGGAAGGCTGCTTGGACAACAACTTATAGAAGCTCCTCTGTTTTCTTTGGGAATACACTGTGTTTTAAAGAATAAAAACAATGAAATGGCCTTTACTGTTTGAATTATGTATCATATACACTGAAATACACAATGCACAATGCCTGTACCTTATTTTATTAAGGCTCCTTTTGATTTTCTTTGTAAATTTCAGTTTTAGGTGGTACAGAGTTACTGTTACACATTTGTTTACCATAAAGTTGTTGAGCTGAGTCAACACTCACTGAATATGCAAACTGAAGCTTATGAATATAAATGTTTAACATAACTTTGAGGAAACCTTGTTTATTATGATGCCAATGACCCTCAGGTGAACTGCAGAATTGTTAAACAAAGTTTGCAAACTATTTCTTGTACAGTTCAGCAGGAAAGAGGAAATAAGCTTCTTCTCTTCTCCTCTTTGGGTTGGTAATGGCACCGAGGGTGTGACTTTGGACATTTAAACTTGTATGTACCTTATATCCTTGATTGATTTCAGTGTTGTAGGTGTAAAGGGTTTCAAATCTGTGACTGTACTTCCCTATTTACAACAATACAAACAAATTGGACATGCATTGCTCCAAAGAAACATAAATGAGTCACTTGAAGTCACTTGAAATGTGAAAATTATGGTTATTGTTGTTGCATCAGAATAATTTACTAGTCTAATAGAAAAGAATTAATAAAATATGGCATTCTAGTAAATTGCATATGTTCATGTTGATGTAAGAGGCACAGAGATGCACCCACCCGTAAAAGAACCTCACCCCCGCTGCCACTGAACTCACCCTTGAGTTCTTTGCCCTCCTTCTACTCCACTGCCCTGCTAATGTCATTCTTGACATGACACCAATGTTTTTCCCTCCATATTCATGTTGAGGAGCGGTGAACATCATGTCCCCTTTAACTAGGGCAAACAGAAGGCCGGTGCCGTTTCTAAGGTCTTCATGTGCGTATGTACTTATGGTGTGTGCCTGTTTTGTTCCTGGTGTCTTAAAAAGGCTGCACTATTGTTAGAGGGGGGAGATTGCGCCTCTGAAAGGAAAATTCACTCAGGAAGCTTTTGTTCCAGAGGAGATGAGTAAGGAGATGAGTTGTTTTTCCTGCATAGACACACGCACACCAGAACGCGCTTCCAACTACCGAGCACACGCGGTCTCTTACGTGTACTTCCAGCGCTCCTGAGGCGAGTGGGAGAGAGATCAGTTGATGGAGGGCTGAGTAGTGGATGATATTAAGGAGGTCCTATTTTAAAGGAAGGCAAAGAGCTTAGGCTGCACCCTTTTCACAGATAAAAACTACACGGGGCATAAAATATAAATGAATGCAAAGCCTCCCTTCCAGATTTACGGCAAGATCGCGGCAGAGAGAGACAACAGAGGGGTAATGGCTGATCATGGAGGTTACTTATCCTCTCGCTGAGTGGTTTTCCTGTGACCCCCTCAAGGCATTCTTGCTGCCTTTGAGTGCCACTGTAGCAGCACAGGCAGGCAGGCAAACACATACGCACACAAGTACAGAAGTTCAACTGGACCTCTTTAACATGTGCACCGATCTCATTTGGCGGCGCACAGGTCAGACACGCACACGGCATTACAGGCATTAATTTCTTGAGAAAGCATAAAACAAAGCATAAAACAAAGCAGGGTAGACCCCACATGGAAGTCTTGCAGGGATTTAATAGGGCTATGTTCACACTGGCCTCAAAAGTGACCATGTGAAATATTACATTTAAATTGAGTTATTAGATCCATTGGGTGTACACTGGTTTTATTTATTTATTTATACTTTAGTAACACTTGACTGAGGTTTTTCTGGGTTTTGTTTTGTACAAATATGAAAAGAGCAAAACACATGTCAGATATTGATCACTTTTTGCTGAAGAGTATGTCTAGCTAAAGTGACTGACAGACAAACAAAACTGATTTCAAAACTAAAGTTCAAATATCTTAACATTTTTGGAAAATATGATGTAAAAAAGTCAAATCTGGACCACTTCTGCGTGTAGTGTGGACATGGCCTAAGTGACTCTATGATGACTGTCTACGGACTAATAATGTGAAGACAGGCGAGACCAGAAAAAGACATTGACAAAGATACAAAGATAGAAAAATGAGAGCTGTCTGAATGGCGAACAGACAGAAACTAATTCAAAGCTCTAACTACTCCCGGTGGAATCATGTTATATAGCTGTAGCTGCTCCAACCTCAGTGAGAGCAGCTGGTTTGTTAAATGTGAGTCTTCCTGCAGGCAGTTCCTTGCAGTGCAGAGCTGGTATGTAGATAGAATCCAAGAGCATCCTTGTTGACAAAGCTTAGAGGACAGTCAGCAAAGGAGCATCATGGGAGATCCTGCTGGAACCACCGCTACTTTTCAGCCACATACACAACTACAACAAGGGGCAGGCAGAGTGCATTCATGAATAAACATAAGAAGGTGCATAAATAGTTTTCAGGAGTTTTTCTGTTTCACTTGCTTTCATTTATTATAACAATAAAAATCATTAGAATTCAACTTTACCAAAGGAATTATGCAAACCTTTATCACAAACCTGACTCCCCACCTTTATCTGAATAGGTATGGCACCCTGCAGGGACATGCTGTTGTCTATAAATGTTATGCACATGTTTATGAAGTATTTATCCTGTTATTTATTATTATTATTATTATCCTCCAGCGCTGCCCAATTACTGCTCAGGGCAGTTGTAGGAACAGGAAGAACTGGGTTCTGTCGAGCTTTACACGTCCTTTTTTCAAGGGTAATTATATTGATTGGATCCTACACTATTGAAAACATTTTACACACTTGAGGTTACCGATCTTATGGGACAATTAATTTAAGCCTTAACCTGAAGCTGCCATAACTGGGTCATTTTAAGGCGTCTTGTTAATATACCTGGTCCTTCCTGCACTCCCCCTTTTCCACAGCAAAAAATACAAATTATTTTGGCAGGTAACTGTACAGTTGCAGGCTTTGTTCAAGGAATTACCATTTGTAACTGTTGTGTTACTCTATACAATACTTTGTGCTAACAGATAAACAAATACTGCATTGTTATTTTCCCTGAGCTAAGATGTCATCTGAGTCTAATGTATTTGAGTGAGTATGAGTATGTAACTCTTTTAATTCATCTAAGTGAATTTAGTCAGAAAGTCGCAAAGCCAGCAGATTAGGTGGTGAACACAGAGACCAGGAGTCAGGAGACATGCTGTGTCAAGCTGGGCAGCAGACACAGGACCAGACACAGACACATGGCTGCCACATCAGCATAAATGGACTGCTATTTTTTGTGTTTCAACAGAAAAGAACACCTGATTGCTGTGTTGATAACTCACTTTTGGTCGATCTTCATGACCATGTCCATTAAAGTATGTATTTGTGAACTCTGACACCAACACAGGAGAGAGGTCCTTCATTTGCAGGACAAGCAACAAGCATCATTACAGACACACATTTTTGTACAGATACTGACATCAGACATCAAACAACACACTTCATGTTTCTAAAATAGTCATTTTAATGTATATGCAAAACTATTTTGCAGCTTAATGAATTATTACTTTAATATTTTAATTTGAATTCAGACAAGTCAAACATATATTAAGAAAACAGTCAGAAAATGCGTGCATGTGTGTGCACTCGTGCATGCCATCCAGCCTGTGTTAGCACTTTGATGTGATCTGATCACTTGTGATCGGTGCTTTTGGGGCCTCAGTGGCCTGTGGGATTAAAAACACCATGGTGTCATCATGTTTTAAATCTCTCTCTTCTGCTCTGCTAATTGGTAAGAGCCACAGGCCGTACTACAAGACAAACGCTGCACCATCAGGCCCACAGGGACGCTGCTGTGCGTCTCATTCTGTGTGTGTGTATTTGGAGGTGGGCGGCTGATTAGGTATTCAGCTGTGGATGTGCATGGGTGGATGTGCACGCTCGATGAATGATGATGACTTTTTCTAATATGAAACGTATGCGCAATAATTTTGAACACAAGTGTAAGGTTTGTCATGCCTTTGCTTTGTGGATTATCTGTCATAACCTTTTACCTAATATAATTTGTGATTTTTTGCACCGTTGTCTCTGTTTGTAAGCAAGCAACAAACAACTAAATCAGGAGCTTGTCTTATCTTCCAAGTCTTTGAGTGTGTGCCCCCTGTTCAACCTTATCCAGTCTACAACTCTTGACAGCATGCTGGAGTTGGACAAGGTCAGAGTGCTCCAGTGTGGCTAAACAACAATTCATACTTTCAACATCCCCTCTGTGAGCCTGCCTTGTCTAGTGGCAGCCATCTTGTGCCCCTGAGCTGCTAGTTTTTCATGTGACAGTTTCAGCGGCTGCCTGGCTGTGGGTCACACCTGAGCATGTGCACGAGGTACTGTATCTTGTCAGGAACCTGATGGCTTTACACAGAGGCTGCTTATCTCCCAGGCTGCCTTATTGCAGCAGGTGAAAAAGAGGGAGAAGGAATAGAGGAAGCAGGATGCAAGGCTTGGGAAAGGTGGGGAGGGGAAGATAAAAGGCAGATGTGAAAGTTTGCACGAAGAAATGAGGGATGACGAGAAAGGGAAACACTGCATGGCCAAATAAATAACAAAGAGAATGGGGGAAAAATGAGCAGGAATATCATACAATAAGATGATTCAAAGGAACAGAGAAGGAGAAGCTTGAAAAGAAGATATAGAGATAATGGCTACACTGAGGATGGCAAAAAAAAATTTATTGAAAAAATGAAAGAACAGGTCATGTGAAAGAGCAATGGTTATATGCAGATGACTGAACCCAAAGACAGTGAAGATCCTATCAGGAAAGTGAAGAGTGACTGAAGATAAGAAAATATAGAAAAGACAAGCTTCTTTGGCCTGTGTATGACTAAAAAGAGAAGATGCAGTTAAACAAGCAAGACAGAGGTGAAGACAGGTTAGCCACTTATGCATTCAGGCGTCAGAGATACAAGACCGATAGAGTGGAGAGATACGCACGGGTCATAGGGCAGTGTTACCACAGAGGCAGATGCTCATTTTGCTTTTGGACTCCATTTAGAGAAAAATGGTCATTTCTTTAGCATAGTTAACACTGAGTGCAAACGTGTACAGAAGTACAATATATTAAGATTGCAAGTCCATAAGGGCTGCCTCCACTGAGATCAATACAGTGTTTTAGCAACATAACATGTGACATAGGTTTGACAGGAAAAGGGTCCATGTATATTTATGCTGGATTCATGTATTACGTGGAAGGTGCAGCTTCTCAGTTTGGGGGTTGTTTGTTAGATTTCACCTTTCACTTTCATTTCAGAAGGGTAATCAAGTGTCACCTGTCAAAGTTGTGCATTTAAATATAGCAACCATTGCTTTAGAAGCTCTGGGGAATACTTTAGTAGAGACAGAGGCTGTTACATAAGGACATAAGGACCCTTTGGGAAAAGGAGCAGGTCCAGTGCAGGTTGGATTAGTTGTGGGAGAAAGAAAAGAAAAAGAACAGTTTTGAGAAGCATGGCAGGCCTACAGATCCGTACAGCATGGTGCAGTGTGCACAAGTGTGATCACGAGTGACCTATTGACACCACTGCTGTGACTTTAATATGTTACTTCCTCTCCTTATCCTCCAGTCCTGATCTCCTCTTTTCTATAATTAAGGCAATTACCTCTCATCTTCTCATCTTATCTAGTGCCTTCACCCATCCACTCACTCTTTCACACTCACTTTTACTTCTCTGCTGTCTTTTACTCACCTCCCCCACTCCTTTACTGTCAAAAGCCCTCTTTTTCATAAGAAAATAGATCTATTTCCTTAAGAGCTGACAGGGAGGTTCTGCTGGCGATTTGGCAGCGTGTCATTGTGGGTAATGGTGTCTGGAGTTCCCTGCTTTATTGGACTACATTATAGTGTTTGATCTACACCAACTCTCCTTAGCCCCTCTTTTCCTTTTGTTCGGCACCAGAATCTCTGACAGGCATAGAAATGAGATGAAGACTCCAAGAGACTTTTCAATCTCTTCTGAAAGGAAATTGGAACAGGAGGGCAAAGCAGGGGCTTTTGGGAATGGACAAAGCATTTATTTCAAGAGTTTTCATAAGTTTGTTTCTTAGTATAATTATGTTTCAATATTTAAACTCTCTGATTATCACAGTGAAGGTCTGTAACTGTTCAGAGTATTTGATGTCTTCTAAAGCCGCCTATTGTTTTTTTGGTTTTGTTTTGTTTTGTTTGTTTTTTTAAATTCCCAGTATTAGCTGCAATTAGCCTCACTGCAGCCAGGGAGGTGCCATTAAGTAAAATGGTTGAAGCAAAACAGAAAAATGAGGTGCTTGTTTAGCTTGATGTTTGAAAGCAGGAAATTGGCAGAACAAGAGCATGAATCTAAACTATATTTTACCAAATTCTTTCCTCTGGATCTGTAGCTGTAGTAGATCCCTGTTACCCCTATAGTTAGTTAGTATTTCAGAACATTTTAAAGAACTTCTATTATGGTACATGCAGCACTTTCAAATGATGTGTTTTTGTAATTAGCACCAGTGTAAAAGACAAGGTCAGTAGCACAGTTGAGATATTTCAGTTTCCTAACTGTTTTGTGTCAGCGCTCAGAGCGGGAGAAAGATGAATTTGACTGAGGGTGAAGCAGACAGAGAAGAAGCAGTTTTCAGATGTGTTAACCTTTCAAGCTGCAGTGAATGTGTGCCATCTGTCTCGGCACATCTTTTTAAAAAGTCCCTCAGAAAAACCACAATTACATTACGTACATACACTCTCACACCATCTTCCCGCACCTCTAATTGCTGCGTGGGCAACAACCTTTGACATGCTCAATCAAAGGACCTTCACACTTATGTAGAGGCTCATGTCTGAATGGAGCTTGAACAGGCAACAATTCATGCGTCGTATTAAATTTCTGCATCAGGCAAAATTTTTTTATTTTTTTTTTCCAAATCAAGGTGCTGGTGTGAAAGCAATCACGTGTCGTGTGTGTGAGTGTGTTGGTGCAAGCTAACAAAGTTAAGAAAGAAATTTGAGGTAGTGTGGGTGGATGTCTCGCTAGCAATCTTAATAAACATCACATGCGCTTTTAATTAGCTACATTCTCTTGTGACGACAAGGTACTAACAAGACCAACAACACTCAATCACGCCTCAGGAAAAGTGTTGTGTGTGTCTGTATCCATGCATGTGTAGGTGTCTGTTAAATACATGGAGGCGTGTGTGCTCCCTCGCTTCATCTACTGAGACTGTGTGTCAAGAATTAGTAGAGTCTCATAATTGCATGAAAACTAATTTCATCTCTGAAAACCCTGCTTAATGGGTACAGTTTTATTGCCTCATCCTCTGTGGCCATAAATTAGGTGAATTACTGTGCTTAAAGTATATGAAAGAATTCAGCTTCTTGGTGCGGAATAGAGGCAGTTTGAATAATGAGATCTAATAATGCTTTGCTAGTTTTTTATTATAATAAATAGATCCAACAGTAGATGTATAGTATGTTTCTGAACAGATCCTGTGTATCTGTGTAGCTGGTTCACATTTGGACACAATTAAGTCATTAACCGTGCTGCAAGATACACATCAATGACGTCCACATGACCTACCTGGCATTATCTTAGACAACAACATTATTTAAATATTTAGATGCAGAGGACGAGCTTCACTATGGAGATGCCAGTATTAAATGTACATTTAATCCACAAAATCAGTTTCAGGAGTCATACTCTTCTTTAATTTTTGCCTGGACTCTCTGGATATCTGAAACATTTTGATTCACATTGAGTTAACATAATAAAACAGACTGAAAATTCCCTGTTTTGTTCTTAACAAAGTAAAAAAGTGCTTGCTATGGCCTGACCTAGTCCCTTAATTTGACCACAATTTCTACTCGCTACAAATCCCATCAGACCAATCGTAACCATCTGGATGCTGTGTTGCTCTAATTGGTTGTATATATTTCCAATTGTATTGGTCCAGAGGTTTCTACTGCATTTGTTGGTGCTGCCCCCTGAGTGGTATGTCTATCCAGTTGCACCCATTGGTTTCACCTCCCTATCAAATTTGTCAGTTAAAGTGATTTACCGCCTAAAACACTGAGATGTATCTTTTAAGAGAATCGTTATCATTTTATTACCTCAAATGCTCTCTCTGTTGAGTTTCTTTTTGACCTTTAATAAACCAGGCATAGGGGTGACAGCCATACTTCCAAAGGTGTTGTTTAGGTTGTGACTTTGAGAACACAATGGTTAAAATTAGAGTAAGGCGATGCTTTATTATTTCTGTCTAGGATTTTTCCACTTCTCATCCCTGAGCACGACCATTAAAATGATCAAATTGTATTTTGACACATTGCCTCACTATCAGATCTTGTTCTATACTGTGGGTGGTTATTTAAGAGCGTGATAGTACAGCAGCCCCTCGCTATCAGCGCACAAAGTGAGTAATGCAGAGAACTTCAGAGTTGGCCGTCTTGACCAATTTGTGTGGATCACAGGTGCAAAGGATGACTGCTAGCGCTCATCTCTCAGCTGTGAGTAAGAGTTGTCTGTGATGATGTAAACTGAAAATAACAAAACTGTCATTGGATCATGCCCCAGCCCACCAGACAGTCACGGTTAAAAATAAAGCATACAAATTCAACAGTCATGTGGGGCGCAGATGTGTTTTTTTCTTTACTTCTTGAGTTCCAGTCCATCTTATAGGAGCAAAAAGTACTTGATGTTTTGTCCACTATTCCCAACAATAGCGGTTTTACAAGAGCATCATGTTCCTTTTTTTTTTTTCTTGAGATGACATATTTTTGACAACAGAACCTGATCCAAGTTTGGATTGCTGTATCATAATGCCTCCCCCCTGCTGGGATCCATTGTGTGTGAAGTAGAATAAAAAAAACACATCCGACTTAAGGAAGAATTCAGTGTAAAAGAAAAGCCACAGGGATAGAGCAAGTTTAGCAAACAAACTGACTTTGATATTTGGTATTTGGGCTCTGACATCATCGCTTCTTGCAGAATCACATTAAGCTCAGCACAGTGGATAATTATTCATTGACACACACATTAAAATCACCAATGTGCTGGGAGAGGACAGTCTGTTCTAATTAAAATGTTATGTAGCATGATAAGATAATGATGACCATTAATTTTAGAATGCACAGTTTAGGTTGGCACTAAGTGTAGCTAAGTGCATCTTATTTTTTTCCCACCTGCTGTTAAATGCATGAGAAAAAACAATTGTTACACGCAATTGACATATATAACAATTACACTAATCTAAACCATCCAAGAGAAATGAAAGCTCAGTTGCATTACATGGTAAAGTAAAAGCAAGACACACATTCAAAATGAAATAGCTATTTAATAGCATATTAAAAATAAATTACACATGCAAATGATCCATAATGTGCCACAACAAATGAGACTTCTTCATTTCACCGTTGAAGATGTCTGTAAAATGCTTTCCCTGCTCAGCCTTTGGGTTTGTTATTTACATCTACTATTTAAAGAAATGGAGAAAGAAGAAAAGCTTGACATATTCCAGTGGCAAAACGTTTAGGGCTGGACATGTGCAAATGTGGAAATATCAGCCTAATTTAGTTTTTAATAACTTTAAAATGTAATTATTATAAGGCTGGCTAACACACAAATATACCAATTGATGTCAACACTGGCTTCAGAGTGTTTAATTTAAAGGTAGTGGTAAACACAGTGCAAATGATGCCAGTGGTCTGGGCTCTAAATACATTGCATAGGTCTGTTAATATGACTAACTAATCTGTTTCCTTATTTACAGCACTGTGCAAAAGCTGTATAGTTAGCTCTCAAACATGAGGAACTTGGCAGGTAGGTTGCTCCTAACATTTGGAGACCTAACTACACATCTGCTCTGGATGTAGGCTCCACAAATCCTTTTTCTTCATGTTATCCCAGACTGACTCATCAGTGTATGAGGCCATGCCATCACTTCAGGACTCCTTGTTATAACTCCTAATGACGTTAATTATATTAATTTTGGGTTGGCTCACTTTACTGTATTTTATTTAGAATAGTTACATAATTGTCAATATGCCATGTTATCTAATAATAAATGAAGCTGCTAATGGTATTGCGCCTACTCTAAGCACTTTATTATACAGCTGTGAGCCTTAAAAGACATACTGTATTTCTGAACATTTAGTGCAGCCTATGAGAAAAGCACTTTGTTCTTTGAGTATACTGGTGAAATTGATGACATGACAGACTAATATACTACTCATATCTAGAGGCATGGTATAAGATCAAGTACTGCTGACTTAGTCCCACTAGTCTTGGGTTGTCTTAGATAGAAACACTGGTATAATTCACAAAGTATTTTTTTCCCCTGAAGATTGCAGCAAAGAAGATCTTGGAAAGAACAACAATGTTCCGTCAGCATCCCAGCAGGGGACAGACAAAAGGGACAAGTCAGTCCTGGGTCATAATAACAGAGCAATTTTGCCTTTCTGGGCAACACAAACAGCTCACTGAAAGTACCTGTATATTAAAAAACACATGGAGCGTAAACCTTTAGAGAGAAAACCACTGGGAATACATGAGCAGCATGAAGAGTAAAGGTATTTCTGGAAAACAGGGGAGCCAGACTGCAGTGGTTCATTCACTATTGAAATTCATGCACTATCTACGACCTACAGCAGTAGCAGGTCAGCGGTAATTGCCCTTTAAATTCAGATTATTATCTACATAGGATTAAGAATGAATTAATCTTGCTATATTAAGCCATATTACCACAACAACAGGCCTTACAATGTTCTTATTATCTATTTATCACCTGTTAAAGACTATCACCTGCCAGTTTGACAATATTTTTTTGGGGGGGAGGAAAACAATCCTGTCAGTCCATAGTATTGTTCTAGCTTATTTTTGTATATTCTTGGTTTAAATCCATTTCATCACAAAAGTTAATTAAACCATTCAACAAAACTGTGTAGGTGCAATGTTAAAGATTGTATGTTATAATGAGTCATGATGTGTGGCAACTAAGGCTCCATTACAGCTGTGTGCGCTTCAGTTATTTTTGTTCATTCCGGGTAAAAATCCTGCTTCCTTATGAAACAATATACTCCAAAGTCTTTCACAACCCTGGGTGTTTTACATCATCTATTAATAGTACTGATAGTCGCTGGTACTGGAGCCTCTTGTACTCCTCTGATACTGCCGTAAGTGAAATTTACTCACTACAGTGTGAATACTAGTCTCCAAATATAGTGCTGTTGAACATATTTTACCCAATAGCTGTAAAAGGGGAATGAAGATTAAATGAGTAAATCAAACTGCATTAAAAAAAAGTAAACATATCTTCAATCTTTAAAACAGGGGTGACCAAAGTGCGGTGTGGGAGCCAAAATTGGGACGCAAAGGTGGTTTGATTTGGCCGTCAGGGGTCGACCTGTTTTGTGGCTCAAATTGCATACTGACTACTACTTTAATCTTCAATGACGCTTACTTAGCCATTGGTAATGTCCTATTCCAATAAAGAGGAGCCACTATGGTATATTTATATTCAAGAAACTACTACCAGAAACTCGCCTTTGCAGATTAAAGGGTCTTAAAAAAGAAAACACTTGTGCACTTTATTAATCCGCAACTAGTCCTATTTTGATGGATTTTTAAAAGGTCGAGGTAAAACAGCGCAAGTTCGGGTCCAACAGTCCAAAGTTTGCGGGCTTCTAATTAGGGGCTGCCTCATCAGAAAAAATAGAGTGGGATAGTCCGACACAAAGGACATTTTAAACAAAACTGGGAGGAAGAGAATTTCTTTTAATTAGATGCAAAAGATTTTGCCGTTTGGCCCGTGGCCCACTAATACATTTTCATTTTGGCCGTCTAAGGGAAAAGGTTTGGGCATCCCTGCTGTAAAACATCAGAGGAATCAACATGGCACTGCTATCTCCATGGTTCAAAAATATTAGCCACTGTTAGGTATAAGGTATCTGTACTGTACTGTATGAGAGAGCATTCCATTTTAAGAAGATGTGCAAAAAGTTGCACTGGGATATCTCAAATAAAAGTGTGAATGCATAGGCACTGGTAACAGAGCATAAATAAAACCAATCAAGTGTAATGGTCACTTTATGTATTCTCAATGATAATGTCACTCTAGCACCATTGAGATAAAAAAGCATGAAGTAAAAATGTCAATGGGCTCTTGAGCTCTTTATTATATTAAAGAGTGTAGAGTTGTAGTGATGAAGTCATTAATCAAGAAAGGTAACCTATTAATTAGCTGTATTAAAATGTTAATAGGCCTGTCTTCAAATTCAACCTTAACTTGAACCCCACAGAGAGATTATAAATGTAAGAAATCAATTATCCTCACTTCCATTCGTTTGACCACTCCACTCACACTGCTGCTGATCGTGGTTTAACTGTGTGGTATATCTGTCGACAATTTTATGCACATAGTTTACAGCCGTAACATTATTGATGGGTGTGAGTTTAGCTGGAGGCAAACAAATACTGAAGCGCATGAGCCTGCACTAAGTAGCCTTCAGATTTGATAGGAGCCAGACATTTATGCAACCAGATAGAAAAAAAACTATTAATAATAAAGACAAACAGGCGATTTATACTGTGAATGTCTTTCTATAAATCCTTTTACGGTACAAAAGTCAACATAAACAAATATCTCTGACTGATGTCTGCTGTAGGCTGCATGGGCTTGTCTTTGTCTCTGACTGTCCACAATCATGGTCTGCAGTTTGGATTAAACTTGTCAGACTTTTTATCCCTAATGTGACCAAAAATGTATCCAACAAACTATGTATAAAAAACACATGCTGTGATTTTTTGGAACTAGTCAAAAGGTAGAATTTTTTAGAGGCAATATTACTCCGTACTTCCATCCCAGCGCTGAACGCACATTAAGTTGACATTTACTCTAGTGTCTCCAACTGCTCTGGGGGGGTTTGTGTTTGCCTGTCTGACTGTGTTCTGCCTGCAGTAATCAATGTGTTTTTATTGTAATGTTGACCTAAGAGTTTTGGTATAGAGGTGGACTTCTCCCAGCTTGAGTAAGTTTGACAAAAGTATAATGGACTCCAGTTTTGTAAAGCTTCAGGACTGTGGAGAGCATTTTTATTCTGAGGTAACAGGTTTTCTCTTTAAAACAACCTGTTAGTTATAATTTGGTCTAATGATTATCAGGCTGCTACCTGGAGTGCAGCTGTTGATAATGGAAGTGTCACTGCTGCCAGCCGTGGTGGGCCAACAGTAAAGCTGCAGGCGTCTTTCCCTGCGTACATGGCTGGAGCGATCGAGCTTGTCTCATGTGTTCAGCTGTCTGCAATGAATGAACACTGACTAATGTCAATGTGCAGTCAGACTGGCTCTTCCAAGTAATGTGGAGTATTTTTCACACAACTGTCTGACTTGAGCCAAAAACTCAGTTTTAGTCCCTAAGGTGCTGCAAATGTAACAAACCAAATGAGAATTGAAGTGCATAAACACTATGAAAATGACCTGAACACAGCCGGTAGATGCATTGAATAAAATGTTTATTCTGCCACAAAACCAATTGTCTGTGGTTTGAACAGCCAGCTGTGTTTTTGTTTAACTTTATTGTGTGCTGCTCCATGTGTGTGTCTGCTTTTGTTTGCTGCGTGATGGCCTGCAGTGACAAAATGACATTTTGCACAAATTCTGAATCTGTTCCCCTTGGTGATGGTGACAACACACACGTTCAAATAGGCCCATTTGTGCATACAAACACTTATGTGGAAGCTGACTTTGGACAAGTTTGACTGAGGGGAAATAAGACACTGTTTCTGCTCCGTCAGACAATAGTGTTCTTTTTAAGTCCATAACGGAGGAGACTATCTAAACGATCACCTTGAGATGGAGCTTACAGATAGGGGCAGATTAGATGGCTATGGAGATGTGTGTAGATAAAAGTCTTTAACAGACAGCCGAGGATCTAATTAGCACAATGAAGATTTCTGCCGTCTGGCTGAGTCAGCCGCCGTGTCATCAACCTTTTGTGTCGGAGGAAAGTACTGTCAAGGAGAAGAATGTGGTATGTTTATGGGGAAAGCTGTGGGAGAAAGAAGTGTATGCAGTTTCCAGAGTGTGTATGCAAAATCTCCATATTTTCAAGTTTAGTGCATTTAAATATATAGTTGCTCCCTTTATCCTACTTTAGGGGTTTGGTTCATGAAGAACCAAGCAAGAGAGATCTAGAAATCCAAGTTACCTAAACTTGTACTTCTTTAAACTGTACCTTTTTGTTTTTCTTCTTGAGTAATCAGTATTAATTGTAATCAGTTTGCACTGATAGTGCTAAAGATACTTCTTGATCTTTCTGCTTCGTCTACTTTTTTATTATTATGGCAGTCTATAAAAGTTCTGTGAAAATCCAAGCAGCAAGTCATTTTTTTCATTTTTACACAAACTCAAAGCCTGTCACTGTAAACATTTGAAGTATATTGGATTTTGCAGTAATTAAGTTCCAATGACAAAACCTGCTGCTGTTTACTGTGGGATTTTTTTTTCACCCTGTAAAAGTGAGATGATTGGCGACATGTGCAGCATAGGTGTAAATGATTTGAAACAGAACTAAAGTAACAGCTTTAACAGAACTAAACATAAGCATCTTGTTTACTGAGATGGGTAACAAAAGGGATATATCAAACACAGACCAAATTTGGTAACGTCACTGTTTTCCGCTACTTTTTCCTTTTTACCTTTCATATATTAATTGCTTTTACACCACACCAGAATGAATAAACTGAGCTTACATTAAAAAAAAGTTTTTCAGGTTGTAAGTTTTACATCCTTGAATCCAAAATAGATCT
Organism: Rhyacichthys aspro; assembly: GCA_036850595.1. Classification (NCBI taxonomy): domain Eukaryota; kingdom Metazoa; phylum Chordata; class Actinopteri; order Gobiiformes; family Rhyacichthyidae; genus Rhyacichthys; species Rhyacichthys aspro. The sequence goes on along the minus strand of CM072148.1, from coordinate 9,569,865 downwards.
CACACTTACTTTATAACTCCAGAATGACCTTCCTGTAAAACTAAAAGAAGAGAGAAAAAAACAAACAAACACGAGTACGAAAGCCAACAATAAAATGAAATGATAAGCTCTATATCTTATCATGATGTATAGCAAAAGCCTCTCCAGTAAATAATAGCCTTTGATACATAAGCAAGCTGCCCTCGGACACTGCAGTGAGTATGAGACGCCATTTATTTTGCCTTTTGTACTTCATCATAGTTTATAGACAGTTGAATCCATCCTCAGTGAAGATTAGAAAAAGTGCTGCAAAATGAACAGACATGTTGGACTTCTTTTCAATTCCTTACCAGGATAAACATCGAATGTGTTAATAAACTTAACAACTAAGGTCATGTTTTTAATTAAAATGAGTTAAAACTACTTGTTTGGAACATTATCAAAAGTTATAACATAAAACAATTACATAATTTTCTTTCTGACCAGAGAGAAATTGACAAAAGTCAGTGTTCAGACAAAACTAATTCTCTGAGGTGCTCCCAGGTAAAACTGTGTTCTTGACCGCGCTAAATTTGCCTTTAAGCAATTTGTGTCACTCTTAATTAGCCAGACTACTTTCTACCGCGCCTTTTTATCATAGAAAAACATACGTATAAATTTGACTCTTGTTTGTTGTTTGGTGGAGAAAACATTACCATATATCTTCATGAGGTGATCCTGCTCATGGATCTATTTATTTATCTATTTTCATTATGATTTGATTAGTTGTTCAAAATTCAAATATGTCTTCGACTAGGCAGCTAGGAGAGCATTTTGTCAAAGCAGAATGGGTCTGTGGCTATGAGGGGATTCGAGTCCATGAGAACCAAACGGTGAAGGAAGAACTGCCTCTTCTGTTCTTTTCAGTGAATAGAGGCCATAGTTTGCAGGGCTACACAATGTCGTTGCTATGGCACCTTTTCTTGGTATGAAAAAAAAGGAACAGGCAAAACTTATTTTGAGTATAACTAATGGATTTGAATGGCTCTAATGCTAGTATGTATGTTAGTTTTTGTTTTCTTTAGCTCATGCATCCATTCAGACTGATATACCAAATTGGATTCCATGGGCGTGCTGTTAGCTGGAGCTCGTGTGCTTTCAATCAATGCTGTATCAAACAGTATAAAATTTGAAGGACCCATCTTCTAGACTGCAGTGACAGACCACATTAATGGCATTATTGTATTATAATGTAATCATGTTTATACATAAAATGATAAAATGAGAGAGCAAGTATCAGTGGGAGCCAGTGCATACTCCTGCTAAAGATTCTTAGCCCCAGGTCATTCTGTTCCGTGTGACAATGGACTTATGCTTTTGCTGTTTTGGTTAGGGCCTGATTCAACTCATTTATATAGATAAACTGTTGGAAAATATTTCCTGTAACAAGAAGCATAATATGCGTTTGCCCACATAGGCCTGTAGTCTCTTGGAGGATGTGTCGAAGGTAAAGGTTCTGACAGAACTCATTAACATTTGAATCTAATGAAGCCTGTTGTTGTTGGATTAAATGACTTGTTAATGACGCTGTATAAATATTTATTGGACAACAGTGATCTTCAAATTGTCTCATTGGCATTTTCAACCAAATGTGACTCACTATAATTGAGTGTGTGCAATCGAAATCTCTCATCCCAAGTGACACACAGACACCCAAAAACACACACAACAGACACTCTGTAAGAACCACATTTGCTTTTCATACCTCCTGCGTAATATCATGCATTAGGTCACCCTAAAGCTAGAGTAAAAAAACTTTTCACTTCAAGTTCAACAACTTTCATTTTTCTCTCCAAAATAAAAAGTGAAATAATGCTATGCAGCAGCAGATAAGACAGCTGCTGCTGCTGCAGGGAGAGATCAGAAGGCGATGCTTTTGCTCTTCTGAAGTGCAACATTTAACAGTTTATTGAGCACAGCTCTGTGATTTCATTACTGCATTTTTAATCCAAAATTAATAAGGGTGGTTATTAACCTTTTTCCACTCTAGTTCCTTATTAAGAGTTTTATTTAACTGATGTTTAGAAAAGCGTAATGAAGCTGCAGGATGCATTTCGCCCACACTTTCACATTGTGAGCTTGCACATGGCACAGAAGTGTTTGCTTTGTGTGCCTGTGTGGACCTGGATGTGCATCACCTTAAACCTGTGATAAAGAGGATGTGCTGGCTTTAATAAGTGGGTAGGCATTTCTCGACACCATCTTGTCATTACTGTCATTGTGGACTGAAGCTGTACGTGCAGCTGGGGATCTGCACAGTACAGCACACTGCTAATTATAACACAACTTTGTCTCACTAACCATTCCTTTTATTTAACACTGCCTGAGTAGCACAGTATTACACATCATTACCTCTATCACCAGTTGTCACAATTGGGTATATCTTTAAAATGTTTAATGAATTTGTGCCACCTTAAACTGTGGCAAGGCCATGGTTTGCAGTTTGGTTTCCTTAATACATCTATACAACTATCCTAAACCCAATTTCCTAAGCTTCGCTAAATCAAGGTTTGCATTGCAATTCAAACTTATTCAGGCCAAAATGTATTTTTCCTCAAATCTTTACTCCAAAATGCACCTCAGTGAAAGAAAGCCATAGTTTAAAAGCATTCATTCTACATTAGTGTTGTTTCTTAGATATAAATACTTTGTTTGTTGTTTCCACAAACAAGAGACCCAAGTGCCTCCTGATCACATAGAGCCTGCTTCTCTGCAGACATAACCTGTAAGGGTCCATTCACCTTGTGTTCCACCACACAAAACCACTCCATTAAGTATTTTGTCCTTCTCCTTTTTAAATCTTTATGTCCCTTTTTTCCAATCTCTGCCGTGCTTTAACAGCAAAACCTAATTATACTTTTTTTTTATCTTTCACTCATTTTCGCTCATACCTTATCATCTTCTTTCACCTCCCTTCGTGTGCCACCCATCTCCCTCTGTGCATTTCTCGGAGCAGACCGGAATTACAGACCATCCTGGATAAGGTCGTGTTTTTGTCACTGTGACGGTAATGCCTGGTACAGACTAATTATGTGCGAAGCAGTTCTTGTCTCCACACTGGGGGCGAGGGTGCCAGAATTCATGGGGTTATGAACAAATTGGTTCCGGTGGGAGACGGAGGACAGGAAGCGGCCTTTGATGAATGAACCAATGAGATACATCTGCTCAATATTCTCACAGACTCAGATCTGTGCTATTTAGCTGACTGCTATGTGAAATTTCAAATAGACAAATACAAAGCAGCGGTTAAAATGTACCTTTAGTAAGACAAGATCACTCTCTGCATTTCGATAATAATTCACAATAATAATACACAATGCATCTGTTTTTACTCTGAGGAGATCTTTTTAAGCTGTATCCATTTCTGAAAGTCGTTTCCACACTGTGGAGTTTACTTAGAAGATGAGAAGCACTGTACTGTTTCATTAAAGTATTAAAAAATGTATGAGTTACTTTGAGATCAGGGCCAACAAGAAACAGTAACATAATTTTACAGAAGCTGTTTATGCCTATAGGCAGTACGTTTTTGGAAATACAGTGAGGTATTTTTTTTTAGCAGCAACTCTGATAAAATGGTGACTTGAAAGTTATATCTGACAATATTATTTTCTTTTCCTGGTGATCACTTTCTATACATTATTAATCACTTCATTCAATTTTGATGTGATAACTCCAAACCATGCAAATGCCTTGATGTCAACCTAATGATAAGTTTACACGTGAAATACACAACAAGAGTAAAGTCACAGTGATACTGATATTTATTGATTGATAAGTGAATATTGATTGATAATAGAATTCTGGGCATGACTTTGATTGAAAGGCTTCTATATCAGTCTACCCTATGAGGTTTCAATCACTGTTTTTAGCATTGATTAAGACTGCCTGGCTACAAACTAATTACTTAACTGACAATTTCTCTCAAAATGAAATAGAAAATTTAAAAATCAAATGCCCAAAAGACCAGTCAATTTTCCAGTTTTGACTGCAGCTATTTCAAAGATATTTTTTACAAATTAGAATCCCAGCTGGAGTTGTTGATAATACTGTATAAGGAGTATGGAGAGGTGGTGATGTTTGCACTATACAAACTCTTAGCAGCTTTGCTCCATAAGCTGTTAATTGCCATCTTCTTAAAACCCCTATAGGCATTTTATCCAGAGCACATCATAAAGAGAAGTTATTAAAGTTTGTTTCTTTATTCCTTATCAGAAATCATTCCCTTTAACTACACTTCCTGCCCTTGGCTGTGACCTGATCACAGCGACTTGCTAAGGCTTATGGGTAAGCAAATTCAGCAGATCTTAACACCTCCTCTGCATTGCACCTGATCGAGTGAGGGAAAAATCCTCGGCACATGCACTTTCCAATCCTCCTGCCCCCTCTCTAATCCGTCTTTCCCTCTATGCTTTCATCCAGCCCCTAACTCTCCCACTGCCCCCTCCTCCCCAAGCCTGAATCTATCCGGCAAGTTGAAGCAAGATCCATTCAGAGGACAATCAGCACAGGACATGAATACAGAGCAGAGCTTCATCACATAGCTACACACAGTGATACTCAAACACTTACAAAATATCCTTTGAGCGCCTGAAAGCTAACAGAGTGAGAGGCTGCATGCACAAACTGACGCACACTATCTTTAACCTTTGGAAGTGAAGATGTGAAGACAGAGTGCAGAGAGCTCTGTTACACCCCGTGCTTCTTCAACAAACTATTTTTAAACCGCTACTTTATTCTTACACTTGTGTCATTGTGCACATTTGCTCATGTGTGGACATAATGTGTAATCCATGAGCGCTTTGTGCCAGCAGCTACTTCACCTTTTCTTTAACTTTCTTCTTGTAGCGACATAAGCCACTGTGGAAACAGGTTCTGTACTTTAGCTAATTCATACATTTGACTAAGTTAGTTTGTATTAATGATTACCTCATTCCTCAGTCCTAACTGCAAACATTTATCAGAGATGAAGGCTTGAATAGTAATTACAGCAACACTTCATAACCTACTTTATAACAGTAGGCCTACAATGCCATCTTATGGTTTTGAATCTGGATAAGCCTTATAACTGATCCGAAACAACCCACAATAATTTATAATTAATGTTTAATGAGAAAAGCAGTTGATGTGTTGCATTTTATCGACGTTAGAAATGGTCCTCACATCTCACATCTCTGGAAGTGGCCTGTAGGGCATGTTTATTTACAAGAATGGCTAATTAAGAGTTGTTTTGACCAATGGCAATTTGCCAGGGCTAATGGATTGATACATGTGAACCAGTCTGATTAGACTCCAGCAATTTCCTTGTTTCATCTGATCCAAGAATGCATCTTTAGTCCAAAGGTCATTACAGCAAAACTTCATTTTTTGCCTCCTAATATGGAGCCTGAAAACTGTCTGGTCATTTGTTCTCATCGTGGACGTAGCCTTGGATTAGCATAACCTTAGGATATTTATTCAAAAACATAACTAGTCAAATAGCTGCACAGACTGAATTGCTCATTTCCAGTGTAACCCAGGGCTGGTTCTACTACTTTTACTGCTGTCTCTGTTGGTGCTGTAGCAGCAGAGCTCCTAGCCCTGCTCGAGGCTACAAACATAGAACATAGAGAAGTCTTTGTTACACCTGCTTTCTCACAAGAAATCTGAACTATTAACCTACTGTACGGAGACAGTACCTGCCATATGATGTTTACTCACCTCTAGTTTAAAATAGTGCTGCCAGGTCATCAGTGGAGTTGAAAGGTCAGTCAACTCAGCTAACAGTAGATCAGTTTGCCCCCTACTGGCCATGGTGCCCAGAGCAGCTACTTAGTTTGTTCATAGGCTGGGACAGTCTTGTTGCCCATTATCCAGTCTAATTAAATGACTTCTATACTAAATCTGTACATACTTGCAATGACATGAGACTTTTTGGCTTCCTGCCAAAAATGTGTAAGTTTGACTCTGTGACGGAGCACGCCCCTCAATGAGTAGTGAGCGCATGCGGTCACAAAGGAACCCACGAACTCGCGCTGGCCACGCACACATTTTCACTCACACTAATTCCCCGTTTACCCCGCTGGTTCATTAATACGCACCGACACACGACCAACGCCTTTTTCCCGTTTTCCTGCCGCTTTTATGCTCCCAAGGGTGCACACATGAGCGCGTTAGCTTGGGTCATTCATACATGCTAGCACTTACCTGTTGTCTGTGTTTCCTAATGCTGCGCGTCTGAGCCAAACCCGAGCCATAACTTCCGGGTGGTTTAAATAGGCGCTGTTCGCGCGCTGGTGCTGATCACGTGATGCGCATTAGGTAACAGACACATAAAAACCTGTAATCGCCTTTTCAGTCATCCTTTATTAATTATTATTTATATGTTGTTGTATACGAGAACAGCCCACATGTTTATGTTTCAACTGTTTGTTTGTTTGTTTGTTTAGTGATTTATATTTTGTGTAAAACTGAGCCATTTCAGGCCTGTAGTCTGGTCTTGAGCAGTTACAGTGCAGGTAACGTCGGCTGGGAGCACTCTGAGCTCTGTGTTTGAGTTTTTGACAGAACTCTGACTTTAGACTTTCTTGTTTTTTGTACATTTGTAAATACATTTTGATGTCCCGTATTCACTGTATATATTTTTGCACTTTGAACACTGGCACAATAAATACCACTTGAACACGCATTTCCGACTTTGCCTGGGTTTGATTAGAGCCCCGCCACAGACTCCATTTATGAATCATGAGCATTAGTTATCCGATCATAAACACACACAAAGAGAGAAGTGCTGTTGACATGGCACTTCATGTCTTATCAGAGATCAATATTTCATTTGCTCTGCTCCTTTGCCTAGATGCTGACTGGCATGCGTTCTACAGGGAACGATGGGACACACATACATACACACTTTGAGACTGCGCTCAGGGCCATTGTTTGATTTGACTGACGCGTTGGCCGTGCCAGGCTGACACCTCGCTGACACTCAGTCCCTTTTAGATGCACATCACTGTTTACGCGACTCTGGGCAAAACGTCACAACTTTGAATGTATATGCAAAAGTATGACTTGTTTGTGTATTCTCTGTATGTCTGATCGTCACTTTCAAATCGCTGCTTAGATCCAATCACAGCCAAAGTGTGTGCATTCATGGCTTTGATTTTGAGGATTTTTTTCCTATTATTATTTGTGCATGGTTGTTTGCTGTTATGCTCAAGATCAGGGGAGTGATGTTATTTTAACCAAGTGAATAGGCACAGTGTTAGAATGTAAATTCGAAGCTCTTCAGTGACAGTGGCACAGAGTAGAGGATTGGCACAGAAGGGGGGGCAAACACAGGTTGAGGTGACAGCCAGGGAATGAGGGGTTTTGAGAGTTGAAAGATGAGGGATGGAAGATGAGGCAGTGAAGAGGGATTTGGACAGAGAAGAGGAGACAAGAGGTCAAGAAGTAAACAGGGAAGGACACAGTAAATGGGTATTTTAAAGAGAAGGAGTGGAGCAAAAAGAATAGTGTGAGAGTAATTGAAAGCCATCTCCAGTGACTGTCTGAGGGGCATGACTGCACTATGACTGAACCAACACTGTTTGGGCTGCAGTCTAACTCTGTATATTAGTGTGGGTATCTGTGTGTGTCATTTGTACTTAGACTGTATTATCATCTGTGTGCATGAACTAAATTTGTTAAGGGCACATCGGTTTTTCTTTTTTTGGTTTTTACATGTGACAAAATACATGCCCGTGGCTCATTACAATGACTAGGAACATTGCACAGCTCACACCACAGAGATGTATTCAGTCCAAGGAGTAACTACTAAACCTACTCAAAGCTGACTTGGAACTGCATGTTTTATGATGGATTTTCACTTGGGAATGACACAACATTGACTGGGAATGATTCAGCACTGGCTTGATTTTTAGTCAATGGGTCTTGATTTTAAGTAAACTGGAAAAAGGAACACCCTGCATATTGTAATGGATTAGGTCTTGTGATCGATTTGAGATTGGTTTGGGATTGGTTTGGGATTGGTTTGGGATGACCGGGGCTTGACCTGGGATATGTTCAGTCTTTCTACAGGACTGGCTCAGTCTTGGCTTGAGAATGGTGGAGGTTTGATTTGGGATTAACTCAGTATAAAGTAGATATTAACTGAGGATCAACTGCTTATTGACAGATTATTGAGTATTTGCATTGAGATGTTTCCTGATTCAACACAATGGAGAGCCAACTTTTTGTGTTTGCATTTTTTTATTTTTCTCATTGTTCCATCTGCCCTTATAAAATTCAAGTAAATTATTATTTTAGTCACTGTAGGGGTAGTAAATGGCACGGAGGATCTGTTCTAAGCCTGCTCCAATAAAGGTCAGAGGTGACGCATCCATGTGATTTGGCTTCCACTCTGACTGTGCTATTAGCTCACCGCCTTGACAAATGACTCTGGTTCACTCCTACACATAGACACGTCTACCTCCTACACACACACACACACACACACACACACACACTGATATTATTGTCATCCATCCCTCGAGTGAAGCTATGACTTCTATCAAGCTTGTTATTGTCAGCTTTTCTATAGGCTGGAGAAAGAGGCTGTATCTCCGCTGATGTATGGCCCACCCATACAGTGGCTCACTATAGCTGTGTGTATCAAAGTGCCTCTCTAAATGCATATGCTGTGTATTACCTACTATACTATATATATTTGTAATGAAGAGCTATGTCTCCGTCTCCTCAGAACATGAGCCCATGTGAGTGTGATTGTCAGCTAGCTGCGAAATGAGACACGTTTTTTTTTTTTCAACCCCCACACAGCAGCACCATGCAGTTTTTGTCAGTAGAGTCCATACAATACTGAGTTATGTGTATGGCCTTTATGCATAAAATATTGAGAGTGTTCAGCTATGTTCTCTTAACAAATATTAGCTTATTTCTGGTTGAAGTGATGCTTTAAAGAGGGGCACAAGTGCTTTTGTGCTTTCACAAGAGTTCACAAGTGGCTTGACTATGTCCTCATCATATTTTCCAGGGAACAGATCAATGTTATTCATGCATGAGCTATCACCTGAAAATAAATACTGATGAACCCATGAATGTTGTGCTGCATGTCGAGGTCAGGGATATCTCACTTTAAATGGGCACCACAGAAATTCACTGCAGGTGCTGTTTCTGTTTTAACTTTAAAAGTCACTATGTGCCCACATCTAAAAGTGGCCTTCAAAAAAGATACAGTCGACATTTGTTAGCTTCTTGTTTACCTTGATGTGTTGCAGTTATTCATGCTCATTGATGCCATTAAAGACTGAAGTAGAAGTTCATTCTGATTATTTGCTAAATCCAGCTAGTTTTGCACATTGTTGCTGTGGTAATAAGAAAAGTCCAAGAAGCTGGCACAAGCAAGTTGTCTACATTGATCCATTCACAGTACAAAACAATATGTGTATTTCTTTACATGTTACACCACAAGTCCATGAACACATAATCCTTCCTCTCAGTCACAGCATTGGACTGTATTACATAAACACAACTACTGAGGGACAGCATCTCTGCATTGTGATGCCTTTAAACCAGTACAGATCTGACTGTGGGTTACAGATCAAAGAACCGTTAGACAAAGCTGACAATGACAGATATGTTTATAGATAGATTTGAAACAAAGGTAATCAAGTCTTTAATCTAAAATATTAGACAATATATGCTTCAGTAAAATGTCGTCCCTCCTTGTCCACTTACTTGATTTCCACATATATTTAACATAAAAGATTGTGTTTGTATGTGATGACAGAACGGCATTTAAATATCACTGGTGCTTTGTGTTGATCTCATAATATACTGTTTCCAGTGAGAGTGCTGCAGTGGCAAGTGGAGGCTCTATTTTAAGTGCAGTCAGATAGCTATATGGCACTGTGGTTATATTTAATAAAAGTCTCCCGAACACTGCACCAGTCTCTCTCCCTGGGGCTATCTGGGTTTGACTGGCCATGTCTGCTCCTATTTAATGTGAAGTGGCAGACAGAACACATGCCATTCCCTTCCCCACTCTCTTTCCTGAGGTCCTGTCTGCTGACCGAAGGAGAACATGGAAGAGGGTGAAGAATGCGAGCTAAATCCAACCAGTTTTGTTTAGCACGTATTTTACAGTTGTCTTTGAAAGTGACATGTGACCCTAAACCAATCCTGTCTGACCATTGACCTGTTTTACATCCTCATTTAAAAGACACGATTATGTTTGGGGACATACTTTTGAAAAAGGTGCCATTGTTAATAATTAAATCAATTAAATTATTTGTAAGATGGCTTGTGTACATCTTACGAGAAACGGTAAATCACACTGTGCACAGACAGAGAGGATTTAAAATGAAACTTGCATATTAAAGCAAGTATTCAATGTAGAGGGTGAATTAATACTTTCCTGAAGGGATAATTTTTTCTCTCTTCTTCTCTTAAACCCCTTCGCTGTATTTAGTTGTACATTCTTTGCATGTTCAGCAGATTTGTAAGCACATAACGTAGGTCTGCAAGGCCTAGTTCTCATCACACCCCTTTGGCTCATTTCTATTCAGTGTTTTTTTTTTCTTCTTCTACTTGCACTTGGGTAGTGACAGAATGGAGGTAGACTGTAGAGCGGGACATGGCACAGCTCATGACTCTAGTTCTCGTAGCACACAGCCCAAGTCTGACTCATGGACTTATAGCATCTACAGTTGATGAGCGCAGCACGGGCCCTCTCCTGTTGTGCAGCTTTGGTGTACCTACCCACAACTGTGAGATGAGGCCCAGTGCCGCTCCATAACATGAAATATCCATGAGTCAGGTTGGGCGTACAGATGCCACTGTACCTGCTGAGCCCCTTAACAGGAGGAGTGTGGCAGTCGGTGTGTGTGGGTGTGTGTGGAGGGGCTAAGACAGAGGTAAGGGGAAAGTACATCTGTCATTTTGTTCACCCTGCGGAGTGAAGGGAGGGTTTTCTTTATGTAAAAGAAGTTTTTTTGTTGTTGTCTTGCCGCATAAACACTTTAGTGTATGTCATTTGGACTTGAAGGCTGAATCGTCGAGGCAAAGCAGGCAGAGACACACGAAAAAGATGGATGGAAGGTACAAGAGTGCATCTGTCAAACGGCTGCACATGTGGGTGTTTGTGTGGTAGGAAGCGTACGGCGCCAGGGAACAAAGTCAATACGTCTCATATTGCGTGTCGGAAGAAGATGGTGGGGTAAGGAGATTGAGGAGCACAGGGGGATGAATGAGGAGAAAGAGTGACTGGGGCTGTGGTTACATAGACCTTTTTCACGAATCTGGAAGAAAACACTCAGAGGAAAGATTTTAAGTGAAGAAACTGATCCATTACTGATCTGTTTGCTTAACACAAGACGTTGAATGCAGCTGTAACAGTATGTGCAATGGCAGGGTCCATTAGCAGTAAAAAAAAAGAAGACGACAATAAACACAATGAGCCGGCCTTGTGCGACTTGTTGTTTTTCTTTGACTTTCTGATTTGATTTGAACTGAATTGCTTGTGTCTACGGTGGAGAGAGTAGACTGGATAAGGATTTTATGACCGAGCAGAATTGCGCGTGTGAATGTAAGAAGGAGGAAGTGAGGTCAGAGGGGAGCACAGCAGGTAGTGTGTACATCTGTCACCTTCTGCTCCTCCAGGCCAAGAAAGCCCACAAGGAACAGGGGAGGAGGAAGAGGCACAGGAGGAGAAGGCAAGAGGGGCACCGTGCCACCAGCGAGACGAACATCACTAAGCAGACAAGCTGAATCCTAAATATGCTAAATACCCTGTAGTCGAGCTTAATCCATTCCATTTGATATCTCCAAAATGCATGGGAACAGTGTGCTTTCTCTTTGATTTTTAATCTGTTGTAAGGGCATGAAAATAGGTGAGGGAAAGGGAACTTAAAGAAAGGATGACAACGAGAGCAGAGGGAAAAGCAGAACTCAGAACTATACTGAGGATGACATTGTCCCAGAAATGTATGAATAACATCTCTCTGTCTGTCAGCTGATCTTATGTGTGTGTGTGAGAGAGGTGAAGCAGAAAAAAGTCACGGTCTTGGCTACTGTCTATGGTTCAGGCCTCATGTCTGTCCACTGGGATGGCCTTGCGAACAGAAATGACCCAGAAAGGCAGGACACACAGCTGTACACACGTCAGAATATGAAGGAAGAAAGTGAGGAAACACCAGGGCGCACAGCTTCAGTCAGAACAACCTGGTTCTAATCATAGATTGTCTGAAAAAATAAGTTCATCTGACTAAGAACATGCATGTTTCACATTGAAACAATAAATTATTTTTATACTATTGTGCCTGTTTATGTGCTGTGTTTATGTGTCTTGTTTTCTGTACTGTTGTATGTGTAATGTATGTGTCTGAGGGACTGCGGATGGAAATGAGCTCAGAGAGCTATAATCTGGTACAAAGCATGTTTTCTTGGTGATTAATGCTCCTGTACATGTTCCCTGTTCAATAAACTAAACAAACATGACTAAATAAGCATGTCTGTCCCAGGATCCAAACCAATTTGAAGTTATTTTCTGTGTGTGCTTTTAGCTCATGACGTCAGCAAGTTGTGTTGTGGAAATTACTGTTTGTCAATAGAAAAACAAAGTGACCAGGAGAGTTCACTTCCAGGTCAATAGAACAGCACTGATGAGACAAAAAAACTGTAAAGATGCTAAAGCTGTTATTTGCTCTACAGTGGACAGTAGGTGCCTGGGTACAGAAGTGTATTGATAACACGTTTTTACAAAATAATGTTTCACTTTATTACAATGACATGTTATTACAAGATTAATGTCTAAAGTCTAGTAACAAGCTCTTTTGTGTTTTTTTTACAAAATACAGTGATTTTCAGAGGCCGTACATTACTCCGACCACACAGCTCCTGTCACATATCATATATTTTCAGTCTTGTCCTTTGAAATTAAAGCAATATGAAAACTTATATGTCTGTGTTTCTGTGTTGTATATGTAAATGCTAACATTTGTTATAATTCGTCCTATCAATATCCGCTCTCTGTCTGCATATTGTTTATGCAGCAGGAGCATGACATGCAAAATGCCAAGACAATGTGACCTCTTTAGTAGTTTATTGGCATTCCATGAAAAAGGCAGTTTGTGTGAAGTAAAATACACGCCTCAGAAGGTCTGTACTGAATGAGGTGAAGGCAAGACTGCAGAAAACTACACAACATGGCTAATTTACATTTCAACAAGAATGATTTGCATATGTCTTACTATCGTGCCTTTTCCATGCCTCTGTCACAATTTAATCCATGGCAAAAAGAGAAAAAAAGAAAACAGTTATCAAATCTAAATGTGTAGAAACAGAATGAAAATCTGTTGTTGATATTTAAATCAATTCAAAGACAATTATAAAGTAAAAACATACTAAACTGGTGTGAGAATGGTCTTATTCACACCATTTCATTTCAGCTTCAATTCATGCCCAGTTCAATCAATGAATAGGACAAAAAAAGAGATTACACTGTATATGTGTGTGTTATTTCCACCTATAAAATATACTAAAACATCCAGAATGGCAAAGAGGCTGAATTGATGTAGTGCAGCCAGTTTAAGTGTTTTCCCTCTTAGTATCTCATTTCAAAGTCATCGTCAGTACAGCATGTCTCATAATTCACTCAACTGTGATAAAAGTAAATGGCTGCACAAGGTTTTGAAGGGGGATGGGAATGCAATGCCATCTGTGTTCAAATATGTTTGCTCACATCTACCATAAGGTGTTACCAGAGTGTTTAAGATGCATGTGTAGCAATGTGTCTATAATCTGTTACACGCCATTAAGCATGAGAAGGATTTGAGAAGAGGGAGAAAGTTGAACCCAAAAGAAGGATGACTTGTTCACTTAGTCGAAATGGCAGATAATGAAATTAGCCGCCACTTTTTATTGACTAAAGAAACACATATTGATATCCTCCCTTACTTCCTGGTGTATTTTGCATTCATTTTTGCAATCCTCTTTTTAAAACATCTCTTCCAATCCTATTAAAGTGTTTTTTAAATAACAGAATCAACATATTGATGTTAAGAAAAGCAATTCTGTTGGTTTCAGCCTCACTGGAGGATGGTTTACCAATCAATATGCCAATGGCTTAATAAATGACAGGGTCCGCATCGCTAATTTGACAAAGCCCAATATTACAGAGTCCTAAAGAAGACTGAATACCCAAAATTGGCATCCCTAAATCACTGCGGTAAGTGTGCTGCTTCATTAGATCAAATATATACATTTACCAACTGGTCTTGTCGTTAGTTGCTTTCACTGACATTTGTGCATTGATTTGAGGATGGGATATTTAAGTCAGCAGTAATTTCTAACTGCGCTATAGGATTAATCTCGCACCACTTGCTCTGTAGGGTACTCACAGGGGTCCAATACACACTGACACGTGTCCGGGTAAAGTCTTGGATCGATATCATGGTTAATTGGTAATATGTGTGCAACTGTGTGAGTCCGTGCTTTCAAGTAGCCTATGTACGATTCTTCACAGCGCCAATGTGAGCCATTAATAGATTTAGCTCTCTAATAACAGATAGTAAGAGGGGCTGCTGCCAGATTATTAGTTAGGATCACTTAGGAATGGAGACCTAATGATTACATGGATCAAGCGTGTCTGTGCCTTGTGGTTTCTAGACAATGACAGAATCTGTGAGTGAACTGAAGCAAGAAGGACAAAGACTTGGTTTGGAGTTAAAATCTTTAGGGTTTGGGGAAATTTCCGCTAAAATGGGGGTGAGTCATCGTAATGTCTCCACAAGATCTGAGCGTGTCTGTGTGTCATGGCCGTTTGATAAAAAGAACAAAGGCCTAATTGAAGAGCTGGTTGACTCAGTAGTGCTTCACGATCTGCTCCAACACATTCATTCTCCTCTAACTGATGACATCATTTACACCCCCTACACAGTGATGTGTAAAAGAAAGTGTGAAAATATGGAATCATTGAAGAATCATCACTGTTTACACACATGAATCAAAAATCTGACTATGTTCATTCGGCAGATGGTAAAAATAATTTTGTTGTTGTGACTAATTTAATGACACAAAACAACAAGGAATAATCCATAGAGTCACCAGGACTTACATCAAGATAACAAGTTAATGCCAGACACCAGAGAATGAATGTTGACTATTGTGGCAGCAGAAAGAAAACCTACAGAAATCATTAGATATGTGTGAAGTTACAGCGAATAGATGCACACTGACTTTGAAGCAGCTTGATTTTAACATTAATTTATATGCACTTAAAGATAAAATGTGTAAGATTTTTTTTAGACAACACTCGCCAGCCCCCACAACACTTCCTCATAAGATGATATCTCTGTGTGATGTGTGTGTGTCATCTTGCATAGTTTACTCTTAAAAAGACAGTCTTGGATAGGCACATCACATTAACAGCTGTTTAGAATAGAGTTTGAGTCCAAGTCCGGAGATATATTAGCTGCACACATAGATTTGACACATCCGTGGATCAGGGCCACAAAAATGTACCCATCCCACTGCTCAGATTGTGGATGATGGGTTGATAAGTTCATGTGTGAAAATAGGACAAGACCAAAGCACATTCTGGAGTGAAAGTATCAAAGAAAGACTGCTGGAGCAGGTTAATAAGACTTTGCATAATTTGGCATTACACAGCAATTGTCACAAAAGAAATCAATGTGAATTGCAGTGTTTACTATTGATCAGTGACAGCACCAACTCAGAAGCAGTACTTGGTGTTATAGAAAGTGTGAAAGCCTAGCGCTGTGCCCTCTCGAGGACTGGGTGAGTATGATTGCACATGGCTGTATATGGGTATGTGAACAAGTACGTGTCGTGAGTACTCTTTAAGTCTATGCATCAGGAAAAAAAAAGCTTTTCTCAAATCCTTTTGTCCTTATAGCAGGTAAAAGCTTGCTAGTCAGGCTCTTTAAAAAGATTTATCCTCTTGTTGTTTATTCTTTTGCACCATAGTCATGCTACAGCTACCTAGTGACTAACAACATGGCAAACATGTTGAAATACAGAGGGCCGACAGTGTGCTAATGAACTCACCACCATGTTACTATAGATAGCAAAAAGAGTGCAATAGGAAGGTTGACCACTGTGTGAGTATTCATTTTAGTTCAAGTATAAATCCTGCATGTTAAATTTTAACATGTCTGACGTACAACTTTGATATGTTTCAAATTAGTCCTACACTCAGTTAGCGTGCAAGATCAATGCATGCAAAGTGGAAAGTCCCCAGTTTCACCACTTGGCATTAATTCTGTTGCTCTGAATATAGCCCTGTGCTGTCATTACTGTGAATATGTTAAGCACTCACTGGATAACAAGCAAGTGAAGGTGGTCAAAGCAAAGAGATGGAGCTGGGATGGGCATGCTCGCAGGGCAGCCTTGGGCCAGCCCTGTACTCGAAGACCAATTTACTTTGAGAGCTAAGACATTTGTTATGACTGCCCGAGGGAACCAATCACATGTGCCCCTTGGCTGGCACAACCCACCCCACTGTATCAAGCTGCCGTTCACGACTGCATCAATCAATATGTCGTACAAGTGGAGGTACAGCATAACAGCCTACCTGCTCCGATAAATGAACCCCACAGACAGTAATCATATCGGCATGTACTTAGTGTCTTTGTTATGTAAATGCATTGGGCCGCACGATGACAGAGAAACTTTTGTGAGTGTGAAAAGCAAATGAATACCTCATCAACTCTTTAATAACAACATAATGATGCAAAAGTCATTACTAAGTTGATCTTTGTATCTCATTACCACATTATTAAAATAAACAGTCTGTTTACAACAATTACCACACCTTACCCACAATCCATTCTCTGCATTCCCCGGGGGTTCCCTGCAGTCTACATCATCGTGACACTGCACCAAAACTCAAACTGCATCATTGCTTATATGGAGCAGGGCTCATTGCTGCATACTGTTAAATTTCCTCTTCCTCCTTCTCTCTTAATTATTCAACGCATTAGTCCATGAGCTTTTAATATATATGTACGTTTTACATTGCAACACAAGCAGAAAAGAAAACTTGACCAAAGAACATTGTTATCAGAAAGTATAGGCACAATATGCATTCAGTTTTACTGCTTCGTTGGCAAAAGTTGCAGGTGGATGCTATGGCTCCCGTGGATATCTCCCCCTGAATGTTCACTTGTGCTTTATCATTGTTCCCAGCTGTCCAAAGTTATACATTGCCCCTGTAGCCATTATTTTTGCCTTGCCCAGCGTGCAACATATATTAAAGGGTACATATCAAAAGCATGATTTTAATGAGAGACCACGCGATAAAACCTCAAAGCCCAGTTTGATCTCATGTTGTCTTGTTAAATCCATTGGAAACTCTTGATTTATTAGATGTTGGGTAAAAGTTGATAGAGTTCTACCTTGAGCTGGGTGTAAATATTGTCGCTGTAAGATGACTCCAAGGGTGCAGGCGAGGTAATGCGCCGCTAACAAACTAACTGCCTAAAGCAATCGTCTCTCTCCTGCTGGTTTGTGTCCTTGTCTGCGGCACATAAATATATATACGTGTGTGTGTGTGTGTGTGTGTGTGTGTGTATATGTGTGTGCAGTGTATCTACAGTACATGAATCACCAGCAGCTCTCACCCTGTCACAAGTCGGAGAAAGAGGGAGGAAAGAGAGAAACAGAGGTGTGGAGGAAGCCAAGGAAAAGAGCAGATAGTGAGAGCATGCAGAGGGTAAACAGTGTTCACAGGGAGATGAGGAAAATTGGATAAAGATAAAGGACCGAAAGAAGAATTTTTTAGTGTTTGTTGGAAGTATTAAAAAAGATGCAAACAATGAACGGCAAAGGACAATGGACATTGCTATTAAAAGGTCGATAAATCGTGTTATTTGGCTCCTTATTGTATCTGTGTGTTCCATACCCACTTTGTAGCTAAAAGTAAATTTGACCTCAGTAGTCACAAGATCAATACAAAGAACACAGCAATGTATTCCTCTATATTTATCATTGTCTTCTAGTAAAGTGTATTGGTGGCTATTATGAAATAATGAAAACCCATTCTCAGACTAATAAACTAACATGATTGTTGGGCTCCAAGTTTGTACACAGACCCCTTGAATAGGACTTGCTGTTATGTAGATATATGTAGATATGTAGTCATGGACACAATAGCTCCTAATGTTCTGTTAAAGTTTGGTTTTTGAAAACGATAAAAAGATCCAACCTAGAAATGGATGAATTTATGAATCAAAGAATGAATGAAAGAAAACGCTTGTCGACTTTAAATACCATTTTATAAAATTCTTGTGACGCCGCATAAAGCGCATGGAAAATTGATACCTAGATGGCATCTTTTTGAGCAGTCAATAGCTTTTTCTGCTGTCTGGTCTTTTCAGTGTGAATGTATCTTGAAGTCTCCTTCCTGTGATTTGAAGTTCATATCTTATTTTTATCTGTAGTGCAAGTAGAAGTGTGGATTTTGAGTTTCCTGACAGCAGTTCTGTTGGTGGCCAGAGAAGGCTGAGGCAGAAAACAAGGAGACAGTGTGTGGAGACAGCGCGAAAGAGACCGAGCAGTGGGCTGACTGTGCTGGAGATTGATGAGACTACAGGGAGACTTAGGCTCCTGACGTGGTGTGATTTCACTGATTTATATTAAAGGGAGTGCTCTATCACTCTCGGAGGGGTGAAGGCGAGCGGCAGAGGAGGAGCGGGGTGAAAGTGAGGACATTAGACGGCCCCGTCAAACTCATCTGTCAGTCACGTAGAGCACTTGGCAATGATGTCACTGTATGCTTTCTTAATTTACACTGGCTCGGTGCCCTTTGTGTCAGCCTCATTGTTGCTGCTTGTGGTTTTGGATACTTAAGCCTCATGTAAAAGTGTGCAATGTGCTTATCTTCATGACAAGAAATAAATAGCTGTAAATAATCACTTTCTTGGCTGAGTTGTTTCTTTACTACTGGGTCCAAGTAGTGGATAAAAAAAAACAAAAAACTGAACACACTGAATACACACACACTCAAAGTCCCCTGTGGCCAAAAGACACATGCATTAAGCCCTTCAAGCAATTAAAGCACTTGAGCAATATCTCCGTATCAAATCAGAGACGAAAGAATAGAGCCGTGACCAATGAGGATAAAACGCTTTAACGACTCGTATCTGTCGCATATTCCAACTTGTGTTTGGCTAACAGACCGTGAAAATCGACAATCTCCACAACTAGACACAAAGCACCCAGGTAAATAAAGTATAACGTTTGAAATTCAAGAGTGGTAAATTGCACTTTCTATCCGATAAAATATGCAACTGTGGCTCCTCATTTAAACCTGTTACATATTCAAACCCGAGCAAATCTATAAAAGTTGTCTGCTTTCATGGTTTGCTCGGTAGCATTAATCATGCATTTATAGGCTGATCTGTAACAATAATTATTGACAGCGAAGAATTGCTCCTGGTCATTTTTATTAGAAGCATAACTCACACTCTGTCACAAAGATAAACAAAGATAGGGACAAAGAAACACTGCGCTCACACAC
This sequence comes from Rhyacichthys aspro, assembly GCA_036850595.1. NCBI lineage: Eukaryota > Metazoa > Chordata > Actinopteri > Gobiiformes > Rhyacichthyidae > Rhyacichthys > Rhyacichthys aspro. The sequence continues at coordinate 9,550,337 of CM072148.1, read as the reverse complement.
ACACAAACACACACATTCTGAGGAGACTTCAAACAACGGATGCTAGACTAAGCCCCACATTGTGACGCACACAAGGGAACCCAGCTGTGATCCTCACTGGGGTAAGAGCGCCGAATCATACGGGTGTCGCCCCAGGCTTTACTTAACATGTATGCCCGGATCAGATAGAATATATGCATGTTAGATACCAAACAACAACAATAATGACACCTTTGAAAAAGTCCACAGGCGTACAGTGTGTGTGTGTGTGTGTGTGTGTGTGTGTGTGTGTGTGTGTGTGTGTGTGTATCAATACTGGTGTGTGCTCAGGGCTGAGATCTGACTGGCTGAGTGTCTGGGAGGGAGAGTTTCCTTTGTATGGTCAATGCAGCTCAATTAATAATGCAGCATTTGCAGAGGTAAAGGAGGCTGGTGTCTGGTGGAAGAGATGTAGAGGGGTGGTGAGTGGTGGGAGAGAGGCAGGGAGGAGACAAATGGAATTCAAAGAGGGGCAAAAGGGGAAACAAGATGCCTCGGAGTAAAGAGAGCATTAAGGTAAGAGTCTCGAGATAGAACGAATGAAATAGACCGAGCTGATATATAAGGAGCGTGTTTTCCAATTAAAAGTAAAGGAAGTCAATTTGTAGTTGCAGAGTTTGTAAAATTCGGTCTCATAGCAACTGATGAAACAAGGTAAACCAAACATGTTGAAACTGCATCACCCAAAACATTCCTTATTGCCAGCACACAAGACATGACACAAAGACTCTGAGTTCAGTGTTAGATTGATGCCATCCACTTTGCTCCCCTTTTCTCCATTTTGTTTATCTTTTTCTTCTCTTTTGTTGTGTTCAAATGCTGGCATAAACATTTTCTCTGTAGATAAAGCAGCCATTCAATGTTGACAACCGGTATAGACCAGTCAGCCAATAGAAGTGACCCTATAACTTCTGTTTTATGAAAGCACTTGAACCAAAGCTTCTGTCATGCATTGAACGTTCTTATTTGTTAGAATCTTTGATAATAAGGCCTTGATGAGGTCTTGCTTTTTCACAGATGATTCCAACTACACTATGCGAACGGATGATTAAACCGTTTTCAAATAGAGAAGTGTCATGTCCTTTAAAAAAAAAACCTCATGGCCTTTAAAATTCCACTCTTACTTTTTATGTTTTTAATGCATGTCTATTAAACATATATATCAGAGTTGAGTGGCTTAAATTTATGGTGGTTTATGCATCTCAGGTCTACAAAGGTAAGTAGTTACAGCCTTGTTAAGCTTTAACTTTGTCCACAGAATGGGTTTTTGAGACCCCTGCCTTCGACTGTTGACCGATCCACAAAGCACTGGCCCCTTAAAGCCCCTCCTGCAGGTAGTGGGCTCACGGGAGGTCGGCCCCACAACCTGGCTCCAAATACGTGAAAGAAGATGGATGGATGGACCTTTTATCCTGATCATTTAGATCATTGGGGTCAAACTAAAAGTGATGAGGAGCCGTGAAAGTTCATAAGAATCCTTTCAGGGGCTGAATATGGTGACATTTTGAAGCTTTTATTAAATTTTGAATATAATAGTTCATCTTCATTTGAGTGTTACAAAAGTTATCACACAATAATTTCCTCCTTTCATGGAAACAGGTTTTAGATGGATTTGAACAGGTTTTAGTCTGATTTGAACAGGTTTTAGTCATATTTCAACAAATTTTAGATGGATTTGAACAGGTTTAAGTCAGATTTCAACAGATTTTATTTATCTTTGTAGCACAAATCCACCAAAAACATGTTTAAATTCAATAAATAAAACCTAGTGTCAAAAATATCACCTTCTAAATCTATGAAGGGCCACATAAAACATTGCAAAAGGCTGCATTTGGCCCCCTGGCCTTGAGTTTGACATGTGTGATCTAGATATATGCATATTTATGTTTACATAGAGGAAGTCAATACTGTATATTCACAGGACGAATAACACACAGGAAAATCAAATAGGAAACAAATTATTAAAATCATTGTGCTTCAATTGTTTGTCTACTGTAGAATTCAATAAAGGTGGCTAATAACCTGAGGCAAGCTCAACATTAGCTTATTATTAAGGGTTTCAGAAAAAGGCGAAAGTAATAGTGAGACTATCTTTCTCCAGAAGATTAAAAAATGTGTGTGAAGGCGAATGAACAAATAAAAGAATCAAATTTTTAACCCGTCAAAAAAGTCTGTTCCTTTGTGTATTGTCTCGATAAAGAAATATAGAGGGGAAAAGGCTAAAGACAAAAGGCAGAAAAAGATATTATTGTACACTTTGCTGGGTTGCAAGGTAAAGAATGGGGGGTGGACAGTAGAAGAGGTGAAAGAGGTGGTCGGGGGGTAAAAGGGAAGACAGATGCACAAAGGTAGAAAAAGTCTTTTGGGAGATAAGAATGGAGCGGTGGAGGGATCCACAGCCACCTGAGTGCATGAACGGTGTAACTAGTGGCCCGAGAAGAGGCGTGTAGCGGAACAGGGCGCTCAGTGTGTGTTGGTTTTCAACGTGTGGACAGAGTGTGTACCGAGGTGCAGCAGGGAAGTGATGAGGATAAATGCAAGCAGTGCATGACAACGGGAGGTGGTGCACACTGTGGAGGGGGAATAATAAGGAGTGTAGTGCAGACAATAGCACTACGGTTGAGTGGGTCTTGGGGGGGTTCAAGCCAAAGAAGAACAGAGAAAGGGGGGAGGGATCGGAGGGGTACTGGAGCGTGTGGGCGTGCGATGGGAAATGGACAGCTGCATGTACAGTAGAGAAATACAAACAGTGCTGAGGATAATAAATGGGGAATAATGGACAAGTCATTCCAAATACTGGTCACTACTGACTACTTTTCAATGATTTAATGTTAAAAAAAATGTTTCTCTTTGTCAAAAATATTGTGTGTCTCATAATTGGATCTACAAAAGGGTTAGGGTCAATGATTTTTCTGCTTATCCCACATATTTCAACCACCAAGCTCATACTCATTTTGTGGTAAATAGCAGTATTACAATAACATTCTGGCTTCAGAGTCAGTGGTTGTTGTTTTTAGTAGCATGTCACATAAGCCATGTTTGAATTGGAGCAACATAGTAAGCACGGTCAAGTTTCCATTTCTCAAAAGATGTACAAAGCATCGCTAAAAGAAAACTGTGCCTTACTACCTTTCGGCTTTTGGTTCTTTCAGTGTGGTCAGTTTTCCAGAAAGTTGTTTGGACAATAGACAAACCTTAACACAAATAAATAAATACATAATGTAATGTTTTCTCAATGAAGCATGCTCTTTGAGTCATATTTCAAGAGGAAGAGTATTTTCTTCCAGGTCCAGATCATACAGTGATAATAGTCAGAATCTCCTTGAGCTTCGTGGTTCTAATTCTCGTCTTGCTGACACTGTTGTAATATTAACATTTGCCAGTGTGAGTAAGAGCTAGCTCCTCCAACACTTTTTTTGTTTTAACGTAAAGGAGTCATTGAATTCAAGTTCTTCTCTACAGTGTGTTCAAAATCAGTGGCATTACCAGCTACATATGGAGACATATATTACTTGAAAGTTTTAAAGTTGTTTTACCAAATCTGTTACACAGCACAGCTGATGTTTCCATGGATTCAAAGCATCACAGCTGATTTAACCTTTAACCCACAAAAATGTAGATACATCTTTTTTTTTTTTTTGGGCTATCACTAAAAATATATATTATAAGGCAACACAACATTCAATGGGTTAGTTATGTCCAAGGTCGGAAAAATCTGATCCAAAATTTAGTAACTAGTATGAGAGTAAAACAAAGCAAAGTGAACTACCTGCAAGTAAGTTGTAAATCATCAGGTAAAACATTGCACTCTGACATTGGCGAAAAAAACCGACAGTGGTATTATGCATCAGCTAAAAGTTCTGCAAATGTGATACTTTTTCAGAAACTTTCCGAGGAGAAAATGAATGAGTACATAAATGAGTAAATCAAGAGTAAATGAACATAAAACAGGACTGTCGTATACTGTTGTACACAAATGCAAAAATTACTTTACATATTGCTCATCTCTTGCAGCCACGGTTCCAGTGAACGCAATGCATGCTGGGAGTTTCTCTTACTCCTTAGTTTCAAGAGTGCTCCCCAAAAATCTCAGTTTCAATGGGTGTACAGCCCTTCCCCTCAATCCAAACGAGTATTGGGACTATCTTAACTCTTGTGAATGCACAAAATGAGGGCTAGGGGTAGAATTGGGATTGGGCCTAAGCACGTTTTCCGTCTCAATTTTGACAAAATCTAAAGTTTCTGCACTTTGCTTTTGAGTGGCAGTATGGGTAAGACTAAATGCATGACTTTCACTCTTCATGCTTCCTGAACTTCTGATAAAAATGACTAGATAGTGGTGGGTTTGTGAATGAAAACAGTTTGGACAGTGGCACTATAGTATATGCATTGTTATATGGAAGATGTTATAGGATAGGGAGGAAGAAGCGAGAGAGTGTGACAGACAAAGAGGGTGGAGGGCGGTGGGAGGGTAGAAAGCCACTGCTGCAGTAGGGAGCTCCTCTTACCCACAAAGCAACCCCATGCAGCCTCATCCACCGAGCCAGAACCACTGCAGCTGTGTGGACGAGGATGTGCGCAAGTTTAACAGCAAGTTAAGCCATCATTTTTGATTTTTTTTACCGTTATGTTTGTAGTTAAACGCTGGCTTTGTAAAACCACATGTAAAAAGTGTGGTTTTGATTTCACTGCATCTGACTGCAGCAAGGTGCGTGAGTGAGACACACAAACGGACAGGCAAACCGAGGGATGTGAAAGAGAGAATTAAGGATAAAGAGGCAGAGAAAGAGGGAAATGAAAGAGCGGTAAATCGAAAATGTCAGGGAACGGGAGACTAAAAAGCTTGAGAAAACCGTGGTTAAACAACAGGAGAAGATGAACACGTGGACAGCGGACGGGGCGAAATATGGACGGCGTCGGACCGCGGACGGGGTGAGGGGGTCAATGAGAGAGTGAAGTCATGATGGAGTCGAAGAGGAGACAGAGCGGAGACTTATTGGAGATGTAAAGTGAAAGGAATGGATGGAGTATCTGAGAGCGAGCGAAAGGCAGAGTTGGATTAATGAAATAAATGCAGAGGGCTCTAGAGGAAAAAAAGGAGATAGGAGAAAGAGGGAAAGAGAGTGGAGAGCTAGAAGGAAGGAAGGGGGGTCTGAGGAGGAGATTAATAGTTTTGTAGATGTGCTCCTGTGTTGCTACCTCAAGAGTAATGCCTTTTTTTTCCTCCAATCCTTTCTTCCGTCCTCCTAGATTCCCTTTTAAACAGGCTTTTTGAAATAGACACACTTACACACACACACACACAAACATCCACATCCACACGTACACAATGAATATCTGCTGTGATTCATGTAAGCTGTCTCCATTCCAGTGAGCATTTGCCAGCTCACTAATAGGGGAAATTCTTTAATACTGCGCCACTGTGGATTTCAAAGCCACTTACTGTAGTTCGCATGTCTTCGAACACATTCAAAGGCCCGGGCCCTCAATCTACTGCCATAAATAACCCACAAAACAGAACAGGTTGCTGCACCCGGAGGGGATATTTGTACAAGTGGATGTGTGCAGGTGAATGCGTGTGTGTGAGTGAGATAGAGAAGTGTGCCTGAAACCGCATGATCATGCAAGTGAAATACTAAATAGTCCCATCTGCAGGAGTTTCTTCGAGAGGAACTTTGATCTCGGTGCTTATGATTAATTACTTCACTGCTGTATCTGTCAGTGCCACCGAGGCTCCCAGGCCATTCAGCTCAATATCCAATGTGTACAAGATCCCAGCATGCACCACAACCTATTGGCAGACCTTCTCACACAAAAAGATTCGAGAGATACATCACACATTTTAGACGTTTTAATTGTGAGAGGGATTAAAATTTAAATAAAAGATGAGAAAGGAAAGGCAAAACGTTGTCATTTACTGGATTTGAACAGGTTTTATTTGGATTTGAACAGGCATTAGATGGATTTGAATTAGATTTATTTAATTTGTTCATGAAATGTCAGTTTTTTACCTCAAATAAGTAAAATCTGTTAAAATCCTACTAAACCTTTTCAAGTTCATCTAAAACCTTTTCAAAACCAAACAAAACCTGATCAAATCCAGCTAAAACATTTTCAAATCCAACTAAAACCTGTTCAAATATGTCTAAACCCTATTCAAATCCAACTATAACCTGTTCAAATCCCACTAAAACCAGTTTCCATAAAAGGAAAAAAGAATATGTTAAAGATAACTTTTATAAACTCAAATGAAGATGAAACTTTACGTTTAAACTTTAATAAAAGCATTTGAAGTGTCACAATCTTTGGCCCCTGAAAGGATTCTTATTTTCTATTGCGACCCCTCACCACTTTAGACCATGTAGTGAAAAGAAACATTAAAAACTGCTGACTGGACACCTATAACTTCCAATGGGTCCATTATAGTTTATTGTCCGCTTTCATAATGGACCTTTTGTATAAATTCACAGAATGGCCAAAATAGTTTAAGGATGTTAAAAGAGTAAAGTAAGGATGCTTTATGGGCCCCAGAAGACCTTAGAAGGCAAAGAGAATGCCAGAGAAGACTCAATTAAACCAGCTAATTAAATTAAACAGCATATTGCCAACTTATGAAGCAGTAGCCTTATTGGATTCTGATGGCAAAATCTCTTCCATTGTCTTAACCAAGCTCAATGAAACCACTTCAAATCATTCCATCTTACAAACAAGTCACAGAGTAAATATATTGTTTGCTGTAAAAGTTGTTGTTCTGTATATTTGAAACTGAAACTGGGGTGAACATTTTACTGCAAAAACTGCACTAATTAAGCAAACTTCGCCCAACCCTCATTTGCACTCGGTGGACTCAGCGCTGCAGACACAGAGACAAAAGCCTCCATCAAATTATGGTAATGACTTTGTAAAACATTTATGTCCCCCCAGTTCTTAGTGCTGCAAACTGTGCATTTCTATTCTTCTGCCTGTGTCTTCGGGGCTTTACCTGCAGTACAGAGATGTGTTCCTGCAGCTGCCGGCCCAACGCTGCCGTCATTAATATTTAGCTCTGGAATGCTAATGATCTTTTGTGAATCATATCATCACACAGCAACCTTCAATTAACCTTTCTACTGCTTCCTCTCCCTCTGTTTTCTCTTTTCTCTTGTTCACTCTTTCGTACAGACTTCTCCATCTTTCCCTCCTTCTGTCTCCTCCTCATTCGCAGCCTCTCTCTGGGACCCACAGCCTTTGCCTCCATAACCTCTTTTTCATCTCTAACTCTCGCTGGCACATTTTGCCTCTCAAAGATTGTACGTTGAGACAGTTTTCCCTCTCCTGTGTGTTTTTATCCGGTGTGTGTGTGTGTGTGTGTGTCCAAACCTGAAAGGCAGCTCCTTCCTTTCAGAGTTCATATGGTCTCCTGAGAGATCCAAGGCCCTGTCCTCCATTTGTCCTTGGTACATTTTTAATAAAGCTAATCGGAGATTGGTGGATGAACCTCGTCACCTGCCTGTCACTCTTTCACTTTTCATTCTCTCTACAATGCACTCTGTGTGTGAACAGCAGTGAGGGAGAGACAGAGGGCTCTCACAGGAGTGGATGTGGTTTAATATAGATGGGCTTTTTTATCTTGTGAAGTTATGAACTTCCTTCACAATGCTGTGTCCTCATAAAGTTGAGTACAGCTGCTGAAGGAAAAAGCACACACAGAGGCTGCTTATGAATTCTCACTCATAAATGAGTCAGGCTTGGTATGCATCTAGACCATATCATTTAGTGACTCATCCTGGGCTTGTGTTCTAACACTGTTAATAAATGGGCTGAATAGGTGTATATGTATTTCTGGTCTGAACTGCCACTTAGGCCATGGCATGCCCTGCTAAGCCTTTTACTTTCTAATAACATACCAAGCTACAGAGCTGTCTGCGCACTGAAAAACGAAAAGATTTGTTTTATGAAGTTATCAGCTACATTTGAAATGGCACCTCTATGATTCAGGTCTTGAAAAAGAAATTAACAACCTCAAAAGGACTTCCCTGTTTAAATACATTATAAGTGAACATAATAATAATAACTCAATATGTTTTATTTAGGTCTGTGACAGTTGAATATTGAATACAGACTTAAGAAAAATGTTCATATAATTGCTGTAAAGTAACATGTTGGTAGCACTCAATACACACATAAACATTAGTTATTACTTAAGTATTTTAAACAACCTTATTAATCATTTACAATGCATTTCAGCCACATTAATAATCACATTATATCAAGTCAACCAAGTTAATCAGGTTATAAACAAAGCTGTTTATGTCTGAGTCATGAATAATAAACTAATGCTATTTCAGTATCTATAAATCATTTATTAATTCAGTCATTTATGATTAATTACATGTTTATTAATGCTCAACTACTGTTTAATAGTGAGTAGTTATTTTAAAGAGTTTACAGCATTTTCAAGTTTGTTGCATAGAGAGAAAAAACAAAGTTTGTTTTTTTGACATTTCTGTGACCACCATTGACGTTCCAATTCAAATTATTTTTTCCTAGCACTCCTCACTGTAGAAGGTAACCTTGTTGCTGGAGCTACTGTTTGAACTCAGAATCAACATTCAACTCAGGTCTTTGTTGTTTTCCTCATTTTTTCTGTCAACAAGAGCACACTGACATATGTTCATGCAAAACAAGGGCGATTTTAACGGCATTTACACAAGCACACTTCTAGTGGCACTCACAGGAATACGGATTTAACTTTGTTTATGAGAACGCATGCATTAATTAGTTTATCTATTCATCGTCAACACTTGTTCCAGGTCTCGTCCTGTTCCTGGTTTTTCTGGTCTCGTCCTGTTCCTGGTCTCGTCCTGTTCATATTTTTTCTGGTCTCGTCCTGTTCCAGGTCTCGTCCTGTTCCTGGTTTTTCTGGTCTCGTCCTGTTCCAGGAAAAGTCCTGCTACTGGTCTCGTCCTGCTCCTGGTCACGTCCTGTTCCTGGTCTCATTCTGTTCCAGGAAAAGTCCTGCTACTGGTCTCGTCCTGTTCCAGGTCTCGTCCTGTTCCTGGTCTCGTCCTGTTCCTGGTCTCGACCTGTTCCTGGTCGCGTCCTGTTCCTGGTCTCGTCCTGTTCCTGGTCTCGTCCTGTTCCTGGTCTCGTCCTGTTCCTGGTCTCGTCCTGTTCCTAGTCGCGTCCTGTTCCTGGTCTAGTCCTGCTCCAGGTCTCGTCCTGTTCCAGGTCTCGTCCTGCTCCAGGTCTCGTCCTTTTCCTGGTCTCGTCCTGTTCCAGGTCTCGTCCTGCTTCAGGTCTCGTCCTGTTCCTGGTCTCGTCCTGCTCCAGGTCTCGTCCTGCTCCAGGTCTCGTCCTGCTCCTGGTCTCGTCCTGCTCCTGGTCTCGTCCTGCTCCAGGTCTCGTCCTGCTCCAGGTCTCGTCCTGCTCCTGGTCTCGTCCTGCTCCTGGTCTCGTCCTGCTCCTGGCCTCGTCCTGCTCCTGGTCTCGTCCTGCTCCTGGTCTCGTCCTGCTCCTGGTCTCGTCCTGCTCCTGGTCTCGTCCTGTTCCAAGTCGTGAGGGAGCCGTGAAATACACACTGGACAACGGCCTGACACTGAGAGACACTGACCATTCACTCTCATATTCATTCACTATGGGCAATTTAGATTCACTAAATCACTTCTACATGTCTTTGGACAAAGGCTGCGTAGCCGGAGAGAACCCATCGCATCCCAGACATGCCATTAGTTTACGTTTTGTTTTTCTTCATTTCTTATTTATTCTATTGTCATACCTGGGGATTGTACACCATAACTGCTTGTACCAGATCTAAATCATATAATGGAAAAGTGAGACCTTTGTTGTTGAGAACAAAGCAGAGAAAATACAGTGTAGCAGGGCTCTTTTGGAGGGCATTGTACAGAGCTGTTTGTCCTGTGCAGCCATGGTGGCCTCCATGCCATTGTATCAGCATATCAGAGGGACAAATACAGACAAAGCATGGCAGAATCACTTCATTTTCCACTGTTATTGGCTGGAGGCTGTTAACAGTGGCCAGAGGTTGGCGCTTGAATAAATCCTGTGCACCAAAACAAGAGGAACAGAAGGAAATGCTGGCAGAGGGCAGGCTCTGTGCAGGTAAACAACTGACACACATGTCCCCAACCTGCAACCAACCTGAATGGGGTTTTCTCTAGTGTCTGACGTGGTACACTCAATCATTTTTGTGGCTAAAAGAAATTATAACCTTACTCTATTATTATCAGTTCAGCAATAATTTATATATTTATATCTAATGAACCATGTAAGGCTGCTTTTTAGTGAAGGCAAATCAATAATACTTACATGTCAGAATAATTGACTGTATATGATATGCTAGTCACACAGTGGGCTGCTGGATATTGCACTGAGCCAAAATATTGTTGAAATGAGCATCTGAACCCCCTTGCAGTATTTAGTCAAACATTTATATAACTGCACAGTATTTGTCAATTTGGCCCCCATCCCAGCACCTTTAACACACGTGATGCTTTGGATTGACCATCAAAACATCCATTTCATCCACTTCCTTCCTTTATTAGAGTGAACTTATGTCATTTATTTGTGATCTCTTGTGGAATCTCTGGAAGGATTATGAAAAGGCCCTTCTCCTGAAACTCCTTATCTCCCTCAAGTAAAATAAAGCACTAAGTGTAACATTTGTGACCCTGCCCACTGATAAAATTTGTACTGCCTCATCATACACTTACTCAAGTCATGCTAATTCATCGCAGTACATCCTCTAGCTCTTTTTTGCATCCCTCCCTCCCTTATGTAGCAGTGATTGTGATGAATTGAGTCATCTTAAGTGTTTCCTCTCTTTCTGTGTCCCAGGAGGATTTCAATCCCCCTCGATTTCCCTTGTCTCTCCCCCCTCCCTCCTTCATCTGCTCATCCTGTGCCTTTCGATTCTTCATCTTCCCCCGCCTGTATTATACCTCTGTGCTCTTCTGCTTGAGCTTCCTTGACTTTGCTTTATTCTAAAAAGCTTCACTTAGATCACAATCACACTCTCAGACCCCCACCAGCCGCCTGCAGTAAATAGATAATTTGCAGAATGGGGAGTGAATAGATTTTAATAGAAGCAAGATATGAATTGTACTGAATATCAAACAAAAAGCGGCGCCAATCTGAGAGGATGCAGCGAAAAAAGGCAAACACAACCTCACAAACAAATATGTATCCCTGTGATTTTACTCTGTCCTTGGCTAAGGTCATGACCTCTAGTCGTTCCCTCACACAACAGCTATCTGCTGGAAATCAGGCCAGAGTTTTAATCAACTGTTGGAGCATGTCATCAATGAAATAGCATCCCAGGCGCTCACGCGTGACGCTTCAGCCGTTTATCACCCTCTGCGGAACATTTCTTAATGGCACTTTTGACTGGAGGCAAAGTAACATTTTGGGGCAGGACTAAAGATTTCTATGGTATCTCTCTGAACAGTTCTCAGAGAAGATCACAGCTCAAATGTTTACGGCATATTTTATTATGTAAATGGTATGACAAATATCTCTCAAACACAACACAAGGCCCTGAGGAACTAATCCTTCCTGAACACTCCAAACAACCCCATCATGCTGTCAAAGGACATAGATGCATGTGCCGAATGTTTGTGGAAAAATAGTGGCTGCCAAGAGATCAAACTTCAAGTTCAGCAAGTGAGTAAATAAGTCCATTCTCACAGCCAGTGTCTTTAGAAATAGTTGGGCACACCCTCTCTTAATAGAGCGGAGATCGTCCATATGAAATGGATCTGCGCGAGGCCACTTGGCGGTATACGTCTTTGATTTGCCAGTCAAGATGGTGACTTTTGAACGGCCGCCACTGTACAGAGGAGACAGGCAGCCAAAGGGTTGTCAGCGTTCAAAGCCGATGGCCCTCTCAGTTTAACAGTCTCAGTGTGTCGCTACTCCCACATTTGAAGTGAAGCCACATCAAGGAAGTGCTGCTGCTGGATTGTGCACACAAATACGATCACACGCAGGAAGCAGACCTCGACATAGTGCTATCCACGCATCTACATAGACAGTAGTGATGGTACATGGCCATTTTCTGGGCTGGATGTGTTGGCACATGACACTGTTTAACACGGTCTCATCTGCTCTACACTCTGCCAGCTTTGCAATGGGACTAAGCCAGGTGCAGGGGAAAAAAACACGGCAGTGATAGTGAGTGGTGTGGTTCGAGGGAGGGAAAAGAAGAAAAAGGGGGAAATGGAGCCCACTGTGCACCAGCAAAGCAAATGGAGACAACGACAAAGGGATCATGTGAATAAGAAGCGGCTGAAGTAGATTTTTTTTTTTTTTTGGTGATGTTTTTTGGGTAAAGAAGGGGAAATAAACAAAGCAAATATGATGTAAAATGTGGAAAGTAAGAGCAGAACTTGAGGCGTTGCTGGAGTAAGCAGGTGTTGATGACTGTGAATCACTGCTACTTCAACTGTTCAGACAAGGCGGTGTCATCATCAGCGCTATTTTAAGTGCCGTGCAGTGAAAAAAAAAAGACAAATGCTTACGAGAAAAAGGCTGTGAAACCAAGGACACAAAAGAATCAGACAAAAGAGAAAATAAGAGGACAGGATTGAGGAAAAAAATCAGGATGCAATCAAGGCAAAGAGAGACTAGACTCTAGTGATTTTGTATGATGTGTGTGGACAATAATTGCATTAAATGGCCCAGTATTTTGTAAAAAGGTGCTCAGAGATTGATAACTTATTCCCTATAGTAGATAATTGTCTTAGAGAAGCAGACAAGAGTAATGAAACAAGTCTTGGTTATTCTTCACTCCTTGTCTTAACCAGGAAGTGAGCTATCTTTCCCACTGTCCCAAAGCTCTAAATGCTGCTCTACGAAGCGAGGAGGGAGGAGACATGAGCAGGGATACACTGAAGCATCCTACCCAGAAGTCAGTGGGTTAATATCCCCGCTCTCTCTGCTCATTGTTGGACAAGACGTAGGGCAAGCGTCTCTTTGCTTTGATCTATGAGCAATTTTTACAGATTGAGAAGTTTTAGTTCCTTTATTTATGTTTTCGTATAACTTTCCCTGATAAATGTACCTAGTATAGACTTTTAGTAGACTGATCTGTGTGCTGTGTGTTGTTGTACATCAATTACTGGGCCATTAGCCTGCCATTGTCCGTGAAAGGTTTCAGCAGCCAGCTTTTTAAGGGATAGACGGAAAGATTACCAGGGATTCTTTTAACACGGTAAATAAATTCCTGATAATAAAAGTTCCTGGAAATGTTGGAGGAAAAGTGGCTCGTAATGTGGCTCTGTATTTGTGAAAATAAAGTGGGTTATTAGTGCATGTTTTAATAATTAAGAAGATTTTTTTCTTATTGTGACATTTTCATTTTATTTTTTTTCACATTTATGGAACACCAGAATTTTTCTTGATTCAGCAACATTTGTATTGGAAATATCTTACATTTAAAAAGACATTTTGTGTTTAAAAACAAATGTTAGGTGCTTCATTTACAATAGTACATGGTTTAGTCTCTGTCGTATTGCTCCTGTTTTGTTCTCCTAACTGTGAATTTGCTCATTATAATATACTTCACAAAACAACTGAACTATCTCTTGAAATTGACAGTTTCTTTTGCGTTGGCTACAGCTAGAAAAAGAATATATAAAACAGATACAAATGCAAAACAGATCAAGATATATTCTGTAATGGAATACAGGGCAACATAATGGGAACATGACATTGCTTGTATCAGAACAATTTACACTTAATGAGTAACTGTGCACCAGTGTTTTGAAGTATCTGTGAAAAATATCTTTCCACAATCATTTTCAAACTCTTAAACCATAGCAACAGCATTTTAAATTAGTTAATACTGTATATAACTGGTTAAAAGATACATATTAGTAAGAGCCAAGCATATTGATACAGGATATTGGATAATTATTTAAGTCTAGAAGAATAGATTTGTGCTTTATATTTTAAAAAAGCATACATTCTCTGTAGGTTTCTTTGTGTGGATTTAGGCTCAGCAACAGCAACAACAATAATGTGATGTTTTTTAGTGCAACATGATGGTAATGTTAATAGAATGAAAAATTGACAAAATAAGCTTCTTAGGTTTATGTTTTCGCTGTGCTTCCTTTGGTTCTATTTCCAATTCAATTTTCATCAGTGTACATTTGACTTTTTGTTCCCAAACATCTTGTGGGTAAAGTCGAAGTCTTGAGTTAGTGCACATAAAGTCAAAGTACAGCAAAAGTATTGAATTGAGCAACATCCACAAATACACACTGGTTCAGCAATGAGGGTGAAAAAGCTCAGCCCAAGAGCCTTCATTTTTAGTATGGATAAAAACCATAGGCATTTATGTGTTTTGTTCTGGTTTTGTGTTTTGTTCTTCTTCTGCCAAGAGAGCTGGCAGTAGTAAAAGAAATTATGCTGCGCCTGCCTGAGAAAATATTGATGCATAGTCCTCCAAGTAGAATGAAGAAAAGCACAGAATTGATCTGGTTTATGTCTTTACTGTCTTCCATTTTCTAATCTTTGTCTTCATCTACACACTGGATGAATTAGAGAAACACAAACTGGACTCACGGCCCTCACGCTCCCAACCTTCACACTTCCACAACAGGGACCTGCTTGTGTTTATTTTATTAAAATAGTCAAACTAAACCATTTCATCCCCTCAACATACATTATATCACACCCAAGTTTAGAGCTTACCTTAAACTTATTGCTTTGATTCCAGTTTTGGACCAGTTCTATCCCACAGTTATCTCGCTGTTGTTTATCATCACCTGAATGCATCACCAATATTATGCTAGAATAGCACCTTTCCTTGTAGGTTTTTTTTTTTTTTTACCACCATTAAATCAATGTTGACACACCTTATAGACCAAGTCCTATAGATCCGTTTTCAGCAGAACGTGGGCTAAGAGCACATATGTTGCCTGTGTCACTTGAAAGGAAAAATAAAAGAAAAAACACATAAAATATGAATAAATAATGAATACATTTCTGTTGCATAAAACCGTTTTAGAAAGTGCTTTAAACTTGACACATAAGTATGAACGTTCAGAGTGGAAGTATGTTGATAAAAAAAAAAAAAAAAAAAAAAAAAAAGCCCTAATGCCTTTTCAAATCTGTTGGCGAAGAGAAAACTGCCTGGTCAACTACTTGTGCAAAGCTTTCTGGGAAATGCAGTTTGAGCCTCTAGCCCAAGCTAATATAATGCAACAACCCCTATAGAAGCATTCATTTACCTTTTTCATGTTCACCACCATAAAATGTAAAAAACGGGCTTTAAATGCATCAAATAGCTTTAAAACCACACTGGAAGGCTTCTGTGAGGGCTACAAGGACTCGGCAGAAACAGTTCATAAAGGTAATGGCTAAGATACCGTATTTTCCGGACTATAAGCCGCTACTTTTTTCCCACGCTTTGAACCATGTGGCTTATACAGAGATGCGGCTTTTCTATGAATTTTTCTTCAGCCCTCAGGGGGGCGCACTAGCAGGAAGTGCAAAAACGAGACAGGCAGCGGTATTCAGTGCAAACAAGAAAGCACCAGTTTTTAGTCTTAGCACATGCAACCCAAGACGCACAACAGCAAAATACGGTAATATTTTTACACCCTCACCCCCTCATAATGGAAAACAAATGAAGTGACAGTGGTTTGGTGTTCAGTAGTTTCAATGCTCAGGAGGAAGATGAATAGTGACTTGTGGTTTAAGTGCACGGGAGAATGAAGCGACTTTAATAGTTGCGCAGTTGTGCTTTAACAGTGCGCAGGAAGAAAAAGTGACAGTGGTTTGGTGTTCAGTGGTTTCAGTACGCAGGAGGAAGAAAAATAAAGCAACTTGGTTTTAGTGCACAGGAGGAAGATGAATAAAACCATCAATGACTTTTCTGTTTTGTTTGATCAGCACTTTTACTGCCGTGTTACAGGCACTGTTCGGAAACAATCAGTTCAGGTATATGAATAAACACTTATGGTACAAAATCTATGTAAATATCTTATTTCTCAGCGTGGATATCAGCGGCTTATAGTCCGGTGCGGCTTATATGTGACAAAATATATATTTCTTTTAAATTTTAGTGGGTGCGGCTTATATTTAGGTGCGCTCTATAGTCTGGAAAATACGGTAGTATACAGATCCTCTACCAGAGACCTGCAAGCTAGCAAGGTCTGTAAAAGTAAGACAGTGTATTCTGAGCAGCCAAGTGGACTTTATCAACATGGCCCTCCATTGTCCCCCAAAACTCTCACTGATCATCATTGTTATCCTCTGTCTCCTCTGTGTAAATTTTGTTGATGTAAATAGAAGTTTGGGTCAAGGTGCTGCAGGCATGATGTTCCCAGTTTGTTAATATTCTCAACTGAGGAAAGCTCCCTTAACCTGGTCACATGGTAGTTTCTTTTAAAATTAATAAATACAAAATAGAACTTAACCTGAGCTACAGCCCTCTGTGCACCAGACAATTCTCATATACTTTTTCAGACAACAGACAGAGTTGTCAGGAATTTAATATCTCGTATGTAACCCATCACCTGCAATGATTTGTGTAATGTGAAAACCACAAAAATTCGGGATAGCAGATGATCATACAGACAGTGGTGTAATATGAACAGTGCTGCGTTGTGACGGCTTTGAAAGTCACAGTCTATAGGAAGCTTGGAACTGGATCTTCAGTCCTGTTCTAAACTGACTGTAAAAAGTGAGTTCTGCAAAACATAAGTGGAAAGTATAAGCCAAAAACTGGACAATTACAAGCTACACTGATTATATTAGTCATCTCCAACTAAAAGAGTTAGTCTGTGCTACAATGAAATGTGGCAGCAACAAAACACCTTTTGGGATAACAGTTTTAATGATATGATCGTGCACATTGCCCAGAATCTGTAAATGCTCTTTGAACTTGCCATTACAATTGGTTTTTATGAACTTTATTTCAATGAACAGGGGGCGTCAAACATGTGATTGCAGGATTTTAATGAACAAAATTCGAAACCACCAGATACAGATTTCACTGCACTTACCATCTGTTGGGATCTAAGTCTGTGGATATAAAAAAACCCAAAAACTCAGTGACATTGTTCATCTTCATCACTAGGTCATTGGAGGTCAGCAGTGCCAAGCCATCTGCTGGACCAGATCATGTGCCCACTGGACGCCATCCCTGTTGTAAGGGCCTAAACCAGCCAAACCAAAGGACATTCAAACATGTGAGTAATAATAAGTGATAAAGTTTCCTAAAATCTTATTCTTGGGCACAGAAAGTCTCTCTTCTTTTTTATTCTTTAAGATCCTAAAATGCAGTGTTTCAGGCACAACCAGGCTCTCAGTTCAAGGGCCAGTTGAGTGCAAAGCAGTTAAAGGAGGCATCAGCGGGCCTCCTCTGAATGGTTTTTATAGCCGACATGCTGGAAATGGTGGCTGCACGACTCCTCATCTTCACACACACATTTATGCGCGCACTTGGGCAGTCACTTGGGGCTGACATTTCAGACTGTCAGAGAGAATGCCGTCAAACTGTGCATTGTGGTGGCATAAGACTCATGTGTAGTTGTATATAAGTGTGTACATGCTTTTTACGTAAGTGCTTATGTGTGTATTGGAGTGTTTTTGCTTTTAGTTGCCTGGAGCATCTTTATATCAATTTATTTTTTATTTAGATGGGGTTTTTTTTTTTTTTGTTTTTTTACACAAACTTCTCAACAATTACACACCATACAATCCACACATGTGCATAACTCCCAGTCTCCTCCCCCACCGCGAACACACACTTATCGAATTAAAAAAAGTCAGCGCTTTGCAGGCAGTCAGTTGCGAGGGAATAAAACACCATGTCATTTAGCGCTGATGGGATGGAGCCGCTATAAATAGTCATTTCCTGCTTGCCTTTAATTAAGTGCCGCTACTGTCAGCTGTCACAGAACACAATTATCAAGCAAGACCCATTTAGCAAACTAACCCTTCGCTGTGTCTCTGTCGCTCAGTTCTGTCCATCTTTCTGTTCTGATCATCTTCATTTTTGCTGTCTGCTGGTCAGACTGCCCAACACTGTTTACCTTTTTATTCTTGGCTCTGTTTACTTCGCCCTTCTTCTAATCTCCTGTCTTTTTCTATCTAAGCTGGCACCTGCCCTCCACTCCGGTGATACTGTGGCAGGAATACATGCATTTGACTTTGTGTGATAACACCGGCGCTGTGTTTACTCCAAAAGGTGTGGCGCAGTTGTGATTGAAGCTCTACTCTTTGCTGCCTCCATCTGAAAAGCTCCAAAGCATATTATTCCCCTGGCGCTAAAAGTTAGAGAGAAGCAAGGAGGGTGGAAGTAAGGGCAATGTGTGTGAGCAAAAAGGGCTGTTGGGGTAAAGAAGACAAGGAGAGATAGAAAGAGAGCGAAAGGGAGCAAGGCCAGGGAGATGACGACGGCGAGAGAGTGGATAGAACGAGGCACAGAGAAGGACACTGCAAGGACAGTGCAGAGGGAAGAGAGAGCGCAAAAGGAGGAGGGAAACGCACTCAGGGACATAGAAGAAGAGGGAGAGGCAGGCTTACGCTGGGTATACATATCTATAAGCCACATAACCACCCACAAGGCTAAATTTATGCCGGGGCTCACATATATTGATAGACAATCAGTCTTTATCACAAACAGTCCCGGGAAACACAAGCTCCCATTTCCGCTGACACACTAACACCAATATACTATTAATCTCCCGTGGCTAGAGCAGGAGCAAGCAGTTTAATGCACACTTTTTATATGCAGGCCATGTACAGAATGCGCATGTTTTTCAATCCGCTCACCCAAACTGGACGTATGACCTTTCTACAAACCACTGATGTGTGGAATTCAACTTTTTAAAGGGGAAAAAAAAGAAGAAAACGTGGGGAATAGCATGCACTCCTATAGCGTGTAGGAGTTTTTAAAAATACTTATGCAGCAAAAGGCCAGGAGATGATCATATTTATTTTAAAGTGACTCAAAGCAACCTCAGAGTATGAAGCCTTAAAATCATATTAAAAAATGCCTTATTTTGATGAAATGAACCCCTCTTTTAAAGGTTTCCCGCAGCATTTGTCTCCTTCAGTCCTTTTTTTGTATGGGTATGCTTCCTGAAAAGTTAGTGTTGCTTGAAGAAAAAAAAAAACAATGTTAAAAAGTCACACGCAAATTTCCATGAATAAAACAGGCAAAGCTGCCATAAAACAAATCAGCAGTGGAACAACTGAGCCAATCAAAGCATATGCAAGCAAAACTAACACCCTACATGGGCTCCTCAGTGGCTAGGCAATGAGTCAGACTGGTACACGTCCAGTTCGTTTTATAGGGTCCTTTGTGATGACTTACAAATACCTCTATTCAGCAATGAGTCTGCGAGGTACAAATCTTATCAACACAAACAAAATGTTATGTCAATGTTTTTTCAAATTCTAATGGCAAAATATTTCACACATTTGTTTTGCACAAATTTCCTAAAATGACTTGGAGTTTACTTCTTTCTTTTCAAATGGATTCTCTTTTCTGAACAACACACAAAGGGAAGAAATGAAGTCTAAAATGAACCATGATTTGACTCTTAAAGGATTCATCACTGTGGAAATGTGCAACAGCAACATTACCACATTCCACAAAGAAGGACATCAGATATATTTACTCTTTTTACACACACCTCAACATTTCATTGCACATTTTCAAAGCAGAGTGCACACACATACATGCACGCTAAGATGAGAAAGTCCAATTATCAGCTGGCATTCCTCTCTCAGGGTAATTTAATGCATTGGGTGAGAGCTTCTCATTTATGTTTGGTAATTACACTCTCTCTGCTTTACACTCCCTTTAATAAGCTCTAACTTCACTGCATAAACCGTGAGATTACACAGACGCACACACTCGGGCACACACGCACCTACGCTCGCAGATGAACATTTAAAAGTCATACTGTCGGGAAATTACACTTGAATTTTTATGACATATAAAGGCATATAAATGTGCAGTAGGGTGCGGCAGATGCAAATAAGGCCCCCTCCAAAGTGTGCACTTGCATTTACACAAAGAGCCCTACCTCCAGTCATTTTACTTAAAATTATCATTCATTACCTTGTTGCACTTGTTTTGGTGCTTTCTCCGTTTGAATTTTCATCAGGGATTATGTTTTGCGTTATGGAAATGCCTATGATTACTATTCATTATGTGGTTTCATGAATCCGAGTCTTTTTTCAAATTTATGTGTGCGATAGTGTATTTTGTGTGCATGCGAATGCTTTTTAATTCAGAAGGCTTAAATAGACGCGGAAAAAGTTCACCGTGTGTGTGTGTACGTGCACATAACGGCATATTTCTTCAACTTGAGAAGTCGTGACTCTCCATCAGTGACAGAGAGGCAGAGTGTGTGCTATGACTGTCGATGGAGCATCTGAGAGACCAAATTATAGCTGTGTCATCTGCTTCAGTTCCTGTTTGAGAAAGCTACTGCATAATCAGCCAACTCTTTCCAGCTTCCGATGGAAATATATACATAAAAATTGGTCTCTTGTGACTTGTTTTATAAACAGCACTTCACAAAAACGATGGCAGCAAATCAGATTATGTGTTACAACAATACTCCCAACAAACCGCATTAATCAACACAAGTGCCGTTTAGCACATTGTCACATTCCTGTGCTTTTTTCAATTGTTTTACAGAGTGGTGCATCGTTGTTTTTTAGGGCTATGTCTGTTCCAATTGTGTTTGGGTTTATGATGCATATTCCACTGTGAGGAATGTGCCGGCGGTGTAGTGACTGCAGCCAAATACATATGTATGATTCTCACAAGGTACAAATGTATTTTAGCAACACAATGAGCATAGGTATCAACTTTGCTTGTTGAGAAATATATCTATATTTATCCAAATAAGGCCAAGTTGTTCCTCTTTAGGCACAGCAACCAACATCTGGTCTGTGGCACATGTTGATGTCTAGTGAGGGTTGTCTTTAGCATCCCATAGTCCATGCACTAGACACACCTCTTTAGTGGTGAACATTGGTTTAGACATTTCTAGGCCTTTTCTTTGTTCTGTCTTTTGTGGATTGAAGTGCTAATCTTCTGACGTCCAGAGGTGATAGACAGGCTAATATAATAATACTCTGCAAACTCAGAGGCTACATTTTTATCTTATTGGTCAAGTACTGAATGTATCCTGTCAGGTTAGAAACAATGTGAGCAGAACTAGACTGAGGTACCTTAAAAATGTCTAATATAATAACATTTTTGTGACTTTTTATGTTGGTAATTATGGTTGGTTATTGTCAATATAGCTGTTGATCAAATAAGAGTAAAATATGTCTTTATATTAAATTAAATTTGCAGTCACAAAAGATTTAGTTTAAAGCAGTTTAGTGAAAAAAATATGGAAACATGAAACATGGCCATTTTACTCAAAACAAGAAATGCACACATTTGGTTCAAGGCAGAGATACTGTATTTTTCTAAAAGTCTTCAGTTCTTTGGTCACCTTTTATTCAAGATGCTAACACTTTAAATCAAGGTCCATAAGACTGTGCTTTGTTACTAAGCAACTTATCACACATTTACTCACAAACTAAACTGTGGTAAAGTCAACCCTTGAGTAAAAAGAGAACAAACTGAGAATTATTAGATAAAGATGACATTTGGTATCTATAAATGGACATTAATGCTACTGTGCAATCTGAATATTTTAGCCTCTCTGAAATAACTGCTATGATAATATTGTAATACATTCCCACATTAGTTCAACCACCAAAAATTATTATAATTTTGAGTTTCAACAGAATACATTTTGTATAAAACAAAGCCTTTAATTCATACACATTGAATTCTGTTGTGTATTATCACAAATTGTTGCCTCCTTTTGTGTCCGTGTCCAACTGTGCAATCCAACCTTAAAAATATTGTTTTATATAGTTGTATATGACAAAACTCAGTCCTTCAATGACACTCCAAAAAGACGTGTGTGTAAAACATTTGTTATGTTCAATGCTGCGTTAAGCAATAGATTTTGCCAAAGCGCTGTGGTTGAACCCATTTCACTTTGTGCTCATGTTCTACCTGAACAGCACTCGAGTGGTGGATGGCTGCCAGCATTAGGAGTTGGTATTCTGGAGCCACAGGAGCGTACAGCCAGAGTGGAGCAGAGGAGCCACTGTGCATGAGGCGCTATCATTTTCTGCAGCACAGCCAGAAAGTGATGAGCTGGAGCAGTGACAGTGCAGACACAGTAACCAATACTGGTCGAAAAATGAGGCACAGGAGGTAACGTTAGCTCAAGCACAGACAGGAGGCGACTCAATGTCTTCCACTGGATCACAGGCTCCAAACAATGGGCTCAACATTTTTGGGAGTGTTGTATGTAATTTTTTTTACAACTACAAATCAGTCAAATGCAAATCCCAAGGTACGTCTGGTGGTACTGCCTCCTTGATCTTGACTATTTTGGCAAACTGGCAAATGAGATTAAAGGCAACTTTGAAATGAACGGTTCCTTTCAAAGAGAAGCATGAAATGTATTAAAGTGCTTCCAGACCACAAATCACCTTTAAAAAACATATTGAGGCTTTTTAACGATACTACAAACCTATCACATACATTTTAAAGGTGCACTGTTTGTACGCCCACAAGAATTAAGCTAGATTTTCCATTCATTCTCGATGTCCATCAGATGCTTTATTATGCGACACATCCAGAAATGTAAGCCTTCCATCTCTACTCGGCCATAACAGCTTGTAATGTCCTTCTGCCACAGCTAATTATAGGCTTTTAATGCTGCAAGTAAAAGACAACCTATTTTAGCAAAGCTTCTTTAGACCATGCCAGTGCATCACACTCACAAAAAGCCTTATCCATTAGTTTTTTGGCACTTAGTGATGCTGATAAAAGAAAATCACCTGACTCATTTGGAGGAAAGACTCGCTAGTATGTTCCACTTTCTATTCCGTAGTCTTCCTTTCGCCTACATTTTTAAACACTATCTGAGGACAAAGGATCTGTAGATAATGTTTGAGGCATTTCCAGACAGAGGTATTTTACATATAGACCCACATATCTAACATCTTTGGGTGTTTTTGTCATTTCAATTCACAAAAATAAAGTTATTGTTAATGAGAATAAACTTATTGTTTAAACAAAAGCCATACATAGGTTTTTGAAAGATAAATACCACACTACAATAATGAATTATCAACCTTAAGAATGAAATGTAAACATACAAACTTTTTAAATCTGCGTTAGTTCACTGTTTAGTCTTCCACTACCACTCCAAACTGCATTGAAAACAGATCTGACAAAACAGTAAGGAACCAGTGTTGTTTGTGACATATTTTCTAGTGTATATAAAACCTTAAATGGAGGCTTTTTAACTGCTCACAATTTATTTCCACACACAAAAGCAAACAACCTTGGTGCTTTCAATGGAGATGTAATGGTTTCATGAATAGTTGTACTGTATTAAGTGAGTGATGATGAATGTCACATTAAAGTGTGGACAGTATTGTGGATTTGAGTCAGAAAGTTGGATTTCTGGAACGTCTTCAGTCTCATACAGGTTTGTGGGAGCTCACTCTGTCGCTGTATGTAATGTACAGTACATAACATATGCTCTGATGGGAAAGGGTGGCTAATTCGTTCTAATAGCATGGCTACACTTGATCTTTCCACTGGGATATTGCTATTCAATTACCACCAGTTTATACCTCTCACTCCTCTGCTACATATTGCCGCGAGTGGTGACAAACTAATGGAGCTTCTTATTACTACATATTCAGGATGCGGCATTCATACAGCTAAGCTTGAATAGCTGTGGAGTATTACCAATGAAAGAGTATTATATCATCTGCTAGCCATTTAGCACAGTCTGAAACAGTTTCAGCTGATTTGCAGTGTAGAGGAAGCAGATCTGTACAGAGAAAGAGGTTTTGACTGGAAACAAATTTTAGCCATGTTCTGGTTGACATGGTTGAGTGGAGTGCAGTTCAGCTGAGAAATACATACAGACAGGTACCGTGCAGAGGAGGAACTTATTAGTTCTTGCTCACTGTGAGCTGTGCTGTTCTACTGCTCCACTTTGACTCCAGGTTTCTGTCTGTCTCTCCTCCTCCTGGACCCACTCTTGGGAATTATATCTCAGTAAATACAAAGACTCTCTCCTGCACACACACGCGCACGCACGCACGCACGCACGCACACACGCACACACACACACACACACACACACCTGTAGAGCTTCAGAGAAACTACAAAACTCAAAAAAGCTAGCACACCTCTGGACTGACAGGATTTAGATGGAGTCCAAATGGCCTCTAAGCAGTGACTCTCTACTTTTGGGACTTTGGACAGGTTTAGTGTAGAGCAGTGGTAGAACATGACTCGAGTCAGTCACTACACTTTGGAGAGCAAACCAATCCCAAGATTATTTTAAGGACTTACAAAAAAGTACTGAAAGCCTCCAATAAAACCAAAAATCTGGAAAATGGATAATAAAAAATAAATAAATAAAAATTAAAAATGGTGTGTAGAAAGTACCCTTAAAATGTAGATCACTTTTTCCTTTAAACAAAGTCTGTTCACTTAACTCTGATGACAAAGTACAAAGTTCTAATGTAATAATATCAGCAATATTCACTCTGAAGGTTTTTGTCTATATATTTCTACACTCCACTGCTAAGATGTAGCAGGCGTCATTATTATTAATCATGTTGTGATTGAGCTATTAAAGAATTTATTCAGCTCTCAAGTAAAGAGATCTTTGCTGGATCAAATAAAAAAACAAGGATGAGTATGACTTATAGTGAACAGCAGAGGCATGTCCGAATGTCAACAACATCGCTCACTAAATATAAACAGAATACATGCTTCTAGCCGCAGGTTGAATATGAAGCTGAACTGTTCTGGTAACAGTGTTAAAGCTGGTGTCCAAAACCATGTCCAGATGCTGTCATCTTGAACTATTACAGTATGCGTTGATCTGGATCACGGAGAATAGAATATTGGTGCTCCTCTCTTTCATTTAAACAATGAGAATATTTCATTCATTCATGTTCACTGATCAACCAAAACAATATGACCACATTTTGTTGCCGCGAAAGAAAAATGTTGGACTAGACTTGCCCAACTCAAACTTCTGCTGTTTACCTTTTATTAAAGCTCTTTTCACCTCTTCCAAACAACTTACAACTCTGATTAATTAGCTCATTAGTCCAATATATCATACAAGCATATGGCCAAAAGTCACATGATTAATCAGCAAGGTGTATTGTAATTATATACAGCCTGCAGTACACTCTTAACGCTTCACAGAAGACCACAGACGACCATCCAGAAACCACTAAGGAGCGGCACGTCGTAAATGTGAAGCACTCCACTGGTTGTAAAGAATAGCAAAATGAAACTGCATTTCATTAACTCGTGATCCTTGATGTATAAGTACTGTCACAAGTGGGATATCAAATCAGGCGAGTGCCCTTCCTGATACGGAGGAGTTTGTTGTGTTTTGTTTTCAAGAACTTGAAATATGAAAGTGATACAAGCCGTTGTTTTTCATCAATAGCAAAAGTGTTATTTTAAAGATAGCTACGAGGTCATTGAGAGTCATTTGAATCAGATTTAGTAAAAGTACAATAATATTTCATACAATTACAAATAAGCAACACAATAAGACCATGTTTAAAGCATTTTATTTGTTGACTTTTTCTCCTTTCCTTTACTGTGCTAATCATCAATCTCACATTGTTTTGCAAACCGTGAAAATTGCTTCTTGTGAAAATAAGACTACAGAAACCATTTCCTACCTACACAGTCAACAAAAACACTGAAAAATGACCCTTTCCTATTGAAAGAGACTGGCAAGCAATTCCAAATGAAAGCCACTGTTTAAAACCACTTGAACCCTAAATGAAAAAAGCCAAATGGGTATAAAAACCCAGTGTTAGGAATTCTTTTTTTTGACAGGTATAATGCAATAACAAATGGACACAACAACGAACAATACAAAGGCTCATGTATCTGTATGTATAACCCACCCCCCACTACTCTGTTGTACTGAGTTCATAAAGTGATTCTATTGCACAAATAAACAAAAAACAGGTAGAGAGTAATTTAACCATTCTGCAGCAGTGGCATTTTTTGAATGTCAGTCCGCTGCCTGCAGTGGCGTAACATAATCTACCAAATTAGGCCACTCTGAAAAGCATAAATATTTGAAAAACAATTTGTCTGCTTATTTGAAGTTATATTTAACTGTCAAGGCACAAGACGGATGCCTGGCTTTATTTCCTAGATTAGAACGGTCTGAATGCACTGAGTTCAGAGAAAGTGTATTCCACTGCAGGGCACCCAGGTGCTCCGTTCTGCTTCCTGCGGAGGCATAATTACTAACATAGTGGCAATTAAATCCATAGCGGGAGTGTGCGTGTGTGAATGTGTGTGTTTGGACCTCACTGTCCCTCATTGTTAAAGGAATGATAGCACATGGTCTTTCATGGCATAGAGCTCTGTGAATATTGATTTAATAATCTTGTCTTTTTTGGTGACAAATTCAGACTCAATACATACCTTTCAATGAATTTGCGATGTCATCATAAGGCAGGTATGTGGATGCGGCTCTGCTATTGAACAACAAAGTCAAATACCTGCTTACAATGATGATGTAGAGGAGAAAAATCCAATCATCCTGATCAATGTGGGATTTAATGGTCTCCCAGGGTAAAAGGAGCTTGACGTGACTCTAAAAATATGCTCATTTCAAAGGGCACTGTATTCATGCTCAAAGCTTTTCAAGGAGAGCTAATCCCAATAATGTATCCAACAAAGCACACACAGTGGGTTGAATATTTATTTAGAAGATATGTATTTTTTTATGTATTTGTTTTGTTGGAAGGAATAGCAGGTGTTACTCATAACAGAGCGCGGTTGGGTATTGTGCTTGCTCCACCTGCTTGTGCTGAGTGAAAAGAATGGCAGGAGGAAGGAGAAAGAGAGAGAAACAACCTAAAAAGGCTAAGGATTTGAATCCATTTATGAAATGAAAGCTTTCTATTCAAGACTCAGTCAAGGAAGTTTGAGACTAACAGCCTGTGTTACACTGGAGAGTACTGTATTCAACACCAAATATCCACTCTCTTCTTAAACGAATGAGGGAAGGTGGCTTCAACTTGAATGAAAAGGCTCGTTATTTTTACCTCTGTAATCTTTATTCACAAATAAAAT
The DNA here is from genome assembly GCA_036850595.1 of Rhyacichthys aspro. NCBI lineage: Eukaryota > Metazoa > Chordata > Actinopteri > Gobiiformes > Rhyacichthyidae > Rhyacichthys > Rhyacichthys aspro. Next base: position 9,523,114 of record CM072148.1, on the reverse strand, counting down.
GAGAGCAGGTTGAAAAATAAAGATAAGATAACCAACGTGATTGGGTTACAGCTTTTATGAAAATTTTAATCACACAGCTACTGTAAGAAAGATCACAGAAAAACATCTGAAGTACTTTGGTTTTTTTCTGCTTATGCTAAACAGGGCCCTTAAATTAGACATGAAACTGCCTTCTTTAGTACAGCCAACTATGCATGTGCACATTTTGGAGACACTAAAGCGATCCACACAGTGAGGTGAACCATGCATCTCTTAATCTGTAGCAAAACAAATACGTTTCATTCAGCCTTGAACACTTAAACAAACAGGACGTAGGCCTCTCAAACAGTGTTCATACCTGTTTTGATTTCATGAGTCACAATAACCCTGTCAATAAGAATACCAGAGGCTAAAACCGAGACACTCCAGCCTCCTCACAGACCCGCCTGCTCTACCTGCCCTACCTGCACACACAACACACACTGGTTTTGTGTGCTATAAGCTACCTCACATGTTTAACCACTGACACGCTTCAATAAGCAGGAAACAAGCCTGATCAAATTTTATTGAAAGTAAAAAACACAACCTTAACCTGATTCCTAAGAGATATACCATATGATGTTTGGCACTACGAGAACATTTAGCGCAATACATACACTTACACTGCACCAGTCCATAATCGCCTGTATACTTTACAGCTGCATTAGTAGACTATCCCTATAGGCTTTCCTGCAGTCATTCACTATGTTTACATGCAAGCTACAGAACACACCTGCATAATTCAATTCATTATTGGACTTAAGGTTACATACAGCACCGTGAGCATGCACCAGAGTGGGACCCCGGCACAGAGTAACACACACAAACACAAGGAAAACAGTATTTAGTGCAAGAGTCGAGCAGTGAAGACACCCTGCTGCTGGTTATACTGTTTGTTTGTCGGTTGGTTTGCTCTGTCATGTTTTAAAATGTTTAAAAAGAAAAAGATAGTCTAATCTAGTCTAGTTTTTGACATGTGCTTTTGGAAGGCGCAGTTGCCAAGTAAGAAACGTGTTTTTCTTATTTGTGTGTGTGTGTTTTAACCTCTACAGTCGGAGTGTTTCTGTGATATTTATAGAAACAATAATAACTGAGTAAATGAGTCGTGTTATTAGCATTTCAAATTATAAACTCAGATTACTAGTTGACTTCTTTTCTCTTTTTAATAAAATCTTAATGCTGTTGAATACCAAGAGCACATGAATGCAGTATTAGCTTTAGATGAGGACACTGTAGTTTCATGCTTTCTCATGCATTTTAAACTCAGACAAAGAGAAAAATCTAGCTGATTTGGGTCACGAGCTGAAAATTCTTTTTTGTTGAAATAATAATAAAACTTAGATTAGTGTTTTATATATATATAATTTTCCTAACCGTAAGCTTTTAGATCATTTAACAGTATTCCTCTAATAAAAGAAGAAAAGTCCCACACTGCATGTTAAATAAGGTAATAATTTTAATTCACACTATGACACTGCCACTTTAAATGTACTACACAGTGTTGTCAGAACAGTTTTCAAATGGCTCTGCATTTGTCTCCGGTGCAGTTGGACTAGCTCTGCATGCCATACAGTTTAACAGGACCTTGGAGAGGCCCAGTGATGAAGACAGCATTAGAGCCAGGTGCATGAGAGTAAAGAAGAGAGGTCATTCCTTTCAGCAGAAGCGGGACCTTTTTGTGTTGAGCAGTTAAATCCCGAGCTGACTTGGCGAGCACAGTTGTCCTTCCTGGCCGCCTTTCCAGCTGTCAAGAAAGAGGTATAACAGGTGCTTACTGAAAAAATGGGGCCATTATAGCGCACCCACTTAGAAAGACATCATTGTCGAGCTATTACATTAATATGGTGTTTTTTATTAGCTCCGTGATGTGGTCACAGAAGCTGAGCGGCGCAGTCTAGAATTTGAGGATGAGTCTTAAAAAAAAACGCAGCATGGAAGGACAACGACTGACTTCTTTGAACCTTATCTAAACCTGTGTGTGTATTTTCAAATGACCAGCAAGCAATGACGAGATCACACTGGCTTTCACTCTCTCTGTGTAAAGTCCTTGAGAGTCGTCTAAAGGAGAGTCTGTTATCTCCCGCAGAGCAAGAGGGAGGGTGGGGGGAGAAGCTTTTCACTACACTCGTTTTCTCATACCTGCCCTGTTTGCAGATAGAGAGAGGAGCTTTGAGGAGAGTCTCCAAGGGTGAGTGTGCAAGTGGGCAGGCGCACACTCAAGATAATTCAGCCTTCTACAGCAGGAAAAGTGTCATAACAAATTAAATTCCCCAGAGGCGCAAACTCCTGGGCTCAATTTCAACTCAATCTTAAATCCATGAAGGAATATGTAAATATATGCACCACACGCAAATATCACAATGCTACAAATGCTCCATCTAAATAAACTTGCACCCTGCATCAAAGTAGTCTTCTACGCACCAACTCAATTAGTATGTGATGCAAATATTCTAGTGCGGTCGTGTCAGGTTCGCTTTGGCAGAATCTGCATTGCACTGACGAATGCAGAAGTCCTCTTAAGCCTGCTTTACACTTGCCTGCCACATGACCGCTAAACTGAACAGATATGCTGGATAAATCCCACAAATATAACCTTCACAGGGGCGACCACCTGCTGGGCTCTTATCAGCAGAATGTCCTAGAAAAGACTTGTGAGACAAAATGAAAGAGTAACAGAGAAACAAAGCCCGTCGAGGCAAAGCTGTTAATTGAGCCATATAGCGTTTGTGTTTATGAGCTCACCTTTGGCTTACTAAATCAAGGCACTGTCACTCCCACTTTCACTTCCCGAGATAAGATGTAACGACATCTACTCGTTATTTAGTGGCTGTGTGTTGTCGCTGTTTCGAATACATTAAGCACATTTCCGATGAAGTCTTAAATCATTGCCGTATCATGTTTTCCTAATGACATGAAAAGCTGTCCTCACTCCCATCCCCATTAATGGAGCAGGCGTGCCTAGATAAAACGTGACAACACTCACAATGTGGGAATGATAAATCTGTGTAAAGGTGGGGAGCCGCGCTAGAGCTCCGCAGCCCAGTGCAGCTGATTAGGCTCATGCTCAGTCAGGCACACATGCAGAGTACATGTAGAGAAACTCAATACACACATGGGCGATTGTGTGGAGATCTGTCAGAGTCTGTGTGTGTGTGTAGATTGTCAGTTAATCCTTCATTGTTAATTGGTAATTAGGCGCTAAGATAACACTTGCTGTTTAATATGCGATTGATATAAATGATGGCATGAATCAAAAGTGTGTGTCTGTGAGAGTGTGTGTGTGTGTGAGAGTAAGAGAGTGCATGTGAAAGTGTCAGAGTTATAACCTGCTCTTAATTAGGAGTCTTGATGGTAAAGCTTAATGCCTCAAATCCCGTCATGTGGAAGATAGGAAGAAGAATAGAACAAAAAAGGCAATATTAATGTTTAACAAGGAATGGAAATAGCGACAGATGTAAAGACAGATATGAGAAGTGATTTTAAAATGAAGACAGGGGAGAAGGCACAAGAGAGGAAACTGGACAAAAGGAGTTAAAAGGACAAAAAGTAGAAAGAAGACCTGACCACTTCATTTAGCATAAAAGATGTTGATGTGTTTGTTAAGGAAGCCCAAGCCTAAGTCATTTTAATCAGCTTAAGTGTAAATGAACATTACACTTTAGGGGAAAGAGCAAAGCAACACACAACCACAAACCATATTTAACAAAGATAACTCAAGTACAAATGTTTTAAAGGGAGAATAACATCAGGCTGTGTGCGTCACAGACAGATCCTTGTTTTTACTGACTGTGTTTTTTGTTTTTTTTAAGGGGAAACTTTAAATCGTCGTAACAATATAAAATGATTTTAATTGATGTATTTTGGCAGAGAACTAGAAGACAGTTGATGTGTGTCATTTGGCAAACGGCAGGAAAACAGGCTAAATAGCCAACTTGACAAAACTTGTCAAAACACATTGTGCATGACTTGGAGTTGTGACCTGAATATGTGCATCCTGGGGAATAATAGCTGTTCACCCAAAATGAAATGAAGTGTTTTTGTAACTACTATGATCACTAGGATATCACAGGAGTCATGGGCATGAAGAAACTGTCAGAAACATACTCTGTAATACAAAGTGTAATTAGCATTTAGCCCGGAATAGGAAGAAGTATTTATAGAGCATAACTCAATGTGCTTTACAGAAGTGTGTAGAATATGAGTCATTCATAAACAAGTGAGAAAAGCTGTGTTTTGAGACTGTTTATAAGGTTTTTTGTTTATGATGTTTATTTTGGAGCATAATGAACAAATGCAGTTTCACCTGCTTTGGACTAAACACATGGAACAACAAAGAGACCAGCCGCTGAGGAACGGAGAGCGCTTGTTGGCTCAAATGGAGGAAGTAGAGCGCTAATGTAGAAGGAAGCATGGCCATTAAAGGCTTTGTAGACACTGAAATCAATTCTGATATAAACTTGAAGCCAGTGCAGACATTTAAGAACAGGAGCAATATGTAAGAATGTGTCCTTGTTAGAAGAAGAAGGATGTGTGAGTCCACAGGAGTAATGTGAGATGTGGCGGGTTAGCAGCATATCATCGCCTGTGTTCACAGAGCTTATGTTATTCTTAATTGCTGTAATTTTCCCTGCATTTCGAAAACTAGTGTAAATCTGGGTTATGGGTTAATAAGCTGAACAACAGTGGAAAACAGCACTTGTGCATTGTTTAAATTGCCATTTTTGATTTTTGAGAAGAATGATTGTCTGGCAGCTTTTATAGCCTTGTTGTAGTTGGCCACAGAATCTTTGTGGAGAATGTTTTTCCTCCATTTATTGCCCATCTTCGTTGCTTTTTATTATCTTGACAGAACTGTCATTTGTCCACAGTGCTTTAGGTTTTCCAGAGGTTGATGTTGTTTTCAATGGAGCAGTGATGTCAGTAAGAGTTCTGACTTTTAAATGATTATTTACTAGATCATTGGGTGAAGTTGTGAAAGGAGCTGGAGTGTGTATGAGGGATTTGATAAAGGATCCAACCATATCTGTGTTTATATATCGCTTTTCTAATGGTCTGCTTTTTGTTTTAGTTTAATGGATTGAATGAAATGTTAAAGATAGTCTTGGACTTCAATGCTTTTATTTTGCCTATAATTTTGAATAAAGTTTGCTTCAACAGGTTGTTTTGTCATTATGTTGCTGATTAAAAGTGATCCCTAATGGGACTAAGTGGAAGAAGATGAATGAGTGAATGATGAATAAAAGCGCTGGAAACTAATCTATAATAATCTAAGTAATCACACAAAACAGCTCAATGGTTTAATTATTCATGGTTTCTCGCATTTATATTTATTTGTCTCATCCTTCACATAAATCATATGCAGTTTTCCTGCAATTACATAGTGTTATTATGCATCTGTACCAACAGGTTTAATTGTTAACATGTAAAAAATGGATTATTAGTGTGAGACGTCAAAAGCACTGTTGCTATATAGAAAATAAAAGAAATAAACACAAACCATAGACACTGAAAACTGTAAAGGAGTAGAAGTTGCATCCATTTGTATTGCTAAGCAATATTCTTAATGGGACGGAGGCAAAAAGCTATGATAAATAACCAAGAAGCTTTGCTAAGTCAAAGGCTGGGTAATTGGAGTGATATTAATATTTGATAAGCCTTTAACGGCCACTAAATAGACCTATGATCGCCACAAGCACCACTGAAACAAATTGGTCAAACTCTTTAAGGAGTCTCAAAAACACAAAAGGGTCTTCTTGTTGCAGCACATTGTCGAAGGATAATAAAGGGCATAATTAACTACAGTAGAGATAGTGTCTTTTAGAAGGAGTTGAAACTAATGGCTACATATGGAAATAAAAGAGGGTACATTTAGTTGAAAGAGATGTTTACTTTTTCTGTGCAGGTAGTTTTCAACAAAACCTGTAAAAAAAAAAAAAGTGAGCCTTGGAGGAAACTTGTCCCGCCCACCACCATCTCCTATGAACTGCTTAACTACTCCAATGAGTCAGAGCTGCATAATAGATGGGCTTTTTGTTTATGACCCATGTGACATAGGAATCTCTAATGTGGAGGATTTTGCCTCATTTATTCAGACTGGAAACAATGGCTGCTGGGTCAACTAAGCTTTAATAAAGTGGGTGTTACATAATGTTTTATACCCTCTCCACACAGAGACAAGATTCTATAAAAACCTCTTTTTTTCTGCAGTGTGGCCTTCTATACACACAAATGGTGTTTTAGGTCATGGAAAATGCACCCTTTTTAAAAACTCTTGCCAGGATAAAGGTCTTTCAGCAACTCAGTCTACTGCATTTATCTGTTGTGTGACTGTTGTAAGACAGCACTGTTGACATGTAAAACAAGTGCGTTGACATCTCTGTTCAGTTTGTGCTCGCTCATTGTTGTTTTGTGTCAGGAACATATTCATAGTAACAACGTAAACAACAGCGGAGGCAGTGGTATCAGGTTTTCCAACAAACTATGTACAACTTTTAACCTACAATTGTCATCACACCATGTTGTAAGACAATAATAAAAACATAACCAATCGTATTGTTGTCTTGTACTGGAGTATTGTTTATCTTACCTAGTGTTGTGTTGGACTGGGTCATTATAGATGGGTCATACTCATTTACAACTAACTTTCTTTACTTGCAAAGTGCTCAGTATCTCTTTAGGCTCATGGATAAGATCTCTGTTTGTGTTAAGCTGAAGATGCACCATTCCTCTGAGTCACACGCTGCACCAGGACGAGGGCCACCAACCTCCAGGCACTGGAAATTATGAGGTCTCACATGATTCACCATCAGCTGTCATGTTGGCCAAGATTTCAAGGATCGGCATCTTTCCATAATGACTGGGTTGGCATTGTAACTACTGAAGCAGCTGGCCTGCAAGGTATTGTGGGGAATTCTAATCAGCAATAATCTATCGATAAATGTTGATGTAAAGTGAGAAAAAAAAAGTTTTATTTTCATATCTGGTTGGGGGCGTTCTAAATGGAGTTTATGAACTGGCTCCCACACACACAGGCTGTATAGTGCAGTGTTTGCCATTTATGTATGCATGTATTGCACAAAGGTTAACTAGTATAAGCCATGTGTGCAGTCAAAGAAAAGGTCATTTTGTATTCGGCAGTAAAGCAGCAAACTTTGTAAAAGAATGACACTGCGCTGTCATGTTAAACAAGTCCAACAGCACTGGGAACCTCGAGTAAGTATGATGTTTATAAAAGATCCCTGTGTAACACAGTGTAGTGGGTTATTTAGTGTGCAGTGACTAAGCAATTACCAAATTCAAACGGTCCACATAGGTATACAGTATAACAGCCTCCCTCTTTCTACAGCCTCTGTGTACAAAAACACTCCCTAATTGGACAGATACAGAGTGCCACCTCTGCATAACCCACCAAAGACAGAGCAGTTAAATTAAATGAGTAAGGATCCCGCTGATGGAGCTCTGAAGCCTTGTTAGTGAGACATATCTATAAAGCAGCTGGAGTCAAACAAGCACACACAACACACATTCATACGTTTGCTCTTCTCCTGACACTCAAAACACTCATCTGACACTCAGACGCTGCTGGCTGACAGCTCAGACACGCTTTCCTGACAGATCAAACCTGATTTACAATGCAGCCAGAATGCACTGTGTGTGTACGTGGCTGGACTGGGGTGAACGTGTGCATGTCACTCTGAGAGAAAGGGAGGTAGGGGTCAGAATTGTAAATTTGAACGTGTCACGTATCATGTCATTTATTCATTTATCTATTCAACAGCCACTGCACCCACTGCACCCATCACCTACACAATGGGACCTCACCTGCTCATTCCCATTTTGGTGATAATCAATCAGCTGATACCACTCAGTTCTTTCTTTTTGCTTTCTATAAATGATGAACTGCATTGCTGTCATCTCCTCTAAGTGTGTAAAATGTAATGCCAACATCTTTTCATCTTTGTTTAATTACTATGCCCACCTCCTAACAATAGGGAATAATTACAGTTTTCATAAAAATAATAAGAATGTATAAGGTAATTAACAATTAGTTGCTTTACAAATACTGTTTTTAGAAGCTGTGATGACTCACGGTAGCACGCCACCATTGAAGAGTCCAATTAGCCTTTTAAATCCTTTGTGTGTAGCTGTCACATGGGTCATCTGTCAAACAACAGCATGTCTGACAGCTGCTTGTCACATGTCCCCCACACAGACAGACATGATGGTATATTAACAATTGGGAGAAAGATAATGCATTTTTTTCCAGTGAAACTTTTCTTGTTTTCTCCTTTTTATATTTTTTCCCTGTGAATCCTTGTATTATTGTGACACAGCAAAGAGAATAAAGAAGTTTATGTCTGGGTTGTGAAGTCTGCGTGCTTGAAAGTATGTGAGACACAATGTATGCGTGCATGTATTATAAGAGTGTGTCTGTGTGTGATGTGGCCTCGGGGCTTCAGTGAGGGGTCCTGCTGTGGGAATTCCCCTAAAGGCACAGATTCTCAGTCAAAGAGAAAACACGCATTACTCTGCCTCTCATGTTTGCTTTACATGCCACAGACACTCACATTGGAATTCGCTGGATTTCAGTCTACCACCATTTCAGTCTGCTCGATTACCAAGGAAAATGACTAAGACACCTTGGTCCATGTTGTTTCTTATATTACATTTCTTTATATGTATTATAGTTAAGGTCTCATGCTGACTTTTTGGTCCTTATCTGGTCTCAGTCTCTAAAAGTGTTGATTTTGTCTTGGTTTCCCACTTTTCTTTATCTAATCTTTTCCAAAGGCTTTCCAAAGTGTTTGTGTTGCTTTTATGGAAGCTTGAGGAACAGTGTTAACCTATATTGTAATGATATTGATGCTCAACTAACTAAAACCACCCTGAAACCTTTTTAATTCTGGAGCATGTTGATGGAGCTTTTTTAGCTTCTGAAATAATTTATTTTTCTCTCTTGCATTTAGTTTGACAGTTTAACCCCCTAATAGCTTATTGTAACAGGAATCATCTGTGAAAAATTGAGATGTCATCTATACGTGATAATTAAGCATTTTAATAAATGAGAATGATCAGCCCTTAGCGAGAGTTTGGCCAATCACATACTTGCTTCAGAAAAAAGGAGTGCTCCCATTTGTCAAGGAATGTTTCCAGTTAATACAGAGAAAATGATCACTCCATCACAAAATGTGTCTTATTACACAATAAAACAGCAAAAATAGAAGGGCAGCAAATTAAACGTGGATAAAAAATTCCAAAGTTTCAATGTAGTGTTCAAAGAGGCAGAGATAATTACAGTCAGTAATTATAGTGGTAAACTCAAAGCTAAAAGTTCAACAGGGACAGCAAAAAGAAAATGGGGTAGTGGAGCTTTAAAGATACTAAGTGGTTTAGCCTGATGATTAGTCATGAAATAACATAAATGTTTCAAAGGAAAAAACTAAAAATACTATTCGAACATTTACCATGATACATTCATACACAGTGTTTCATTTATGTTCAAGCTAATGCACCATGGAACACTAAGAGAACATTATTTTCCAGCCTGTGTGGTCCGTGTGTCCACGGCTGAGACTATTTTATCTATAGGCATTGTCTTAAATCATATGTTTATTTAAATAATACATTTACACAACAGCCATCAATTCAAGATTATGTTGTCAGGTTTTCAAAGCATAAAACTTTGGACAGTTGTGCCCTTCAAAAATGACTGACTCCTACAGCATTGTTTCCCCCCTTTACCCACTACAGTGATAAATATTAAATCCAGAAACATAAATCACCAGTCTTTTGTGACAACTTAATTTCAGTCTGGCATGATAGAGATATTGACACAACTTTTTTATGTAAAGTAATTCTCTCCTCCTGTGCCGGCTGCACAAACCTTATAGGGATACTTTCTGCATTGCTACGATATTTCTTCTATTACAGGATTCTTGACACTGCCATTACATCCATTTGTTCTGGTCAGGAAGGACAGCGCATGGAAAAGCTTTTTTTCCGTGATAATGTCAGAACCTTTTAGAAAGCATCTGAAAGAAAGCTTCTCATTGCCCAACAGGAAACCAAACAACTGAGTAAACAGAGTAAATATATGTATCCCTAGTTTTTCATTACCTTTACAAAAAGCATGTTGTTATTTGGATTACAATTGGATTTGGATGTGTTATAAGTAAATAGTGGTTAGTTAATTTAGGCATGGAGACTGCCTCTTATTTAAATGTAGACATATGGGACCATATTTGAACAGGATGACACATAGGTTACATGATTAGGTTGTTTAGATGTTTTTAGATTGTCTTTGTCCTTACCACATAAACACAACAGTAAACACATCAAGAGGGTGATCTTAATAAAACATACATGGATGTAAGACTATTGTGGACTTGGCCTTGACAAACAAGCCACAGTCGATTTTAAAGGCATGGTATTTTTACTTTTGAGTGAACTCTCACCTCATAGTTTTGCACCTGCAGGGTTTATTATCTACGTTTCAAAATGACTCAAAATGAAATCGTTCAAAGCAGACATTGCATGTTTGACATTCCTCTATCTTTGTGTGTTCAATTTCTGATAACAGTTCAATCCTGTATAAAATCTCAAACATTCATTCTTTCATTCAGAACATCTAAACTTCCAGAGGTAGCATGTAGCTTTTCATTCATACAGATTTCCTCTGCTGCTTCTCAATAAGACTACAATTTAGAAGTTTTCTATTTACAAATATTTACAAGTGCCAAGATTATAGCTTCAGGCAATGCGGTACCTACGGATGAATCACAGATCTCACAGCTACTGCTGCCGGGTGTCATGTAGGGACACATTATTCTATATGGTTCAAAATAACACTGAAGAACTGGTTGCACTCATTGAGAGCCCCAATGAGGAATAAAACCTTACAGTGGAAGCTGTCATCTGAGGTTTTACAGAAGCTGTGCTCTGGCATCACCTTTTCATGTGATGACACACACTTCTAAGAGTCAGAAATATAAAAAAGGTTACTGTGAGTTGATGGTGGATATTTTTGAATTTAGAGTAGTGAAATTTCTGTCAAAAAAGGTGTTATACTGTGCCTAATAAAAATAAATACATTGATAAAACTACATTTGTTTCACCAATTAAACAGAATAGAGAAAAGCTTTGAGACATTGTATGTGAATGGTGAGTCACATTTCCCTTTCCCTGATTTCTCTGGGACCTAATGTGAAAAACAAAAAATTCAAATGGAAAAAGATTTGCAAGAACTCCATACATAATAATTGAGAAGAATTGGCACCATTACTCACTAATTAGTTGCTTGAATGCAAAATGTGAAATAGATACACAAGATTACACAGACTGCAAACAGTGTTGATGCAGAACACAGGGCCAAGAAATTTGTGGTGTTTTTTGTTGTGGTTGTTAGAATATTCATCAGCATCTTCTGTACAGAAAAATACCCTCTATGTGTGTTGCTCATCTACAGAAACAACTCATCATGGCTTGTTTTTGCTATAAGGAAATCATTCAGTGAACCATTGTATATTCTTGTCTACTTTGTAAACACATTACATGGTGCCCTGTTACAAATGGTTTAGTCCACCGGTTTGGGTGTGTTTTATTTCATGATTGCTGGGGTACCTTTCACTACTTTCACATTGGGATTTGTGAGCTTGTGTTTCCCACTGTGTGTTGATCATAGGTGAGCATTTGCCCAAGCTTAGAAATCATTCCATATTTTAATCTTCAAATGTACCCAGAACCCTGAAAAGCTGATCAAAACAGCCTTATATGCATTGTCCTGACATTTTTTTGTGTGCGCATACATTACTGGAGCTACTGGAGTCTAGTTAAATTTATGTGTGTCAGTTTTGGTCCATATATGTGCATGTACGTTCATGCATGTTGTACCTTCATGCATGCCTGCCTGACCAGCCGCATCCTGACCAGAATACATATTCAGCATTTTCCTCTACTCCTCTTCCAATTTCTCTTCCATTCTCTCCATTTTAGGGTGTTATTAGATAGGACAACACTTGCCGCTGGCAATACTCCTCTCAGCACTCCACATCCAAAGGCATGAGGGCTTTGGAAAGCATGTGTGTGCTTGTTAATATGTAGTTGTGGCTGCTGTTCTCTATGTGCTATACACTGTTTGTATATGCTTGTGTTAATGTATGTTTCAAGAGCCTGTTCTCCTCAGTCCATCATAGACTGTAGCTAGTGATGCTAAAACAAATATTTTCATTTCTTTTTACATCAATATATGCATTCTTTATCCATCTAATTAATATAACTCATTGTAACCAAAGACAAACATGATCACTTCATTCCTGTAAAACCAGATAATCTTTGGGCTTAAATGTGTGTAGGATTTTAATCTGCCATTCAGTTAAAAGAGTACTATGCTAGGCTACACGACACTACACAATACCACTCTAGGGTTGAAACAGGATTCACTGTGATTATCCTAAATTTGTAACACTGATACTGTTGTATAAAAATTTGTATCAGATACTGTTAATGCCATAGGGACTTTGAGACTGCCAGTCTCCAGTCACTGTGTGACTTACAACTTCTTTTTAAAAGCCACAAAGTATGATTTCTACTACAAATATTAATCACTTGTCAGAAACGGCCAATCTGACAGGGGCTTAAGAAAGCAAAATCAGGTTCCTGGTGTCTCATGAATCACATGAAGCACTGTCTAGTGAGGAAAAAAAGCTTTTAAATTGGACTCTTATTTCAGCCATGAGAGGGTTTTTTCTGAAGCTTTTGAGCAAACCATTTGCATCAAAATTGATTAGAAAAAAAAACTGCATGATTCTCAGTTGAGGAAAAGATGGACCAATGACAGAACATTGTCATCTTTCTCCTTGTGGTGGAAATGTATTGTACTGTGTTGGATATAATGTTATGCAAGACAAAGTGTTTGCCAAGATTCCTCTTGTCACACCAGTATTACATCCTGCGCAAGTCATTTGCATCCCAATCATTCTTCTTACACACTCTGCTCTGTATTATACAAAGTAATAAAATGACAGGCTTACTCTCCGTGTGACCTGGCTCTGTTAACCCCCGTCTGTGTGGCTGGGTCTAGTCTCCACACACACATCCTCTGCACACTAACACACATCCAGTGAATCACCCATGTGCTGTAAGAGCCCAGGGGCTCCATCTATTAAAGGTCCATCCATCATCACATATAATTTTAATACGGCAGGAATAAAAAGATGCTTACGCAGCTAAATGAGACATTCCTGAGACCAGCAGAGTCGAGCTGAAGCATGTTGAAAATCCTTCATAAGCACCTAAATGCATGCACACAAACACACTGAATAAGGTCATGGGCTCAGCCAATTACAGACGCAGAGATGCTGTTGTTTGTGCATGTGTGTAGGAGCCATGATGGGATCACATGAGTAGGTAATGTTTTCTATAGTTCCCTAGGGGCACATGTCCTAATGCATGTATTCAGTGTACTTACAGCTCTTGTCTTTTTTCTCCTTCTACACTGTCTTTGTTTGTACCTGTGACCTTTAGCTGTGTTGCATGGTTTCCTACAAGCCACATCTCTGTTAATGGTATTTTATTTGTATTATGAATATTTCTTTGTCAATCATCAGGGGAAGTAATTGTTACTATGGAAACACATTTTTAATTTCTGCACTAGTCAGAGGTGAGGTAGCTTCTTTACTTGGTGCAGAAAAAAACCTTGGAGCAGTTAATATTTTTCAGATCAAACCTTTCTGTCCTCGGTGATTGGTCATGTTTGATCTTGTCCAGATAACTGTTGTAATATTTTAATCAATTTAGTATTTTTATATAGTTTAAATGGTATTGCATTTACTGTAGAATGAATGGAAGAGTTCACTGAATTGCCAAGTCAGTTTTTTATGTTACACTTAATGTAATTATACATTTCATTAGTAATGAGTAATGTATTGTAGAAGTAATAAATTTAGTGAACAAGGAGTAGATTTTATCTTGCTTCTGTGTCCCCCAGCACCATGTCCTCATTTTACATACTTTACTTTGGCTCCGAGAGCAATGCTAGCATCAGCATCTCTACATTTCAATGTGGGATAGTGGAGGCCATTTATCATCAAGACATGTTAAAACTATAGGGTTCAAATACAGAACTTTGAGCATACAGCATTTTGAAAGCAGGCCACATGATTACGTATAGCCTGCCTTAATACAAAAAAGCTCTGCTCCAGTTTTATTTGTCATTTCTTGAGCACAAATCACTTCCTCTGTAACTTTGTAAGAGTGTGCAATTGTTAAGAAAACAGTTTTTTTCCCCAATGCACACAATCCAAGCCTGTGTGAAGCTATTAGAGCTGAGGGATGTACAATCAAGAAGAGCACTGACTGCCATATAAAACATACACAAACAGACTATTATTAGCATTATTGATATTATTGATCGAAATCCAAAGATGGACACCTCACAGCAACATGTGTGAGTTTCAGCACTGCAGTCTGAAAACAGAAGAAGAGAGAACTTAAATGCAGCTAAACCAGCATATGCTGTCCAGTTGATGACAAAAGCTTCCTTTTTTACAGTGTATTTCCTTTTGCAACTGCAAGAAGTAAAACAGCATCTTTTTGGATATTTTAATTTTTTGTTAACTAGATCACTGCTGCTTATTGAGCTATATGCATTGACCTTTTAATTTAAATGTTCAGTTTGTAAAATGTGCTATACAAGTAAAGTGAATTTGGATTTAGCGTCGCAGTTGAAACCTTAGCGGCACAGCAACAGAGTGTTTAGAGCAGCCTCAAAAGAACCAAAATGACTCCTAATGACCACTGAACCAAAAGTACAAGCTTTTAGAGCTCTCAAGGTGGTGTCTTTTCTCAAAGAGAAAACAGCCATAGCTGTGTTTTACGCAGTCAACATTCTTGAAAACTGATATTGATGTCTACACCATAAAATACACACCATTGGTATTCCAAAACATTCTCAAATAGTATTGAGGAAAGCACTCAATGTGCGTAAAAACATGCCATTACAAGTTGAAAGAACGTCGGAAAGAATGCTACAAAATGGCTTAGACTTAATTTGGTGTCAATAAGAAGACATTCATATCTTTATGATATTTATACATTATTCACAAAATTAACAATGTGTGTGTACTGTGTGTAAAAAGTGGCTTGATACTAGAAACTAATCAGACCATGTACATGCCACCTTGCCTAACCTGGGAGACGGGACCAAGGGACCACTTTGTAAATCTCAATGAAAGTCAATCAATGCACTACACTTTTCTAACAAAGCAGTTTTTGTGTCTCCCTTTTTGCTTCAAATTTTCACATTTTCTTTTCCAGTTTTATACGAACCACATTCACTGTACCCCAACATGATCATCTGTCCCTTGCACGTTGCCAGACACTTCCTGGTGCGTTCCAGCTTGTCCTCTTGGGGATTCACAGTGCTGCCAACCAGTCGCTTGATGTCGTCTGGTTTGATACACGACTGCCCCCAATATTTGATTTGTCACTCACCGGCTCCGTGCACACCAATCATATGCTATCTATCTATGTCTATGCTATATATCTATGTAAGTAACACACTCCCTGTCCATTCAAATACTCCTCTGGCTCACAGTAGAACTCACTTTAATTCAACACAATTCCCCCCAAAGCTATTACAAGTTTTTTCTGAATGTACCAGTCGGTTTAAGGCCTTTTAACACAAACACCACAGAAATAAACAAGGCTAAAAGTGATTTCTGTTGAAGAGAACCTGGCACAAATTTACCAACAATGTGAGACGCAGAAGATGATTAGCCCTTCACTTACTGCCAAATTGTTTGTGCCATTGTATTCTACCTTTTTCATCCTCTACCAACCTCACCTACTTGAGCTGGACTTCAGACTTTGATTCAGTCACACCATATGCTCTGATTTGGACTTGTCTGCTTCCTGCTCTGAGTTTGTTTGGTGTCTCGGTTCTCTGTCTTTACCGGTTCAATTTCCTCTGATTGTTACAACCATATCTTTGTATGTCCACTCTAACACTTCATTTTGTTAAGGCTAGTCCTCATCAATTTACACTGTGCAAAAAGTTTCCTTTCCTGTTTTCAGTTTCTGTGCGGTTTATAAATGAGTCTTTCCATCTGTCACTTTAAAATCCAGCTGGTCAGAAGAAGTACAAGGGAAAAGACATGGGCCGCACTCGTTTTTGACAGTTCAGTGAAGTAAAGCAGCAAGAAGAGGTCTTAACGTATATCTAGGTAAACACTTATCCTTTTCAACTTTAACTATAGGCTGTCGGGTTTATCACATCAACTGTTAAACACATTCCCCAGTTTAAAGGACTTCACTGACTGAAGAAAAGCTGGAGCTGTGGAAGTGACACAAAAAGTCAATTGTAAGCTCATTTCATCCATAGAATTTCTATTGCTTATGCTTGGTAACCCACTCTGCCACCATATGCATCAGTTTATAGCTATTATAGACCTTAGCATTGCTATCAGCCAAAATATCACAAATATCCAAAGCGTAATAAAATGGTCAGATGCTAACACATACAACATTTATAGGGAATATTAGTCAAATGCTAACAGAAAAGAGAATCATTTCTATGTCCAGTTTTGGCTGTCTTATAGACACTCCTTGAGCAGCTGGCATGTTGGAACAAAGTGTCAACTGCAGTTACAGATAACACTAGTCTTACATTGGTGCCAGAGGTGGATGTTTGACTCTGTGCTGATTTTGCTACCATGTAGAAATGTCTCTCTCCACCATTGTGTAGTTTTGTATGCCTTCTCACAAAACACACGATTTCCACGAGTTGATGAATAGATTGCTCGCTGTTATAAGCCTTGGTGCCACCTTGATTTAGCTATTTAAAATCCACAGCAGTGTTACTTTATTTCACCTTAGCAACAAACTCCTACTTTTCTCGTCTCTGCTTCATGCAATGAAGTGCCTCTCTCGTTTCAAATAAACCACTGTGGTTAAGCATACACTTTTCCTTTTGGTAAATTCACTCAATGTATCATTTTTCAATCCACCAGCCTGAAGATCTGGCCTCATTTTGTGTATGCAGGTAGGGTGCACTTTGTGTGTCTAAAGGGTGCTCTTTATTGATTTCACATTTGTTTTGCCAAAGTGCACGCCTGTTAAAAAAAATCACATTTTCCCCATTCTCTGGTTTACCTCTGAAAGGATTTATTTATCTCATTTAAGCTTAGGGCACTCCAGTCCCCTGGTTGAGAGGGGTACTCCACATGAATGCACAGTAGGCTGGTGGAAGGTGAACGGCAGAACAAAGAGAAGTCACATGACGCTCCACAGTCATCGTCTCCCCCTCTGCCTCTCTCCTCATACCTCCACGTCTCAGAGTTGCTGAGTCGGGATTCTATAATGAGAGAACACTGACGTTTAGAGGGAGAAAAAGAGAAAACTAAGCAGAGTGGGGGGTGAGTGGCGGGCAGTGGGGAAGGAGAAAAGGAGGAACAGGGATGAGCTGAGTCCAGAGATCAGGATGTATTGGGAGAGAATTGTCGGTCAAGGTCTTGCTTAATGAAGGAATTATCATGCAAAAGTCCTGCTCCCCCGCCCTCCTATGTTTCCATCATCTCTCACTGCTTCTATCTCCCACTGCCACTCACTCCTCGTCCCGCCTTCCTCTCCGTTCTCACCTTTCCCTCAGTGCTATTACTCTCACTGCGTCACTGGCCTGACCTTGGTTCCCACCTCGATCAAAATCCCTTGCTTTGCCTCCCTCCCTATTCCTATAACCTTGTTTATTTTCTGCCGTCGTTCTGTTTTCTTTATCTCTGTTGCTTCTTCTGCTTTCCCCTGTTTGCCCCCCCCCCCCACCCCCACCCCTTCTTCTCTCGCTCCCTGGTTTTTCAGAGTTTCTACTAGGCCTAAGGCAGTAGTCTGCTGCTCTCAAACCTCTCTATCAGCACATCCCTGCAATAGTCGGCTCTGACAGTCACTTCCACTGCAGAACTGCCTGATTTACCACGGACACACAAATACATGCACTCACTCACACACACACACACACTTTTGTGAATGGTGCCATAACAGGACATAGGTCATGCAAGGGTGTGTGCGCATCCTTATGTATGATAAAGGTCGCCACCCCAACATACATGATGCTGACCCAGCGCTGACTCTGAAAGGGCCACTTATTAGAATCCAGTCTCATCTGATACCCAAGTTTGTTTGTGTGTGTCTTCAGTATCACTAAATACATCCTTATGCATAAACTCCTGATTTTAAAATATGAATGTACCACCAGATAAGCACCTTTCTGTGTGTGTGAGAGCGAATGTGTGCAGCTGGGCGTGTCTGCTTTCCTAGTCTTGTTCTCCCTCGTGCTCACTCTTCATTTCTGTATTAGCCCGCCAGTAATGTAAAGGTCACACATTGCAGCGTTTGACTCTGCAGTTGGTTAAATAATGGCATTTCTATTGAATGTTCTCAGCCCACACTCGCATCTATCTGGAGCCTCAGGGCAACTGACAGCGTCAACCCAGCAACAGTGTCATTGCTCGCTGGGCACACACACACATGCTTTGGTACATGTTTGGGACTTGTTTCCGTTCCCTTCGCTCCCAGATGTGTAGCATTTGAAAGGGGATTAGAAAGGGGAAAGGGTTATGGTGGGACAGCGAGACAAAGACGCAGATTTCAGCAAAGCAAAACATCCCTTTATGACAGCAGTTGGAGAATACACAGCTCAAGCTTGTGACATTACTTCTTCGGTGTCCAGACTTTCAATCCTGTCAAGAGAATATTGATTTTTCTTTTCTTTTTTTTCTTTTTTTTGTTGTTGTAACAGATTAGTTTAATAGTAGGATAACTACAGTAGACTTCTAATCTAACTTTTTAACTTTAACTCAGATACTATTAAAAAAAAAAGAGCTGCGAGTTCAGTTCAGTTCGGGAGATTATCTATTCCACCTTAAAATCATGGATGTTACCACATGCATCCAGAAACTGAATTCGTTTTTGAATGTCTTGTATGTGAATACTAATAGGTGGCTCCCGTAAACATTTGTCTACACATTTTTTGTCTACAATTAGCTTAAAGATTTGCAACTAGTAAAGAACTGCACTGCTGAAAACTCACCTGGGACTGTTGTATCTGCTATTTATCTAATGTACAGAAGTGGAGGTGTTGATGTGGAGAGATGTGTTCCCACACAGGGGAGTATAGGATGTATAATTGTTTCCCTTTCATGTCTGGACAATTAGAATGACAATGATGCTATTAATTTTAATGACTGCAAGAGTACGCATTGTTTAGATCAAATTTATGCTATGTTTTATTATAATTATTACATTAAAAAGGGCTCTTGGTGCAACAAAACTATACAGATATGGAACAAAACTTGCAAAAGCCACTGGTGACAAAATAATTTTCTTTAGAAATTGTGATTTTATCCATTAATTATAACTAACCTGCAATTTTAGGAACCTTGTTTCTGGGTTAGTTTGTGCTCCTTAAAAAAACATTTTTTTCTGTATCTGACTTTGACAGTTTCTTCTGCTAAACTTTATTTGACTCTTTAGCATCATCTGCCAATAATTCAAGGTTTCAAGCCTCTGTTTATTGAAAATATGATTTAAAAAAAAAATGACGGCAATTATTTACCCATTTGCTAATGTTACCATTGTGTGTATCTTCTGGGGCATATTTTATCATTTAGCCCTTTTCCTAAGGTGTGTTTTAGGCTGCAAAATTAATAGTGAAATCTTCAGTTTTACTTTGTATTAGGCAAACATTAGGTTAAGTCTGTATTGTCTCCAAAAAGCACTGTGTAAATCAAGCTGTTGTATAACTGTCCCAAAACATTCAGCAAATCCTTTCTAAATGTTTTGTTTTTAGACATAAACTTTAACTTGGAAGAGTCTTAAATGACACAATAGAGGGGAAGTCCCATTAAAACAGGATTCATTAGTGTCAAACTGAGAAAATGTCAATAGAGCTGAAGCTAAACTGTCCCAATCCAGTGCCAGCCTCAAGGCTTGTCATTTGCCAGTCAAGAAGCACTATTTTATCTGTGTTTGAATAGAGCTCTCTTGTTCCCGCGCCTGTGCTTCCGTATGTCTCAGCAACAGCCCCGCTTCAACGCGTGTCATGTCTATGTTATCTTAAGTGCCTTTTGTCCCTGGGGCTTACAAAAGAACACAGCGAGAGACAGAAGCTTTGCCCCTGTTGCCGAAGAGAAGAAGTAGAATAAATCAAGGCGTGTGTACTGGAAGAGATCACCTGTGTCATTTATGTTCATACGTGACCTAACCCGACATGTATATACCTGACATGTGTGTATTTGAGTGCATCATCTTTATAAGAGCGTGCTGCATGGCCTAAATGACTCTGGGTAATTGCTCCTTATCTGGTGGCCTGTCAGTTCACATCACTGTGACCAAGAGAGAAGGCTAAAGGAGCAACCTATCCCACCTACCTATCCCCTCTCTCCCCTTTTAATGATCATTCTGAATGATTTATACTGCGCTGCTGTGTGTGTCTATGTGTCGACATGTCAAAGTGATTGGAGAGTGGACAGAGCTAGTGTGACACCATCATGACTAGGTCTGAAGTCTCCCTACTGCTAATAATGTAACGTTCAGTATCATCTCATCTCATCTCATCTCATAATCTCTTTTTTTCCCTCCATGTTCAATGACAAATCATGACGGTTTCTTGAGTTTTTTACATTAATTTATATATTTTACCATGGCTGCGTTAAACTGTGTCAAGAAAAATATATTTTATTCAACAAATAGAAGCCCACTCACAGCAAGCAATGAGCTGTCAATGTCACTTAGCAGCAGTAACCACCCACCCGTCACTCAAAGCCATCACACCTTTGATTTTGCAGAAGGCATTAATAAAAGTTGAAAATATAATATATATGTGCAGAGAAAGAGAGAATAGTTTTCTAAAAAAAAAAAAAAAAATGCCAACAAGGAGTTTTTTTAAGAACAGATGTAACTTCAGGTCAGATTTTTTTTTTGTCTGTTAAAAAAGTAAAGTGGTTAAAATGCATCAGTTGGCACCACCACTCTTAAATAGAAGATAAGTTTACTTAAACCTAAATGGCACTTACAGACTTTATCTCATCAAGCAAGTTTTCTGTTATTTCTGTTGACATGTTATGTTATTTCACGCTCTTTCTGTTTCTGACAAATAAACACAGACATCATTAAGTCTTTTCTAAGCTGCAGTGGCTGACTTCATTACAAGTTTGGTTATTAGTGCCTAAAATTTGTCATACTGTCGCATTACTAATCTGATGTGCATAGATGTGGATTAACAATATTCTTCTTGTTGACTGTGACACGTGACTGAGCTAACGTTCACCTCTGTCTGTCCTTGAAAGTTTAATATTAGATATGTTTGGAGTAAACTCATGTTTGGGACCAGAAAATTAGGAACATGGCCTGTGTAAGAGTTCTTTCAAAGCCTTGGGGATTTGGTGGAGCAGTAAAATACAGGAGGATTATTGTGTTTCTTAAGGAACAGAGAAATAAGGATCAGAGACAGACGGAGGGAGCTGGCGAGAGATGTGACAATAGAAATAGAACATGAAATAAAAGAGTGTGCAGGTTGTGTCGATGGTGTGAATGTACTCATGCACCTCGTGTGTGCATGCCCATACTGTACGTGCGCATTGTTTCTTTTGACTGAGCCTTTCATCCGTAGCTCAGCAGCAGTTGTAATTGGTCTCTTATGGGACTGACCCACTGCGTACAGACTGAGCGAAACAGGATTTGGATGGCTTCCTTAAATATTTCAGCTCAGCCAAACGTGAGGTCTCTGTGCTTTTGCCTCAGGCTTAGGCACCAGCACTTAGCCGCTGCCCTCTCGTCTGACACAGAGCAAGAAAACACTGCTGAATCTTGATGGACATAAAGAGAGAGCTTGATTAGAAAGGCTGGGTAATACATGTGCATAAAGCTCACATGCACGTTTGAAGGTGTCAGCATGAGTGCAAAAGGGCTGTGCACCAGGGAACAGCAGCATATCATAGTGACACATTGTCATTAATGTGTTTTCAAGCAATTGATGGGTCAAGCAACCTACTCTCAGAGAATTTTTGTTATTATTTTATGTTTTTGTTAACCCCCAGCTCATAGATTAAATGTTAACTGTACAAACAACATATGAAAAATATTAGGCAAATATTAAGGTTTGTTGGAAGATTTCCTCTTGAATGGTGGAAGATTCATAAAACTTTTTCTCTAGTTTACCCAATATTTGTCCAAATCGTCAAATTACATTAATGCTTATTATGTATATGTATATGTTGCACAATGTTTTTTCCTAACCCTAACCAGGTGTTATTTTTAACTAAACGTAGCATAATGGTCGTTTTATATTTTAATTCACCACAACAGTTATCTCATACTGCTGAAAAAGTAAACCCCAGATATTCTCTTAAGCAATCTCTTGATGACAGTTACAAGCTAGTGTTTTCTTTTTGTTTTTTTATTAAAAATAAGGCTCAATAGCAAGAACAAGATCCGGGCAATAAACAGCTACGCCCTACCAGTGATCAGATACCCCGCAGGAATAATAAGCTGGCCAAAGGAAGAGATACAGACCATAGATGTTAAGACATGGAAGCTCCTAACCATGCATGGAGTGTTCCATCCCAAATCCAGCACCTTGAGACTGTACACTAGCCGTAAGGAAGGAGGCCGAGGACTAGTGAGTGTGAGAGCCACTGTCCAAGATGAAACATCCATAAATACATCAAGGATAAGGCCCCGACAGATGACGTGCTCAGTGAATGTCTCAGACAATGTTGAACAGAGGAAGAGGTGCTGGAGGACAAACCCATACATGGGATGTACCACCGTCAGATAATTGAAGTGGCTGATATCAAGAAATCCTACCAATGGCTAGAACAGGGGTGGGCAAACTTTTTGGCTCAAGGGCCACACTGTGTTTTAAACTCTGAAAGACGGGCAGGACCAGTAAACTATAAACTAATATAAATTACATGAGAAAACCTGTAAATTGACATTTCTTGCACAGACTGTAGTATAATGTTTGATGGAAAAGTGGCGGCTGATATTATGTTCTTTGTTCTTGGCAAATAAGACATATGGTACTGACTGTACTTCAATAAAATAGCTCTGTCCACTCCATATTAAAAACTTGAAGTGTGAATGGATATTTTCTGTTTGTAGATATGATGGTACCTTTAGCAAAAGAACGAGCTGGACTGAAGGACAGCACAGAGGCACTCATCATGGCTGCACAGGAACAGGCCCTGAACACCAGAGCAATAGAGGCCAAGATCTACCACACCACACAAGACCCAAGGTGTAGGCTGTGCAAAGAGGCCCCTGAGACAATCCAGCACATAACTGCAGGGTGTAAGATGCTGGCAGGGAAAGCATACATGGAACATCACAACCAAGTGGCTGGCATAGTGTACAGGATCATCTGTGCAGAGTATGGACTGGAAACCCCAAGGTCAAAGTGGGAAACACCTCCTAAGGTTCCAAACAACAGAGGAAAGCCGTTGTGGTTGACATAGCGATACCAAGTGATGGCAACATCAGGAAAAAGGAACATGAGAAACTAGAGAAATACCAGGGCCTCAAAGAAGAGCTTGGGAAAGGTATCAGTGGTACCCGTGGTCATCGGGGCACTCGGGGCAGTAACCCCCAAACTGAAGGAGTGGCTAAAGCAGATCCCAGGACATCTCAGTCCAGAAAAGTGCAGTTTAGGAACAGCTAAGATACTGCGCAGAACCCTCAAGCTCCCAGGCCTCTGCTAGAGGACCCGAGCTTGAAAGGATGAGACCACCCGCGGAGGGTGAGATTCTATATATATATATATATATGTGTGTGTGTGTGTGTGTACGTATGTTCATATGTTCATATATTGAAGAGATTTGGGAGACTGGGTTGTGTCTAGAGACATCTCCACAGATGGCCCTTTCTTCAAATGAAGAAGCCTGTTTGTCACAATGTGGTGCTGCCTCATTAGATGGTGTTCTGCCTGCTCCTTGTTAATGGACATGTTATTCTCCACTTCAGCATTGATACTTTGTGCATAACACCAAATATTTGTCTTCTTCCCGTCCTTTGGTCCTCTCCCCCTCATTTCTGTGCTAACTTTTCCTCTCTAACTTACTTCCCTGTCTTGCTGTCACTCCTCCTCTCACAGAGACTCTTTTTTCCCTCCTGTCTACCCACTCACTCTTACGTTCTCTGTCCCATCTTCCTTCCTTGTGTGTGTCATGCCTCTCTCTCCCCTTTTCCCATTCTATTCAAACTCCATCCACGGATTCTGAGGCAGAGTGAAAAAGATAATTCCCTGGTTCTCTGCAGAGACAGTGAGTAAAAATAGAGAAGGTTACCTTTCATGTTCAATTTTAAAAGAATGTTTGAGATTTCCCCGAGATGATTAAATAGGAACGCTCCTGACAAGGTCACACAGACTTACACATACATACACACACAGACAGACACACACACAGACACACACATACATGCAGACACACAGGGAGCCTGGTCAAAACACCACTGGGACTAAAACATGAAAGTGTAGTGCTTTACAATAGAGCCCTGTTTCTACCAACTGATACAGTACGGTTCAATACATGATTATTAGTTTTTGAATTGTCAAAGAGGCTATGGGCTACCAAAAATAATGTTTTTCTGTCGGGGCCCAGTGATCTGAAAAGGATGAAGGTAGAGACATTTGATGATTGTCACTTAATGGTGTGATGGAAATGGTAAAAAAAAAAACACAAAAACAACCAATATATATTCCTGTGGATTTTAACAGAAAGAAAAACAAGACTTTTTGTTTCAAATGATGCACACAGCAGTCACTTTTCTGTCAAATACTTGGCCTTTGTTGAATTTATTTGCAGACTACACAGTGTGCTACACTGTCTGAAGCCATGCTTTTTATGTACCTGCAGCAGCTATGGCCCAACTCATTGTACAAACACAAGTCAGCATATGTCTTGGCCAACATACTTTGGTGCTAAAAGTGTTGGGTTGGGATCTGACATACTTTCTTAGCTCTATTTATAAAGTAACATTTTGGGAAATTGATTGTCAAATATAATAAATTAAGGCTGATGTTGGTCACTTACAGTGCACAATGGATCAGTTGTATGTGCTAACATACGATTACAAGTTGCCTAGTCTACAGGTTCACTGATAAAAAGTCTAACCTTATCTTACCAGTCAGAAAATAGTTTAGAGCAATTTGTTCTCATTTATAAAAACTATAAATGGATAAATCACACCATCATCACTAATGTTTGCTTAACTTTGCTGTTGTTTCAGGCTAAGCTAAAAAACAACAACTTATTATCTATCATTTTATCATTTCTGTATCATCTACTACATTTTCAGTTTTTGTTGCAGTTGTGAATCATATCCATGTCTATGAAAGCTTGTATCCTGTATACATGTACCATTTATTTTTGCATGTGTGTTTACAGCCTTATTAAGATTTACCTTTTAGCTTAAAGCAACATTGTATCCCTGGAGACCAATTATCTGACAGTGTAAAGGAAACTGTGTGGTGTAGGAGAAGGCAGAGCACCCCAGCATGTTTCCTGGGGCTACTCGCTCAGCTTGTGTGTGTTATGCATGTGGATGCACAAATGTGGTCTATTTGTCATCAAAACCCCTATTAGCTCAGACATTACCAAGTCACATGGCTTTTCGGGGCATTGCTCTGATCTTGATTATTGCCCAAAAAAGCGTCAACACAGGAGCACGGGGAGTGCACACTGTTGTGTTTTGTATATACTGGGAACATTTGTGTGTGTGGGTGTCACGTACTGCAAATTGCTGTCAGTCACGGTGTTAAAGTATTCTGGATGTGTCCCAGCCACTTGGTAACTATAGCAGAGACTGACAGAGGTGCTGTGGGACAAAGTGGAGTTGGCGTTTTTGAATGAGTTATCCTGAATTCAGACTGCGTTCGTCTCCAGAGGCTCGGATGAATGGCCTGATTCTCTCTCTCCACTTCTCTTCTTTTGCTCTGACTTTCCAGCCATTGCCTGCCCCCTTCTCTGCTGCTGCTTTAAACTCTTTCTTCCCAAATTCTCATACTGCGCCTTTTTTCACCACTCTCCGTTTTCGCATTCTTCACCATCCCTTTTCCCTCGTCTCTCTTTCTTTCTTTTAGGCCATCATCTTCTGCTGTCACACACAATCCTCACCATTTCTTTACTCAGCAGTGGGCTATATTCTCCACTTGTGTTCATGTTTTAGAGTGTAAGGAATATGGAGGCACCTTTACCCACTTTAGCCAATTATTTTGGCCACCAAAGGCCTACCCTAAAAGTGAGAAAAAGAGCAGTAACATAAATGCACTTGAGAAGGGCATAATAAATGCACAGATCAATAAACAGCACCTGAGAAATGACAAATGAAGATGATGCACATTTGTCTATCATTCACCAGTCACTACATCGACTACACAACACAAACAAATTCATTTGTCAAAATATTATCCCAATATAGTTGTCAACAGCAAAACAACTTTAGCTCAGAGACCAAAGCTGATCTTATTGACAGTCTGTAAAGATGTTTTTCTTTTCACTTTTACAATTTTTATCTACAAGTCAAAGTTTTAGTGACATTGCAGTTTTTAAACTGATAATGTAGAGGTTATCCGTCAATTTAAATGGATCTCCAAAGAGTATTGTGAGTGGGTTTTCAACATGAACCGAGTTCTGAGAAAAAAGCCTGGCATGAAACAGCAGAAAACATTGTCCTTTAACCAAGTTGTTTTCAAGGGAAAAAGGAAGAACAAGTTCAAAAATAATCTTTTTTAAGAGTTCATTTAGGCAAACGCTTTATTTCCATTTTCATAATACTGGTTTATTGTGTTGGTTGGATATAATGTAAGTCAGCTACAACAATGGCAAAATACAGCTCCAAATGTCATGTTCTGATAATATATTATTAGTAATTAATTTATAAATTCATGCTGTAGTTTAGAGCTAATCAGCCCTGCTCCAGAAACTGGCAAATATATAGAGATACTGAGGTGGACAGCAAAAATCCAAACCAGGATCTGGACCAAAGATAATTATTTTGTTGCATTGTATGTTTGAGGTGATTTTGGTTTGTTTTCACACAGCACTTTTAAAAAACAAACTAAATGGCTTTTCCCATTTCTTAAATCCTTTAGTCATCAGTTATGTGAGTCTTGTCCATCTGTACGAGAGACCTGATTGATTTATGAAAGCAACTGCATTTGTTGGCTCTGGCTGAGAGTGTTTTTTTGTGTCTTTTTATCGGAGAAAATGTATTAATTAACCGACACAATGCCCTTATCTGCACTAACTACTTCAAATGCACCGTTTAACTCCTAACTCTAACTTCAACGACCTTGTGATTTGCCAAATGTATCTGGTAATAAGGAAACAGTATCAGTAAAACCGTGCACCACAGAAGAAGACTACTGTGTACCGCGACGGAGCTGCAGAAAGTAGTGTTATACCAAATATATTTTAAAAAAAAGTCATATCTGTATGAGTCGCGAAACTTTAGCCAGTTGACTGCCTTCAGTTCATCATATTTCTGAATAAAAAACTGGGAGCCAATTTAATCCATAGAGGTGCCGTATCAGTGTTCTCACCACAAACAAACTGCTCCGGAAACGAGTGACCTGGACTTGGGTTTGTTTTAATTGGACCAAATGCATCAGGTGAGAAAGCACCCTAGAGCTATGCATATTCTTGTGAATGCAGATTGTCTTATTAGGCTACAGCCCAGCATTTGCATTTTGGCATCATGTAAACAGTCCCTTAATCTCCTTCATATCCTTTCACACGTTGCTTTCTCTCCCAATCCCTGCCCTCCAAAAGTCCCCAGCCAGACATGAGGACTGGCAGCAAAAGAGCCTTAATCCCAAGTGCTGCCAGAACTGGACACACATGCACTAAATTGAATGCATACATGTTTACATACGCCGCTACGGGAAAAGCAAGGACGCACCATCAGCTATAGGCAAAATACTTTCAAAAGTGTGCTATATTTAGAAGGCTGCTGAATGTAAAGCTCTGCAGACTCAGCAGTTCACAACTCGTTCGTCGGAGGGGGAGTATTGACAGACACAGAGGGAGGGGGGAGCAACATTGTGTCACAGTCACTTCCATGTGTGCGGATCGTAATCCCTTTAAGAGTTTGTGTTTCATGTAAAGATACTTATGGACACGGTATATGTGAATGGTATTTATAAAGTATTTAAAAATTCTTGTCTGTGCCGCCTTGAACATAACTAAAAATATCTAAAAATATACGTAACTGACTTGGTTGTGATTTGAATATTTCTTCTTCTTAATTATTGCAAGTTTTGCTTCAAATCTATTCATAATATTCATTGACATTCAAATTTTGATCTCAAATAAAAGAAATATGCACACAATATTAAGTGATGATTATGTGATCATGGGCCCATGTATATTTTAGTCTGATCATTAACATCTCCCGACTCTTCAAATGTCTTAACTACATCAGAGTTTGCAGATTGTTTTCCAATTTCTCTTTGAGAGTGGCCGTGCTGATAAATTGCTGGAGTGGAAAGAGAATCAAATCAAATCTATTTTTTAATATAATTTTTCTAAACATATGCAGATAAAGACAATGAGAAGTGGTTTATTATGTATCTAAAAGAAGAAATCTAGTGTTTGTCTGAGACAGTAAGTACTCTAAGTTGTGTTTGAAATCTCTAAAAACAAAGAACAAAAGGAAAACTTTCCCTATCTAACTCATTTGTCTTTTCACTAGCCTGAATTGGCCATTTTAAATTGACTGCCAGGGGGCACACAAACTCTAACTCAATAGATTGTCCAGTATTTTAAATACAACAACACAGTCAAACTGAGACGGAACCATCAGCAGCCTTTTGATTTCTAGCACAGGGGAAAGGCTATAAAATACAGTGGCAACAGCAAACTGTGTGCTGTGACTCCAAATGACATGACACCTGGTCTGGCAGAACTCCTGCTTTAAATTTATGCACAGACAGACTTGGATTGACCTGAAAAGACCTGCAAAACTCTATAGGCTTCATCAGAGAATGGTTTAGTCTGAAAAGTACAAAAGAATTCCTGCTTTGAAACGTGCTTCCTTAAAGTAAATGGGATGGCAAAAAGATAAACACAGAACAGCAACATTTTGCAAAATACTGTGGCTAATTCAGAATAAAGCCCCTAAGTCTTGTTTTAACCGCAGTTTCTGCTTTTAGTAAGGGGCATGTTTTACATGAACTAAAACCACTGCATTCACTGACAATGTTTCCCTGAAAAACATTATTTTCCAAGAGACGTGCTTCTTGTTTGCTGTTGATCGCACAAGTCCATTAGTCACACATTCACTGTTAAAATTGACTTAATAATAACCTACACCAATATTAAGTTAATATTAATTAAGTTGCAGTAGAAATACCACTTCTAACTTCTAAAACTGCAGATGACACATATGGTACTTGATCTAATACTGTGTAGACTTAGTCCAATGGGCTTAGTCTGTGCTAATTTAAAATGAAAGTAACCCAGAAATCTTGATGCACTCGTCAGGGTGAATGTCAATCTAAATGTCATCTGTGGCCTTTTTTCTTACTTTTGACCGAGATAAGATGGTAAAACAGTCTGTATCAGCAGTTTACAACCAAACTCTGTCTGTCTGCAGCGCACTGAGTGGGAACATGATTTATAATTTATCTGTACTTATGAAAGACGATCTGTCACCACGGTGCGTGTGTTAGACTTTGATCTGTGCGTGTGTGTCTTTTCACAGTCTTTACGTGTCTTCTGCCTAAAGACAGACTAAAACAACACTTTAAATCAAAAGTCACATTTTGTCCTCAGGAAGAAAATCTTTGCATCATTTTTTTTTGTTCACATTACTTCTCAGTATAATTTACTGTTGCCAGTGGTTTTATGGTGGTCATGGCAACATTGTTACCATGGCTTTTTAGATTTCACAGAGACAAAGGAAGGCAGACCTGAAGTGGGAGATGTTGTTGGGCGTTGTGTTCTTTAGGAGATTACTAAGTGAGTGTGAAAGTTACAATGCATGTGTTTACTGTTAAGATGCAGAAAGTGTTCTGAGTGAAATAAAAGGCATATCCATTAGGTTAAGTATTCAGGAGTGTACATTTTATTATGGATGTATGCTTTAAAAAGAAACTTTTCACACAACATTGTTCTAGGCTCTTGGCCTACTCTCAAAGAGCCATTTTGTTCTGCTGAAGATTGGATTTCTCTCAATCTGCTGCTGGTTCAGACCAATGATGAGGCAGCAGTGGCAGTTATGGTCATGTTTTAGGATTGATGACAAAGCAACAGTTTTCTGTAAACAACATGCCTTTGCACTGATTGGATAAAAATACTGTGTGGTAAGTGGAATGGGGTTCATCTAAAGCAGTGGTCCCCAAACACTGTGTTTGGACCCAAAATTAGATCAAGATTTTTTTTGTGAGTTTTCTATTGGTTCAAAATAAAGAAAAAATGTTTGTGTAGGCATTTATTCAGTAAAAAGTTTAAGAGCAAGAAAACATCAGTAAAAGGTATGAAATTATGCTTAGAATTATCAAAAGTAGATGTAAATGGGTCCCATTTAAAAAGCATAGTTTTTAATATATAACTGCCTGACTTTCATTACACACATCAGACTGCCACTCAGCAGCAGCCTAGGGACCTTTCCTGCTTTTCCTTTATTTTCTTCCGTTAAATATCAATTCAATCTAAACTGAACTGAAGTTTAGAGCATCAGTTTTATATTTGACGTCAGTGTCAGAACGGCTTTTATCTGCACCTCATCAAACGTTATGTGATTGAAGTGTCAATATTTTCCAGTTTTCACGCCGCACCCTTTTCTCTGTGTTTTCCTTTTTTTGTGACATATTCAGCGCTGAATATAAACTTTCTCTGTCTTACTGTCTTACATTATATTGATAAGCGTCTAGACAAGACACAAGTTTAGATTACGTCTTAAGATCTTGTTTTTTCACAGATGAGTCTTATTACATTATTTTAGTAGGTGATAAACACATATTTAAAAAAGTTAAAGTCGATGTAATTTGATGGATGTGGATTTTTACACCTGAATCAAACAAACAACATGGTGAAATACAGCTCAACATACTACGCTATATTTGTTTTTCATTTGATAATTCTCAGAATTAGCAGGTTTTTTCACTCTGTGTACTTGCGATGTTGGTTTTTGTCTGCAAGTCCTCAGAATGGGTTTGGGTCAGCAGGAACACAATCCATCTGAAGTTTTGATTTTCACAAATACCACTGCAATTTCTCAATAAATTTTGAATAATAAATGAAGCTGTTATTTCACTGCTCCATGTAGTCATCAGTCCCAAAACAAGACTTTTGTGGAAGATACTTGTCACACAAAGTAAAACTAAAAGTGAAATGGTGGCACGGGACTTTTGCTCACAATGTTATTTTATTTTCATAAATCCATGATTTAGACCTCTATTAGCAAACCAGACAAAGAAAAGAGACAGCAAAAAACACAAAGATCTGGCAGTACAGCCAAGTGTGAGTCAATACAAAAAATAATTTAGGGACAAATGTATGGTGTGTTGAGGGACATGGGGGAAAACAGAAAAATCCCTTTGATGTTGCGATAGTGATGCAGAAGCTGTATTGATTGTCAATAGCGTGCCAAAATGTCCTCAGGGCCTAAAGAACATAGAGAGTCTGAGAATAAAGTAGCCGTCCATGCCCTGAAATAAACAAGCCCACGCAGATGTGAGGTCCTTACTGTAAAAAATATCAACACTTTTAATAATTCATTTTATCTTTTATTTATAGCAGAAACCCACTACAAAAAAGTAAGAACTTCATGAGAACTGATAAAGGAATGTAGTGTATAGTCTGTCTTTCTTCTTATCTGCAGCTTCTGTGAAGGTGTGATGCATTGCACTAAGCCTATATACACACACATATATGTGCACAATATGCCCTCACACACATGCACAGACAAGGCGCTATAAGGCTATTCATCTGTCTGAAGAGGTGGCTTATGAAAGGTCAGCCTTTGAGTTATGACAGAATCTCCTGGCCACAACAACCCAAGCGTGGGTGGCTAAGCCCTGACTGTGTGTGTTTGGATGGGCCAGACCTGTAATGAGTGTGTGTTGCTGTCACAGGGCAAGGAAGAGGTGGGAAGAGGGAAGAAAATGAGCATCGGGCAACAGAAGGAGATGTCTGAAGAAACAGTTTACCTCAGAGCATCTGATCGAAAAGGACAGCTTCAAAAGGAAGACAAATAGAGCGAAGGGTTGGAGGATTGAACATGAGAAGCAGAGAGAGACTGTGAAGGATAGAGAGTAGAACCTAGGAAAGGTTAGACGGATGCCAAGAGAGATTGGCATAAGAGACGGGAGCTAAATGAAAAATGATACACTGAGTTTGATGATTTGAACTTGAGTCAACATATTAAGTAAGTCAAAAAGTTAACTCTCAAACACAACATTTTATTTTTTGGTTTCAAATAAATACCAATCAATATCATTTAGAAGGTGTCTCAATATTTTTCCATTGCATAATATACCTTAAAATATAGGGTCATTTAAATAGTTCAATGTCCAATGTTCTGCTATCAAAGGAACTGCATTTTGTTAGTTGAGGTGAGTTACCCAAAGACAAAATGTATTATGACAAATCCCTTTGAGTATAACCTTACAAACCCTCAACAAACCTTGCCCTGAAATAAATACCCTCTCGATTGTAAAGTGAGCTACAGTTTTTGGACAGAAACAAAAACAAAATAACCTACACAGCTTAATACACGTACAAAATTTGCAAACAGAGCTATATCAATGATTAAAAATGATCTGCTTTATGTTCCCACTGGTAAAAAAAAATAAATACAAATAAATACAAAAACATGGGAATCCTTCATCCAGATCTCATAATGCATCCATGTGGCTTATGAGGTGGAAGAGGAGAGCCCAGGAGAGGTCATGCCAGGAAAGACCGTCGACTGGCACACAACACAGGCGCCAAATGGAAAATGATGAATTATGATTATTAGTTTGTTATTACATGTGGGTATGTCAGTGTGCGTGAGAGTGTGTGTAAATCTGTGTGTGTGGGTTGGCAGCAGAGGAGGGACAGATGCTGCCTGCGCTCCAGGCCTACTGCTTTACGGCCTTCTGCGGAAATGTTGTCGTGCCAACCTTAGCTCTCATCCTCAGCCAATCACACGCCTGGGCCCGCGAAGGAGCAGACTTAATACAGACACACACACACTCGCATATACATTTAGTGGCACACACAGAAATTCTATAATGAAAGATGAGGGTAATAAATGGGAAGTGTGTGTCGCCGGTGGTTCTGTTCATTAAGGCTCAGAGAACAGTGTGTGCCTGTAATCAGTGGGAGGCTTTTCAAAAAGACACACTCACCTACCTGCACACGCACAAACACACACACAGAGCCAGAAGGGTTGCCTACAGAGACATCTGAGAATGCTTTATGACAGCTAATATAAAGCAATTCCAACCTCTGAACTTCCCCTGACTTATAGCACTGTTTCAGAGGGAGAGCTTTGCATACTAAATGCACTGGCTACACACCTCACTGAGCCAAAGTTTTCTACAAGTCCTGTCCCCTCTCATTTACCCCGAGCAGCAACCCTACACCCAGCCTCGTGGCCTCTATACATATCACTTTTATTCAATATGAGGCTGTCACCACTGCTGCCTCGGCTGCGTTACACAACTCCATCCCCAAATGGAGCGGGAGGATTGTGGCTCAGCCGAGCACGACACTGACGGCCATTTAAAGACTTGTTCATATTATGTACAGCAAACTTTATAGTGATGTTATTTTTATTGATGTTGATCATCCGACTCTGCCTCCCTAATATTTGATTAGATTACTTACAGTATTATAGCATTAATCCCTGAGGATCCTCTTCTTGGGCGAGTTTGTATTGAAGATTGAATTTCACACCTTACACTCTTCACAGATGACCGAGGAGCTACTATAACCCTTCAGGAGATGCTGTTGTCTGTTAACAAATCCTCTAATCTGTCAGGCTGATGAGGAGTTTTCTATGGAAATTTGAAGAATATCCAGTTAGTTTGTAATTAACTGAGCCTTCATCCTCCATTATTTGTTCACAACTTGAATGTGCTTCTCTTCCCGCAGTGCTCTGTTTGTATGTTCTTGGCACCCTAAGTAAAGAAACTTGCATGAGGTTATATTGTTATAAATGTAAATTTTTTACAACAAATGATACTTTTGACACATATAATTGACACAAATAAATAATTAAAATAGTAATTTTGACCAATGTGTTCCATTTGGTTTCATTATGACCCTCAAATTCAATCATGTAAACAAAATATAACATAAAAGAAAAGTACATTTAACATTTGACTAACTACTGCAAGCTTGCACTTTAATCAGCCAATGCTAATTTGTTTTGTTAGAATTAGTCTCTAAAGTAGTAGTGGATATCATAGAGACATGGAGCAGTTACATCATTCCAGACAACTTGTTAAACTTTCATTTTACCATTTTCATAAAACGTTCATAAAGATGAGAGCTATTCTATTGGTATATATTTTTCCATTGTGGACATGGCACTCCTATCAAATATATCACTGAAATAAGCACCAGAGGCACATTTGGCTGAGGCAAACCTTCTAAGTGAACAGTCACATTATTCACAATATCAATACGTCATCTGTCTTTTGTCATTACACATAAAGGAAACTTTATTTGGCAATTGAAAACTTGACCAACTCTTTCCATATGGCTGACAAAACATATTATTATCGTTAAAGATATATAACTTTTTTGTTTTACCTCTGTAGTTTAACGTTTGAAAAAGTTGAGCAAAGTCCTGGTACTTGCACCCTATAATAAAAGTATTGTTTTGTGCTCTACTTTCCGTCTCTAAACCCTGGATTTAAAACTGAGAAGGTATTTATAAAAAAAGAAAAAGGTTAAAAGATGAAAACAAGTGGAGTGAGTCACAGAGATTGAAAGTAATGCTAGAGAAAATGGGGGTGGAATAGCTCGGAGGGAGGGATGGTGAGGCCACTGAGGGAGACGAGAAGCGAGGAGATAGCGCGCCGGGGAACGCAGGGAAGCAGTGAGGAAGAAAGATAAAGAAGGAGCAACAGAGGGATGCAGATGAAACGCTCCCGTACAGGAGGAGGAAGAGAACACAAGGAGAGGTTGAAGGTTGAGAGGTAGACAGACGGATCACAACCGAGCTCCGACTAGCCGACAGCTGTGAGAGCAGAATTTGATACTGCTCGGGCAAACACACACAAGCACACACACACATATATGCAGATACGTGCTCACAGGGGCTCGTCCACATGCTCACACTATCCAAAAGAGCCACATTACGCATGAAATATTAATGGAGCAAAGCAATCAGCAAAAATGGAGATGGGGGGGAGAAAAAGAGGAGAAGACAGTAGGAAACGAGGGTCAGAAAGATGGAAAGTAGGAAATAGAGATGGGTGAAAACAATATGTCTTTATTACCAAGACTAGACTGACAAAAGCTATCAGCAAAATGATATTCATTCCGAATCATCACTTTTACCATAAGAATGATCGCCCCGCGCAACAATCCAGACACAACTTATTTCTTTCTTCGAACAAAGCAAGGTCATGCACAGTGCTTAAATGCGCCGCTGCGGATCCACTTTGCCAACAATGCATTAAAAGTGTATGTACTGTATGTGTGAGTGTTTATCTCGCTGTTACAAACGCAGAGCTTATTTCACATTCTCAAGCTCGGGTAGCTGAGTCTCAATAAATCATTAATGAATAATTTTCACAGGTGAGAGCATGTGCAGAGAAGAGCTGAAAACAAAACATTGTCTCCTCTTGCTAAATGCTAATGTTTGCCCAGAATGAAAAATATGTCAATTGTGTGTCGGGCCACGCTTGTGCACGTATATGTGTGTGTGTTCGTTCTCGATGATGAAGCACAAAGAGTCAGGTCTGTTTGTTCTCTTAAGCACCTTTCTGGCCCTTAAAAGCTTCAGGTAATAACACCATCCATCAGCGGCTTGTGACCACGCATGTGCACGTGAAATGTGTGCGACAGAAAGGTCACCAACGGGAGGAGTCTGAGGAGACACAGGAGGTATTGCTTCGCTGCGGGAGTTTAATCAGAAAGGAAGAAATATGCCAATGTGTACACACAAACACACACAAAGGACATGAACATCAGCGGAGTACATGCATTAGTGCACAGCAGTAGCTCCGTACTAATGAAGAAGGGAAACATTGTGGAACGGTGTGTCTAGGCAGGTGTGAGGAGAAATAAACAAATAACGAGATCAACACTGCCAAGATTAGAGCACATTCTTAACAGAGCTTAATCTGATGCCTTCAACCACTGACTCCTTTCTCTGTTCTCTATCAAACAAGATAATCTGTCTCTGGAATTAAACTTCTATCAACTTCCAGTGTTACCTTGCAGTACCTTGAAGTTGCAATGGCCCTCTAGTTTTCTTACAAAAAATGTCAAAGTGATGACAACATTTACAAATGTATTCTAAAAAAAAAAAAAAAAAAAGTTCCCTGCAGAGGAAGAATATTTAATATTATAGGACCAAACATTTCATTTGAGTGATTAACTGACCAGACCCTTTGAAAATGTGTTCCTTTATGTAAATGTATTTAAATTTTGGAGCTCATGTTAAAAACAGATTGTGTATTGTTGGATAAAAAAGGAGGTAATACACAGATTCCTATTTATTCCTGATCATCCACCTTGACTTGTTCTTTGCACTTGCCTTAATTTCTAAAATGCTAATGTGCCTTTGAAACTGATGTTGTATAAACTTTGCCCATTCTCTTGAATATCATTTTTGGCTTGGAGTTAACTTGCATACACTGTTTCCATTTTAACAGCCTTGTGATGTTTTAACATTTCCAGGTCACAGACTGTACTTTGACAAGTTTTTGAAGAACTCAATGTGATTCATGTGAAACTCATTTACTGCAGTCACAAAGGAAAAACAGTGTTAAAGTGCAAAATGAATCAACCTATAAACTCAGATCTGAAGACATCCAGCCTGGCGTCTGGCTGCTTGACAGTTGTGTAGGCCTGCTTCCTCCAAGTATTTGGCAAATCGAAATCAAGGCAGTAGCGTCAAAGTGAAGCCAAAAGTATCAAGCACAGGCATGGAAATTGCAGCAATTTTCATCACAATCTAAATTCCAAGAAAATTTGCTATCCACAGGAATTTCTATTAAAAACATTGCTGCTTGAAAACTGAACTTGCTTTATAAAGTTTCCAGTCAGAGAGTTAACATTAACTTTTAG
This sequence comes from Rhyacichthys aspro, assembly GCA_036850595.1. Taxonomy (NCBI): domain Eukaryota; kingdom Metazoa; phylum Chordata; class Actinopteri; order Gobiiformes; family Rhyacichthyidae; genus Rhyacichthys; species Rhyacichthys aspro. The sequence continues at coordinate 9,485,810 of CM072148.1, read as the reverse complement.
GATCAGGCTGTATTGAATTATTTTCTGCAGAAAGCACAAGGCGCTCAAATGTTACTGATTATTTTATCCTTTAATCTGCAATGTATATTACTTTAGTGGACATTCTGTGGCCATTCATTTCAGACTCAGCGAAATCTTTGAGAGATTATTGACAATATAAATGAAACACCAGCATCTTCAAAAGGCAAACCTATTACAACAAAGTAAAGGTGAAGGGTGGAGAGTAAAAATTTGTTCCGGTCCTGCCTTTTATTTGCAGACGGCCTGTAACTTTTTGACAGCTAGTGCTGTAGTGGTAAATTTGCAGTGGGGTAAGCCTGTGCTGTCTATGCCAGCACGCTTGTTATTCTGATGATGGAGGGAAAGCAAGAAAAGAGGAAAAGCTTCCTGATCTTCATTAAGAATGACTCAGCCGCTTTTTCAGACTGTCAGCGTTTCCAAAGATGATGACGTTCCAGGGGTGCTGCTGGGGGAGCTATTCAACACACCAATTGAGAGTTTAAGACTAAGGCTGCCACTGCCTGAATAAAACCATTATTGCTGTGTGTGTATGTTGAGGAAGTTAGGAGAAAGAGAAGACATTTTGTTTTAAAAATAGAACTTCACTTCCTTTTTAGGGGTTATTTGTATGGTTTCCTTTGTAATTATCCATCACTGGAATGGCCCTGGTGTCCAGAACATCTGAGGAAACTGAAGAAAGAGACTGTGTGTAATTTTAGCAGCTTGTTAATGAATCATTTAGTTTTACACATTGTTGCAACAAACATTTGTCTGACTGTCTAGAAATAACATGTAATAATTCATTCATTTTCACCACTTCCCCTGTTTGGGGTCCTGGGGGCTGCAGCCTATCCAAGCTGCTTCATTCATCCTGAACAATCTGCAGTTAGACACAGGGCTAACACTTAGAGACAGACAGTGACAGACAACATCATTCTTACATTCTTATACTCTTATATTCATTAATTATACAAATATAACACTTTGTATTCACCTATTCATCTATACATGCATGGGTGGTGGGAGTAAACATCAGTCTTCAAATCTTTGCTCTGTGTTTTTCATATACCAGAAAGTAAAAAGAAACAGTCCATAAATCCAGAAGGTATGGTTATTGTCTGTATGGTCTGTCAGTTTTTATAGCATGGCCATTGTATCTGTCAAAAAGTTTCTGAATGGACACAAACTGTAACTTTGCTGCAGAGTGCTCATCAAGAAAACACAGACAAGGGCATTGGGTGAAACAACAGTCTCAATATTCTGCAAATGCAAAGACTGTAACCCCTGAAAGCTCTTTTTACCATTAGAGCCAGTCAACGGCTTTGTTTAGTACCGTAAATACTGTGTTTTAATATTTTATTTCTAAGTTACACCTTCTGGGTGAAAATTATAGTCATTTCAGGATTTTATTGATGGAAAAAAAACCTGTTGTCGATCTTCAAAACACACAGACACAGACACAAAAAAAGAAAAAAATATCTAGGTTGACTCCTGGCAGCAGAAGAGGATTATTCTTACCACTGTAAAAAAATATTGAGGGTTGAGTAAAGAGATTAAAGTCAAAAGTACGGGTGCCTGTAAGGATGTTGTGTTTGTTTGTTTGTGGATTTGAAACCTAAAGTTAGCGAAACAAACAAACACGTTGCAACCTCATCAGTAAGTGTTAAATGCACTTATATTGTTTATTGTATGGATTTTGCACCTTCTCCCACAAAGTCTGTCCTGACAGGGCCCCATTCTTATGACTTTAATCTCAGAACTCAAGAAAAAAAAAAAAGCTAATGATTATTTTTTTTTTAAATGACCGACCATTTTTTTATTCTCCTTTTTTTAAATTTTGGGCTACTCAATTTTTTTTTCTTTATTTATTTTTTTAATCACTCAATTCTGACTGAGCATTTAGCCACAGTATGATTCTTACTTCGGATAAGATAGGTAAAATAAATACATGGAAAGCATGATTATCATTTGTGCTCTCATTCTCTTTTTTGACTGAGCAGTTGTCAATGCTCCATCAAGTTTTTACTCCATTCATGTAGAACTGTGTTACATAAAGTATTGACATCCACTTTGTTCAGCCATGGATGCCTTTTTTTAATTTCCCTCTGCAGCAAGGCAAAGCTGGATTGTCGTGCATTAACAAAACAAATGGGCACTGTGTCGGATCAAGAGGGATTCCATTTTTTCATGCATTTTTCTCTGAGAGCCTTGGTTTAGCCCATTGTGTAAGCCTGACTGTAAAGAGTCAAGAAATATTTGAAACCTTTCTCAATGTCTTGTCATAAAGAGAAAGGAGGAAAAAATGGCAACATCTTTACAGACAGCGTGAGTGAGGGTTAGGAGGGAAGCCTTGGAGAGGGATTCAGAAAGATGAAGGATCCGTAGGAAATAAAGCAGTTACCGACTCAGAGAGTGTGTGTGCAGGCATTGTGTGCACTCACTGTCGGGGCCTATCCGCTTTTATGTTGTTTCCAGATCTGACAGGTGGAAGTAAAAAGCTGTAATGGGAAGGGTACATGCAATAGTACTGAGCTACATGTGGAACCTCAAATGCGCCCAACACACAGGGACATTTGAGAGGACAGGGATTGAATTTAAGTAATTATGTATGTCAGAGAGTCATATTTGATGAGTGTTAGCTGTGTGTGAAATGAGGAGGAGCCCCACTTTCACAGTAAGGCCCATTTTGTGTGTTTGCATGCAAGGACATAATGAATAAGGGAGTTACAAGCCAGCCATCTTTCTTTTATTCTGTGTGAGATTTATCCTCGACACCAGCCTCTTTCCCAGGTCCATTATACTGCATTAGATTCATTTATTGCAATCAATCACAATATTTTACTCTGAATTACTTAATAAAGTTTTTTGCATGCCTGCCTGGTTTTCCTCTTTAAATATAACAAATAATTTTACGTGTGTAAAATAAGTATTTTTTTTTACATGCACTAATTATGCACCAAAATCCATTTTTATTCTGCAGTGTCTCTGTACAAGAATAAGCTGTAGTTAAGTATTATGTGAAGATGTGATTCATGTCTAAACTGTCAGCGTCTGATCAGCATCAACACGTGAGATTCTGAGTTGACCTTGTGCAGCAGCTGGAGTCTCACAAAGTTTGTGAGTTCACAAACTCACAGAACTCCATCTTGTTCCAAGGTTAGTTTGAACCAATGCTGTGTCAGTACTGTCTGTTATGGGAGCGTTTTAGGTTGGACTACAACATGACTGTCATTGTTAGGGAGACCAGCAGGTGGTTCACCCAATCACCTGCCAGCTATTCCTCTGAAAGTTCCTGCCCTTTGCAAAGACTGGTTTCTGCAACTGCACTGCCACAAATCCTTGTAGACGTTAAGTTTCAATAGATAACTGTATGTCCGAGGTGTAGATAGTTGGCTTGTGTTGGTGAGATCCCAGTGATGTGGTCTTCTCACTAGTAGAGAACATGCCCTACCCGTCAGACTTACATAGAGGAGTATCTGCTGAGCTGGGTGCGATGGGTCTATGAAAAGGTGTCATTCTTCTTTTCTCTGGTCAGAGAACCGACAAAACTATTTTTACACTCCCTATTTCTATGATTTAGAGATTATATATTTTTCTGGTAAAACATTACATGGTTATTGACGCTATTTTTAAAAAAAATACATGCTCTGTGACAAACCTCCCACATCCTATTATTGAATGTCCCATAGTAAGTTTAGAAACAAAGCAGGTACAGCAGGAGCTGCACTGCATGCACTGGCTGACCTAAGGATTCCCAGAGAGGATTTGCAAAGCCCTTGCAATCATTTCACTTTCTCCTGGTGCTGAAAGTAAATCTCTGAGGGACTTTCCTCATAAACATCCACAATGGTCACAGCACTGTGCTGCAGCTTTGTTTTGGAAGGAAACAGACTGCTTTGTTCTCAGAGAGAAAAAAGATAACAATGACATTTAAAAGCAATTTGAAAGCATAAAAAGTAAGTATCCAGTGTTTAAGTGACAATACACCTAACAATCTCCCTAGAGACAAAATGACAGGTCTCTGAGAAGATATTGTGATCAAGTAGTTTTAAGAATAGATGTTACAAATGAGCGTGCCAATTATGTCTGTGTATACAGCTTCAGAAAAACAGCAGTGGAGATTATGTGATGGAAAGAACTCCACATAAAAATTTAGAAACATTTGCTCTAAATAAAATATGTGTATGTAAACAATGCTGGGCTTTGAACATTGGGAGAGGAAGAGAATGAATGAATCACTAATGTCATCAATATTAATTGTAAGGCACAAGACTGACAAATATATTCACTGCACCCCTGATGGAAAGTAGTATATTCTTTTCACTCCTTGTGTGTGTTGGCATATGCTCTGTTACTTCCCAGATTGACATATTCAATATTTTAAGTAACAGTATGACACATACTGCTGTCCTGCAGTGGGAACACAAATGAACTGGCCTCTTTACAGCTCTATTACAGCTCCTGTCTCATCTTCCTCTGAAAAGACATCACTGTGCTGGTTAGTATTCTTCACTTGTACTCCACTTTATTCAGCCTACACTTGAGGCTGGCTTTAGTTTCATTTGCATCTGAATGAATGTACATATTTTTCATATTGTTATTGTTGCTCATATCAAGCACTTATGGCCTTAGTTAATGCAGTCGTGGATACTCCTGACATGAGAAATATGAGTAATACAAAAAGCACCAAGAATGTGAGATAGACAAGTGTAATCCAGGGAGTTTGGCTTTGTGCTTAAGCTACTCTGAAACATCCTCAACTCACACAGATGAAGGAAGGGCACTGATTTAATGTTGGCCTCTGCAAAAGATTACAATGGCTTCTAAATGCACTTGGTTAGGATATAAGTGAGTAGAGATAATTAGTCTCCTTCCTTGTGACTGCCTCTAAAGTTACTTCTAAAGCCCCCTTCTCTGTTTAAAACGTTTTGTTTTTTTTGAAGGCTCAAGCAGTTCATATAAAGACTTTCCACAACATCCAGATGAAAAAGCAAACTGTTGATGTTTCAGTTTGTGCTGCAGAGGGTCCACTATTAGACCTGCAGTCATTAAGGTGCTGATGCAGTATTTCAGAGCAACACCATGAGAATAAAACTATCCTTGAATGTGTGAGCCGATGGCCCCACTGTCTACCTAAACCAAGTAAGGACAGTTTACCTCGGGAGGTATTGTGGTTAGGTTTATTGAAAATACCACATACAACAGGAATAAGGCTTGTGATGGGCAACAAGTTTGCTGACTTTATGCATTAGTAAGAAATGTAATTAATACACAAGAGCATGTGTTCCTCAGGTGACCGAGACTATGATGACAGTTCATTATGTTGAGCGGGATATTAGAGTGCACATGAAATACACCTTCAACAGGGATGCTGTTGGGTAGTTCAAATGACACAGGGCTTCTCGACAGAGAAAACTGAGTCAAGCAGTTCATGATTTAATGGCATACAGAGCCTAGATGAGGTGATGAAAACATAATGGGTGTCAAAATCTGTCCAGTTAAGTCTCTAAGGCTTTAATTTTTCATATTATATGGCTTCACTTTAAAATATTGTACTGAAATATGTCTGGCCCACTCTGTGAGCGTAAAAATGCCCTCTCTGTGAGTCCAACTTCTTTCTTTACAATGAGTCCTTTTAGTGTAAGTGGACATCGTCAGCCTAAGGCTGCCAGAATTTATAGAACCACAGCAAGTCGTAGAATTCATGAATTGTCTGTATAACAACTGATCTGAGTCATTTTGACCTTTACAAAGGTCACTATAAATAGTGGTAATAAAACTGCTTTGTGGCTCAACCTTTATCATATGTTGAAACATTTCTAACCTGCTGGACTTTAAATGAATGAATGGTTTGGTGGCGTGGCCTAAATAAAAACAAGTAGAGGCTTTGGAACAGTCATCAAAATGCTAACTGAGTACAGATCTTTTAATGCATGGTGTTCCTTGTTTTCTAGCTTTCAGTGGTGACTTGTAAAATCAATAGTAAGAGAGCTGAGTCTGTCCTTGGAAGCATAGCCTAGCACTATACCAAGAGCCATTTCCCTTTCATTTGTCACATATCTTTAAACACTATTAAAAGAATATATAGCCCTATATAAAAATGAGATTCTATTCACATTACATATTAAAACATTATCTCTGAAACAAGCATGAAGCGAATTATGCACCCATGTGGCCTCGTATTTGACACGGTGAAAACATTCTTAATGAGAAACGGAAACTTGAACTGAGCAGATTAGAGGGCATTACACACTGAATTTGTGTCTTAACGCTGAACAGCGGCCGGCTTAGAATAGAACAGACTTTGTGTAAGATCTTAGCGCGATAAGTTGCAAAGTCCCATTTACATATTGGTTTGGTAATTTTACTCAAAGAATAGTGTATTACGATAACAAGATTAGTTAGCACTGCCATTGTCCTATTATGAACGCGAACAGTACTTCAATATCTAGTCTCCAATAGATACGTTTTCTTACTTGGTTACTTACTCTTTTAAATATAGCTATATGTAATTGAGTTATCATTTAACATGTACGCCTTTAGAACGAATGAGCTATTTGTTATTTGACAGCTGCTGGTGCAAATACTCTTAAATACTGCATACCCTTATCTCTCATTCCGGTGGGCAGGTGGTAAAGCTGTGATCCTTTTTGTGGTGGCATCAACATTTTAGATTAGGCCTTTAGGCTAGAGCAGATGTCAAGCCAGGTTATGTTTCTCCAAAGAACATCCTGCCATTAACCAGACCACACACAAGCATGTCTACACGCACACACCCAGTTCACTTTTCATTCAATATGCAAATTGAAACTGCACTTCATTTGCTGATGAAAGAGGATTCATGCTCAATTATATCTTAATGGCTTGGATATAACAGGCCAACAGATTTATATTGGATGATTTTTCTCCCATTAGGTCAAATCTGACTTAAATGTCGTGAATCAATTGAGGTAAAAGTCAAGTGACCTGACCCACAGCTGTGCTCATATTCGCATAAACACGCAGCCTTCTTTCTTCTCTCAAACTTTGCCGCCCTTCCCCAGACACTCACGTAAAAGCTTTGGCTCAGACACAAACACACAGCACAAGGTGAAGTGGTGATTGATTGCCAAGCAAATCAAGCGTGCGTGGGTCAAACGACAGAGGGCGTGGGTGCACTTGGAGCAGACATGGGGATACCTCAGGAATGCTAGCTACAGTCCATTCACAGGCCCCTACACATACCACATTCTTGTCTTCAACTCACGCTCACACACTTTTCACTTGGTCTTGGGCCACTTCTGGACGTAGAGAACATGTGGTTTACAATGAAAACCAAGACTCTTCAATCTATCACCATCATTATTTTAATTGTAAGAAAAAAACATCTTCAAATGTCAGAACTACTTATGACTGAAAATGCCTCTAACCCACCCTCTTGGTAGGGATAATGGGCCTGTGGTGGGAGTTTTAGAACAAACATCTATAGTACCATGTGCTGGCATCGGTCTTGACTCTTTCCCACTTCACCTGGTCTCAGTCCACAACAGTCTTGGTCTTTGGTCACTCAGGTCTTAGTCGTGACTTCATTTGTGTAGACAGAAAGAACAGAAAACCCTCCTGTTCTCCTGCCAGACAACACACTCCAGCAGAAGGAGCCATACAGCTACAGCTTGAGAAATTATAAATGCAGAGGGAGAGTTTCACAGAGCAGAGCAGAGCAGCGGCGTGGAAGCCCCGGCACTGTTCAATATAGCAGCAGAGCGATGCTGCATTGCGCTCCTCAGAGCATGGCACTCCACTGAGAGACACACAGCGCAGACGGCAGTGTGTGTGGGGCACATACAGTCAGTGAGTGGAGGTGTGAAGGGAAAAACAGCCCCCTCACAAAAGACACAGCACTGAATCTAGATGGTAACAAATATTGTGTTCTTGTTTAGTTTGCATTAGGACAGAACAAATGACATCACTACCTCAGCCTCATCTTAATGCTAATAATAATGTATGTATCTATTGTATACAGTAGACAGTGCTATTGTTTCATGTTGTTTCATGTTAATTAATTTATACATTAAATGGCTTATTCATGAGTATTTGCTGTGGGCTACAGCCTGTATGGGCTATAGGGTCCACTGTATGAGCCAAAGTTCTGCTGTTGCCATTGCTTGAATTTCTAATACTGTATATAATGGCATTTTACAAAGGTTTTTAGTAAAAAATATTACTGCAATGACCCCCTTTAATGCCATGCTTTTCACGCCAGGCTTTTCTCATTGTACAGTTAACCTTATGTCAGTGTTATATGAGCACAAAGTGTAGTGTCATTTGTTGAAGGAGACCCCCATTGTCTGAAATGTGCCACATGACGCCATTATAAGCCTACGTTGTTCATTCATAACTTGACTTACTGTACACCACAAGTTCAGCGATAGAAAAAGGGGCTGATATTGCACAATGTAACCCAAACAAGTCCTTTCAACTTTGGACATAGCCCTGAGCAGCTACAGCTTGTATTTTCACAGCAAGTTACTGTAAGCTCTAAGAAATCATCGTGATTCCCATTTTGCGCGGGTACAGTATCCGTCTCCTTCAGAAAAACACTGAATGGAGCGTCACTGTCCCAGAGAAAAGAGCTGCTGCAGCAAAAATCTGACGGAGGCTTTGACTGACTGCTATTAAAGCCAGTGCCGCCTTTCGCTCCTCTTTTGTCCGTTGTATGAATATTGTGAACAAAGATATGCTCCCACCAGGAGCTGTCAGCGGTCTGGGACACAGAGCCATTTAATCTCGCTGTATGACAGGACAAGAGGGGATGGGATGGTGGAGGTGGGGGTGAGGTCTGTCCTCGGTAACCGACGCACACGCACACGCGCGCGCACACACACACACACACACACACATGGTGAGACTAGCTGCCTCTCCCGTTTCAGCTGAGCGCTCGAGTTACGCGCCGGGGCAAGTGTTGCAGTGGAGTCAGAGTCAGAGGGAGAGACTGCAGCATCGCCACAGACACATCGCAGGAGTAGCAGCAGTCCCGAGCAGTGCAGGTGAGAGGAAAAAAGCCCGAGGAGGAGGAGGAGGAGAGAGATAGAGGGAGGAAGTGAGAGAGAGAAAGAGAGAGAGAGAGAATGCGGGACTCTTCAGAAAACAGACGCATGATCCACACTCGACACATGAATATCCCGAGTGAGCGCTGCGCAAGGACTATCCTCCACTTGCTCTGAAGCCCAAACCAGGATCTGCAGTTTGAGCTCTGACAGGACAAGTGAGGCTCGCGTTTGAACACAGTCTTGGAGGAGAAAGTATCTGCTCGTAAGTTGCGTGAAGGAATCCGTCCGTCGCCTTGGCACGTTGCTCCACTGCGGTGTGTTTGAAAACCGGCAGCTGGATCTGAAGGTAAGAGCAGATCCACCAGAAGGACAAATCCCGAGACTTCTGCTTCTTTTCAGCCTGTTACACGTTGGAGATGTGAGGATTTTTTTGTTGTTTTGCTGTCCGGCGAGCAGAGCAGAGCGTTCATCTTTTGTGTAGCGGTGCTGCATTGCAGTTTCTAACTGTGAAAAGCCGCTGTCCCAAATGTGACTGGAATAAAAAGAAGTTAGAAATGGCTTTATGAAGCGATAAGGCGACAACGGAATAGCGCTGCAGTTTTTACAAAGAAAGAAAGAAGAAAAGAGGACGCTGGGGTGGATTAATCAAAGACTGGTGAATTAGTTTGAGATTCTTTCCACTCTCAGCGGGATGGATTTTTTCATACATGTGTTCCGCCAACATCTCGTTAAAACAAGAGGATTACTATTGTAGAAGTTTGAAAAGGACAAGTGAGTGGAACAGAAAGAAGAGAGGAGGCTCCAAGTGAAGAACAGAGGCGGTCCGCGAAGTGAGCGGACAAGGTAAGCGGATAAATCACTACGCCCACTCTGCAAGGTGCACACTACACAGAGCACTGCTAAAGAGAAGACAGGCTTGTACTAGAACCACGAGGAGCCATGCAGAGGCTTGGTGCAGTGCATACGCGCAGCCTCGTGGTGCTAGCGCTGCAGCTGCTGACTCAGCTACGGCTTGCCGACTCAGCTCTCCGGTACCGAGTCGCGGAGGAGGGCCCCCCTGACGTCAAGATCGGCAACGTGGCCGCAGACCTGGGCCTGACTGCGGGCACGGGCAGCGGGGACGTGACTTTCGCCCTAGAGAGTGGGTCCGAGTACTTCAAGATAGACAACGTGACCGGTGAGCTGACCACAGGGCCCAGACGCATAGACAGAGAGAAACTACCCCAGTGCCAGATGATCTTTGATGAGAACGAGTGCTTTCTGGACTTTGAGGTGTCAGTGATCGGGCCTCTGCAGAGCTGGGTTGACCTGTTTGAAGGCCGAGTGGTCATCACAGACATCAATGACAACACACCCTCCTTCCCTTCACCTGTGCTCCAGCTGTCAGTGGAAGAAAACCGGCCAATAGGAACTCTGTACCTGCTGCCCACTGCCACAGACAGAGACTTTGGGAAAAATGGCATTGACAGATATGAGCTCATCCAAGATGGAGCAACTGTCCCTACTTCAACCAGGCGTACAGTGGGAGGAAGCACTAACACTCGAGTGGAAGGAGAACGGAGGGGTAGGAGTGGGGACAACGCAGGAGTCAGGAGCAGTGTATTTGAGCTGCAAGTGGCAGACATACCAGATGGTGAGAAGCAACCACAGCTAATTGTAAAAGGAACATTGGATCGTGAGCAGAAAGACTCGTATGAACTCTATCTCCGTGTTCGAGATGGAGGGAACCCGCCACGTTCCTCTCAGGCTCTGCTCCGAGTGTCCATCACTGACGTCAATGACAACAGTCCACAGTTTGAGAGGTCCACATACGAGGCTGAAATGGCCGAAAACGCCCCTCCAGGCACACCTGTCCTCCAGGTGAGAGCGACGGATCGTGACATTGGAGTGAACGGACAGGTGGAGTATGTGTTTGGGGCGGCCACTGAATCAGTCCGTCGACTCCTTCGGTTGGATGAAGCAACAGGCTGGCTCAGTGTCCTCCACAGGATCGATAGAGAGGAAGTGGCCCAGCTGAGGTTCACAGTGACCGCCAGAGACAGGGGTCAGCCTCCACGCACCGACCGCACCACTGTAGTGTTGTCAGTCCGTGATGAAAATGACAATGTCCCAGTTGTAGAAATCAGAAAAATTGGCAGAATCCCTGTTCGAGATGGAGCAGCGCTGGTCCCGGAGAACGTACTTGTGGACACCCCAGTAGCTCTGGTCCAGGTGTCGGACCGAGATCAAGGAGAGAATGGGGCGGTGACGTGCACAGTGGTAGGAGATGTGCCATTTACTCTGAAGCCAGCTGGAGAAACTGCACTCCCACCCCTGCCTGCTGATGAAGCTTTTGACAGGTGAGTCTAACGTCACATGACATTTAGTAACACACAAAATCCCCAGAAACAGTTCAAACTAAAGGTTTTTCACAGACGTGCATTTTCAGTCCAAAACAGTTCAGACTCTGGTTTGTTTCCCCCCATTGGTGAAATTGAACACCACAACAACAACACCAACAGTCTTTAGAGGACACTGAACTCTGGAGTGCTGTGTTTATGGGAGGAATCTAATCCACCTGGCAGAGCCGACCCACAAGGAGCTCTCTGCAGATCTGAGATAAACGCTCCTCTTCACTCGAGCAGCTGCAGTAGATTGACTCTCCATGTTAAATTGTATAGCAATGTTTCCCTGTCTAAAAGATTTTCTGAATTGATTTCTCACTGCTGCCCAAGGCACACCTGAACAATTAGCTGCCTTAATGTCACCACATTAAGGCATTTGTGATTGGCTCACACTTCTGTTGTTGTAGCGAGAAATGCTCCAGTAGTCCCGAGAGTCAAACTATGGGCAAAAGGACCGTATAATATAGTGTTACAAGTTTTAGAGTAGACTTTTAAAACTAAACACTTTGTGATAGTTATTGTACTTTTAGTGCTGTCATAATATAAAGGAAATAGCATGAATATGGTCCAGGATATATAAACACAGAGGGCACAACATGATCAGAAATAAGGTGATCTTACAATTTATGCATTTTTGTCCCGCCACCTCCCCTCAGTTTAATGCTAGGCCTATAAGTCTACCAAATACTGTGCAATGTAAGCACAGTTACTTGAGATTGTAAATACACCTGTCCTGTTTCACATGGCTGGTGTAGCATACTGCAGACACTGCAATGTGCAAACAGTAACTAATCAGAAAGTAAAGCTCTCCAGATTTCATTTTAGCATGGTGCAGTATGTTTTACCTGAGGGTGTGAAAACATTGACTAACAAGTGTGTGATCCAAATATTTACTCGGAGTAATGTGCCATTAAGCATCTATTTAAAAGTTCTTGTGGTTGATGTATTTAGTTTGTGTTGAAATGGTAAACTGAAAGACTGCAATATTTTTAGGCCAAACTGTTTACAAATAGCTTCTCTCAAATTTGTTGACAGACTTTTTGTGTGTTTCTTTCTTTCTGATAATAAAAATATGCCCTGGTTTTCATGTTTGATAACTACACACTGCATATACAGTTTACAATGTTATTTAATCTTCACTACACCTCCATAAAGCATTTCCACTGAGAATCTGAAATAGATATCAATTCAGACTTCAGCTAACATTGTTCAAGTGGTGTCATTTAAAACAAACTCTGGCAACGCTTCTTTGTGTTCAGAATATCAACGTGCAATCTGTAAACTTCAGTAGTGGTGAAATTTTACACTTTTTTAGTAAAATTTCTTTCATGGGGGAAGGAAGGAGTATGCATGCAGACATGGCCTTGTCTAAAAAAAATCCAGATAAACTGCTTTCAGTGACTATAATTCTTAAACAAATTAATAGATCTTTCCAATATGTTTTTCAGAAACAAGAAAAAGTATTTCTTACACACCTCTGCCTTACTGGACTATGAGACCACCAAAGAATACAGCGTGACCATTGTGGCAGTAGATTCTGGAAGCCCCAGTTTGTCCAGCAACAGCTCCCTGATGGTGCGAGTGGTCGATATAAATGATCATGCCCCAACCTTTGCTCAAAGTGTAGTTGAGGTCCACTTCGCTGAGAACAACTCACCTGGGGAAAGGGTGCTGACTGTGGTAGCTACTGATGCAGACAGTGGTAAGAACGCAGAGATTGCGTACTCTATAGATCCTGCCGGCAATGGACCCTTTTACATAGATTCAGATAACGGAGATATCCGTGCTACTGGAATCCTGGATCGTGAACAACGAGAAAGATATGAACTTCGAGTTATCGCCAAAGACAAGGGCACCCCACCTCTTCAAGGGTCAGCTACTGTTGTGGTTCAGGTGACAGATCGCAATGACAATGCTCCAAAGTTTGTTCAGGAAATCTTTACGTTCTACGTCAAAGAGAATTTGCTCGCTAATAGCCCAGTTGGCATGGTGACCGTCACAGATGCTGATGAAGGTGAAAATGCTGAACTTAGTCTTTTTGTGGAAATGGATGGAGTAGATGAGAAGAAGTTAGGGGAGAACGCTGAGGGGGAAGAGCAGCAAGAAGTGTTTTCTATTGAAAACAACACTGGAACCATCTTTTCTTCAGCTTCATTTGACCGTGAAAAGCTTTCCACTTACACCTTCCGTGTGAGGGCTGTAGATGGAGGGGAACCTCGTAGAACAGCTACCGCCACTGTGTCACTCTTTGTGACAGACGAAAATGACAACGCACCTTCAGTCACGTCTCCAGCCAACGAATCCTACACCCTCCTCCCGCCCGCCAGCAGCGCACGCACTATTGTCAGGACAGTAACGGCCATCGACTCAGACACCGGTCCAAATGCAGACCTCCGTTATGCTTTAGTGGGGGGAAATCCCTTCAGACTGTTTGAGATTGGCCACACCAATGGAGTCATCACCTTGGCAGAACCTCTGGAGCGGCGCCACAGGGGTCTCCACCGCCTTGTGGTTCGGGTTAACGACAGTGGGATCCCCTCGCTCTGTGCCACTGCCCTAGTTCATGTGTTCATCAATGAGAGCTTGGCCAACGCCACCATAGTTGATGCACAGGTAAAAGTCTCATCTTAATATGCCATTTTAAAATCAGCAGAATTAAAATATATTCAAATGAATGCAACCTAAAAAGGGACGTAACAGAAATAATGAATAGCACCGGTGTATTTGATGCCTACAAACTAGTATTGTTCTGCAGAGCTGGTAATGATGACCAGTAATTGCTGTGACGGTACAGCCTTTGATCCATTCAAATAATGGCCACACCGACAGCACAGTGGGGAAGACAATAATGACAACTGATTATAGCTATTGAAAGTGAACTGGTAGCAAGATCATTTTTATGATAGAATAAGAAAAGTGAACAATTTCCCCTTTACTGTGTTGTAATTTTCTGCCCATTTACTGAACAAGTAATTGCATCTATATTTGTACAACCTTTTCTTTTACTAAAGTATACATGGAGTGCTTCCATCTTAGTGGATGTTATTCTTTCTACCCATGCGGTCTTTGTCCAGCTTGCATTCTTATAATGACTGTGTTTAAAATAACTGTTATTACTGAAGTGCTCCTTTTTCTGGTACATTGAACTCAGGGCTCAGAGCATTAGGTGTGTGTGTGTGTGTGTCGGTGAGAGAGGGAGAATTATGGGTGAGTGTGTGATAGTGTACTGCAGAGAGAGATGGGTCTGTCCCAGATTTGTCCCTCTATTACGGGCTCAAGTAAAGTACGTTCATTTAGATAGTTCCTTTGGCCGAGCTGCTTCACTACAGGCCAGAATATCAATGACCTTTAAGAGTTTGTGTGTTATTCAGGACTAGTGGAGCATAAGAGAAGTCTAGAAGTCAGATCAACTGTACTCATAAGTTTTAAAACGCTGCTTAAAACTTTTTTAGACATAAATGCACACTTTAAAAATGATGACTCAGGCTCTTGTTTAGTGCCCTCTCTAAATTGTCTTGCTGGTGGAAAACAATTATCTTGAATACAACTAAATTTCAAATTATAGGACAAGAAAGGCAGCCCTATTATAATGGCCTGGTACACTAAAATTTCCGTACAATGCTGTTTTTAACCTAAAATCTTTCCAGTAAGTATGTGGCCTTTATCACAACACAGCCTTACAAGTTCACCCAGTCAGCTGTTATTGATTAACTGTGTATTCTGAGTCCAACAACATCAGCAAAAATACAGAACATTTGCAAATCTACACCAACTGAGCTAAATGAATGGACCGTACTCAGAAACATACCAGAAATACTTCCCTCAGCATGAGTTCAAATTTAGCTGCTTACAAATGTCTGCCTTTTCTGCTCTCATATTAATCAATTGAGGTCACGTGACACGTTTAAAATGCTCTGCAAAATCTCTGAATACAAGCAGCTAGTCACTTCATAAATGTCTGCTCTGTTCTAATTTGTATTGACTGATAATGGAATGGTCCCAGTGGCCTTGTGGTTACAGTGTTTGTTTAGAGACTTCTGAAGTCTGCTCAGGACATGTCTCAGATTGTCTTTGAAGCAAAGGTCTCCAGTTGTCTGTTTCTTAATGAAACGGGACATTACGAGTGAGCCTTCTGAGCCACCTGAAAACAAAGAAAAGGTCACCATGAAACAAGACACAAATATCACCAAGCGCCTCTCATGGTGCTACCCCAAAATGCTATAGCATCTGTAAACAAACCTTTGGTGGATTATATGCTTTCACCTTTTGTGTTGTCATTTATTAAAGAGGTTGTGGGCTTTTTTCAATAAAACGCAGGAAAAGTTGCAATAGAGTCTAAGCTTCCTCCAGGAAATCAAATAAGTGCTTAAGGAGGTACTGTGTGTACTTTACTCTAATTTACTCTAAGTGTGTAATGAAAAATGGTTACATAGGTTATTAAGTTATTACGTAGCCATTGTATGTAGTCTCATGGCAACCAGAATGCCCATGGTTTCATTTGCCCTTTAGGTTCTTGGTTACATCTTTCTGACCAACACAAAGATATGCCCGATGTTTTAAGAGGTAATAATAATTTTAACACCATGATTTTTAACAGAACAATTTTAACAGAATAAAGATAAGGTACTGCTATGTAAAACTTGAAATAATAACACTTTTTGGACAAGTGAAGCAGCACAAAAGGGGGAGTAATATTTAAATGTGGTCGTTAGTAAGAATGGTGTTACTTCAGAGCAGCATGAAAAGTACAAATTATACCATTAACTGTGTTTGTCTAAATGACCAGCTATATTGTATCCAACAATAAAGTGTAATATGTCCAAGTGGGTATAAAAACCATCTTTGATTACCATGTGCACCATCGAGTTTGATTGTCAGGAGGAACTTGGTGAAGTAATTGAGTAGAAGCCATTGAGGAGAGAATACCTCCATCACATAATGAAGTCAAACTGAGTAGTGGATGGATGCCAGGCGTAATTAGGGAAGGAAAACGGCTGCTACTGCTACAGCGCCGCAGTAGAAAATGACTCCAGTCTTTTCATTCCAGCAGTACTGGGTGAACCACATGTTGGGTAATTGCTGTAATGACAATGTGATGCTGTAGCCTTTGAGCATAAGGGGGAGCAATTCAAATTGGTGTTGGGGTTTTGTTTTTGTTTTGTTTTTTTATTATATTATATTTTATTATTTGGGGGGGGTATTATTTAATTTTTTACTAGTCTATTTAGTTAATTTTATTATTATTAATATCAGATGTCTTTATATGATTGTAAGCAAAACTGAAGATGTGCCAAAAGAAAATTATTTACATCGTCTTTGACCCAAAAAGGAAAAAAAAAAAGTGTTTTGTTGGCTGTGTTTGAAATCACTCCCTAAATCACTTCATACGACTCTGTGGTTGAATGAAACAAATTATAGCCACAGATTTCAACAATTCTGTAGCTATGTGTCTATTTCACCAAAGTCTCTCAACAAAGGTCAGCAGACATTTACAGAGACACCAGAGTCATGTGACTAACAGTGACAGAAGAAAAACAGTTGTGCAGTGTCCAAAACTCACTGAGTCAACCATAAAGTCCACTAAACAGGGCGGAATGGGTTTAGACATTGTCATTGTCTACTGTTATCTAACTGTGACTACAACCTTCCCACTTTCCTATTCCATTTAAATCATCTCACACAAGTAACAATGTATTGAACCACAATAGGAGTAAGATTTAGGGCCTACAAAGCTTGGGTCAATAGTGTGGTCCGGGGAAAACATCCGGCCGTGGTTAAAGCACTGGTTTGTGCAATGACATGTAGATAACTAAATCCACAGAGAGTAGAACAGATAGATGGTGGTGCGAAGGCTAGCCGGGACAAAGCTCAAGCTTCTGCATTGAAGATTCCACTGGGAGTTTTGGATGCGTCAGAGCAGTGCAGATAGTGGTGGAGGGGGTGCTGTACCTTTTCTATACCACTTATGTACACACCTGCACCTGTACAATGTACTGTTATACATAACCCGAGCACAGCAGTCTATATCTTGTGTTACA
Source organism: Rhyacichthys aspro (assembly GCA_036850595.1). Lineage (NCBI taxonomy): Eukaryota > Metazoa > Chordata > Actinopteri > Gobiiformes > Rhyacichthyidae > Rhyacichthys > Rhyacichthys aspro. Next base: position 9,468,359 of record CM072148.1, on the reverse strand, counting down.
TGTACAAGTCCACTGTAAACCTTGGACTTTGTGTCTCATATGAATGGAAGCAGCATTGGCTCCTACCTCTTTTTCTGTGCCTTTTACACACACAATACTGCAGACAGTGCAAGGATGTGCAAGGCAAGTGAGCTGCCCTGCAGAATAAGAATGGAAAAAGGAATACTGCAGGCAAAGGAAGAACAATGAGGCTGACGGGAGAGTGGAGCCAGGCAGAGAGGTCTTCTGCAGTAAAATGACAATAACAGACTTTATAGAACTAGCACATGTCACTTAAAACAATATAACTTAACCCAGAGATGGATGGCAATAAGACAATGAAGTCTAACACAGCCCTATTCTTAGCTTGGATAATGTAATAATCTGAGCTATAGCCTGCAGTATTACAAATGCTGCAATGTAGTAGTTCTTTTATTTAGTTTTTCCAAACCCTGGGAACGAAAATTGAACTCTCTTTTCACTCTGACTCTGTATCTTTTACCTATTCATTCCTGAAGCCTATTACATAGTGTGAAAGGGATTACATGACTATATAATAGCCAGACTTGACAGGTTAAAAGAATTGTCGTGTGGACCGTGAGATGCAGGGTCAGAGTCACCGAATGAGATGTCTGACAGCTCGTGCTCTGTGTGGGATTGTGTAGGTGCAAGTATATATATCTGTGTGTGAGTTGCTGTATAATGAACCTCCCTTGGTTTCTTTGTATTGATTAGCTATATTCATGTCCGTAACTTTGGCCTGTATTACTAGCAGGGCTCTACAGAACAGAACATTGTTGCCTCATTGTCTCCTGACATGCATGCTTCCATAACCAGTAATGGCCACGTTTGTACTTAAGGCATAACCCACTTTCTTGTAATGATCCTTTCATTAGTGAATAAGCTTCAAGCATGTGTGTGTCTGTTTGCATGCATAGACCCATCCCTCAATACATTTTAATATGCACTTCATTACTGTGAGTCTGCCCTGTAGAGAACTCCAAATATTTAAAAATGTGGTTGAATGAAATAACATGGGGTCATTTATACTGAATGAATGGATTTTTACCTGCAGCACAAGCACAGTTATGGACTCAAAAAATGCTGTGGACTTTTCTGGTTTAATCATGGTTTAGTTCTGGGTTAAGTCCATGTTTATTTCTTCTCTACTCCTGGCTCAGAATGAAAGTGGATGGGAATACAGAATAAAAAATAAATGATGCCATGGAGTCACATATTTGGAGTAGGCTAGTCACTATTTATCCATTCAAGTGTCCATGCAAAAAATCGTGATAGCAAATCCTTAACAAATGCTCGCCCACTCTGTCACTTACAATACCGACATTGTTCACAGATGAGACAGTGGATTGGTTTGTGTCCAGGACATAATGTTGTTGTCTGGCTTTTGTTTTGTTTTTTTAACGAACGTTTAGTTACTGTTCCTCCTACTTTTTCTCCACTTGCGCTGCCTTCACGATTTGGCTTCTTTTCCCTATTATTCATTTTAATCAGCTTTAAAGGGTCTAATCCGAGGCAGTGTGGCTGTACCGGTGCAGATGATTTGAGATCACAGACACAACTTGAAATGTTGCAACTGGGAAGCAAGAGCAATTATATATTTAGTGACACTCTATAAGTCTGGGAATAATAGAGGAGCTCCCCCACTAGCACACAGTGATGGCTTTAATTAAGTCGAAGATGCTGTTTGATGTCTTTTTGTGGCTCACACCCACTGCGTCATCTTTTACTGACTGATTTTCTCCCAACCTTTCTTTTTTCTATATCTGTCCTTTCCCAGGTGTCCAAAAGCTTAATGGCTCCTCTGTCCCTGGACATTGCAGGGGACCCAGACAGTGACCGTGCATTAGGAAAGCAGAGGCTCAGTGTAGCTATTGGTGTCCTGGCAGGGGCCGCAGCGGTCATTCTCGTCATCCTTCTTGTAGTCACAGCCCGACAGTGTGGAGCTCAGGGTAAGAATGGATATGAGGCAGGTAAGAAGGAGCCAGAGGAAGACTTCTTTAGCCCCCCTGGTTCTCAGCCACAGGGGGGCCGCAGCGGGGGTTCAGATCGTGGACGCAAACCTCGGCGGGACAAGCGGAACGGCAGTGGAGGTGGCACAGCTGCGGGTGGAGGGAAGTCAGACCGATCCCTATACAGCGGCATCGTCACTGTGAACGGGCTGCGACGCCATCCCAATGACGAAGATGAGGAGGATATGAGCAGCGCGAGCGAGCGCCTGGCGGCCCGTTACTGCGCTGTAGACGGTGACCCTGGCAGCCCTCGTATGGGAGGCGGGAGGAGGCATCAGTCCAGCCCAGACCTGGCCCGGCACTACAAATCCAGCTCACCTCTCCCGGCGGTCAACCTGCAGCCTCACTCCCCCCCAGCTGAAGGCAAGAAGCACCAGGCCGTCCAAGAACTGCCACCCTCCAACACCTTCGTGGGCAGCGGGGGCTGTGTGGGCAGCGCTGGCTCCAGCAGCAGCAGCAGTGGAGGCAGTGGCAACGCAGATGCAATGTCCCTGGGATCTGACCAGTGCTCAGAGTATGGCTGCCAGACTGGGAACAAGTACAGCAAACAGGTAAGAGCTCTTTTAGCCAGCGGGAGTCCTAGCCCATTTTTACTGCTGGGCCCATGTGTTAAAATAGACAAGATGTTCCACATTTTTTCCTGGTTGAAAAGCAAAAGCTCACACTTTTTTGTTGAAAAACCTTAATATGAGTCAGTAATACAAAATATAAAGCTTTTTATGTGTAATTTATGTAAGACCTCCTTTGTTTCCTCTATTCCACCAGGAACCAATCCCTGCTTCTGTTACTTAGGGATGAGTAATAGGATCTCAGAGAATATTATAGATAATTTTACATTTCACCATTAGAATTATTAAGGAATAACAATTTATTTTTTGCCTTTTGCCCTCAGTACATCATAGATAATATGTTGTTTACTGAATACATTGAAAAACTGACATGGAACCACTGTGAGAAGTGAAATAATCATTATGATGAGTTTGTCAGGTAGTGCTTCAAATTGATATTGATTTTGATTATTCTTCAGATAAGTTGCCAGCCCTGCTTCGCTGCACATACAGTATATTCTAATTCAACTCTCCTGTACTTAACTCCTCTGACAGTTTCTACCCTCCTGCTGCAGCTTCTTACATTTATATTCACACATCGGCTGACATACCATACCACGCTCCCCGTTGCTAACATCCCAACACGCATTTTATCTCCACAAAAGAGCTGTCACATGTGCTTAGATGTGTGTGTCCGTGTCATAGTCCCAAGCCTGTGAGTAGTGCGGCTACTGCTCCTGCTGGCAGACATGAGTCCTCTGTTTAGCACGATCTAATGCAGGGGACATGAGTCACCCCCCTGCTGAAGCTGAACAATATGTGAATGTGCATACCCACTTGAATCCTTTTTAGGCGCTGTGTATGTGTGTAAAATCCCCTAAGGAGTTTGGTTGAACAGAGTGAGTGGGCGAATAGTTGCCTCCGACTGAGTAAATGGTCATTTTGTGTCACTGTTTCACTTCTCAAGCTGTTGGTTGTCACTGATTTAGAATATATGGTTATTCTGTTATCAGGCGCATGTTTAATGAATGTTCGGGCTTTGGTGTTTGTTCAGTTAAAACGCCAAAGTCCTGCTGACAGATAAACACAGAGATGGTCACTCACTCCAAGGCTCAAATGCACCAACACATAGACACCATCTATCACTGTAGACACCCTGACGCAGCAGGGTCTCTCAAGTCCACAGGAGGGCTCCCAAGAGTGGTGTTTGAATGACAGCAAACCCTTCTTAAAGGCCCGGCGTCTCATTTTCTTGACAGACAGCTCCCCATTTATCCATCCCTTCGTTGGTGAAAAAGTGCTGATGTGGTCATTAAAACGGAAGGAGAGGAGCTTCTTAGGCTAATCAATTCATACATGGACTCTCTGATCCCTCCCAACACACACTGTCACACACACACGCAAACATACACACTCCAGAGGTTAATCCATTACGGAGTCAATCCTCTTAATCTGCCATTCTAAGGGAAAGAAAATGCTTACTGGGGGAGTTTGCTCTTCATGCTTACGTGCACTCAAAACATGCCAACGCACATACGAAGACACAGAGACACACATACTGACAGCGTAATGAATTATTGATCGCATGGGGTAATTAACTCCTCCGCGGCGTTTGAGAGCATGCCCCCTCCTCCACCTGAGCCCACCTCCAAAATCCCAGCCCATCATTCCCTATGCAGCCCTGAATAAAACTTTGGGTGCTCATGTGTGACTGTGGTGTCAGGATTTGTAAACTCGAACCGTGTGAGCAGGTTTGTGTCGGCGGGTGTCTGTCACTGCGCTTAAGGGACTGCTTATTTCACTATATATGAGTGCTGGGGAGAGATAGACTCCAGGAGTAATGGGTGGCGAGCAAGAGCCAAATGTAGGAACTGGGACGCTCACAGAATTTGGAATAGTGTGAGATCAGGAGTGGGAGAGAATTATAAGAGGTTAGGAGGGGAGACTGAGATGAGGGGAAGGAACTTTGAATTTCAAAGCTGCTTTACTGGGTCAGTGAAAACTACCCAAAAAAAAGTGTTGATCTAAAGTCAGCACACCATCAGACCAACTAGCCTGCTCTAAATTGGGAAAAATGAATTGGGGAAAAAAGCAGCTAATGAAAACTGGGCAACAGCAAGAAAGCACGAGAGAGCCAAGAGCATGTAGATAAAGAATCTCAGTCAACAGTGTAGGAGTGTTTTAAATCCAAATTGTTTGCAGAGGAGAGTAAGAAGAAGGAAAAGATAGGGATGGGTATGGATAGAGACCAGAGAGGGAATGATAGTGAGTGAGGGACACACTCTCAAGAGACTAAAAGAGAGATAAAAGGTTAGCCGAAGGGAGAGTAAAGATGTGTGTTAAGGCGTGTGTCACTTAAAAGACACTGTAATAAAATGGAAGATGAAAGGAAAAGATGTGGAATGTGTAACTAAGAGCAGCAGATCACTGACATCTATTCAATGCTGGAGACCATATAAATTGGCAGAGACTAAAATAATGGTTTTAGATAATATTCTGTATTTGTTTTTAGAGTGCTTTTTGAGCACATTTTCTAAAACGATATGCTTTATGTTGCCAGTGTTGTAATAATGGCACAAAGGAAGATGAGTTTCATTGTTTATGGCCTCTTCTTTTGTATTACTCTGTTATGTAGTTACATAGTTAGAACGAAAAGCACATTTTAGTTCATCTTTATTTATGCAGTTGCAATTTATAAAAGACCAATTGGAAAACTAAAAAAAACCCCATCAACTTAACAGAAATCTCATTAATCAGCAGAACAAATATGAAGAAATGCTCCATTAGTCCTCGGTCAAACAGGGCAGCCGTCTGCCGTAGAATAGAATCCAATTTTTAATGCTAGTATACAGCATATATCAATATCTAATGGATTTTTATTTTTAATTTATTTTCCCTTTATTTTACCAGGAAGTCCCTTGGGATAAAATCTCTTTTTCGAGGGAGACCTGGCCAAGAGGCGGACCAGCAGCAGTTATAAAAAGACAAACTAATATAATTCAAAAATGGATCTTATAAAAACATTTAAATGAATGGATGAATTCATTCATTGCTAGAATCATAAGCTTGATCTGACATATAACTTTATTAAAGCTTATCTATGTCTCCAAATACATAGCACCCAGAAAGACTTAAGTAAGAAAAGGTTGGTTTGTCCAGTCCAAGCCTATGGCCTTGAGAGGGGTTCAGAGTATTGGAGAAAGCTGGACTAAGTGCTTCTGACTGGAGGGAGGGAGCCCAGCAGAGTGAGTGGGAGAGGGAGTGAGTTCTGGTTTGGGCAGCAGCCAGAGAGTGAGAGTGGACCGCTGAGATGTGGGTCATCAGGATACCCGTTGGCATCAGGACACATTAATGATCACAGCAGTCACATGGCACTGCAGTCAATATGGGCAAAGTGGCCTCATTCTCCTCCCCTCTGCCATCTCTCCCAAACACACAACATCATTAAACTGCTTTTTCCTGTCTGCTGTCCTCAATCAACCACAAGGACATCTGCTTGAACTGAATTTTTGGTGGCCACCTGTTAATTGGAATTTGCAGACTTTTCTAGGTTAAACTTGGGTGTCCTTTCTTTTACTTGGAACCAGCTGTGATTCTCAGGTGTGAAAAGCTATTTAATTCATTCAGTTATTTTGTTGCGGGTCATGGGGGGATGAAGCCAATAACAGCTGCTTCGGGCGGTCTTACTGTGGACTGTCATTCATTCATAGATGGCAATTTAAATTCAATCAACCAATTTGCCTATACGTACACAAGGACTACACCCTTGGCAACAAAAATCATGCAATTCCCAATCTGAACATAAACAAATGCAAATCTGCTGCATTTTTGTACTATCTACACATCTGCGATTTCTGAAAAACATTACGTCTGGGTGAATTTTCAGTTTACTCAGCTGTCTCCAGTTATTTATTCAGTTACTCAGTTATTATTCTCTTTGCTGCAATATGTAACTTGCTTAATGCCCTGCAGTGCAACACAGTCCTCTTATACTCTTTGCTTTGCTTTGAGCTGCTTCTGTCAGCTCTCTTCTGTCACTTCTGATGCCATATGCGCGGGCTCAAATCTAAACGCCCCGCTGCTGCTACCTTTGCATCTTCTCTGCACCGCACTGACCTCTGGGAATGAAGCGACTCAGCATTTTCACTAGTGTGACTTCTTCTTTTACTGTAGTGAGCACTTTCTCTCTTTGGACCCAGTGCCTATGTGGGGGTGGATGAGAGCGCGGTGCCACAGCAACTCAATCGAACAGACACACACCCATTTCCACACACACGTTCAAAGCCTAATCAATGTCCTCTTAACAAGACAAAGACTGCAGTATATACAGGTGGGTTGACGCCGCAGTTTTTGGTGCATTGCTCGGTTTTACGACACACATTGAAGATCAGGTCAGCTGTCAGGTCTGTGTGTGCCGTTACAGTGTTTCTGACATTGCAAAGACAGGCAGACAGGGAATGGAGATGATTTCAGCGGTGAATAAGACTCATTCAGCCAGTCTTGTTCATCTAATTGGACTGTATGGACGGGCACAGTCGAAGAGATTAGGTCTACTGGATTATAAAATTGAAAAGCAGCTTTTCATTTCAACGAAATCCCCCCAGGATTAAATATGATGAGCGTCTGTCATAGACTCACAGTTACCACTCAGACGCACCACATGAACGCATCCGCACACACGCTTCCTGAGATAGCATGCTGAGCGCATTAGGGTCATAGAGGTGAAGGCACTGCCAAACCAGATACAAAACCCAGTCACCCCCTCCCTCTATTCCGCGGTGTCTCTTTGTTACACACAAACTGTAGCCAAGCCATGACCCCTTGTCATGATGATACCCCCTCCTTGATGTATTTATTAAAGCCAAGGCAAGTAGAGGCCACGCAGCTAGCCATATGCTCACAGGGCAGGTAGGTGGCGAAGTAAATGCGGAGTTGAGAAGGACAAGGTAACCAAAGCAGGGATCACCCAGCAGACCAGACTGAAAACTGATCTACTGACCTGGAGACAAAGAGCAGGGGGAGGGGGAGTGGCCATCAGAGAGGGAACGTGAGCCCAGAGAAGTACGAGACAGCGGGAGAGGTGAGGAGAGGAACACTTTAAATATTTACAGGAAAATGGATGCAGATGTGTGTTTATGTTAGATGATCTGCCCGTCTGTGGCCTCCAGCTCATGCATATCCAGGATCAATTGATTTTCCTCTTGACCAGAGTGATATGGATGTCTTCCATACTGTATGTGCGAGTTTCCACATGACATCTTTGTGTTAAATGCTATATGAACCTTGGATGTACTTTATTTTGAAGCCCCAAAATGCTCATTATTCATTTATACGAAATGAATAATGAGCTTGTGGACACTATATGACCACTGCACCAAAAGCTTAGGAAAATCGCATATTCTTTTATTGGCTTGAAGGTGTATTTGTCACAATCCAAAGGCATTAAAGTCAAACTAACCTCTATAAAACATGTCACAGTGATTGCACTTTATGTTTATATCATAAATGAAGCAGTCTGTTCTTGCTCTGAAGCACTTTGGTCCGCACTATCTGTGTCTAATGTCAAACATGGTTTTAGCTCTAGCTTTAATGAAATTAGCAGCCACATGAGCACTCTCAACTCAAGGTCCACTATCTAAATTTTTTATTACTGTTAACTATATTTCACAGTCTCCTTTGGCTGCACGAGTTTGATCATGTTACTGAAATATGCAACCTTATTACAAGACCTGTGCGTCATGTAATAAAAGCGGGTGATTAGTTGAGCAAGGGGGTTGTGTAATGATTTATTGGGTTCTTCCGTGGTCAGTGCCCTACCCTTTTACTGATGTCTGCATGGAAATCAGTGCTGTAGTGTTTTGCATAATCTTGTTGCAGACAGAATACTTGCAAAACTGAGTCAAGAGCTAGTTTTAACAAAATGTGAAAGAAGTAATAATACAATGTTTTTGGAGCGTCTGAACTACATTCATCGTCAAAACAGCTGATGGAATTTGAAACTGAGAAAAGCAGTGAGCAATGTCACCTTGCTTTAACTACGTGAAATATGTGGCTCAAATCAGCCACCGATGTAGACTAGATCTCAATAATAGGATTTCAAAAGTAACATGTATAAAGTGACTTACTGAAGTGAGAACAGTTTAATGATCAGGACACAAACATTAGATATTCAGTTTGTGTGGCTGTGACCGTATGTCTGTATACAGACTGCAGACCAAATCCATTACACAAGAGACTGTGTGACTTTTAAGGAGCTATTAGAAACCCATTAATCCAACAAACAGACACAAATCAGAGCATAAAGACATTATCTTATTATAAATAATCTTAGGCTCTGCCACACACAGAGAAGACAGCTAAGAGTCAGATATGACAATAAAGAGTAGAAATATTTAGGATAAGGATATTTGATCATTTGTCATTAAAGAGAGCACAAGGAGGGTCATCAGTGATTTGAACTGTGATGTTATTTTTCATCCCATCTGAGCAAACGTGTGAATATATCTGAAAAGTGGCTAAGGACAAGACCCACCTGAAGAACTGCATCACAAGTTCAAGCAGTTAGTCCTGAAGATCAGATGTGTTTAGGACAAAAGTCACTGAAAACCATTGTATTTGAACATACATCAAGCAATGTTCTAGCACACTGAACATAGCTTTAGCTTGCATCCGATGTTGTGTGATCCCAGTACAGCAGCACAGTGAATGTGAGACAAAGCAAAGAGAAAATTGGGCGAAAAATAGAGATTGTAAAAGGTTGGAAAATAGAAATGGTCTCTTTCTTCACACATCAAGGTCACCCAGAGCTCATTTGTGATTGGAAGTCCCCTGTCTCTCTGTCTGTCTCTCCTGGCTGTTTACCACAAATGATAACACACTGGCCGAGCGGCTGATAATGTTACAGTGTTAACAACTCTTCCTTTGAGTCTTTGTTTCAAGCTCACTGTGAAAAGGCAGGAATGTGGGAATGTCTTACCCATACACACACGCTCCAACAAGCTGAGGCAGGGACTCACACCACAGCTTCTGTCAGACGCGTGACTTTAACCAATGAAACACTCCAGTGTGTATTTAATGGCACATAATTATCCTCACAGACCATTATGCATATACCACATACACTTTTGCCATGAGCGCACAAACTCTAATAACAATATGGTGGCAGGAAAGTTTTCTAGCTGTTACATCAGTTTCTTTTTTCCATCCCATTTGGATTGTATCACATGCGCAGGCCTGAGCACACACTGTTTCCTAGCATCACACATATCCATAGTCGCTTACAAGCACCCTCACACTACTCCTCTTGCAGACACACAAAGGCGTAGATAGCAAGCCCCTCGCTGAGATGCATCCTTTTATTTCTTCTTGAAGACTGCTCTGTGTTGTACAGCTCTGCGTTTTGCTCATCGTGCCTTGCAGCATTACCTTAATGACTGTCTGTGGGTTGAGCAATTTCACCCAATATTGCTAAACAAAAGCACTCTTTGCCACACTAGACAGGGTTGTAGACAGCTTAGTAGCCCAGTGACTGGTTTCATCCACCTACACGAAAGAATCTTCAGTGCATTAACTGGTATTGAGTTTGGTTGAATTTAATTGACTCGAATGGATTTTGGATTTGAATTGAAATAGACTCGGCTCATTTGAATAATTCAAAGTTTGTGAAATTCAGTTCAATTCAGTAGGAATAAGGGCAACTCAGGTGATTTAGATGTGTTTACCTTGCACAATAATATAATCTCACTGAGCAGATTAGATTTTTAATGAAGTCAGATTGACACGGTGTATTTGCTTCATCTCATTAAAGAAGTGCTGAAAGAGAGGTTTTGTACTAATACAAATGAACTTAGAAACCTTATGTGTTATGTTATGCTGGCAAGGTAATTTCAGAATTTGTATTTGGGGCTTGGGGCTTTTTGTTTTTACGGTTGACGGTATGTCCAAGATCTGAATGTGTTGTATACTGAGATGCCAGCACACTCTATAGGTGCAATCCCAGGCAGCCTTTTAAATCCTTTTATACCATTAGATGCAGTGGTCTGCTCCAAGTGCTCTCAGGAAGGATAAATAAGAGGTTTGTCAGTGGTTCTTTTAGAATGTCTTGTCATTAGTGTGAGTCGTGGGAGTTCTGCGAATGCTGCGTTAACAATGTGTGAAGACAGCCAATTCTCACACAAATCTACCATCAGCTGTTAAAATAGATTATTATCAAAATAATCTGTAATGCCTTCAGGTATACCATGCATGCAAATGAGTTAAGGTCTTTGACACTGTTCATCTTGTAACAGCTGTCCCACTATCATAGCTGTCAGACTCTTCTATAAGAAAATTCATTAGTGACGGCTTGAATAGCCTGCCCTCTCTGTTAATAGACTTTGTGGCTGCAAGGCCCCATGTGCCAAATGGAGTTTGCAGGTAGAATACATAAATGTACAAACTCACACCACCCAAACGACAAAAGTGCAAAACTATTTTGGAGCACATTGTTATGGAAGATTGGATTTCCCATAGACCATTTCCCTTACACTGTCTGCTTCTGAAATCATTACTTTGTAACTCATCCAATAAATAAGCATCTTTTTCCAACACGCCTTCCCGATGTCTGTCTGCCCTCACTCCCCGCCACGCCAGCATCAGACAAACACACTCACTCACACACTTCTTCGTCTGTCTTGCCACTGATTGATCTCTCTGTTCTCCCTAAGTGGTTTCATCCCTTTTCATCATTCTCCATCTGGATCCATCTTTTAAAAATATAGTTCTTTAATGGCTCCATACTTTTTTTTCAAATAACTTCCATCAATTTCACAAATAGCTGTTAACCACCCTCTTACATTTTTCTTTTACTTAAATCCAACTCAGCTTTAATCTTTACTTTGTATTTTCCTGATTGGATAAAGATTAGGCATGCTCCCAAGAAACAAGCCTAAGGTGTGAATATTTGTACTTATGCAATATGGTTTATGCATTTTTGCTACGGGCAAAAGAAAGCCCATTTCTCTCCCGATATCAGCTTATTAGATCTTGTGTGTGAGTGTGAAAGACTGGCCCTGGTAGTGTTGTAGTCCAAAGCCAATGTTTTTGCCCTGGGCTAAATGTAGCCATCTGTTTTAGGATTGTTGGTGGAAGATAGATAAATCCAAAGATCAAGATGGAGATAGAGGGAAAAAGGGAAGAAAAGGAGCCAGAAAATGTGGGGAAGAGAGGAAAGAAGTTCCTGGTCAGTAGATATAGATACAGTGGGTAGAGAAGGAGGAGGTGGTGGGGGGTTGTGCAGTTGTGAGAATTGGGTAGGGAGATGAAGGAAAAAGACGACTGGGAGGAAAAAGGCAATGCTTCAGTGAGTGGTAAGAGATGTAACGCTACAAAATGTGAAGCGTTCTTAGGTATTGCCTAGGGGTGAGAAGCTGGCGGAGAAGGTAGAGGAAGGAATGAAAGGCTAGAAATGAGGTATGTGGGTCTAGGGTTAGGAGGAGACAGAGAGAAGGGGAAGCCAAGGGGAGGGGGGCTTCACTCAGCAAAGCTAACTCTGTATCTACAGGCTATTTTGGTGTGTGTATGTGCAAGAAGAAGAGCTTCCTACCTGCCCTATCCAAAGTTACATAAATGTGAGTGGGCAGCCCTCTGCCTCAAGCATTGCTCTATATATTTTAGCACTGACCCAGGCACCTCTTAGTTAATTTTTGCATGTATATATGCATCATATGTGTACACATGAAAGGACTCAAGTACTCAGGCTGCTCAGAACATTAAGTATGAATATTTGTGCGAAATGACAATGGAGAAGAAAGTGAAAGGAATGACAAGAGCATGACTGTGGCATCCACGCGGCCAGCTACACAGACCCAGCCTACACCTCCTTATGTGCCCTCTGTTAGTCATTTGTGAGCTGCACCCAACACAAAAAAGATGTAAAACAGGCAACTAGAAAGCACAGAAAACTGCATGACTACAGAGACAACCAAAACAAAGAAAGTTTTTCATGAACTGCACTTTAAATCAATGCCCGCCTCTTGGTATTACTCAGTAATTGTGCAGCATTACAGTAAAGGGCTCCCTTAATGGGTCAGCAGTGTGCAGGTACAAGTCAGATATGCATTATTTAAGGGGCTCTGTTCTCCCATTTCACCAATACAGATATTACAAACATATCAACTTAACCGCTAGAGCAAAAAGAGAAACAAACCAACACTTTTATTGAATGTTATTCAGTTCCACAAACATAAACAGCAGTACATAAACAAGACGTAATCAAAGTCATGCAAATTTATCTGCAAATTAGAGCCCCAAACAGGTTTCCATGGGGATGAAATGGCAACCACTAATTGGCTGCATAAAAGGAGGCTCACATCTGAGCCAACAACCTGAGATGGCTTGGAAAATATACATTTGGGTGAATAATATACACACCTGTGTGCACAGAGTAAATGAGGATCAGAGACGGTTTATGCATGGCCGGGAGAGTCACACTCAGTGTCGTGGTAAGATGAGAAGCAGAGACAGAGTGTGTAGACACAGATAGGGTGCATTGTCAAGCACACACACACGTGCGTTCATTGACCGGTCAGTCTCTTTTAAAAGCGTGAATAAAGCTTTGGTCGCAGTGTCGTGTTAACATGAAAGCTTTCACAGCTTTTAAAGAGAGCAGGCTTTGATTAGAATTTGATGTGCCAGAGTGTTTCTTAATGCTGGCCTTTGCTGACGACAGCCCTTTTAAATCCAGCAGAGCCGTCACAGGGAGCCTTCCGTCAAAAATATGTTGAATCAACTATTTCACCTCTACATGCTCTCTGTGGGTTTCTCTTTTTTTTACTTTTCTTTTTTCAAGGCAGAAGTCAAACATGCTCACCAAGCTCAGCCACATTCAAGTCGATCTCAACCGCAAAGAGGCGGAGGCATAAGAGTAGAGGGATGATCAAACACTGAACCTTAAATTATTGACTGAAGAACTACTAATTACATATCAAAGAAACTGGTGTGATTTTTATTTGGCTCAAATAGCTTGAATGGTTAATGCATGAAAAAAAAATGGCTGTGTGTGACTTAAACAAAGTGATGGTTCTCTAAAATGGCGTGATTATAAATTCATTTTCTTGTGTCGGCATGATCTTCACAAATCAGTGCAAAATAGAGGGTATTTTCAGATTGAATGAACTGGTTATGCAAACATTATTAAAACATTAAAGTTGTTTTAATTTTTCTTTTTTTCAGTCAGTGAACAATTTTGGGAGAAAAACACTCAGTTTATTCAAATGTGTTTCGTTTGGTTGTTTGGCCATTCTTCTTCAAACACACACGTAGACAGTCACCAAACAATCAACTGACAAAAGAGAAATGCTGGCTGTCCTAAAGTATAGTTTATATTGCAAAATTCATTAATAAAAGTCATTTAAAATATGTTCATATTGTTCATTGAGTCTTATCTCAAAGAAACTGTCAAAAAATAATTGTCATCTTAAACAATGTTCACTTTTTTCTTTGAGGAAAATGAAACAACAAGGATCAAGTCATTATTCATGAAAGGCTTTGCTCATTAATCTGTTGTCAGAATGAGCTATGGTTTCTGTCCTGAAACATTTTGAATCATTTTGTATTACTTTGTGTTTTTAATTCCTTTAACTAGCCTGCTGCTTCTCAGTTCCCTGCAGCACTGTTTAACCCAGATGGACGCCTAAGATCTGGTGAAAAAGCATATTCTTGATCTTTAAACGTGAACTTGTGTTGTAGCTCACGTGAGTATTGGTGTCTAAACTTGTGGTTTTAGTCTGCAACATGTTTTAAATTGCACATTAACTTTACAAAGTTAGCATATATACATTTTTTTAACCGCTGTAGTATAATAATCTGTCCGCCTCCACTGCAAAGACTGAGCTCTCTGAATCTCTGCTGGTTATAACTTCATTGAAGTCGTCTCTTAACCCTAATACCCAGGCAGCATTTTCAAAGGGGATGGCGAAAATGAAGCCAGTGCTCTGTATTTGGTTGAAGTGCAGTGTGAGGTTATCGATGTGAACGGATTGGAGTCTCCCCTGCTTTCTCATTAACTCTCCTTCTTCCTTCTCCTTCCGCTCAATGGCCCAACTCTGCTCTCAGTCTCTGGTGTATCGACTAGCACACACACACACACAAATACAAGAAGTCTGTTTGCATACCAAAAGCATACTTCATAGCTCAAAGAAAACGAAAGCCGCATTAATTATACAGTCTCACACATACGCTGACACACGCGTTGGAAGGAGTGAGCGTCAAACTAGATGTTTTATGTTTCTCCTCTGCGTCAAAAGAGAATGATAGAGTCTCAGCGACAGGGAGGGGGCCAATAAGCAACGCAGACAGAAAGAGTGCACTGTCTCCACTCTTTAATGTGTGCGTCTCTGTTTACGTGTGCTCGTGTACGTGCGTGTGTCGTCTGCCCAGTATAACGCCCCCTCTGTGTCCTCCGAGCTACTCTCTGTCACTCACACACACTGAGACTATTGTCAGGACATTGGGGCTGAGGAGCCTCGAGACATTTGTGTGCTACTGTGTCTGACGCAGGGTCGATAGGGCTGCGGTGAGGTCCCGTACTTTCATGCAGAGGTACCACATTACCATTTTCCATTAGTGTACAGCGGCCACTGAATGAAAGCCCAGAGTCATGGACAGTGATAGAATAGTGACTGATGAGAAGATTTTTTTTTTTTTTTTTACTCCACTTTGGGGGCATTTAACTGATTCAGAGCTTGCTCATCTGTCACTGACTTAGTCCATTTTTAATGTTTTTTTTAGCATAAGAGTAGCTAAATTAGTCTAACCCTACTCTTTTAGAAGGCTTTGGACAACTTTGCAACCTTACCGGTCCAATGTGTTCACATATAAATAAGAATACAATGCCCCATTACTGCTTCCATGCGCCTTCATAGAGCATTTACCAACATGTTAATACTCATCAGCGTCCCTTTTGAAATTGTCACAGCGCTTGTGCATCAAAAGCTTATGCGTACCTGTTTGTCTGGTGTGACAGCACATTAGCCGCAGCTATCTTTAACCTTGTGAAGTGACTGACACTGATTCTAAACTGACAGGACGGATTTCGGTTCGGTGTGGCGCTCTGCCGTGTCAACCTCCGTCAACTCATCCCATCAGGAGCGCGGGGCACAAAAGGGGGACGAGGGGCGAATGTGTGAGACAGACACACAGACTGACGGATGGGGAAAACAGGAAGGAGGAAGCGGGATCAGATATGACAAATAGAGAGGATGGGATTCAGAAAGAGGAGAAAGTGTACAGGATGTGGAGAAAACACAGAGGGCTGGGGGAGGGGGGCCTGAGCGATAGAGACCTTGCTCTTGTATCCGGATGTCTCTGAGGTACTTTATTGACTCTGTCTATTGTTCACAGCAGCACTCCTAATCACTCTCAACAGGGAGGTTGTGTTTGTGCTTGAGTGTGTGTGTTTCTGTCCACTGGCCTTGTGTGGACAGCTACATATCTTTAGCCCTGCTTTCACATTTACAGTTTCATACACTGGCCCCAACAGTGAAGGCATTGTTCAATCTTCTCTGGTCAACCTTAATGGACAATAGCAGTGGGTGGGAAAGGCTGTTCCTAACACACATCTTATTAGTATAATGCTTCTCACACACAGACACAGAATGGACTGTAAATGTCATCTAAATAGCAACATACATATGCATGCTTAGGCATGCACACAGAAGGCCAGTTGTGCACCACCATCCTGTTTGCATCCTCCTTAACAATGGATGCTGTCATGGATATTATAAGAGATGACTGTTTTAGAGACAGGCCGTGGAAAGTGATGCCCAGTACACACAAACACACACAAAACCACTAATCCAAGTCATGGGCATTTGTCCGGTAAGCTTTACATCTCACTCTATGAGCTTTTGTTCCTGTTTTATTCCAACCCTATAGACCGTAATGGTCACACAAAAGGATAAACACTTCAAAAGCCCAACACAGTGAATAGAGTCAGTGATTTTCAGCGTGTATCTGCAGGGTAGGGAGCCCAGATGGAGACAAAGAAAAGGGAGAAATCATGATGCCAGTGGACAGCTTGATGGTAACAAAGCTGTAGTGAAGGCAATGCAGTGGAGCCGCAATCAGTGGAGCACACTGTCTTTTTTCTGTTTATACAAATACACAACTGTTACATTCCCCTAAATAAACACACTTTGTAGTTATTATAATCATTATGTGCCATACAGCGCATCTTTAATTGCTTCCAGTAAAGAAAAAGTGATTAACTGCCTTGGAGCATTAGCAAATTACATTCATACATTGTTCTAACAGTTTATCAGGACAGCATGCCAGCCAGACAATGTGTCAGGCAGTTCCCGTGCTGACCAGTGGGGGGCCGGCTGCAGACTGCAGCAGTGGGTAGAAGAGAAGTAGAGAGGGAGAAGGACCGCATAGTGCCGATCAGATGACCTCGCTGCTGCAGTTAATGTTCTCTGGCACTCAGACACAAGGCTAAGACTCTCGCTCATACCGCGGGGCTGCTGTACGACAAGCTATTGTGCTAGTGTGGCTGTCATCAAAGGTGTGCCGTGGTGTTTGTGTGCACACGTGGGTGTATGCAGTAGGGGAATGAGGGGGAGAAAGAGGAAGGGAAGGGGCTGGTGTTGATGGAAGAGCATGACAGAGGAGGGCCATGTCACTAAAGCAGTGCTCACTCTATGCACTTTTTTTCCTCGTTGTCTTTCCGCTTGACTCTTTGTCCCGCAGTCTTACCCCATTCTTTTACTTGCCCCCCCTCAACACACACACCCTTGCTTTCCTTGTATCCACTGCTGCAGCACTTGCCCCCCTTTCCCTCTTTACCTCATGCCCCTCTCCATCCGTCCCTCCCTTTCTCCTGTTCTCCCCGGTTCTCCCTCACTCGCTCTCTCTGCAGTGCAGCACAGTGATTATCATTCCTCTCACAGAGTCAGGCCTGATAGTCAGATACTGCTGAGCAGCCTTCTACATCACCTGCTTCTGGAGGGAGCAGCACAGGGGAAGAAAGAGGCAGGGGATGGAGAGGAAGGACGAGAAGGAGTGGATGGCAGAGAGATGGAGATGAAAAGAGAAGGGGAGTGAGGGTAGAAAATGAGAGGTGACTAAATGTGTGAGGAATATTGAGAGGGAAGATTGCTCTGACTGCAGAGGAGGTCCCACTGCAACATACATGCTGCATAGTTATAAATGTGTTGGTGTGTACCTGCATTACAGCAGCTGTGTGTATTTACCCTACTGACATGAAGCACACACATTACAGCACAACTGAGGTAGTTTGCCTCACCAGTATCGTTTGAATGTATATGTCCAATTGACAACAAAGTGAATGAGAGAGCAACTTCAATGGAAGCTTTTGTACAGCGTAGACGCTTTCTGACAGAGGCTTGTACGTGTCACACAAAGCACATGGCAGGGTGAGAAGAGATTAGTAAAATGAAAACTAATTCCACATGGCTAATTTGCATAGATCAATATGAGACAAACATTACACATTACACAAAAGTCATTCATGTTTTCTTTAAAATAGAGCCACTTGGACACAAATGTCATTACTTCACATAAAGTAAGAAGATAACCCCAAATTTACCAACATGTCTACTCTATTGTAAAATGAAGTCACATTGTTAGGTATGTGTAGTAAATGTGTTAAACCACCCAAACCTATTTTCTGTTTGTGTTTCAACATGACACAGCGTGACATTGTGGCTCCCTGAACTCTCTTCTGTAGAGGTGGGTTGCTGCTTGTTCTCAGTGCCTCTATGTCCCAGAGTGGTTCCCTGGGGCCAAATCATTCACACATGCTGCAAAAGTACCATACAAAAAAAGATGATGAAAAAGCAGTTTAAAAGAGCTTTACTGTGTGAGGAATATTGAGAGGATGGATTGTTCTTTCTGCAGAGGTGATCCCATTGCAACAGACACACTGCATAGTTATAAATGTGCGTTTGTGTGCACATGCAACAGTGAGCACACACAGGCAGGTGTGCCTAATGTGTGTATTTACGCTATACACATTGAAGCAAAGCTCCTTGGCTCATCAACATCTGCTGAAGAAATGCTTTTCATATTGCTTCATCATGCCGAGTTTCAACCTGCTCTCAACCATTTTCTGCATTCTATGAATACCACAATGTCTCCACAAACGCTGCTGCTTGTCTCTTCCTTTCAACTTCTCACTGTCTGCGGCCATGCAAACTTAACACATCTGTCTTTTGTCTTTTCACAACACGTCACAGATGCTAATCCACCTTGTGCCTTCTGGGTCCCTCTCATTCTTTCCTTTTTTATCCCTCGTCTGTCCGTGTCCCGCCGCACTGTCTCCTGAGACACGTCTTTACCTGTCTACCTGACCCACAAAGCACATTGAGTCAACAGGATGTGTGCTCTTCTCCGCGTATAGCCTAAAGAAAGGCATATTCTGATGCACACATCAGCTACATCACAAGGTCTTGAAAGTAGTTTTAGATCACTTCTATATTTAAATAACCAGTGTAAATATATCTTCGTCAAATGAATTGTTAACATGTCTGTCATGTTCACAGAGCCCCAGTGAGATGCTTTCTGTCAGCAGATTTCACTTTTTTCCCCCTCGCTCCTACTCAACAGTTGAAAGCAAAAAATCGCGTTGGCAATGGAGGGTTGCAGTAAATGTAGCCCAAGAGTACAGATATTTGAGCAATATTTAAGTCAAACTTAATCTTTTAACCTCTGGCACTGTAAAAGCTGTTGAAAAAAGTGATAAAGGAGTATGTTTAAAATACAGTTATTATACCAGCTTTTATAAATGAGATTAAAAAAAACAAAACACCTTAAATTCTTGTGATATTTCACAAGCAATTTTCACACTTTAGGTGCTGTTAAGAAATTGAAAAGATATAATTAGGCATCTGGAGTATAGTTTCTCAATTGTACAAACTTACACAGTCACAAATGCTGAATTTATTAATATTTATTTATAAGTCAATTAATAGTTATCCATTCAGTAGCTGTGAAGTACTTTTGATTTATTCATGCTGGTTGAGGGATGTCACTGTGCTCTGAATGCTTATTTCCAGTGGCTCTTTAAACAGGGAGCTAATACTGCTTTATCTTGTACATTTAAGGAAAGTTCATGGAAATTCTGAAATTTAAAATGTTATGCATTTCCAATGACAAATATTCGCAAAACACTGATCCCTTTTATACAGTTACACACCTAAATTAGAATTCCTTTAACCTGAGATCTGCACAAAGCCAGTACCATTTCAGTATCACTAAACTTACTCCCTTTTGCCTTATATTCCACTGTTCTCTTCTGATTTTAAGTAAGTGCACGCATACACTGGGAAGCTTTAGCACAAGACGATTTTCAAAACAAGCAGCTAAGATAAAGGTCATCCTGACTGATCAGTTTGCAGGATAGAAAGCCAAGCCGGTAAACGAGGTGTCAACATAAGCATATTCACTTTCAGTGTGTGTTTTCATAGCAAGCTGCTGTATCACCTTTCATTTTCTGCACCGTTATAGCTGTTGCACGAGACGTTTATCAGGTCAATAATTTTTAGCAAGCGATCATATTATGAGAAACATTTATTTGACCATTGTGTCTAAAAATACGGGCATTTGACTAGTATTGGCGTTGCTTTAAATAACTTCCATTCACTGAGAAGAAAGCATTACTTCCTCATAGCTCCAGCAAGACTATACAGTTGCTTTTCTTCTTTACCGTGAAGGTGATGAGGTCACTCTTGCCCCCATCGGCTAAAGCACTTAACACCTAATTAATGTTTTGCAACTTTTATTAAGCCACGGAGGTCACATGAATGTCATTGTTACAGCATTTTTGTGTCTGCAAACGTTAAATCACAAGTGAAGGACAACTGACACAGGAAATTTGCACGCAAAAGTACACCCCTCAATCATCATTAGGAAAATTTGGGGTGTCTGGAGAGAGCGATTACAAACAAGATGTCAGGTGTCCGCTTGATTGATGCTCGTCCCATAAACCCATCCTCGTCCTAGTTTTACCTGTTCCAATGCAGCGTGCAGGGAATGTTTGGCTTTTTAAAATGGACACTCACTATTTTGGGTGAGCCATGCAGGTGGAGACCAGTGTGGAGTCAGACCAGCTAACAGCAGCACTGCTTAAGTATATTTCCAAAATGTTAGCAATGTCACATCCTCCATTATTTCAAGTCATTAGAATCTACAAATTTGCTCCGCCACAGTCTGTTACATTTTTAATAAACAAGGAAAGAGGGAAAGAGAAAAACACATCCTTTATGAGCTAAGAGCTGCTTATTTCTAATGTAATTATAGAACAGCATTAAATTATGAATTTAGCATTATCCACAGAGCACATCGGGGCCTAAAATATGCAGCGATATTGATCTTAGTAATATTGTTATTAGACTTAAGTGAATCCTATCAGTCCAATTAGTCAAGATAGATTTGGATTCAAATTATTCGCTTTTGTATATTAGAGCAGTGTTATTTATTTGTATTTTTTTTAGATTCAGGGGTGGAGGAAGTACTCAATTTAGAACATCTAGAATTGTACTCAAGTAAAAGTATCATATTAAAATAATTACTTAAGTAAAAGTATAGAAGTATTTGCTTTTAAATGTATATGTACATAATTTAGAGTATAAAAGTCAAAGTATTTGTCTTAGCTGTAACAAAAAAATCAATATAAAATTGAATTATTTATTTCATAAAAAAGGTTGGTTGAATATTAATTAAGAAGGATTAAAAGCTCATTAATAGCAGAGTCACATGAAGGACTGTATATTTGTAGCTCAACAGAACATCAGTGAAAGTGTTATTCCTTAAAGTATTGATCCATGTATGTCCAAGAACTAAGAACACACAGAGTTTTTGATAAGATCCTCAGCCGCAGTGCTTAATAATGTTTCCATTGCGATTTGTAATGATGCATGTTATGGTGAGAAACTGTGTGCATCCTCCACATGGCTCCACACACGGAGGGCTTTGGCATGTTCAGAGCATCCTTTATAACTTAGGTGGCTAAAGATCTTATTAAATCATTATGTTACTAATTAAGGTGAAGTTTGCCTGTATGTGTCTGTTCAATAGTTTGACAGGTCAGAGAGAGCGCATTTACAACAATTTACAAATTTACTTGACTTACTTGTAAAGCCATGTAAAAATGTAGTGAAGTAGAAAGAACAGATATTTGCTCTAAAATGTAGGGCAGTAAACGTAAAAAGTACCCTCTTTTAAGTCAGATACTTGAAAATTTCACTTTGTTACATCCCACCACTGATTAGATTACACGTGGTTGTCAATCCGTGCATCAACTGGTAGAAATACATGCTCATCTTCAGCTTTAATAGAAGACTCTGTAGAAAATTGACACCTTTTCTCTAAGACTTCCTAAATGAAGGGTTTGATGTGTATGTTTAAAAGTAAACGAATTCAATGTGTAGCATAAAAGGTGGGTCCAGTGCAACATATAAATAAAAGATCAAGATTACACACTGACTCTGACTTTACATGAAGATTTCCACAAATGAGAATGAGCACAGTGCCAAAGGGAAATGTAGCTATATACCTTAAACTATATCTGTAGTTTTGGTTAATTCATAATGTACAGGAAGTAGCGGCCCATAGACAAACATGCTCCTATCCTGATGTGGGCACGAGTGCACGCACAGTGAGAAGTACAGATGCTGCACACACAAACACATGTGTTGAATATTCAGACACATGTAACGAGAAGAGAGGGAGACTGTTAATTAACTAGAGCTCGTTAATTCTCTTTGAACCGACAGCGAGGAGGTTTACACACTAATTACCTTGATGACTGAGCCAACCTGTGCACGCAGTCACACACACACACGGTCACACCGCGCTGCCACTACACGTCTTGCTGGCTTTGACTCTCTCACACACGTGCGCAGCCATAAAACACAAACATAAAGGTGTGAAATCTCTCTCATAAACATAAGCACTCGTACGCTCTGCCTCACGCTCGCGCCCTAAAATGAAAGCTTATATTAGGTAGGTTTCTCCGGAAGGATTCAGACGCTTACGTTTATTTTGAGTTCAGCCTCCTCGTGTTTGAAGCACACAAACCTGCCATAAAATGTTCCGTCTTGACAGTAGGAATAGTAGAGCAATAGACTGTGACAAGAGATCACAATGGGCCTGTGAAGATATGGAAGCTGGCAGGCAGTTTATGGAGCCTGAAATAATTACCTTATTTTTTTTTTTTTAAAAGGTCAGGCTTCTGTTCCTAAATGTCTCGGTCTAGTTTTGTTCTCAGTTTCATCTGATCTGACTTGTTCTGGGTGAGTGTTAGTGACATTGCCAGAGCTGCTGATTGCTCAAAATGTTGCATCAGTGTTTCGGAGAGTAGTTCATCTCCAATGTGATTGTATAAGTTGTGAAAGATTTGACTTTTACACAGTTTTAACAAAAAAAAGTGTAAGATGGTTGATCATACTGGTCAATAATCTACATATTGATCACCAGGAAAGTAGAAAATAGTAATGAGTTGTTGTCCTTTTTCTTCTGTATGAGATTTCCAGTCTTCTGTCTTTGGTTTTTCTGTTTGAATCACACATGCACACATCATCCAGAAATAACAACTAAAATAATAGCTTCCATACTGTATCCCGCTTTACTGTATTTGTTCCACACACATACACAAAACACTCATACGCCCACTCAAATGCACTTATGCTACCGTGCCGATGACTGAAGCTCCCATGTCAGTATTGAACTGTAATGGTCCGTGTCAGATTAAGGGGAAGGTTTTTTATGTCCTCCGTCAAACTCAATTAATATTCCGTCAGGCGTGAATTCATAGGCCACACTGGACCTCAGCCAATTCAACCGTGTGGGTGTTGGCAACTCTGCGTAAGTCGTCATGTGTGAACGTATCTCAGCATTCAGCAGATATTTAGAATACTTAGTAATCGATCCTAATTGCAACAGCTCAAGCAAATAATAGGAAGCTCGTTTGCGCACGCACACAGGAACAAACAAGCACACGTGAATCAAATGGAAGGCATCAATGAGAGCTGAAAAAAAGAACGAAAATATGAGGTTATGAGGACAGAAAACAGGCAACCTTAAAAGCATAATAAAAATATTCTGACATTTTAAAAAAAACTAGAAAATGTAGACATGTAAATAAAATATTAGGTGTTTATAGTATTTGACAGAAAAATACTGACAAAATTGTGTGATTATCAGATTTTGTATTTATCCTTGCAAACAGTTGGATTTTTTAGTATAATGTAATTCATAAACAAAGTTGCATCATTCATATTCTACCACTTATCCTTTATGGGTCGTAGGAGTCACTTTTCCAGCTGCTTTGGGCACAAGGTGGGCTAAACACTTGACAATTACCAGTAAATAAATTGCAGGGCTAACAGACAACCATTCAAACTCGCATTTACTCAGTGTGGACACCATCAATTCACTCTACACATGGAAAACTCACAGTAGAAGCTGGAGAACATGCATACTGCACAGAAAAAGCCGTAGTGCCAGAGTGCAAACCACTGCAACTGTGCAGAGGTTTGAGATGTAAAACTTTGAAGGATGAAGGAAAAAAAAGCAGAGAAAGGGGGTCAGAGAGTGAAGAAGTTATGGGTCAATAAAGCCTGTGTGGGAAAGACAAGAGACCCATAATGAGGTCAAGGGCATATCATTGATCGCCACATCATAGATGGAGGAGGAGGAGGAGGGAAGGAAGCATAGGGAGAAATATGGCTGAGGAGCGAGTTGATCCCTCCACAAAAAACAAAACAAGTATCAGGTAGAGATAAATAAACTTATCAAGAGGAAGGAATGAAATAGCACATCTCTGGCCTGAAAGGGGTTTGAGGGAAATTGAATTAGATGGAATCATGGCTGAACAGATGAATTCTGTAATAGAAGGTGCACAGAGCAACTAGCACCAAGCCGCTGATATTAGAAACTCACCACATGTCAATCAAAACATCCCCCATGGTACACACTGGATTTCACATTCATATTGTAATCCCCAAACCTTCTGGCCTAATCTCATTCACTCTCTGAATTGTTTTTTGTTTTTCCTGAATTAAGGGCTAGACATATGTGTCTTTTGCATCATGGGAAACCCAATGACGTAGACACAGAGTGGGACCAATAAATAAAATAGATAATAAAATATCTTTACGATTACATAGCTTCTGCCAGCTTCATTCTTGTTCTCCCACTTCTCGTCAGAATGATGAGGAAAAGAGGTTGGATTGTCACGGCTCCATGTAAGCTAATGCTCTAAAAATACATTGGCCTCTATAGAGAGTTAAGAAGAAGTCGGGGACAAGAAGAGCTTCCAAGAACTGCTGCTTTTCCTACTCCTACATGTTTGACTGTGCCATTCTTTGTACCCACAGTCCCCTGCTGTAACGGTAACTTTCTTTCATCCCAAATCATTTTTACGAAAAAGCACAAGGAGCAAGTGCTCATTTAATTTTCCCCTTCTGTTTAATGAATTTGCTTGTGTACCTCTCCTCTCTGGTCTTATATCTCATTAGGTCAAATGTTGAAAAAGGAAAACTATTCCCATTTGCTCTTTTATCCGAGCTGTCTATCAGTTTCTGTGTAGTTATCTTAAGGCTCCAATGTGAGCTGAAGTTTTTCCATCCTAATCTGCGTTGCTCCTCTACATGTAGCATGTTTCAAAGTGGATCTAAATTAGAAGGGCAGAAACTTCAGCAGATAAATTAGTGTATGATGAGATAGGATGGGTGTTGTATAGAAATGGGCTTCCTGGCACATAGTGATCCCTCCAGGCAAGATGGAGTCATTTAACTCTCTCTGATATTCTCCCTGCATGCACTTATTACAGACTTTTCACTGTTTTTTCTTCCACTCATCAAACAGGGCCTTGCTAACTAGATGTGATTTGTACTTGTAAATCACAGCAGGTGGAAATCTCAAAGTAAATGAAGTGGTTCGTTTCTGTCGTCCCACCGCGTTCACTATTGGTTCAGTGCTGAATGTCTGGGGTGCTATATTACTTACGAACAGTTTGTCATTACTGCCCACTGTTAAAGGCCCGTGAATATTTAGATTTCACTTTTCCAAAGGACTTCAAGAGGTCAGCTCAGCTTGTGCTTTTGTTTGCTACAGATATTTTTAAGATAAGATTAACTGCTACTAAAATGGGTCAGTAATGTCCACCAACATGACACTTTGAGTCCTAAACACGAAGCCAAAATCTCTTCCTTAAATTGTTATGGAGTGCTATAAAAAGGGGGGATTTCTCCATTGTGAAAATGTAATTACATAGTTATTGCATCCCCAAGCAAGCCTCAAAGGTGCCCCAAAAAGTACCTTTTTAAAGAGACTATACAGTGCGTGAAACAGCTGCTGCACAATCCAAAAGGAAAATAAGTAACTTTGGTCGGCCAGGGATTTGTAAACACCAGAACTATTCCATCTGCATTAATCTGAAACTAGGATTAAACCCTTAAACAAAAACTTTGAAATGTGTTTGTGATTGGTCGGTGACTATTACCCCGCATTGTAGCGGCTAAACCCATAATCAAGGCGAACATGATTAGATAATCTTAGTGCGTCTTTGCCCACAACCCCTGCCCACAGGCCTAATCCCCAGATTTAGAATCTCAGATTAGGAATCCTGGATGATTAAACCCATATTGTGTTTGTATGTTTCTTGCAGGGGACCCTTCGCCGGGTGACCTTCTCAGTGGTTAGCCAGGCCCAGGATGGTGGTTGCTATGACAGTGGCCTTGAGGACTCAGAGACACCAAGCAGCAAAAGTTCATCTGGGCCAAGACTGGGAGCGCTGCCCCTGCCCGAGGAGGGCTACGAGCGGACCACTCCAGAGGGCAGCGTGGGCGAGGAGGAGCATGTGGAGAATGGTCAGAGCAATCCCACACACACATAAAAATAAACAGCCAATAAAAGCCATTGAACATAATAGAAACTGCAGTGAAGAAGCATCCAATTACGTTTATGGGCTGTATGTGGTGTACACACACGTTTATGAAAACCTTGAAATGTTGTTAAAGTATTGGAAGTAATTTCCTCTCCTATGTAATGGAACATACATATTCACTAAAAAGATATTGTATGTGTCCATGTGCACACATTATTTGTCATACGTCTTTGTTATAAGAAAAGCCTGTGAGTAAAAAGATAGTTCTCATGTGTACACATGTGTGGCCTTGCCATCATTCAGGAGTCCAAATCCTTTTTTTCCATAATATTTTTTCTTTCATTTTTCTACTCACTAGTTGTCAAGGATTTACTGAGCTATTTCTTTTTTCATTTTCCCCTTTTTCAGCATGTAAGTTCATACACTAGACAGCAGTGAACAAGGTTAAAGTGACCTTGTTGAAGTGACTGACTGTATTTTCGCAAATGTGCTTCCAGTTAAATGCAGTTTTTCAGATATATGAAATCTTTAAGGATTTATGCAGTTTAATAAGTTTTTGGTCATGGTCAGATGGAGAGACGAATTGAATTGAGAATTGATTGTGCTAGTTATAATTATATTGAATAATTATTTGCCTGTTTGATTTCACATTCATTTATCCGTGCTGCTATGAGCTGGAAATGAAATAAGTCGCTTTCAAAATGTTTAATTTCAATGTAAGAGTAAAATTTATTCCCATTTGAAGGAAATAAAAATGTCTATTTCCTCAGATGCCTTAGTTGTCCTGTGAAATGGGATTACTATATTGTTACTACTACTACTATAAATTACTTATAAAAGTGGCTAGATCATCCAAACAGCATCGTATGCTTAGTTTGTAACGAATGTATGTCATCTATAACCAGTATTGATTTATGAATGAATGGCTTACACATAACCTTTGACATTTACCCTGCACTACCATTGGTCTCTAGTGGCCTCACTAACACTTGCAACTAACACTCAGACTTAATATTGCCACTATATAACTCCATCTGTTGGAATGGAAAGAGTCATCTTAAGGGCTAATAATAGTCACTAATGAGACCTCAGCTATTGCTTGGTTCACCTCACCTTTAACTAATGAAGGACGCTGAATACATGGGCTTTGTGAGGTCGTTTGTGGTCAGCAATGTTCAGGTTACTTGAGTGGCATATTTTTCTTGCTTACTCTCCCTCAGCCTATATCCTACATATACCCCCACCCCCTCCTAATCTTATTTAATTGTATGCTATCTTTTATTTAACTTTTCAATCTTTTGACAAATGTTCATTTTCTCTTTAGATGCCAGACAGCTGCCAGATGTAGCTCTAACAGGAAAGTGCACAAGGGAGTGTGATGAGTTTGGTCACTCTGACACATGCTGGATGCCGGTGCGCGCCTCCCCCCGCCAACGTCAGCGCCACGGCAGCGACCCACCACGGCTCTCCACATTTGCACCAGGGGACGACAACAACAATCTCCGTGGCAACAACCATGAAAGCGATAGTGAAAGCAGCGCGGGCAGCTCAGAACCAGGCGTGGTCCCTAGCGCCGAAGGGCAGAGGTTACCCTTGGCCAACGGTGATCCCCTGGGCACTCTGGGTAGTGGAGACCGTAACAGGAACATGGGAGATCATAACCGAAACCTTCTGAACCGCAAGATGACTTCAGCATCCTACGACACTTTTAGCAGCGCTGGTTTCGGTAGACGCCAACCGGATGAGGAGGCAGGAGAAAGTCAGGAAGCACCTGAGGTCATACCGCTGACCCGAACAGGAGGGGATTACAAGACCACGTCCTGCCTAACGCTGTCCCGCCGTGAGGTTTACCTGTGACAGCCTGGCAATGGAGCAATCACCCTGCAACTACCACTTTACTGAAAAGAGTATTAAGACATTACTGGCTAAAGCTTGTAAA
This sequence comes from Rhyacichthys aspro, assembly GCA_036850595.1. NCBI lineage: Eukaryota > Metazoa > Chordata > Actinopteri > Gobiiformes > Rhyacichthyidae > Rhyacichthys > Rhyacichthys aspro. The sequence continues at coordinate 9,439,976 of CM072148.1, read as the reverse complement.
CACCATATTGGGAAGCCTTTTAAAGCTGTGAAAATGTCAGAGATGAAAGCTTTTTCATGTATCAAATTGAACCTTTTGGATTCTAACCAATATTTATAGGCACTTAAACTTAAGCAGGCAGTGGATGGGAGCTAACTTTCTTAAGAAGATTTTTTTAACTACTGGCTGCCTACAGGCAATTATCCTATCATTTGTCAGTGGAGGTGGACAACTTCATCTCCTTGTCTTTGTACCTGAATCCAGTGCATGCTTGACCCTTTGGAAGTGAGGGATCTGTGAAGAAGACAGATGCTGGGTAAATCCTGATGCTATAAAAGCCTTTGTGCGTATAAAAACACACACCTTGCAAGCTTTGGATGAGCTGTTTAAAGCCAGCTATCTGGAAAAACTACCAAGATCTTATTCAGTAAAAATAGAACAGTACTTTTATTGCAGTGTTGGGTTGTAATACATTATAAACCATAACTTTCTAATGCCTAATCAACCTTTATTGTTACAAACTGGGAAAGTGGAACAATCAAAACGGCAACTCCCATGAGAGTCAAGTCATAAGTAGTGGATGAAAATAGCAACAAAAGTGAGCTTACTGTACAGTAACAACACAAAAAATGTGCTGATCCCAGATATCAGGTATTGTTCTTTGATAACACAAAGGATTCTGAACAAACTGCAACAGTGTGAATAGAAGCATTTTGTACCATGATCAAATGTAACTATTTAGAACACAAGGTTCTCATAGTGTCAGTAGTGCCACAGTATTACAGTGTGTTCGAAAATTCTTCTTTTGGCCTGCTTGATTGGTCAGTATGTACATATGTGTGTATTTGATCACACCACCTCTACCGCCATTGGTTCAGACCAGACTGCAGTCCTACAGCCTGCATCAATGCTCCACATCTACACGTGAGCAGACAGTAGCATGCAAGTACAGTCAGACAATGCATCTGCATAATACAAACATGGATAAGGCCACAGTTTATGACTTGTCAGTGGCCATTTAACATAGTATATAATACCTGATATAATATCCAGATACATTAGGCACATGGACATACATGCATCCATTAGGACATAAGAAGAAACCAGATCCACATTATGTGCACCTCATGTGTGTATGTGCTCTTACTGTCATCTTCTGAACATATTGCCTCTAATTAAGACTAGCTGAAGCATTTTTGCCTGCTCCCCTCCAGCTAATATTTAAACATGAAATGTATTTAAATAATTACACATCTCTCTGACTGATATGTGGGGCTTCATTAAAGGGAATTTCAATGACATCTACTGTATGTAACGATAGACAACATGAGAATATGTGATATTCTGCATACTGTAAGTAGGACTCATAGAGAAACCAAATCTAGAAAAAAGAAAAGAAAAAGGACTCTTGCATGAATGAACGCTAACTTTTTCCCTCTCTTTTTTGAACTACACCACTTTTTGGATACAGTACCATCCCTATTTGGATTCATGTACATTCTTTGTAACTGGGGAATGGAGATAATGACGGCAGCAAGAGAGTGAGTGGATCCTCAGTGGATTAAACAGTTGCTTCTTTATCGCAAACTTTAGGTCTCGGAGAATTTCTATTGCCCAAAAGTCGGCACAAAGGCTGCTACGGGCGACAAAACACAGTGTTGTCAGCACAAAGTTGGTGCTGTGACCCTTTTCACCACGCATTGCCGATCTAAACACGCCCAGGCTGCTGTGCTGAAGAGCGCAGATAACATGTTCCTTCACATTCGCCCTTCCCAGCAGCTACAGCAGCGACTTCAGACACACTCCACTGCGCTGCACTGGTGAGTGGGTGTGGATCGAGGCCAGGCTCATCCTAATTCCCATCATCAGCGTGTGGTTCAGTAGTGTGATAGGGTATAATAGGGTTAGGTCGTCCCTGTGGTCTTAATGAGTTTCCTTTCTCCTCAACTCCCTTGATCTGCTCTGATCTCATTAATGTGTGGATCGGCGAATGTAACTCTGCTAGAGATTGCCAGGAAGTGTGTCTCTTCACATTTCTGGTTGTTGTAGATCAGGTGATACACAGGAAACTAAATTGACTTTTTACGTACATGCTGGTATAAAAGTTGAACACTCAGGTAACATGAACGACAATGTTTAACAATAGACAGTGGTAGAAAAGTGGACAATGAGATTGAGTTTGAGCAAAAAAATAATGTTCCTACTTGTTTGTAGTTGAAGATGTACTTTCAACATGTACACTACAATGATCTTGATTTGAACCTCTGTGTGATGCTATTTAAAATGTCTCATCAGCACTTTCAAAACTGGTCTATAGGTCCACTATTCTTCTACTGTTTGTGTTTAGCCTACTACTGTATTTGTAATTTGTGGTTTTGTTACGGCCACACACTTTCGCTGCTCGACGGTCCCCTCACTGAAGAGACAAAAGTATGTTATTATTACCATTGGGTGGTTGTGCTCGACGTATGAGCCTACTTTGTATATAACCAAGAAAGCACTTGTTTTAGCCCACTGACATACTTACTCCCTTAGCCTTCATTAGCCCCAAAAAGCCCCCTCCCCTCCTCCAAAATGGCTGCTTACTGAGCACTGAAGTTGATGGACTGATGTATGGAGCTATTCCGCTCTCTGTGTAAAGAGATTGGTGAAAACAATCACAACGAGCTGCAGGGTGGAAGCGATGGACGTCGGCTGTGCTCTTGAATCCCTGGAATGAAAGAGTGAAACCCCTGGAAAGGTTTTGAAGAACTTAAAGTCAGCTTGAGAGAGACTCACCTTGCAGCCCTGCCTCTTCAAAGTGGCAGACATTTTTTTTTCTTCATGCTGCTGTTTTATGGCAGTCTCATTGCAGCACCTTTCGAACACTCCTGTCTGGATTGAAGCAGAACCCGTGTATATGAATCTGTGTGGGTGTGCGTATCTTTTTTATACTTGCACGTTTAAATATGTTTCAGTCTACTGCAAAACAAAGAGGGGAGAGAGACAGGCGGGCAGAAACACCAGTGAACAACCATGCACTAATCAAGCCTTTTTTTAAATGAGATACTTTGTGGACATGGAGAACCTGTTATCCCCCTCATGCTGTTAACTAATAGCCATGTACAGATACACTGTAGAACAGAGAAATGGAACCAGAACAAGACTATGGCATGCTTACAAAACTGCACTTGAGAAAATAAGAAAATGGGTTGAAAAAAAAATGGATTTGTTTTTTACAGGGCTGGCTGAGATTTTTTTTTATTTTATTTTTATTTATTTTTTGTTTTGCTGAACCTTTACTGTATTTACAACATGAACTAATTGCATTTGCTATGACGAGGAGGAAGAGGAGCTGTCGGTGAACGGTTTGGTATGAAGATGAATCATGTAAAAGTTTGACTTTGACATTAAAAACTGCAAACATATCTGTGTCTGGCACGTTTTTAAAGAGACATACAACTCTGTGAATAATTATTTGTAACATTTCTATATTCAAATAAAACTAAAACAGTATGGATCATTTATTGGTTGCATGTCCTCTTAACGAAGGTCAGTTTGCATTTACATTTTCATTTTGATCCTAAATGTTGAGTTGAGGAGGAAAACTTCTGATGTGTTCACTGCACAGATTAGTGTGAAGGACTCCTAAAGTCAAATTGTCCCGCAATCTGGGAATCCTTCTCTTCCAGTGTACAACAGTGACACCACGCGGTCATTAAGCGGTATTACACTTTCCTATTTGAACCTGTCATTACTCTTGGTCGAGCAGGTAATTATTGTCTGGTCTTTGTCAGATCAGTATAAATAGTCATGTATGATGAAGAAGCAGATGTGTTAGAAATGAAAAAATACATGTTGGAAAATCAAATGTTTAATTCCTTTCTTGTGAAGTTGAAAAGCTGTTTCAGATGACAGCTGCAAGATATACAGTACCTGCACCTTTCATTTATAGCTTTGACGGCTGTATAAGACATACTTTTATGGAGCCCTGCATTATTTCATTTGTGTAACCAATGCTTCACCCTGCTTTAAAATTGAGAACTTTGACAAATCCTTTCAATCACATGCACTTATACCAGAATTTAATTGAAGATTAAAAGTTGAATGATAGTTATGAGATCATTGTCTAAAATAAGTAACTACAAACTGCTCAGTTCAAACCTGCTCTACTTTCATTACAAAAAGTATATGGATATGAACTCAGGTTCCAATTGAGGTGAAAGAAAAAGAATAGCAAAGCCTGTCTCCACTTGGTTCGATTTTTTCATTGAAGACCTTCCCTCGGGAGCTGTATTAAAGCACAATCATTACACCACACAATAAAAGATTAGCAACCTACTTTGAAAACTTCAAACCTATCACATGAATCAAGCTCTAGTCAGACGTTATCTAAGATTGGCAGTAATTGTAAGAGCCTTTGTAAATAAATCACATTGTTTCAGCAGACAAATGGATACAAAGTTGTCTGCAGTAGAAAAAGAATGTCTGTTTCTTTGAACTCTTAATTAAATTCCAGGGCTGAGAGCTGGTTACATTGATTTTTCAGAAGATAGGGGAAATCATTGCAGGGGGGAGCATATAGTGAAATAAATCCAAGAATGTTAACCTCAGTGCACTATGCTCAGTATATCAAATGGCCTTTTGAGTCACAGGATGCTTTCAGGAGTTTTAAAATAGTTTTTAGTCAATTGTGTAGCCTTTGACAAGAACAGGAACTCTTGGCTGATAGCTTCCAAATGAACACATACAGTTGTATAATATTCGATTTTCACCGGCTTACTTATTTGTTACAACCCAGCAACGAGGAAATATTTTCTAGTGTCCAGTTGGTTAACATCTTCTAATGCGTTGTGGCCCTGGAACAACAAAGAAACATTTATCCTCTCTATAACAGGAGATAAGGCACCGTAATGTGATAAAAAACCTGTCAGAGTGCCGCTCTTTTCTTTTGAGGAAAGCCTTGCAGCAGAACTGTAAACAGCCTTTTATGCCAGGCGGGTGATAGTGGATTTGATCCTGTCTATGTTTCTCTGTAGGCTGTCATTTCTGTCTCTTCATCTTTTCATGGTCACATCGGCCTGAACTCATCAAAGCTCTGCCACCAGTCACTGCAGAATGCAACGAAGAACACGAAGTCATTAGAAATCAAAGCTTTTAGTGAAACTGGATCAGGAGATCTTCAAGTTCACAATTAAAATGTAAGTACTCTCTAGTCTATGTGTAATCTTCGTCAAAGTGGCCCACACAATCACCTGCTAAATGTACTCTTCAAATTAAAATGTGGAAGTATCAGAGGTTATGTTTCATCCTTCTTCTAAAACATCCTTTTATAGATGCACTGCATAGATCTGCAATCATTCTGCATCTCATATGGGCCTCCAAACATAAGATGCAAAGTTCATTTTCAGAGTGTATGTGGCTGATAGGCTGCAGGTGGCGACTCGCTATAATTTGGGGTTTCAAGTGATTGCAGAGGTGGGTCCCATCTGCTGATTGGTTAAAAGTTGACAGCTCTTGACTTCAAAGAGCGGACGACAGTGATGGCTTTGTGGCTTCACAGGGTACTGTTGTGTGATGAGTGCAAGGCTCCTCAGCTGTTGTGTGCCATTTTAACTTCTATTAGAAAACCTTTTTGTTTGTCTCTGTGTAACTGCTAGCTTCGAGCTGAGAAAATATAAATGTGAGTTTAGCTGTCATCGGCCTCAGGCTATAATTTTGAAACGTGTCATTTTGTGAATATATCAGTAATTAGTTGGAACAAATCTGTCAGGTTTGCTAGTACGACTGCATCAAGGACATTTAATACCCTTTACCCATCAATGTCTGAGTGTTGAATTTCTGCTGTTGTTAAACATACAGAAAGATTTCTAAGTATAATGTTGCACTTTCGAGTTAAATGTTAAATATGGAAGTATGTTAATTATGTTACTATTATACATTCACTACTACTATATTATTGGATGTTCCTTGTTATAATCAATACAAGACAGTCACACAATTGAGTGAATTCTGACATTGCATTGTGGGTACAGTTAATGAATGCACACAGGGATTTATTCATGGCAGCAGAAGAAGAGCACAGCTGCTTAAGTCATTTCCCTGAATGTTGTCTATTCTGTATTAGCTCCAAGCAGCAGACACCTCCTTTATAGAGCAGCACCTGTTCAGGTCTCGGCTCATACAAAACAGAGCCTTTTGCCCATAATCTCATATGCTCTGTTTTACACTTCAGAGGTTTATGACCTGCTGCACGAAACAATTTCCAACTTACACAATTTGAGTCTCAGGAGCTTACGACAACATGGCTTTGGTTGAGTCTCTGAGCAGATGGCTCTGGCAGTGTGCAGGTCTCAGTTGGTCCCTTTGAGCACAATGTTGTCTGCATTCAGTTTATATGTAGGTGAGGCCAGACAAGTTTCTTATACAGTGAGGTTTGAAATTATTACACAATTTATATCAAGGTACATGCTGTTGGGCATTTTTTAAAGGCCACTATTACAAAATGAGGTGTAAGTTACACTTATCTTGCTTATACTACACATTAACAGTGTTTTGTTGCTGCTGCTGTGGAAAGATAAAAGAACTGATTAAAATAATGTAGCTCCTCATGAGGAAGCAATTATTTATGAAAGTATAATGCTGAATTTTAATTAAGTATGGCTGATCAACCTGCCAGTGCTCAAAGACAAGTCTGACGTTATACTCAAAAACTGATCAATTAAATTTTGAACAAAGTCACAGTTTTCCTATGAGAAAACACTTTGGAACAAGCAATGGCTATGTCTGCCAGATGAAACATGAAAACCAGCAGAAGTAAAGTGGCTGTTATTCTCAGGAGTGTGGATAAAAGTAAATATCCCACAGGGACTCCAGATGGGTCTATGCCACTACAGTTGCACCATTAATGATATACAGCACTATTACACGTTTTAAGCTTCCAAACAAGCTGACAACCTTCTGTAACTTGGTTTTGGTATTTTCACTAATGTCATTAAAGAACAACATATTTTCATTGGGCTTTTTAAATATGTGCCTTGTGATCTTACGCACTGTATTTAATATTAGTTTGATGAGATATATAGCAAACTTATGTGTCAAAATATACAAAGGTTTGTTTGTTTTACATAAACAACAGTCTTTATTGATTATTTGTGGGTCCACATCAGACAACAAAAGCAACCAGCACAAAAGCATCATAAAACACTACATGTACTATACCCAAACAAACCAATGAAATAAGTATAAAAATGCAGCATGACATTGTTTCAAAGAGAAGCTGAGTCATTTGCACAAGGAAATTATGGCAAGTGAGCAGAAGAAAAGATCTACAGTATGAGCTCATCTGCCTCTGGCAGAAAACTATTGGACACACACTTTATTTGGAGAGTATTTATAGGAAGAACAATCTAGTAATTCATGTTGCAGTGCAAAGCTTTTATGAATTTGTACCTGTTTATCCACTTGACTCATATCTAAGGAGACATTAGAAACACATTTGCATAATGTATCTGCTGATGGAGAGGAAGTTGCATTGCTTATTAATGTTCACAGTTGTGTTAAAACAAATATATTTCAAACCTGGTGACAGGCGACTCAATACACAGTGCATAATGTGTTAAAAGCAGACATCCAATACAAGCATATGCTTGTGCTGCTGAACACTAATGTGCTTTGTCTATTCCTTGTGTCCCACTACATCAACGAGTGTAACACCAACATGTCCATGCAAAATGTGAGACAAAACAAATGCAAAGTTGCTAAAAAACAACTTTAACTTTACTCTGAAACTGGAAAAGAGCACCATTTTAGAACTGATACAGTAAGACAAAGTAAGTGAGGAAGCATCAGAGGGAGTCATGCTCAAAGTTATAGGACTTAGAATAATACTGACAACACATTTGAAGCTTGGAGAGGCTTAAACACTAGGAATGTGTGAGAGTGAGTGCCAGCTTTATATGATTGTTAATCACACGCAGCGTATTGACATTTTAAGTGTGCTTCTCCTCAGTGACCATGGACTCAAGGCAAGTTATAAACCTAATGGTCTGAAGGAGTGTGACCATTATAACAAAAAATACAAAGGTGTTCATCCATAACCAGTGAACTCACAACGACAGCCATACTTTTACACTCACACACACTAAAGAGGTGAAAGTCAACGACAAACACAGTCAAGAGTTCAACCAAGGCTGGTAATGTTGGAGCGGCCACCGGGGGGCGCTACAATCCTGTGGCCGGACCTTCGAGGGACATTGTCGTCTATCTGAGCCCCTAGAGAGCCAAGGAAACAGCAGATGTAGTTACTGTGACTTCATTATGGAAAAACACTACATTTCCTTAAAATTTCCGTTGAGCTTGTACCTGATAGGCTGAAGTTGGACTGGTGAAGGTTGCGTATAGGAGGCGGTTGGTGTGAAGTCGGTGAAGTCTTGGCAGAAGGAGCAGGGGTTATATATTTGGGGGTGGGGGGCACTTCATACACAGGACCATCATACAATCCCCGAGTAACACCCTGCTTGTTGTTCACCTGGACAAAATGGTGCACAAACACAAGACAAACATTTAAACAGAACTGTACTAAAAAACTAAAAAATATATTATACCATGCATTGTGCTATTCTACTACTGTACTACACTATATGAGAACTAATCTATAAATAGTCCCATATTTCACCATTCATATTTAGCTTTACAATGTTTTTTCTTCTCACTGTACCTGGTTCCTGAACTTTATGCGCTGATAGGCATAGTCCGGGAAAGGCTTGCGAGGAATGAATCGACCAGTGCCCTGCTGAGCCTGAAGCTTGCCGTTCTCATACACCGCTCGACCTTGACTCAAAACCAGCGCCGGACCCCCGCGGCACTCAAGACCCTCAAAGATGTTGTATTCTGAGGCCTGTGTTACGAGGGATAAGGAGTACAAGACAGAGAAAATGTGTAAATGGGGATTATTCAGAACAAAGGGGAGCTTCTTTATCTCCCCCCAACACCATTTACAACGCTGACAGAGTCTCTGAGCTATCTTAGGGAGCCCAGGCTTAAATACAGGAAAAGACAGCAGTTATATAAAAAAGGGGTGTGAATAAGTGAGAGGCTGGGGGAGTACAGAAACAGTAACAGTTCAGGGGGATGGATACAGAGACTGAGCCACAGAATGGGTGAGGGGTGAAGGGGGATTATACCCTAAAGCTGCACCAGTCTGGATTAGGGCCTTTGAGAGTGGCAGAACAGACCGAATATATTAACTACTGTCACATTTCCTCAGTGTTTCTGTCACCATCATTTTTCTGTGTATTATATTCACAGTTCATGCAAATAATTAAAATGTATCCTGCGTTTTTGTCCCGGTTTTCAACATTTCTGCTTATGTTTGCTTTTCTCTGCTTTTCTCTTCGACTGTCCTTACCGACTGTTGGAGTTTGGCAGTGATTGTTTTGACACTGTCAGGGTCCCAGATGACAATGTCAGCGTCAGAGCCCACAGCTATCCGGCCTTTACGAGGGTACAAGTTAAAGATTTTGGCAGCATTAGTGGATGTGACTGCCACAAACTGGTTCTCATCCATTTTCCCCATTGCCTAAAAGACAGAAATTTTAAAAAGTTGTAGAAACAAAAACAAAGTCATTAACATGTTTAAGAAAATGTGTTCAGACTTACCACTGCCTTGTCCCAGACAAAACCCATTCTCTCCTCGACCCCGTTGGTTCCCTCAGGGATTAGGGTGAAGTTGTCTTTACCAATAGCTTTTTGGGCTGTGCTGTATGCACAGTGAGCACTGCCCACCACTTGTAGGTCCCCACTGTGTCAGAGATGAACAAACAACAAAGTAAAAGTAGTGCTTAAATTGATTCTAGTAAGTGTAATATTGCTGTAATATGTATAATAAAACACATGTGTGACATTTAAGGGAAAAACCATTCTCAAAAACAAAAGTAAGTTCATTTTCTTACAGACGCAGTGTTTCCTATTTACTGTTATGTTCTATTGGATTAATATATAACAAACAGATAAACCAAGAAAATGAGGTTATCAGTAAATACAGTATAACATGAAGATCCAAAAAAAATCTCATTTTTTGCCACTGGGTGTCCCTAAAGAGCGTGTGAATTATAAGTGCAAGTCTTGTAGTGGCCTCAGGCAAACAAACCAGAGAGCCGACTGAGGCAGAGTGCTGCAACACCACTGCAGTGAGAGTCTTTGAAGCATTAACTAGATCACAAAGGAAGCATGTTTTATGAAAAGGTCTGCACAGACTTCATATTATTTTGTACATGATGAAGAGTTACGTTAACACAATTTATCATTAGGGCCCTTGCATCTATTGTTAATTACTCCATAATAGTGAGCTGTGTGATCATTATTTTAAAAATAATATGCCTTGCTATCATTTCAGAAGTGTTTTTCTTTTGTTTGCATCTTAAAATACAGCCTTTCTTCTCAGAAGTTCAAAGACTACAGCGGTCTCACAACACTGGAGTGACAGCACAGACCCTCCCAGAGAAGCAAGAGTCACAGACGAAGGGTGGAGGAGAAGAGAGGAGTAAAAGGGAGAAGGAGGAGGGAGAAACTTGGTAGCCAAGGCAACAGATGATGAAGGATTGTAGTTCTTGTGCTATTTATGGAATCGAGGACAGTCAAAAGTGTAACGCAGGATGTTAAGTGCATGTGAATATAGGTGAGCTCAAGATGTGCTTAACTTAAATTTGCCTCGTGTCCTAGAATAATATTAATTTCAAATAAGCTAATTAAAAATGCATATTCTTTCATGCAACTAAGCTCTTATAATCTCTCACTTTCTCTTATTCTTTTATTCTTTCTGTCTGTCTTAGGTGAGGTCTGTGTGTGCTTCTGTAGGATTTTACTCTGGGGTTTACACAGCACTTGTTTGGAGAATGTATTCACACCAGAATCGAAGGGCAAACAACAGCGCAGGTGGTCTCCTTACACAGCATCCAGTTCATTTACATTTCACCTTGGACAAAAGTTACTGTCTACTTTTTTTCCAGCATTAATGTGGAAGTTTTTGTCAGTGTTCACGGAATACACAGGACATTTGGTAAGGCCTGTGTTACATAAACACAAAATAACATGTTTTGGATGCAAGTGATTGGTGGAATAAACACACACATACCAGGCCAACAGTGTGTGGAGATGATCTGGGGTTGTTGGGTCTGGACTCAAAGGAGGAGAGGTCACATAAGCTGCTGCTTTTGCCCAATTCTTGCTCCAGTAATGAGACCCATCAGTGGCCAGGCCAGCTGTAATTGGCTCTCCAAAAACTACAGAACCTAAATGGAAGGATAGTACTGCTTCAGGAAACATTAACTCTTTATGACTGACAAAAAATGGCGAAATGAAAGGCACGCAGACCCTTTCTCCTGGCTTGGGTGATGGCGTCGGCTGCACTCTTGCTCATGACTTTGCTGATGTAAACAGGACAGTTCACACAATTACCGAGGGTGATAGCACGGAACACCGCCTCGGCCTCCAGCTGCACAGAGTGAGAGGAAAAGTTAACAACGGTAGACTAAACTTTGCAAATAAATAAATGGATGAAACATTATTACCTCTTCAGGCCGACTCAGAGGATGCCCTTCAGGACCAGTGATTCCCATTTCAAGCATTTTACTCTGTTCCTATAACATTAGAAATGAATTGAATATTATGTTTTGTCTGTAAAATAATCAAAAACAATAAAGCTGTGTAGTGTTCCTGCTGATGCTTTAAATAAAAACCACGCCCCACTCTCAGTCATTTCTCTCCTCCATTATTTGTTCATTGCAGCAACAGTTTTTCATCAAGCAACGTGCTCTTTGAATTACTGATAGGTTAGGAAGTGCATCGTTATTATTCATCCACTCCCATTATAATCCATTGCCCTCATTTATCTCCACATAGATCATGGCTTTCACTGAATTGTCACCTTAATCAGGATCATTATTTCCCAGTGACCGCCACCACCTTTCATCATAGCTGTCGGCTTCATCAGCACCTTCACCTTTCCCATGCTTTGAGCTGTTACATCATCATCATCATCATCATCATTAATATAATAACTGTGCCCTCAGATAAACCTGCCATCTCGAGCAACAGCAGCGCCATTAATTCTCTTCTGTGCTCTGAGCTGGAAGAATATGGATGAACACAAAACTAAGGTTAAACAGTTTGGTATATTCTTTATAATGTAAGGCCTCAACAGGAGTATGTATGGGATCAGATGCAATACAGTAAATAATGAAATACAAACAACTCACCTGGGAAATCAGGTCTCCATTTTCAGCATGAACTAGAACAACAACGCCCAGTTTTTTCAGGAAAGAGAAGGCATCATAAAGCTGGAGAAAAAGCAAAAAATATAAATATATATATGAATAAAGGAATCCTAAATCAAAAGTAATTGAGATTATCAATGTGATACCTGAGAGTCTGTCATCTGGTACAAATCTTTATAAGCCATATACACTTGAAAGGAGTTGACACCTGACAACAAACATGGGGGAAACCAAGTTGACTTATCACAACATTTAATTATTTGAACAAAAGACTTACAGGCCATGGCCAAATGAAATAGAAATACTATATAAAGAACAACAACAAAAGCCTAATAAGTAAACTGGGCACACAGGCAGTTCAGTTGCTCTGTTGTTTTGTAGCAGCCCCATAAGTAAAGTCATTTTTTGCTTAGAACAGATTACAAGCCTATTTTACACACAGCCTCCATGACAGCACTGTTATGAAACAAAAGGTTTCGACTGGGCTTTTGCTCTAAGAGGATTCAGCACTTATTCTGCCAAAGTGTTTCTAAATCTTAGCCCAAATGACTAAGAACTAAAGGAGAACTTAAGAATTACAGCAAAAACCTTAGCTCTGAAAGACTACACTACCTTTGTCTTGCACCAGCAGCTCCAACTCATCCTTGACTGTCTCATTCCACTCGGGGATGTCGACATGTAGCGAGTAATCACAGCAGGCTTTCTTATCAGCGGCTTCCTGCCAGCGCTCAAATGCCTCCAAGAGACTGTCCCCTGGCTGAGGGGCCACATGGTCAACTGAAAGGGAAGACACATGTTCCATCATTATTTATGCTGTTCACACCAATATTGTCCCAAGATAAAAAAAAAAGCACTTCTCTCTCAATAAAGACTGCACTAGATTTGTGCAACAAGAAGTTTATCATCAAGAACAAATAACTGTGTAAAAGGTGTATTAAGCGTTCACACTCACTGATCATAGTGGTGCCGCCACTCAGTGCAGCCTTGGTGCCCTGCAGGAAATCATCAACAGGATATGTGCCAAGGAAGGGCTTCATGAAGCAGGTGTTGACATCTATGCCACCTGGTATCACCATGCGGCCGTTCGCCTCAATCACCTTGACGTCTTCTGGGACAACCAGGTTTTCCCCCACCTGCCTGTCCAGGATGAAATATAGAAATACGGCCGATGAAAGCAAAACGGGAAAAAGTCAGCACAGAGGAGTGTATGAGTCAAATTTACACTGTTAAGCATTATATATACACACTTGATGAGGCCTTCTTCAATGTAGACGTCCGCAAACAAGGACTGGTCATCGTTAACTACGCGTCCTCCTTTGATCAGAAGCTTTTCACTCTGTAGTAAAAATATAAATATTACACGTTAATACAATACAGGAAAATACACCACTGGCAGGAGTGAGTATGGTCTCAAAATCTGAATAGTAAAGCTTAAGCATCCTCTCCCTCTTCCATCATAGATCCCTGGCAACAGCATGGCAAAAAATGTTATGTCGCCATGGCAACCAGAGACCATTCATGCTTTGAGATGATGGTAGGTCCAATAATTCACAGCATAGTATTTCAAAAAGGGTGATATTATAATTTGTGTACACTTTGGAGCCATATCTAAAAAGATTAAAAGACACAATGCGCTGTGGTTGAAAAAAAAGTATTCAGACATATATCCAGTCCTACTTCTCTGCGTTATTATATCACGCTATTGTTTGCCATGCGCCCCTTTCTTTCATAGTCACGTCAATCAAAATAATCTATCTGACAAGCGACAATATTACACAACTAACCGCTCGATTTGACACAGACATAGCCCGGAGAAGTGTCACCTCTTTGTCTTCACTGGAGTAACACTAGCAGGCCCTTATGCTCTTTGCTTCCACTCCGCGCTAAGAATTTAATCCCCTGTGTTGGGATTTGTGTGACAGTGGCTAACCAGGCTAACCTGCTCTTCCACCGTCGGATGGGGGATGCTGTTGTTCCCCTGGAAAGTGCTCCCTGACATCCTGGACTTGTCTGTGTTCTAGCCCCTGGCATGCGCTGACACCGGTGCCCAACGCTGTGCTGAGGCCCCTTTGTTTCACCCTTTCTCGTCGCTGATTGTTTCCGGTAAGAGCGCAGAGCGAGGGGAAAGCGGTGTTCCTCGGCGCCGTACGTGAGCGTGGAGGTATGTCAGGCAGGAAGCGCGCAGGTGACGGCTCCGTGCGTGTGAGCGTGTGCGTAACGAGCTTCTACGGGGAAGAAAGAGCGCCCCCAAAGAAGAAGAAGAGGAAAACAACAACAACAACAGAGTGGCGCGCGTTGCGGATGTCCGCTTCAGCACCACGCAGCCGGGGACAGCTCTCGACTAAGTTGAAGCTAAACACACGGGTGTCCAAACTTTCTGCAAAAAGGGCCAATAGTCTCTTCTGATTTTATTCTTATTCCACAAGCATAGGTTTTAGTCGGATTTGAAAAGGTTTTAGTCAGATTTGAACAGGTTTTAGATGGATTCAAACAGGATTTGGTTGGTTATGAACAGGTTTTAGTTGGTTTTGAACAGGTTTTAGATGGATTTGAACAGGTTTTAGATGTATTTGAGCAGGTTTTACTCATATTTAAACAGGTTTTAGTTGGATTTGAACTGTTTGATGGATTTTGAACCTGTAACTTAATGCTGTGTGACAGAGCTGCTGCTGTTGGGGCCATAAACAATACATTTTATCACTGAAGCTGAGGGCCACATAAATCTAACCGTGTGCCATGATTGGCCCCCAGGCCTGACTTTGGAAATGTCTGATCTAAATATGTACATTTATTCATTTATTTATTTTTATGGCCTGACTGCACTGGTAAACTTTTGTTGTGTCACCATAGAAAAAAATGCATACTAATCTTTAAACATATTGTTAAATTGTAGCTTACTTACTATACGCTTTAAAGCCTATAGAAAGCGTAAAATGCTACCTCGATGGACAGCAGCTTTCATCTCAAATCCACAACACATCCACCATCCATTTTGACCTGTTTACTCCAAAAGTGAACTGCAAAGCATCAGTTTCCCATTCGGCAGTCCCCAGTCCTACCTCTCCATCGACATCGAGCTTTGTGGATGCAGTTTTAACTCCGGCGACTGTCTCCTCTTCCTGCCTGTCTACTTGTGATTCGCTCGGTGAGGCCTCCTGGGCGTGACCGGGTGTCTTTCCTATGGGCTCCCCAGTTTCTAGAAGCCTCTCCCGGCTGCCGCTCCTCGGGGTGCGGCTCCCCTTCCTTCCCACCGCGTAACTGTCAAAGTCTATAGTCTTGCTGTCGAATGCGCCCTCGATGGAGCTGAACATGCCATAGCTCTTCCTCTGCTTCGGTCCGGTGTTGATGGGGCCAGCCAGGTACACGGGCAGTTCGTCCTCGCGGTTCCACTGTCTCCTGCAGTCCGACATGGTGGCTTGTGTCGTCGGCGGACCAACTCCCAAACTGAAACGGCGAGGACTGGTTAGGTTGTTCTATGTCTAACCGGGTCACGAGAGTGCAGCCTCTCACGCACACAATCCCACTCGTGGCTGTGAGACGAAGAGATCTATCTTCACGCGACTCCACAGCCCCGTCCTTGCGCATGTAGAAGTGATGCAGCGCTAGAATAGGAGGGGCGTTCCTTCTATACACCTGCAAAAACCGCAAAAATGCAACACAAAAAAATGCAGTGTGCTCTTTGAGTGCGTTTGCTTAATGGGTCAGACCATCAGAGGATTAGATTAAACCAGGCGCCTTTTAACCCACATCTGGAGCCAAGAGTTGAGCCCTGAAACACACCAGAGGCCAGAGGTTCATCTGGGACACTTTATCTTTACTTTACTTTATCCAGACACCCACCTGAAGTAGCTAAACCAGAGCATAACCCAGCCATTTGCTCATTTCAAAGCCCCAATATGACTATAGTCTGCCCTCTGTGCTCCATGATGACACAAGAATAGGCTACAGTCACCAGATTTGTCTGTTATCATCCCATTTTTAGCACTCTCATAGGGATGGGCGAGTAGGTGCCTACTCTGCCTGCTGTCATCTGAGAAGGTTGTTATCACTTATTCATATGAATGTACTACCTACTCTGCTATTCTTATCTGAATAGTTTTTTTTATCTATTGAATCTATAGATGTCATGTGACCTTTGAGTTTCCGCCGGCGTAAGGAAACAAAATTTGTGCTAAACTGCAGTATTACAGTCTATTTTGCAGCAGCGCCAAGATCGAACAGTTGCAAATGGCCAGCCACTTTTGTAGAAACGGCCAGCCACCACCAGAGGGCGCCTCAAAAACGGCCAACCACTGGCAGACCCCTGATGGATTGATGTTTTCCAATAAAGCACATCAGTTACAAAGAAAAATGTGTGCTGCAAGACGTGTTCATAAACATTTGATCAAAAATGTAAATTATGTGCTTGTTTATTCAAACGATATCTATATCTGGTCTGTTACTATTACCTAGCCTCAAAGCCAGAATATCGATCGAGGATTGAGTGCTTTGGGAAACCTAACTGATTCCAAAAGAAGAGTCAGTATGCAAATAACCGCATATTATTGTATTTGTTAGTGTTTAAACAATATGCTATTCACGTTTGGGGAGAAATAAAGCAGTTTTTCTGTTTAATCCCAATACTTAGGCTTAGAAAATTGTTCCAGTCTTTCCCTGCAGGTATGACAATGTTCTTTCTCAATACGTGAAGAAATATATATTTGTGGGTATGTTGGGTTGTGACTGTAAGATTCGGAACTATGTTATTTACTATTTTACTGTTTCTTGTAAGTAACTACTTTTTTTGTTCAAGGGTGTACTAGTAATGGCAAAGGGAGAACTCCAGGGTACTTATAGCAATCCATCGCACCCTCGTTATTGCAGCCCACTCTGTGCAACTCCTTCAATGTAGCCTATTTGTGATTTTGAGTTGATTTCATTTTAATAAATAGACTCACTAAATAAATTAAGACTCACTGTGTTATCTTATTTTTTAGACAACTTGGCCTCCACAGCCCCAAGCCAACATTGATACGTGGAGTAGTAACTGATAAAGGTTTTGTCGCCCTCTTCTGGTAAATATAGAGTAGTGTTTGTACCATGAAGCGCACAATGTGCCTAAACTGTGCCAAACCGTATTTCTTTTTTTTTTTTTTTTTTTTTCCTTTACATTCTTTACCTTCGAATCCATATTATGTAATGATGGGTAGGTTTTTGAAAATTTCTAAATTCTACCATGTGATCAGCTTTTCCACAGTATACACATCCTTGATAACTTCGTCTATGAGGACTTTTTGTCTCATATCTCATTTTTCTATTCAGGGAAAAGAAGAAGTCATAGTTAAATGGGCACCATGCACCAAGTGGTATGTCCTCCATAAACAAAGGGGAATTCAAGGATAAAGTGGTTACTGTTTCATTTAAATTATCCTTGATGAACATGTGTTAAAGGTGGAATAGAAGATGTTTGCGAACATTCAGACAGCAGACACCAGTTTTTGAAGCATGCGCAAGACCAGCCGACTTGTTTCACAGTTCTTTCCGAGGTCCCGCCTCCAAAACAACATGCACGCGTCCATTGATTGTTAGAAAATTGAAATAGAGTAGCCCTGCCTGTAACGTTTTACAATAATAAGAAATAACTTCTAACTTCTGCCCACCAAAAAGAATAGCGATCAAACGGTGTCTAACAAAATACAGTGACAAAGCACCAGATAATACTCCCAACTAGCAGTTTTTAATATGACAACAAAACATTGAGCCTAAAACTTACCTGTCGAGCAGAAATTTGGCGACCAATGCGTCCGTTAGTATTCCTCACTGTGCCTTCAGCGCTCGCTATCGCTCAAACGATGCCCCAAGAACAACTCTGGTTTTGTTTCTTTCATCTGCCATCTTTTTCCTTTTCGCAGCCACCTCAAACATAGTCTTTCTTTTACAGTTACCATCATCAGTGTTCTTCGCAGCCATTGTGTAAAACCTTGCAAACGGCAAAAAATATTAACTAGATATAAATGTAGCCTGAAGCTAACGAGGAGTAGCTAGATGAACAAACTAAAGCTAACGGATGGAGCTAACGCTAGTTAAACATACTGTCCCCCCTATCTACACAAATAAATAAAGAGGAAAAAGAGAAAAAGAAAAAAAAGGGAAATAAATGACTATGTGGTCCTGACAATGGAGCTGCACGAAGGAGCAGTCTGTGCCTGACAGTGAAGCTGCACAGTGAGGCTGTTAAACGGTAGCAACGCAAAAGCAGCTGTAAACAGAATACGTGAACGCGCACGCTTCCGGCCTCACGTAGCAGGAGTGATTGACAGGCTGATTGACCAATAGAACACGCGATGAGACCGTTTTTGATTGGTTAATGTTTTTAAGGCACCACCACTTCCACAATTGACATGTAATAAATTTTATTTTTCAAGACCTCTTATTTTCCGATGTCTTATATGCAAGTAAAAACAAATTTATAAAATATAACAACAAATGTTTACAAAAACATCTTCTATTCCACCTTTAATGTGTCTGCAAAGGTTAATTTAAGTTCTGAACCACACTCATATGAATGAACCAAACACACAGCCGCAGAAAAAGAGAGATGGAGGGGGAAGAAGTAGGAGTCAAAGGGTGGGGTCAGACCCTCCTCGGGGGCGGCCTAAGCTTGGGTGAAGGAGCGGGTGTCGTGGTCAGGCGCCGGGGAGTGCGTCCCGGGCGCAAGAGTTGAGCCGGGTACCGGTTGAGGGGAACTGTAGAATAAGCCTCCCCGGTAAATGTGGAGGTGCCTGCCTCGGAGAAGCCGGATAATAAGCCTCTATTTATTCATTTTCACTGGATCCAGACCACCCGATTTGACATTATCATCCCTTAATATGAATAAGCATTTGCCCCTGGTTTGCATGAACAACAAACATGTTTGTGAGGACACTGGCTAAACTATAATAAATCACCGTTAGACAATTACATGGTGATCTAGACATAGATGACAATGACATCTCATGGCGTAAAAGTGTGGCTCAGGTGATGCACGTTTGCCTGATAGGACCCTGGTTCTTGCACAAGCTTTAAATCTACAGTACGAGCCCCATATGAAATTCCTGTCGTAGAAAAAGTGTTACTTTTTTGATGAGTGGGTTTCTTCAGTACAATGTCTCTTCACGGCACACCGCAGCCATTGGCCAAGCTGACCACCTGATAGCCATTCATTAGCACCTATTAGGGATGAGGGCGGGACAAAAAGTTGTTCTTTTTTTATGCACTGACTGGAGACTCAAGTGTTCAGCCACAGACACATACGGAGTCTCTGGTTTCATGGAGCTTCGCGAAGTGAAATGGAGTCCCAAAGGAAATATAGTGCTAACATTTAATCTCAGTAAGAAAGTCCGGACTCTTTAAAGAAACAACCTAACTGTGAATCAAGGTAAAAAAAATCTGTGTGTTTGTTTTTGCATTGTATGGTCAAGTGTGTTCACGTGGGCACAAGAAAACCGAGAAATTTAGCGCCAACTGACAAATCTGTTTGTGTATAGAGTAATGAAAATGTAATGTTAAAGTTTTTTTTCTAATTAATTGATTAATTAATCAAATTGACTTTGTGTTGAAACAAATGTTTGCAAAGAAATTTCAATTTTTATATTCCACGACAGATGGACGAGGATGTGACAACAACACCCAGCGGTGTCAACAGCCTGGGGTCATGCCCTGTCCTGGATGGACAGTCTCCTTCTCCTTCACAGATTCTTCCCTCTCCCAGCTCCAGAAACCTCTCCAGTCAAGATCATGCTCTGTCTGACCCACCATGCTCCAGAGATACTCATTCATCTCCACAACCAAATCCAGTCACCACACAACATTGTGGAGATACCCCTATTACAGATGGATCTTTATCTCCAGCTAAAATCACATCATCGGATTTGAATTCCTCATGTGAAACCCTGAAGAAACCATCAACTTCCTCTTCTGGCCCAAAGAAACGCACGTTTGCTTCCCTGGCAAAGAAGGTGATATTGCAGGAAAGACTGAGGAAAGCAGAGGAGGATGTAGATGAAGACGATGGTGGTAAGGGCTTTATTATATGTTAGTATTAAACACTGGAAGTATAAATTACACTGCACACTCATTGCAGTGTTAAGGTGATAATCCACATGCAATGTCTAGTAGTAGTGAATACCAATGTTATATTAACTACCATTAACTTTTCAAAAACAGGCTTATGCCTTGACATTAGTGATTTCTGCACATTCACAAACTCTTTCTGTCCTCTCTCTCAGATGAAGAACCTGAAGAAGATTTGTCAGTGGAGCAGCTGGAAGTGAAAGCTGAAGATGGTGATGCCAGGGCTCAGACTCGGGTAAGTTAGAGCACATGCAAGCAGACTGGCATTTAGCATTGTTTTGTAGCCTGCTGGCTGAGTCTGTCTGGTTAGGAGTCTATTTTTGGCCACTTGGAAGATGATCCCTGGTTTTCAAAATGATATACAGCTTACTCTCACAGGTGTATCATTAAACTAATACTAAACGT
The DNA here is from genome assembly GCA_036850595.1 of Rhyacichthys aspro. Taxonomy (NCBI): domain Eukaryota; kingdom Metazoa; phylum Chordata; class Actinopteri; order Gobiiformes; family Rhyacichthyidae; genus Rhyacichthys; species Rhyacichthys aspro. Next base: position 9,419,247 of record CM072148.1, on the reverse strand, counting down.
AAAATACAACAAATTTGTGCTTTGCATTTAATTACAGTTCCATAATATTAAACACACCAGGTATTCTAGTTGAGAGTAAGTATATAACACTGTCTGAATGCTTGAAATGTCAAGGCGTGTGGTGTGAATGTTCTCTTACTGTATGTCATGTACAGTACATGGTTATGTCAGCCACATAAATAGCCACAGGGGGTGTCTTATCCATGTGTTAAAATTGCAAATGTGGTCTACATTTTTAGACATGTTAAATGTTTAATAACATTTCTGCAGCTCAGTGGGTTAGTGATTATATGGAGAGGCAACCACTGTTTTGCATTTTGTAACAAATATAATTTACTGTATGATGCTTGCATATATGATGGAATCTTAAAATATAAATATACTGACAAGAATACATATTTACTCAGCTGGAAACTGGAAACATGTTCGTAAATAACTGAATAAGAGAGGAGTTGCAAAATAGCAGTTAAGTTTAGAAAACAGTCACATGATAGGGCCAAAGGGACTCTGCTGCTGTGAAACAGACAAAGTTTGTCAGGCTTTGGGAATTGTTGGTTTTGTAGTCTTAAGAATGTGACAGAGTAAGAGTGGCAAAGTCTGTGTGGTAGAAATAAAAATGTCAAATTTAACATTGTTTCCAACATTCAGCTTGGTCAACACTACCTCATTCTTGCTGAAGAGAAGGACACAGAGCAAAATAATCGTTTGGCTGTTAGTTGGCTGATTAAAGCAGCAAAACAGGGAAGAAAAACAGCTGCCAAGATTCTGCAACGGTGCTGGATACAGAAAAAAGGTAATGTCACAAAAAAGTAAGTGTACGTCTTTCTTTTGTTTGCTTTAGCTACTATTTTTGTCACTGGCACTCTCCACTAGGAATCACTCCCGAAAATGAATCCGAGGTACGCAGATTATCGACAGAAAGTAAGTTTGAGCTGGCAGTTCGTAAGGCAGCAATGATGATGTACTGGAAGCTCAACCCAGACAGGAAGTCGAAGGTTGCTGTGGCTGAGATACTTGAAAATGCCAGCCAGGTCAACACAGGACCAGGTAATTGTCTTTTGTTTGGATAAATCAAAAAGATGTGTGATAATGTTTTAATGTTTTTGCCTTGCTTTGTTGTCATTGAGCTGTTGTTGCTATTAAGTGTGTGACTCCAGGGTTTGCAGCTGCTGTGATCTTTAGTATCACATTACACACAGGCTATGTTTGGAACTCACTAGTGCTGTGCTCATTCCTCATCAGTAGGTGGCACTGCAAGCAACATTCCTGTCCCAACCTCAGGCCAGGCACAGAAAGTATTAGAGAGCATGGTCAGCAATGAGTGTAAGTGTATAAACAGCAGAAAGAATTAACTTAGGATGTTTTTATTATTACTCTAACAGTGCATTATTTCTCCTTCAGCCAAACAGATGGTGGACCTGGATGACTTTGTTGAGATGACTAAAAAGTATGCGCAAGGGATTGTTCAAACTTCACCCACAAATAACGGCAAGATCACTGAAAAAACAGGAGGCCCCGCTCTTCATGCTGGCAGTTATGAAGTACAAAAAGTCATTTGGCTTTAAATAAGAAGTAAATAGTGTGGCTATGTGGCCTGTTGTAGTTATATTCTTTTCTGTAACTTTCTTTTCAAGCATAAAGCTGAGACTGTCCACTCAGGAGCCAGGAAGCACCACAAATCTTCTTGGAGTGGAATGATGCTGGATACTAATCAGACAGTGGCCATAAAAAGAGCCATGGACATGAAATCACGCTTAATGGTATCTTTTTGTCTTAAATATTAGCTGACATAAAAGTGTTTGGTCTCTGGGTGGTTAGAATGAAATTGGTGCTATGACTCTAATGTTTTAAGGGCTTAAATTTGTCTTTATTATATTTGACTCTTAAACAGGTGTTGCAGTACCCTTTGCATGGAATTATCGAAATTAAGGAGCACCTTGTGGATTGGGCATCACGAGCGGGTGTCCAGTGGCTAAGCACAATTATCCCAACGCAACACGTCAACGCACTTATATTTTTCTTCATCATAAGCAACCTGACTGTGGATCTGTTTGCTTTTGTCATCCCTTTACTTGTTTTCTATCTGTCCTTCATCTCCATGATCATTTGCACTCTGCGTGTTTTTAAGAGTAGCAAGGTAATATATTTAAATTAATATAATAATTTTTTTCAAATGCAGTTGGCTTATGTGATTTGACTTGTCCACTTTGTCGTTATTTAGACTTGGGAAAACTTCAGAACCTTTACATCTCTGCTAACACGTTTTGAGCCAGGGTTGGATGTGGAACAGGCAGAAACCAACTTTGGTTGGAACAATCTAGAACAGTATATATATTTCATCATTTCAGTCTTCTTCGTCATCTTCTCCTTCCCTGTAGCAGACAAGGGCTGGATCCCTTGCTCTGAGCTTTCTACAGTGGCCATTTTCTTCACTGTGATCAGCTACCACAGCCTGAGCCCGGCTGCAGCCATGTACGCACGAAAAGCAATGGTTATAGAGGTAAGTATTCATATTGTATTATCATACAAGGAGGGGAGGAGGGACAGGGAAAGTATTTATATAATTCAGTTAGCATTATCATTATTTGATGCATATAGCATTGGCATCAGAACAGTCTGAGCCCAAGCTCTATATCTTCTTTCTTGCCATGATGGATTACACCAGCCAATGAAAAAAACATTTATCATTTCCATCTTCTTCTCAACTCTCCATAGAAATGATACTTCCCATATACAATGTTTTTGTGATCCAGGTAGCATCATCCTTATGTGGCCTGACCCAGTTTCTGCCAGAAAACATGACAGTACTTCGATTACTGGGACACACCTTTGCCACAGTGCCTCTGGGACAGTCTGTTGTGTTGAAGCTCAGTCTCCCCTGCCTTCTCTATGCTTATCTGTTCTTTCTGATTTTCAGGTAAGCAGCAGTAGTTTGAATTTTGAAAAATTATTTGTTTTAAAGGTAAAGGTGTAAGCATTTTGGAAGTTAAGAAAACAGCGAGTGCCTTGGGTTTTTTTTTTTTTTTTCATTTTGTTTCATGTCCTGCAAATGCTCCAGAGCTTCCTGTTTATGTTTGAATTATGACAGAATAGTAATGATCAAAATACCACAAAGAAGTTTTATGTATCAGTTGTATCATTAACCCCACATCATCACATGTGCTTATCTTAATTGATTGATTTTTTTATTTGTTTCTCGTTGTTTCTAGGATGGCCATAATGCGTGGATTCCGGGGCACTTACTGCTTCCTGGTTCCTTACCTGGTGTGCTTCATGTGGTGCGAGTTCTCAGTGGTGCTCCTCCAGCATTCATCTGCTGTGGGTCTCATCCGTACCTGCGTGGCCTATTTCCTCTTCCTGTTTGCTTTGCCTGTTCTTGCTTTTGGCCTTGCCACGATGCTTTTTATTCAGCTTTTTAAGTGGTTCCTTGAACTTGAGCTGACCAAGGTGATTGTCACTCTAGTTGTGTGTGCAATCCCAGTCACACTGCGCCTCTGGACCCGATTCAGCACCTCTATTCTTGATGTCTTCCGATCTCTGACACACCGTGGACCAGTCAAACTTATCCTGCTCTGCATCTCCATGGTAATCCTGTTCTTTGCCATTTATTTGTATCATGCAGAAGGACAGAAGGTGTACAACTCCACCCTGACCTGGAACCAGTATAGCCAGGCATGTGGACCCCCTTCTTGGCAAACAAAAGGTATGGCACAAACTCAGATCTTCTGTAGCCACCTGTATGGACACAGAGTGACCTGGACAGGACGCTTTAAGCATGTCCGTGTGGCAGAGACAGAGAATGGAGCTCAATCTGTTATCAACATGTTGCCTGTCTTCATGGGAGATTGGCTGCGATGTCTCTATGGGGAAACATATCCTAAATGTGAACCCAAGAATAGCACAGTGGCAAATCTTACAGCTGCAGATTTAGCAGCCAGCACTGACACTGATGCAGTTTCTGTGCCATTACTTCTCCGAATGCAAGAAGAAGAGTTGTGCCAGATCAAGGCTCTGGCCAAACACACCTGCCATGTCAAGCGTTTCGACAGCTACCGCTTTGAGGTGACGGTGGGGATGATCTGGGAAGGAGTTCCAGATGCAGAAGACCCAGCCAGGGATATACTTTTAATGGCCAGTCATGAGTTTAGGCAGGTTCTGTTTAATTTACAATCTGGCAATCTGGTGGAGTTTAGCACCAAACTGGAAGGCCGTTTAGGAGCCAGAGCTCCAGCTTTTGAGCTGAAAGCAATCCACTGTCTGGACTGTGTTTCCTCACCACTGACCGGAGGAAGGCAGGTCAAGATAGAGAGAGACTGGAGGCGCACCACTATGAGAGCACTCAAGTTTGCTTTTGATTTCTTTTTTTCTCCTTTTCTATCTGCAAAAATCACACATTGAGAAAAAAGCCATGATGTAGTAAGTCTTTAAAATATACACTTGTAATTACTGCATGCTGCATTTTGCAGTATTTTACCAATAGACCATAGATTGTACTGGTATGTTTCTGTTTACGATTTGTTCATGATGTTCATGCTCACATTGAACAAACCCACTGTGTTCGACTTCTATAGATTTTTATCCATTGTTTGCACCACATTTAGATTCTATCTTTAAACTTGTTGTAGACATTTGATTTAGGGAAACTCTTGAAACATGGCACTGGCCTTTTAAAGTGTTAATTTATAAGGACAATGTCTTTTGTATAGTAAAAAAAAATATTTTTCATATTTTAACAGATTTTTACGATCCCTTTGTATGGTTTGTGTTTGCATGTGTTTCTGTAACAATAGGATTTTTATTTTATTTGCCTTCACATTGTTAGTTGTCTGGCAGTGAGCTTCAACACTTTGTCTTAATTCAGATTTTGAGATTTCTCTATGAAATAATAACATGGCAGTGTTCATTCCACAGAGATACAGCACAGTAACAATGCTTTGCAGCACAGACAGTTCATGGAAGAATGAGATTTTTTTAATTGCACATAATTATAATGCATGAGGAGCCTTACATATGAACACTTTTCTGATCTAATATGTTCTTACATGATGTAAAGACTGTGAATTTGAGAGCCTTAGCAAAACGATTAAATGCCTTGTCTTTGAACCTGCTTATCTTGGCTATATAATTCTAATTATCAAAGGAATAGACATGGGATCTGTACATTTTGTCACATTTCGTCATTTATTAATGCACATTCCTTTCATTCACCTCTTTTGACTTATGTTTTTTGTATAGTTTGAATTGTCTTTTTTAAGTATGATAAATACGCTAGTAGCATTGAGTAATGGCAACATGCTTCGGGCTGTGCTCCTGATGCTCTTCGCTCTCCTTGCACTGAGAGTGATGGTGGTTATGATGTGATCATAGCTGACTTGATCAAAATTCTGAAACCTCCCTGGGGTGTAAAAACTTATATCCCAGCACTTGTCATAATAATTAATTACTATGGTGATGCACAAACTGAATATTGCTGTAGTGTATATTTAAGAAAACCAATTAATAAATGTATCTCTTAGCTGCTGAGAGCAAGAATAAAACACTGAACAACTCAAGCCCAGAGGTGTAAAAATAAATGAAAAGTAATTTTAAAACCCAGCAAGTGAGACATGAGGTAAGACCAGACAAGTGGGACACAATTGGTCACAATCTAAAAGGTTTCAGTTTCAGTGAACTGCTGTTGTGTTGTGACACAAAGTACTTTGTAAGTGCAAAGGGGGTTTTGACCTATGCACTGTTAACTACACATACGTACAACCAGACTTCCTACAACAATCCCATTAGGGCCAAGGTCACTTAAAATATAGCATTCACTGTAAACAATCATGTCTTGACCAAGTCACGCAATTGAGTCGATCACAAACAACATCTTACTGCTGTACATTTTCAGTGAGGCCCCCGAGAGTAGCAAGTGGCACTATGAGGTATACGCTACGAGGATGTGATGAATTTACATGGCATGGCGCATTGTTTTAACAATAAAGACTTTCAATACATAACAAGCTATTGCACTGATGACCTTTGACCTTGTAACAACATAAAACTACCTAAGTTACCACATTCCATTCACGGGCCTCCTTTATGAATAATTTATTTTGATTATGAAACAAAATGTGCTTCTGGTTTATAAAATTTCAATTTACACTTTCCATGGCTCAAAATAATTCTTTCCATGGCACAAAATGATTTTTCTTTTCATTAGCAATCAACCAATCGTTTTGCCCTTGTTTGCAATCATTCGCCACATTGTTAGAGGAGTCTTTGTGCAAGGAACAGACCTTGATATAGAAATCACAAACCATATACATATCTGAAATATGCAACTATACACACTGTGTGTGCAAACTCCTCCAGTACTGCCTACACACACTGTATGTCCTTTATCCAGGTTTTACAATCTTAATGTTATCACAATCATAAATAGAACTTTTACAGTGTTGTCTCTGGGAAAAGAATGTACTGCCTGAAAACCCGAAACATCAAATACATACAGCTAATAATAAAAAGTGTGTATACATTTGTGTTAACTGTAGAAGAGCTCAAAGCTAAAACACTGCTTGCTGCACTGTTTTTGTTAGTGCCATTATTGCAACATGAATAGGACAAAGATTATTTATGATCCCCAAGAGCACTGCTCTGAAGAGACTCCTGTTTAAAAGAGAAGAAAAGGGTTCAGAAGTCAATATTTAGAGCAACTTTTGCACAGTCCTTTTTTTTTCTTGTTACCTTACCGCCATACTTTCTGTTTTCATCAAAAACCTGCAGATAAGTGAGGAGAGATGACCCTGCACCTCTTTTTAAATGGCTGGGTAGGGTAAGTGTGACCAAAACAAGTGCTCATGACATTTAACGCTGCAGTTCATTAAAAAGCCTTTCTTGGCTTAGTTATGTATTCGTTCCTTCCTGGGTCTAAGTCAAAGCTCCCATCCTTGTCATTGCATCTGTGCATCAGGGTTGACCCGGTCCTGAAAGATGTACAGGTTGTTGGTGGCTGCTATGGCAATTATGTTCTCATTTGGATGCCAAGCCATGTGAAGGATTTTCTTTGTGAAGTCCAGGCTGTCGACGCCCACATCTCCGCGGCGGCGCTTCCCTCCGGTATAGACACGTCGGGTCCTTAGCACAGCCCGGGGTTTGCTGCTCTCCCTCCAGGCCTCTAGAGTCACACCGCGACCCGTCTCTCTATCGAACATCCGGAAGAAACTGTTGTATGCTCCTGTCATAATCACACTGACAAGAAGAGGTACACTTATTAGACTTAAGGGTTAAACAGAGAAGAAGGAAACAAAATGAAGCTTGGATTGATGCCATGTCTGCAAAGCTAGTCTCTGGGATTGATTGAAACGCCGGATAATGGCAGAGTTTAGGGAATCAGCGTGAGCAGAAAGACATTACACCCTTCCACTGAGGCTGACATGTGCTCAGTCTTAACTTTCTTCCATCTACTGCCTTTTCTGTAAGTGCTTACCTGTCTGAGCTGTTCCAAACACACTCAAACTTGTCAAAGATGCAGTCATTTTCATAGAGTGAACACAGCTTACTTCTTAGATATTCATGGACCTAGAAATAAAGCATTCAACTTTAGTTTGTAATGTATTTAAAGGCACTTGGAACATTCACAATTACTCTCATACTCATTAAGTGTGAACAGATTGTAAATAGATTATAAATAGATAATAACAGACTTTTTTTTGTTATTTTGTGCAGGACTCATGAGATAGGTTCATGAGATAAGACTAAAACCACTCCAATATAACTCTAAACCAACATTAAAACCTGAGAAGCATGAGTGACATTTTTTCATTATAACCGCACAGTAATTCAATTGATGTAGAAAGAAAGTAATAAAATACAATTTGTTTAAAAGGTGAAATGTGTTGCAACGACAGCTATGTGTATGCTGATAAAGGCCACAAAATTTGAAATGAATGTCAAATCCAAATCAAGTGTATAAATAATTCACTCGGAGTGTCAATTGTAGAAAAGACAAATGCTGATATGGCCAATTTAGAAATGCCAACTCAGAATGACTGTGCTCTTTCACCTGGTAGGTTTCCACAGGGCCTTTGTCCATGTTCAAGTCCCACACCTTTGCGGTGAGGTAGTCCCTGGTCAGCATGTAGCGTCCACTGTGGCTAAACTTCACATCAGACACAGAGGAGATAATCTCTGAGAAGAAGGACCTGCTTCCTGGATCCTCTGGTTCCTCAAAGACTGGACACATATGACCAAAGAACAGATATTATATCCCTCTGTGTATGAATTCGGGTGAGATGTAGTCTTTTCTTGTTTCGTTTCTTACGTTTAGCGTGTCTGTCACACAGTGCAGAGGCTCTCATGTCACACAGGCGCAGGGTGCCCTTGCTGCTGCTGTACACAAACAGGTGGCAGTGATGAGGATGGAACTCTGCTGCCGTTATCACCTCTGTCAGGTCCTCCATGTTGGCTGGTTTGATATCCACAATATCTGAGATGCTCTGTCAGGGACTTCAAATGAATAACACAACACTGTTTGCTGTGTACAAAGAAGAACAATGACGAATGATCAGGAAATGTCTACACAACTGAGTACATTTTTGATTATAACCTAAAATAATGAACCCCAGCAACCCCCCAGCATGCAAAACTCCTCTACCCTATCTCTGTTCTATTTCTGGTAGTCCTGTGTGGTTCAGTAGAAAGTGTACTGCTCAGTAAATTATTTAAGCTCTTCTTCCATAGATGCCTCTCTGATTTTCTAGGTCAGCCTCTTTTTAAATGGGAAATAACCAAGTACGCCCCAGCCGACATACTACATCCTGCTCTGAAACACGGATTGTCATGTGTAGTCTACATTAAGTATGGAAGAAGGGATAATCTAGTGCACATTTTGTATTTACAATGAGCACACACACTTCATATGTATATATATTCTGTTATATAAACTGCTATATATATATACATATTAGCGGGTTTTCTTTCTGACAATTGCATATCACTTGAAATTTAATAGAGCTTATAGAGTTGCAGATTAGAATAGGGCACTAAAATTAAATATCTGGGAACCATGATGTGTATCAAAGCAAAAGCTTGATAGAAAGGATACTGAAGCTACGGTCTGTGATGCCCAAGTGCCACATATTGATTCGGAGGTCATCAGCAGACAAATAAGTCTCCCCGTCACTGTTGACTGAAATGGAGTTGACATGGTAGGTATGGCCATTGGCAAACACTCGTCTCGGTCGAACTTCTACCATCAGATCTGTAGGTTTCAGCACTGGCACCTTGAGTATTAGAAAAAATCATTGTAGGTGATAGACTTGAACAGTAACAAATATGACAAATTTGAGATGGGGCGTGTCAGGTAGATAATGTGATAGGATCAGAATCAGTGTGTAAATGCACCTGCAGTGAGGTGATAGTAGAGATGTCCTTGAGCCGTCCTTCCTCATCTTTCAGGTTATAGCCTTCTGGTCTCTTGTCCCTTTCACTCACCTTCCACAGTTTAATGGTCTTGTCTTTGGGGCATAGCATCATTTGACATTTCAGAAAACAATAAAATAATGACAGGCACTTTACAAAACATACTGAACAGAAAGGAAATCATTCTGCAATTGACATGTGCATATAAGGCAAACAGAGTAATACAAAATAACTAGCTATAACTGTAATACTGTACAAAACTCTTATAAAGATTTGAGATGGTTGTAGTAAATTCTAACTTACAAAGATTTTTTGATTATTGTTAAAATGATTGCTTCTCAAAAGAATTTGAAATTTAAAATAGTGTCTAAAAACATTTTTTTGTTTTTAAATTGGTATGAGTGTGTTACATAAACAATAGTGAATATGGTAATACTATTTCCTGTATGCAAGTGGGGAAATGCATCAGGTTAAAACCATAGCAAGAATGATACCTACTGTAAGAGCTAAATGTTTCAATATTGACACAATTTAAAATGTTCTGTATTAAATTAGAGCATGTAGCTATTGTACAGTGCATTAGTCTGGACAAGTTCCTTAGTCAGTTCCTATCACAAATACTCACCATTGGTGGAAAGGAGAAAATGTGCTGCATTCTGTTGTGGCAGCCATCTGATTTTGTTGATTTTCTCTTCAATCTCCAGACTTTTCAGATAGTCAAAATCTGGCTCATGGCTCTGAAAGGTGCTGTAGACGTTGTACTCCCCAGAGTCCCCCGTGTCCCCAGCTTCTTCTGACTCCCCTTTGGACTGTTCAGCACAAATAGTAAAAAGACATAGCTATGAGTAAGCACTCTGTGTTAAACACAATATGCACATTTTGGTTGTTTTATACATTGCTGTTGGATATAGATGTAATTCGGAGAAACTGACAACAGGTACACACCTCTGTCTCTCGCTGAAAGATGACCACTCGGCCCCCTTTATCCCCTGTGGCCAGCAGGTCCCCCGTCTGGTTAAACTCCACAGTAGAGATGACATCAGCTGGGAGGACGACAGGAATATAAGAGGCTATTATATCACATAATGGTTAGAATAAAACAGCACAATGATTTAAAAAATGAGTGAGAGACATCTTCATAATACTGATTGAACAAAAGGCTTCTGAGATAGTGATCAAAAAGAAAAATGAAAGGAAATAACACATCTACTGGTTACTACTTTTAGTCCTTGATGTAAATAAACCAAATTTATTCAAATTTTGAGCTGGGCAAACATACATAAAATTCCAAATCAGAACCTGTAATCGATATAATAATGATGTCGACTGAGCACTGTAAATTGTTACTATTCATAAATAAAGATACTGTCTGATTGTACTATTGTATGTATTCATGACTCGTCCAGTCATAATGCACACTAGATATGAAAACTGTCCAGTCACAGCAGCTAGCTACATGACACCAGTGTGATGACCAATGACTGCTGTACCTTCAGTGACATAGTCTCGCAGGAAGGTGTGGTTAATTTTGGGGCTCTCAGCGTCCTCGCCCATCTGAAGCTGAGGAAGGCTGACCCGCCAGCACGCCCGTCCTGAGGGGAAGGCTCCAATCCGTAGTTTTGCTCCCCACCCAGGCTCCGCCCATGCTGCTGGAGCCTAACGGAGCCGCCTGGAACAAGGCATCCTGGGTAAAAACCAAGCCGGCAGGAAACACAGGAGATGTTGTGTAGAAAGTGGGGGGAAAATGCAGGATGATGGTAAAGAGAAAGGGTGAGGTAAAAGAGTGAAGGTTGGGCTGTGAAACAGGAAATAGTGGGAAGAAAAAAAAAGACTGAAATTAGTTAAGGTAACAAACACGTCAAATATAATCAAGCTAAATGTGACCTTTTGAGAACGTTCGTAACAGTCGCATAAATCCTAATCAATATGGAATGAGCTTATCCTAAAGTGGGCAGTGAGACAACAACTCACAGCACAGAAACAGAGAGTACATCAATATAATGACAAGCACAGAATGAACCGGATGTGAGAATGAGAATATGCCTCTGCAACACTGTGCAGCTCTCGCTCTGGTAGTAAATACACTCAGGGTGTGGTAATCCTGTCTGCAGACTTTACAGATCCCTGCTCTTCTCTCTGTCACACACTTATCAACTAGCGTAGATAGTCATTGACGGTAAATAAAGGACAATATGACGTCTTGTGCCTATGGTGCAGAAGAGAAACGAGACAGGCCTGAGCACACCTACCAGTCGGCCTGATGCTTCTGCTGCTGCTGTTCCTGCCGCCTGTGCACGTCCTCTGCTGCAGTGTGCCAGAGCAGGCCTGCGTGTCTGCGCTCACCAAGAGACAGGGACAGGGAAGATGAATCTGAGAGCACGAGGATGGAGGCGAGAGGAGGAGAGGCTGACGGATGAGAGAGAGAAAAGAGAAAAGGAGAGGGATAATAGAAGGAGGATGGAGGTCCACTGCTGCTGATGCTGTGGAACTGACTCTGTGCAGCATCCAATGTGTCATGGCAGCCTCCTCTTCGAGCAGCCAATCGCAGTGCAGCTGTCACTGGCGCACCCTCCCACTGCAGTGTGTAGGATAGAAACAGCCAGCAGAGGGAGCACTTGTTCAGTTCATTCACAATGGAGAATCAAAAACACAGTTATTGCCTTCTCCATTCTCAGAATAGTTTTGTGTTAACTTGTATAAAATAGTAGCCTCCTCTATCAGATTAAAAGAGATGACGCTCTTTCTCTGTATTCTGCTATGATTAGATTTGAATGGATCACGTGATTTAGAAACTGTTCACAAAGCTAACAAAACTATGAACTTATGAACACTGGATTTATATATATTGATAGAATAGGCATAAATAGTAATAAATACCAAAGAATAACCAATATTACTAAACCTAGACGTGTCATTCCAACTATTTAAATATTGTGATAAAAACTTGCTGTTTAACATTTTACATTTTACATTTTCCACTGGATTGATACTCTCTACTGAAACAAATAATTGAAGATACTTAAAGTTTAAGCTTTGACGAAGACCAGCAGAAAGTGTGTAACTACTACACGTGTTTATTTGTAGCTAGTAGCCTATTATGTGAGGCCGGTGCTTAAAACAATCCAGTTAATACAGAAATACACTTTTAATCAGCTCTCTTTAATAAGTAAAACTGTGGCGCCGTGAGCACGAGGATTACCTTAAAGTCAGTCTAACCTCACTCCAGCCTAGCAGCGTTACAGAGTGCTTTTCCATGTCTCCTAGTTAACTCATCAGGCGCAAAGCTGAGTTTAATCGATATTTTCTCGCTTTACTTGAGCGAGGGGATGCCCTGCCTCCACTCTGAAGCGCTGCAGTCCATGGAGCCATCCAGAGCGAAGAGCGCGGAATCCTGTGCGTCCGGGACAGACGAGGTCCTCGTCAAGGAAACTGTGGAAGAGGCCCCGATTATTAAGGGCATGGGCTGGTTCTTCTCTCCGCTGTGGGGCTCCCGGTCCAAGGCGCGGCGCTGGGGGTTTGGACAGGACTTGAAAAGCGAGCAAGTGGAGGCATGGCTCGATGACCACTCGGACTTTACAAGGGCCTACTTTTCACGCAGAGCTTCAGCGTAAGATAACGTTTGTGTAGATTTGAACATTAACATACCAACTTTTTCTGTTGAATAGCAAGAACTGGTAGGAATTCTACAGGATAAAACTGTCCTTGTTTCATGTTCCATGTTTTCACCATAATACACATGTAGGTAGAATGAATGCGTTGGAATAAATACATCTGTGTGACAAAAGTGACAAAGTAAGGTGTAGGCTATAGATGTTCAAATCAATATGTTTTCTTTATTTTCTTTATATTTCAGAGTCAGTGGAACCCAGATGGAAGTCTCCCCACAGCCCTCCACCATCCACAGGAGCAGCTCGGACCACTCTGAACTCCTGAGGAATCCTCCTCAGAGAAGGACCTCTTCTCCTTTGACCTGTCCACACCTCAGTGTTACGTCACTAAGAGACAGACCCCAACCCTTTAACATCAGTCTAAGTACACCTGAGTGCGTGGGCCGGTGCAGTCCTGGTGTCATGGGCTGTCATTCCCCTTGTTCTCCCCACTCCACTCATTCCTGCTTTCCCCCCTGTAGACCCCTCTTTCCCATCTGCCCCGGCTCTCCAGACTTTCCCCTCTCTTGTCATCTACTGCAGCCCTCCAGTTCAAAGACTGCAGCCTGTGGCTATGGAGAAGTCTGCCCATGGATGATGGCGCTACTGAGAGGGGGTCTCAGCTGCATGGGTTCAGTCACAGAGCTCTGCCAGGAGGCCCTGTTACACACTGGGGAGCTACTAGCTGCAGAGGGAGGCTCACTGTCACTGGCAAAGAAAGACAGTGAGGGAAAGATTACACTGGAGAATGTGGTTCCTGCAACATCATGGGAGTGCTTGGGTGATGGCAACATCTGCAGTAATGCACATCTGGAGCTGATGAAGAGTGTAATGGGCTGTGTGTTGGCTACAGGATCAGCTATCAATCTGAGAGATGCCTCTGAGGTAAACACAACAGCCAAAGGCCAGTTAAACTATGGCATGCAGGAGTGCTGCCTGGATTTAAAAGGTGTGCAGATGGTGTCCTTTTAGTCCTCTTCAGTTTTGGGCTCTAACTCAGTCAGGTAAAAAGTGAGGTACTCAAAGCCTCACAGCCTTTATTAGAAAATGGTAATTTGTTTAAACTTGCCAATGTGTTTCAAAAAGCAACTTTGAGGCACTTTGAAGATCTTTTTAATTGCCTCAAAGTTGCTTTCTGCAACAATCAAAGTTGTGTAAACTGTGCATTTTGTGAAAAGCTCACAGTGGAAAGCCGTTAGCTCTTGTCTGTTTTTGGATGATGTTGTATTTCGGAGTGTGGCATAGATTAAGGGAAGCCCAAATGACGCACCTCCTTCTAATCCTTTTAACAGACTTCTTCCACAGATTAACCTTTAAGCATTGAGATAGTGACATTCCCTTAACCATTCTGGGATCCTCCCTTACCTGTCCTCACACACTCAGGGATTAGATGTTACCAGTGTCAGATAAAGGATCAGTACTATTCCTTGGCAGAGTTGGCAGGAAACCCTTAGAATCCCCAAAAGTTGTTTCTTAGTATATTACATATCCATTTCATGAGTAGCTAATACATGTTGTGTTTTGGTTAATGAACATTAGAACTTGAAAGTACATGGACTCTTCAAAAGTGTTGGTGGTTAGATTGTGAAAAAAAAGAGGAATTCAGATAATAGGAACTTCCTCACGGGAAAAATAGACCATACTGTCAAAAGAAAAGGATTCAATTAATATAAAGGAAGACAAAGGAGACAAGAAAGAAGCATGAAAAGGATATATGGAGGAAGGGAATATGGACTTGTGAAAATTGAGGAGCTAATATGCTGGCAGTGAGACTATGAAGTATTGATTAAATGTCTAAACAAAGACAAGATAGAATGGTGATTTATTTGACAGAATCATGAAAGAGGAATCATTCAGCCTTTTAATCTTTGCTTTATTCATATTATATGTTCATTTATTCTTTAGGATCCCTGGTTTGATTTGGATGTGTCTCCCAGCTTTAAAATCGGAGCTGTTTTGAGTGTGCCCATCAAGAACCACAGAGGAGAGGTAAAATGCATTTGTAAAATCTGCAACAATCTTCTTGTTTTTTTGGGGGGGGGTTTCCTCTTTTTTATAACGGAATATATTTTTGTGTGTTTTTGAATAGTTAATAGGTGTGGTGGCAATGATCAATAAAAAAGGTCTTTGTGATGGACCAGGGTGTATATTTACCAAAATGGATGAGAAGGTAAGGGTTGTTATTATTATATGTATTTTATATTATATGAGAAAGCATTTGAACACTTGTTCTTTTGGTTACAGCTTTGATATTCTTATAGGATATACATTCATAGTCCATTCATTATCCTTTATTCTATATCATGGTTTGTTGTCCAATTGGCTAGGTGTTGTCCAATCACATGCATGTTTTGGGGATGGTCCTAGACAACTTCCAGCTTTATGAAAGCTCAAGACAAGAAGCTAAACGCAGCCAGGTATCAAGAGAGTTATTGTGAAGACGATATTGATAACACAGCCAAGTTTCTGCTCATTTTTGTGCTATTTTTTTATAATATAATGTTGCTGCTTTGTGTGTCAGGCCTTAATAGAGATGGCACAAGTGTTGTCCAGGGAGCACTATTCATTAGACGTTCTGCTCAGTAAGATGGCCGCCACCATTATGCCTTTCACACATGCTCAGTTCTGCACCATTTTCATCCCCCATAAGAAAACTTCAGACACAAAAGACAAGGTAATCTTTATACATTCTGAAGTTAACACTCTTTAATGTCAAAATATTCATGTTTTCATTTATGTGCTTTAGATGTTCTTTTCTCAAGTCATACATCTTGAGTGTGAGGAACTTGGATCAACCTGTCAGATCTACAGAAGGTTTGGTTTAAAATGCCTAATAATTGCTACAATGTTATAGTATGGCCCGTTTTTCTAGTTTGTATCCACCAATCTATGACACCAGATATGGTTTAAATGGATTGGTATCATTTTTCAGGGAACGTGACATCAGTGATCTTAACCCACAATATGCCCTTCAAGTCCTGTTTACTATGGAGACCCTTAATGTGTCCCAGAGTTCAGATGAATCGATAAAGAGTCTGATTTGTTGCCCTGTCAAGAACCAGAGATCAGATACTGTTGTTGGTATGTCACTGTCTTGAATAATACATCTCATCATTTATTAATGGCTTACTACTTATGTGTTTTTGGTTTTCCATTTATTTATTTTTATATGATTTTAAATATTCAGTAAAGTGTGGTAATTCCTTGATGTATAATTAATATGATGGTGAAAAATATATGCAAATGTACTTTTCTGTTTTAGCTGTGTGCCAGCTAATGAACAAAGGAACATTAGAGTCAAGTGAATTTGAGGCATTTGACAAATATGATGAGCGCCTGTTGGAGGACCTTGCAGTGTACTGTGGCCTGGCACTGCAGTATGTCCAAACTATTAAAATCACTGAGGAGCGAAGGGCAAGTATAGAGGTCACACAGGAGGTGAGTAAACAGCTGCAGCTATATTTATCTTACAATGTGATTGATTTGTCTTTCAAAAACAAGTGTGATCACTTTTCTACTTGCAGGTTCTGGCCTACCACATCACTGCAGCAGAGCAGGAAATCCAGGCGTTACAGGTTTCTTTATACATTATCACATTTTAGATGATGTTCTGAGCTGTATTTTCTAAAGCATTTTCCACTGTCCTGTTAGTAATCCTACTCACCCACAGACTATTTCTACAGGTCACAATAAGTGGCTTTTATGTTGTACACCACTAATTCTTCTCCCTGTTGCCAAAGCACTTAATGAGCTGATACATTGACTGTGGGTGGTAAAGGTGAATGTAACCTCCACAGCCAGAACTGTGTCTACACCATGTTAAACCACTTATGAGGGATTCCTTGGGTCGATGGATACTGACAGATATACATTGTTTACAGGAGGCAGATATTCCTTCAGCTGAATCACTTCAGATGCTAGATTTCAATTTCTCAGAAATTGTCCTGTCAGAGGATGTGACCACACAGGCCACTGTTCGCATGTTCCTGGATCTTAATCTTGTGCAAGATTTTAACATTAATTACAAGGTAAAAATCAGGTACCACATTTGTATTGAAATTCAGCATAAAGTATTTATCCAATAGTTAATTATAACTTTAAACTAGGCATTGAATTTAAACTAAACCAAATCTTAATATCTCTAAAAAGGTGAGATGTGTCTCCATAAGGTTTTTGTGTCCTCCTCCTTCAGAGCCTGTGTCAGTGGGTGCTCACAGTGAAGCGCGGTTATAGGAACAATGTGCCTTATCACAACTGGAGCCATGCACTGAGCACTGCTCAAAGTATGTTTGCCATGCTCATGGCCACAGAGCAGCTCCAGGTAAGTGCAAATAAAACTTCTTCTACTTTTTTTTTAAATCATTTTAGTTTAATAAAAATATGACCTTTATAGATGCATTATTTTGCATTGAGCACTGGGTTTTCTTTATAGTGATCCTGTCTGATGTAATAACCCTGCTTACACTTTATGAGTGAGATATGACTGCTTCATTGATAGAAAACAATACACTAAAAGAAAAGATGACACTAGTTGCACTAAACAGTAGAAAGTCCTAAGTTTATTCAGTGTGTAAAGTATTGGTATTTTGCAAAGCTACATTTTAGTGGTTTTACAGCTTTAGTCCTGAAAGCTAATATTTACTAATTTTATCTGTGTTATTTGTTTTTCAGAGTATTTTCTCTAACCTGGAGATATTGGCCTTAATGATTGCCACCCTTAACCATGACATTGACCATAGAGGAGTCAGTAACTCATACATTGAAAGGTAAAAACACATTTGCTTAAATTAAACTGATACTGATTTTGTTTTTAAATAATTCATTGCATCTATATATGTCTTTGCCCTTATCTCTTTTCCAAAGGAGTCAACAGCCTTTAGCTCAGCTCTATGGACACTCCTCGCTAGAGAACCACCACTACAACCTATGCCTTTTCATCCTCAGTAACACTGTAAATTGTTTTTGTGTCTACAATCTTATTTACACTTGAGGCACAATCTCTGATCTGATAGTAGCATAGTTTATAGTCTCACAGTGCATCTGCAGGCCACGTGCACTGTAAATCAGATTTAGCACTTCATTTGTCTCTCTCACTCTCGTGTTCTCTCAGGGGAGTCAGATTCTCAGTGGTCTTACTGCCCAGGACCACAGAACTGTCCTGCACATGATTAAAAGAGCAATCCTCGCCACTGACCTATCCGTTTACATGGAGTAGGTTAACACATGAAGTGTCAAAGTGATTAATGATATTATTTGATCTTATTAATCTAATAGGTATTTGTTACTTGTTACTAGGAGAAGGGAAGAGTTCTTTTCTCTGATTAAGAAAAGACAGGTAAATTGGAAAAGTGAGAAACAAAGAGAGCTACTCAGGTGAGAGTGAATAAAAGAATAAAATCATTAACACTGAAGTGTTTCTGATAATTGAACATTTATTTTTGCAGGTCCATGTTGATGACTGCCAGTGATCTCTCAGCCATCTCAAAGCCATGGCCAGAACAAAAAAGAGTAAGCTTCACACATTTAATTGAAAAAAGCCGTCTCACAAGTGCCCAGTCTCACTCCTAATAAATTATTATTTCAATAACAGATTTCCAATCTGGTTGCCATGGAATTTTTTGCACAAGGAGACAAAGAAAAGAAAGAGTTCAACATCCAACCCACTGTAAGATTTCTTCATGGATTTTTGTTCACTTGTCTTCACACTTCACACTGACTTTTTGAATTTTCTGACTTTGTGTTCTTTTCACCTCTGTCTTCCAGGACATGATGAACAGAGAAAATAGCACCCGACTGCCATACATGCAGGTGGAATATATCGATGAGATTTGTTATCCACTGTACAAGGTGCTTATGTTTACATCACTAGTGTTGCAAATTGCAGCTGTTGATATGCTTGCCCTCATTGGTCTCACTCACTCTTACACTATTTCCCTTTCAGGCAATCTCAGGACTATTTCACTCTTGCTCTCCACTGCTACATGGATGTAAGAAAAACAGAGAGCACTGGCTCCATCTGGCTAAGGATGCAGAGGAAGAGGACAGCAGTAAAAGCAACGCTTCACAAGAAATGGATCAAAATGATAAAGAGGACATATGAACAACACAATACATACCTAGATATGTTCTAAACTAAACATGGACCAATTGTCTTCGATCGTGACCTACAGCCTTGTGCAAATGTTACAAGTGAAAACCCTCTGCAACAACACATGTAATTGCATGCTGGTTTATGGTTTTAAATGTCTTTGATACATGCTGCTTTTACAATCCTCTAAAGCATGTGTGCTTGCATTTTTATTTCTCACTTATTAGCCTACTTTATGTAGGCTATTGTAAGCTACTAAGCTCATCTCCCTTACCCATAATGGGTGGCAGTGGCTCAGGAGGTAGAATAGGTCATCCAATAACAGGTGTTTTGAACCCTGCTCTCCCAGTTTGTACTGTCGTTCTGTCCTAGAGCAAGGCACTGCCTCCAGAACTATTCTCTGTGTGAATGTGCTGGTGTGTGTTTGGTCAGCGAGGACCTGCATCACTGCTGCCATGTCTCCATCAATCTGCCCCAGAGCCCCTGTGGCTTCAGAGGTGGCTTACCCCCGCCAGTGTGTGTCTGTGGAGTGAATGATGGACTAAAGCACTTTGATTCTCTTGGGCGAAAGGTTTTATATTTAAATATATATAAAGTATTATTACCAATACATCACTGAAAATATTGTAACTGTTATTGTGCTTGAACTTCCAAGAGCCTACAATCTAATCCAAAAATGCTGTGTACAAAAACAAATAGCATTATCTCAAATACATTGTCTGGCTGATTGCCTGTAGGCTGCTACATCCTGAGAATGGTCATTGATACAAAAACATGAATGACACGGATGTTAGGAAGTAGCAACAACATTTTCAATTTCACCCAAGTTAGTTTGGGGAGGATTGCCGTTTGCCCTGGTGGTCGGCAGGGGGCAACAATGCACTTTAACCTGAGGTACTCTACATCGCTGAGCTTAAATTCAAGAAGAAGAGATCGACGGAGAGACAAGAGGGAGAAAATGGCAGGGCGCGCAAAAAGAAAATCTAAATCAATTCAGGTGAATTTTTAAAGCTTTTAATCCTTTTGCTCTTGTTGTGGAGATATGAAGTCCTTTTATTGCTGCAGTAAACGCGTGTGCGACACATTTACATGATGACATTGTAATGAGTGTTAGACGCTGGAGGTGGATGTGTTGTGAGCCGTGTCTCTGCAGCAGTGGACTCACGGCAACATGGCAGCTCCCTCCACACCGCCGCTTTGTCATTAAATGCCACATTAACATCACATCAGAATAAAAGCCAATTATAGGATTAACTGTGGCATAGTTTTCAGTTTGATCCTTAAAGCGGGGATGCTTCCTAATTGACATGAGTCTAAACCATCACAGTCCTGTCTGTTCCGTTATAATCATTGAAAGTGACTAAGTATAATAATGATTTCTACTGGTACTTTCATTTTGCGCTCAATACAGACTGTTGTCATATCTGTGCACGTTGTAGGAGTCGGCTACAGGGAATGGGAAACTGAAAAAAGCCCGTACAGATGAACACAAGGATGTGCCATTGTCAGCTGTAAGTTCTGAACAACGTGATGAAATGAAACGACTTTACAACCTTGAAATGCCAGAGGATCTGTACCACTTTTGGGACTTCTGCAACGAGCTGTGTCCAGACAACCCCCGTGGTAAACATCCACTCAGACAATGACATGGCTGGTATTGTGTGTGGACTCTTAAATTCACAGAAAATGTATTTTCCAGATGCATTGAGAGACACACTTGGGTTACGACTGGTTGGTCCTTTTGACGTTCTGTCCGGAGCCCACAAAAACCTAAAGAGCAAACCGAACCTCCATCTTCATTGGAGATACTTCTATGATCCACCGGAGTTTCAGACTATACTTCATGGGAGTGATGACAGCCAGCGTCACTTTGGCTATTACAGGTATGGAAAATGTCTTGGTTTGATGAATGGCTTTTGTGTTGCAGCTTTAATTGGATGACTGACTAATTGTTCTGCCTTCATTTAAATTTACAAACTTCACTTTG
Organism: Rhyacichthys aspro; assembly: GCA_036850595.1. Lineage (NCBI taxonomy): Eukaryota > Metazoa > Chordata > Actinopteri > Gobiiformes > Rhyacichthyidae > Rhyacichthys > Rhyacichthys aspro. The sequence continues at coordinate 9,398,126 of CM072148.1, read as the reverse complement.
CAGAGACACTCCAGATTCACTGCCATGTTTTGTGGGAGAAAGTGACGCCAAGAAGGGTTGCACTATTACACAGATGGGTGAAAATGTGTTTGCTGCTGTGTAGTAAGTGAGGTTTTTTAGCTGCTAGATTTGTTTATTTTTACTTGTTAATAATCACATATAGATTACAGATTATAGTTGGACAATACTTTATCCTGTGTCCTTTTTCTGATTTTTTCATCAGCTTGTATCTTTTGAGAAAAAAGAAAGAAAAAGGTGGCCAGAAGGCAGATTTGGAAGGTTTAGAGGAAAAGCTTCAAGATAAGACCGAGGCTCTGGGCTTGTCTCTAGAGCAGAAGACCAAAGAAATGAAGCAAAGAGACAAGAAGGTAGCTATTGCAAACAAGTTATTATAGTTCAAATGAAACTGTAAAGCCATTGTAGTTTGATTAATGTGATACTGTATTTATGTGGATGTAATTTAATCACACAAAAGTGAATAATTGTCCATTGCATTGTTTGCTATGTATTGAGAAACTTCTCGTTCTATTGTAGGTAGTCACCAAGACTTTCCACGGGGCTGGTATTGTTGTCCCTGTAGATAAGAACGATGTTGGGTACCGAGAACTACCAGAAACAGATGGTAAGCTTTAAACCGATTTGCTGCTTTAGGGATGTAGCCTGAATAATTCAAAACTGGTAATTTTATCAGTGAGCCTAATAAAATATTTTGTGCATTTCCTGTGTTCAGCTGGGCTTAAGAAGATCTGCAAAGCTATTGCTGAAGCAAACAGTGATGAAGAGCGAGTTAAAGCTTTTGGACCTCTACAGGAGATGATCACATTTGTGCAGTTTGCTAACGATGAATGCGACTATGGGATGGGTTATGAGTTAGGAATAGACCTCTTCTGCTTTGGATCCCACGTAAGTGTTTGACATTGGTGTGGACCAGCATTTTTTCACAACAGAAATACTAAACATTAAGATTTTTCTTGTCCAGTATTTTCATAAGGTTATCAAGCAGCTCCTCCCGATGGCCTACAGCTTGCTGAAGAGGAATCTGTTTGGGGACATTGTGGAGGCCCATCTTTCAAACCGCAGCCATGATAACTTGGACCAACTCTCAGAAAATTAAAAAGACTCGGATATTCAGTTCTCCTTATTCTAACATTTTCACATTGTGTCTTTTTCTTCTGTTTTGTCTGTGTTCATTGTTACTGTAATCAGTGGTTGTGTTGATTGATTGGAACTATTTCAGTGATGCATTTATAGTGCATGAAAAAGATAGATTTCTAATAAAGTATTTTTATATTTTTAAGATATGTTCAAAATTGTAATTGCATACAGTGTGTGCAGTATTATCCAGTAGAGGGCAGGGTTTTGTTTTTATGACACTGTTTGAGTCAACAGACCATGATGAGCCATATTTGTTAATTAGGTACAGGTTTTACAGACATTGGCAATTTAAGATAAAAGAAGTTAAAAGTTGCAAGAACAAACAAGCATGTGCCCAGATCTAATCAAGTCTGTTGTTGCATTTATAAAGGTGTCAAGTCAAAGTGTAAGGTTAACATTTTGGAAATTCTTTTCTAGGTTCATACAACTATAATCACATATCTGGCCTTAACAGTTTGTACATTATAAAAGGATAGCATATGACATGTTTAATGTCTTTTGGAGATGCATAAGTCTCTAAAACATAGTTACTGCTTTTACGCTGTCAAGATCAATCAAACTGTCTCAGTGATGTAACCCAGAACAAAGTGGGGGTGTATGAAAAATAAGTAGATTACATAATGGTACCCCAGCTCATTGTGCTTGGCTGTCTGGACACTAATAATTACACCCACTGAATCTTTTTATGTAGCCAAACAAATACTAAAGCAAGGGCTGCAAAAGATCTCTGTCCTAATAGGTATGAGGCTTGCTGTTGCGTTTAAGTGCATTAGATTTTATTGGTTAGTTCTGATGGATCAAGACAATGGTCGTAAATTAGATCCATAATTAATAGTTTTTCCATCTACTTATTAGTCTATGTCGTGTTAACATGTAGTGCCTGGTTTGTAATAGTGTTTTTTGCATTTACTAATTGCGCAGTCTTCTGCTTATAGGGCAGTCTGCCCCCATAGTGTGCATTCATGACGTTTCCTACTGTCCTTGAAAGCAGCAGAGATCCTGCGGAGTTTCGGGGAAGCGCATCTGCGGCGCGCTCACATTTCCTCACAGGCTCCAGGCGCACACCGGGAGCATCCCTCAGCCACACACGGACACGTCCCTGTCTGGATCCAGATTCACTCCACACAATGCTCTCAGGTCCCGGTGAACCTGGTGGATTCTGAGAGCCAAAGAGAAATCACCTTGCACCGGCGAGGACCCTGAGTGACTGCGTCGGCTGCAGCTGCAAGCCTTAGCCAGAATGTCAAGTAGCCCCGAAGAAAGTCACTCGAGGGGCGGCGGCTCCGAGACTGACTTAAAAATGGCATCTTCTAGCAACACTTCTCTCGAGGGTGGGCCCCCGGCTCCCCTTCACCAGAACCGGATTCGGCAGGTGGGTGTCTGTTTGCAGCCTGCTCTCATTGACTGGCCCAGCCAGCCGTGTAACGAGTAGCCTACACACTGTCGGGGAAGCTCTCAAAGGCGTTGCCTTGCTTTAGCACATCACCACTCAAGGATTTACTACACTATTAAAACATGCGACATGAATTAGGTTTACAGCCAATATTTGCAGATCCCAAGCAATCTAAATGGCATCTGTTTTGATAGACAACACTGCTGTGCTCCGGGAGCTGTGAGTCTATCTAGACCAGTACTGATGATGTTGTGGCGGTCAAAATAAACAGTGCTGGGCCACTCTTACTTTACAGTGTTTTTACATGAAACCATGTAGTTTAGTGAAAAGACCTCTACTTGTGTGGACGGGGAGCTTTCTAAAAGCACTGCCAGGTTCACTGTCTTTGCTTTTAAAAGTGTCTTAGATGTCATTAAGTCAATTGTAATGGTCTACTCACTGACTAAAACTATAACCACTCGCTTGTGGTGACAATATAAATTCAGTGTTCCACAGTGTTTGTTAGGTGTTTTTTGTTTTGTGGCCTGCTTGGACATTTATTTTTTCTTAAGTATAAGTGATTATATTGTGGAGTCAAGGCCAAAGACAGGGTGGTGTCAGGTCAGAATTTAAATGTGTGTGTGTTTTGTGTGTTTTCGTCGTGGGTTTACTTATCCTTTATCTGTCCACTCTTAGATTGGTCCTCTTCTGTCCATAATCTTGTAACTCTGATATTTTACTTATATTGCCACTTCTTATGTAAAGATCACAGAGGCTGTTAAATGAGGCAATGCTGATTCAATCTCAAATCATTATGTATCTGTTATTTTATACGCTAAGAAGAAAATATACAGTTCCATCTAGTATGTGGCTCTCTGTATTTAGTGACTGTGAGTCAAGAGATGGTAGATGGTAGTTTGCTTCCTGTTTGAGCTCACTCTCTCAGGCTAATGTGATTTCAGTAATGGACTCTGGTGCCACACAGACACAGAGGCAGGCACATATGCTCATAGACACACAGCCTTCTTCCTTGGGTGGGGCCACTGAGCTCATCCTTATGAACCCAATCAGAAAAGTTACATGGAGCTTTATGATATCAACAACCTACAGTTTGAACAAATGAATCAGTGTGAATTTGAATGAGAGCTCTGCAAGACAGTCATGAAATAAATCATACTTTTTTGGGCTCATCATTAAAGACCTAAGTTCAAGTTCAAGTGGAGCTTCAAATTTACCAGAAAACCTTTTTTTGTTTGTTTGTTTTACCTTCTTCTCTTTGTCATCCAGCTGCCAAGTAAATACACCAAAAAAAATATTATTTTTATCATTTTATCAACAAAAGCATCTTAACTTAAAGCGTTTTGGCATCTTGCCTTTTTCAGTAACAACTTCTAGCACAATTTTTTGGCAAACTATGCGCACCAATAATGAATAACACAGTTGTGTCAGCATCTTAAGCACACAATTAGGCATTAAAGTGTTCAAAATGCTCTAGATTTAAATGGAATAAATGTTGCTCAGCATAAAAAGAGACTGAGCTCTACAAAACGACACTGTGATGTAAAGCTCCTTCTTGCCGGGCTAAAAATACAGTCTGTCTCTTGTGCAATTTTGCAGTAAAAATGGCTTCTTCCATGCCAAGTGGCTGTTTGTCCCTGTCTCTGTGTGAGCACACTGAACCCGTGTCACTGAGCATTAACACACTGCTTTGGGCTGTTGTCAGGCTACAGCTTTCTGTAGTCTGCTTCCTTGACTTTGTGGACAACACAGAGTCTGCCACCATTTGTCACCTGTCTGTTTGAGCAGATCCACCTTTATGTGGCTAATTAGTAGGTACTTTCTGCTCTGTTTGCAAAGATCAATTTGGGGCAAGACTTTAAGCCCACTGCAGTCTGATGGAATTAAACATTTGAAAGCCTGAGTTGGTCGCTGGTGAACCAAAGAATTAAGATTTTACAACAACAATAGAAACACTAAAGGTATTCTCTACATAAATGTCGAAATTAGATGAAGTGTTCTAGTCGTTTTTATTAAAGGCTCACTTTGAACTGTTTTGGACTTTGGTGCTTATGTGATGAAGTGTTGCTACATTTTCCTTTCATATTTGCCCCTGCAGCATTCACTTTCTCCGCATGCCATTCATCTTTTCACTTCTAGACACCCACATCCTCTGAGTACATTAACATGGGGGTTACCCTACTTTTGCACTTATTTGGCTCATGCTTTTCTGTGATTTTTCTGTAAACGATACATCCTTGTGGAGCCCCTCCCTCAGTGCCCGCTCCAGCCAGTGGGGTGATGTGCCAGCAGGTCAGGTTTCTCTGAAGCCTTTGACATTTTCATCTGCTTCTCCTCAGCTCCTGCTCTGTCTTTTCTGTCTGTCTCTTTCTCCATTGGGAGCACGGTGATGGGATTCTGCAGGAAGGGAGTCCTAATGGAGCCACGGCCTTCATTACATTAGCCCTGAACAATTTGAGCCACACATACACTTACTTACGCTGTTCCAACTGCTCATCAAACGCTAAATAGAAGGGTTTGGCTTGTGGAGGGTCTCTGCAGTGGGTTTCAAGGTGCATTGTGAAGACACTCATCCATTTAGCTTTACATAACTGTGTTCGTCAGAGGTGTGATTACGAGAGCTGTTAAGCACTAGTCTCTTGTTAGAAGTGCTTACACATGGTTTTTTGAACTACCACAACTCGACCACTTCAGCACCTTCACTGAAAATGCCTCCAGGAAGTAATTATATTTTTTTTAACAACCTCCCTGCACTGTGTTCTTTTTATAGGATGATACGTGAAGCAAACAAAGTGATGGATACATTTAATAGACCTGACAGATATATTATACAGGCCATGTGACCTTCAGCTCTCCAATTACCAAGGAGACACTTTCAGATGTATCTGATGCAATATGAAAGCAACAGTCATATGATGATATTGATGGCTTTAACATATCACGTTGTTCTTAGTAAACCTATAGTGTTACTGTCCCAGATCCAGATTCTATACGGGACGTCAACGGGTCTATATTTGGATAAAAAGGATTCTTGACACAGGGCTTGTTGGTCGCCATGGTACCTATGGGGTGTCCAAGTTATATCTGAGACCATCTAATTCATGAAAGAGATCAAAGTGAGAACATAGGATGGGTCCCATTAAACTGTGACCAGTTTCTTTCTTCAGGTAATGGAAAATGTGGCATATATATAAACATTTATTTTGTATAGCTTACAATGTTTAACACATGGAGAAAACCTTGAGAAACATAAATATTTAAGAGAGGAAACACACACTTATTGGCTTGTGCTGAGATGTAATGCTTCGTCATGCTTTGTTGGAAGCAGGTGTTTTTGGAGGAAGGTTAAAAAGCATTCAGATCTTAATTATTTATTATGGCCTTATGACTCTGTTTCCTGTTAGAATGAATCACTGAGGCAAATGGAGGGTGTGGTCAGTGATCAATAGACTTCTCAGAAACTCACCTTCATTTGAATGTGCTCCGTCTCTCTGTCTGGAGTCTGGATTTATCTTCTTCCTCTCTCTCCTCTCTTCATGCTCTCAAGCGGAGGGGTTCTCACAGGAAAACACATCAAAGCTTTTCCAGTGCCAGTGAAAATAGCACAGCTTAGTACAGCACATAGACAAAAACAGGCACAAGGCGATAGATTTATTACATACTGAGGAAAATGCTGTGGTGCAACTTTCAATTATTATAGACTCTAGGAGACCATATTTTATTTACACCGACACTAAAACCAACCAGCATATCCTCGGTGCTTTTCACTTCCCTTTCAGAGCCGACACGAGCTCAGCCCTACCCTCAGCATCACTCAGCATTCTGTGCTGCAGATTTTAGGTCACATGCATGCTTCATTATTCATTACACATTGAACTTGGAGGTGAAATCAGTTTCTGCCTCGGCATTCTTCATCATCTGGCTGGATGTATGGATGAGATCAGCCCTCTAATGGGAGGGGAGTTTGCTTGTATTTGAGTTATTTTGCTCATCTATAGTACTATCAGACTTGGAAAAGCTCTTCTGAGTTTGTAACACTGAATGGACTGAGAATTGATAGCCACTGCAGTAGGATACTGTTGGTATGTGTTAGTTTCTAGGTCTGTTGCGTATCTCATTTATGGAAATGGCAAACTGACGTCATATTTTCCCAAGGGACTCTGGCTGCACATCAAAGAGAATAAGTGAATGCTGTAAATTACTGTCGCTGTGCCCAGTGCCTTCACATTTAGAAACAAAGTGGAACTGCTTCTGTTTGCATTGCTTTTTCATGATAGTATTTTGAAATGAAACCTTGTAAACTCAGCATCAGCAGAAACATAATGTATTTATAGATACAAAAAGATGCATGTGAGGGCCCTTGGATTATTTTTGACGGTGCATACTTTCTCCGCTAAATATGTGGCTTGATGTACACGAAGAGAGAAGATGAGGGCAGTGAGCTAATGTTGCACTTCTGTATGAGAAATAAGGATTGCTTTTATTGGACATTAGAGAACACATTAATGAAGCAATGGCAGTGTTAAAGGAGCACAGTCACAAATCACATGTGTGTATTTGTGCAGATGTAGTGTACCATCCCAGTTACAGTGGGGTGTGGTCATCTTGGCTTTCTCTTTCTGAGGCCTGTCTTCTCCTGAGGCCTATCATGTGACTGAATCAAGGTTAAATGTCTCATCTCCAGCATCTGTCTATTTGTTCTGTTCTATGACCACCCATAAACCCTCCTGGTCCACAGTTGTTTTCCGATGGACCAGACCATTGCTTTAACTCATTTAGTCACTGACCTTTCTCAAACAATAATAAAGGCAACAAAGCATGTTTCTATTTGAATCCTATTGTCTACTGCCACACAGTCTCTGGAAAAGGCACTGCTACAAATGGTATAGATTTTACCCTTGTTTAAGTCTTGCTAAAGTATAATAGCTGTTTACTTCTTATTGATGTTTATATAGCCGTCTATCCTGTACAACATTATAAATAGACTCATTAGACATTAAAAGGATGTGCAATGTGACCCAAAATCAATGTCTGGAATAATTAATATTTCTGCTCTTAGCTTTTGTTTGTTGTCCAGTTCATTGACAAAGTTCTAATAAATAATTATATTTTTCTAATGGGGGATATTTTTCAAATGAAATAGCCCATATATCTTCTTTGTGATCCTAATATAATTGATGGAAGGAAAGATTAAATGTGTAATTTAATAATTAATAATTTAATAACAAGTTACACTTACTTTGAATGTGTCTGACAGTTTTGCTTTGGGGCCATATTCTCCCTTACACGCTTAAAACTGAAAAAAAAAATAGTGTCAATTATTCTTTGATTGTTCACATGTGTACTACCCTTTCCTTCATTTTGAGTTTTCCACGTTCACCTAAATTAGCCCTAGAAACATACAGTAAAAATATCTTGTGGAATCAGGTGGACAGAACTAGTGACGTGTTGATTTTTTTTTTTTTTTTTTTTTGACACTTTGCAGTCACATGGTGGTGGGTTCAGCTGCAGTTTAGAATCAATAACCTGAAGGGAACTGGTGAGCCGTCAGTGTGTGTGGGGTGTGTGTGATTGCAGACCTCCTGTTGTTGTCTAGAGCTTACCAAACCAAGCCTGTGTCTGATATGCTCTAACCAACAATTACAACATTAAATTAAAGTCTTAAAGTCTTATTTTTGGGACGGCTTCTAGCATTAGTTAAATAAAATTTTTGTTTAAGGAGTAGCATAAAGCCTACATCATAGTGAAATATTGTTTTGGTACATTGGGATGATTCAGCTTGATGGTAATTGATCATAAGATATTTGACTATACTTTACTTTTTAACTAGCATTTCTGGTTTACCAGGTCAGCATAAGATATTACGCACAAACAGATGCAATTGCTAGCATTTCTCATAAAAGATCAGATGAGAGTTGTTATGTTATGAAAAATAAATGAGCTATAGTCTCAAAACAGAAACCTCTTCCCTCCATTAAACCTCTGGTGCATTATACTGTATCTTAGTCCATTATCTCATCATGGACTCCTCTCACTCGTCAGCACTGTGACTCCATTTAACCCATACAAGTGATAAACAACTAAAGCTGCAGCTTCCCAAGCATTGCATAAATAAAAGCTATTGATTAACATCAGCGGTAAGGGAAAATTAAGACGTGTGTACAACAGCCTTGATTTTTTTTTACAATTACGTTCATTCTATTTACAATCAGTAATGCCTTGAAAGTTAATTTGCTTGTTGTAATCGATAATGCAAATAAATTAAACTGTTTTCAAACTGTGATTCTTGATAATGGATCCATAAGCAAGCTTTTTGTCCGTAGATGTCAACGGGTGCTTGTTCCTGTGATAAGACCGCTGTGAACACCAAACTTGTCTACAGCTACACTGCGACTCTTCACGCGTCACATGATCTCTGTCTCTTGTATCTGTCTATCACAGGTCCTAATGGGCCATATAAAAGCCTTGGATCTATAAAGTGGAAAGCACACCATTAACCACTCCCCATGCTGGAGAATCACTGAATACAACCTAGAGTTCAGATCTCTGTGGAGGCCCTCCCTCAGTGTAACGTGATTCCTAAATGGACACACGCCCCCCTGATCTCCACTTTATAATGCCTTCTCCTAATCCTCATTACCTTAACTATGATGGAAAGGATCAATAGGACAATATTGATCAGTTTTGCTGAGGCAAGCAACTATGAAATGGTCATAGTATTTAGAAATGTGCCCACACACACTCCACAGAAATATTACTGTAAGAACACTGTATGAGGATCAGATAACATGCTGATCAATACGGTATGGATTTGGTCAGAGAGTTGAGAAGTCAGACAAAGCTGCAGTATTGCTTAGTATTTTCAGCTGGTGTTTTCTGACTAAAGCTAATTTCATAATAATTAGTATTTTTGTTTTGCAGTAGGGTAGACATATTCTTTGTGCCGTCTGCAAATCGAAAAAAGATATCATAACAATGGGTTTTCTCTCTGTACATTACAATCATCTGGTTATTTGAGCTGAGGGAATTACTTGAGTGATTGTTTGCTTTTTATATAACAATAACAACATTAAGCCATGTAAACTAATGTTATGTATGTCACCTACAATCTTAACTCTATTCCACTTGTTTGTTTTTTGCTATTTTGCAGAAATCAGATAGTATTAGTGTAATTTTCTGGACAAAGGAGTTTTAAAAAGCCAATGACGAGAGTTTGAGAAAAACTGTCCTCACAAGGTCCACTTTTCATAATGACCAGAAGAGGGTGGTATAGTAACAGAACATGTTGTACAGAGAAACGCTACAACTGCAGGGCCAGAAAGGAAGTGAATTAATCATTCCACATCTTTTAAACAATAATGAAGCGCATTCAGTCACACTCATCATTAGTAATAAGGCCATGCAGTATGTCACAGTTGTTGTAAACTTCACAGAAACATGTCAGGCAGGTTGCGTTCACAGAAATAGACGTGTGAGACTAGCATCCCTGTCCCTGATACTGAAATTACAGCCTCTTAGCTTGAGCTGCACCAAGTGAGTGAGACCTTGTAAACACACTCTCACACCGATACACATTGTGAAATCATTTTCCATCAGCCATCGTTTCTGTCACTACCGAGGTGCACTGCAGCTGAGAAGTGGACCAACCCACTTGTGTCTCTGTGGGAGGGGGGTGGGCTGCAGGTGATTGGGTGTCACTCCTCATAGCCCCCTCTCTTTGGACTAAGTGGTGTGTCCTCTCTTCTATGATCTCTGGCAGAAGAACAGTCTGTCCTCAAGTTTAACCTGGCTCCCATTTTACAACCCATCCTATTAGTTACTCTGTGTTTTTGTATTGCTTTAGTTTATTTATTAATAATGGCAGAAAAAGCTGTTCAAAAAAAAAAAAAGAAGTATACCACAGACGACAGTAGCTTTCTAGACTGAAAAATAGTGACAGAACCTCTACTTTTTTACAGTTTAATGTTTCTTCAGCGTTTAACTTTGTTGTTATACTGCTTAAACCTATATTGTTAGAATTATTAACAACTAGCTTCAAACTGATCTAGTATTTTTATGTCACTGTGGCCAATGATAGTTTCGTTTTTTAGGTCAAGTTGAAAAGGCTTGAAAAGCACCAAAAAAATAAAATACTTTAAAGAGCTCAGAGAGGGGGTTCCTCTGTGTTCCTCTTAATGTCACTTTCCTCTTTTTCACACTAATTCCTGTGTCTCTCTAAACTGAGTCTATCAAATAAAATCTTAAAAGCCCAAAAATAATCTTAAAAAGGGCCCCTTGTTGCTTAAAAATAGGATTTTTATGCTCACTGTTTTCAGGTCCTTGAGCTATCACTTGCATAGCTTCAGTTTGTGTGAACCCCTCACAGTCTCATGCACAGAATGCCAACCACACACAGAAGCAAAGTGTGTGCCCACAACATGCTTTGTTCCACATCTGTTCATGTACTGTTCATGCACATCTGGACGGGGCATTCCCTGTGTGTGTGTGTGTGTGTGTGTGAGTGTGCTGTAAAATGTGGTGAGTGAGCGGAAGGGACTTACTCTCATTATTCAACCCTTTTCAGTTATCATCTGTCTCAGTATTTGCACACATGGATATGACTGGCATTTTTACTCAGCACTGATGGGTGTGTGGAGTGTATGGTCAGTATTGACTTGTTATGCTTTTTTATGAGAAAGAAAAGGATAACTGCATTCAACAGTTGTATTTTGCTGTTATCAGAAATCTGTTTTTTTTTTTGCAGATCTTTACCTTTTTCAAATGGACTAAAACTTTTTAAAATATTTTCTTAACTTTGCAACTTTCTAGTTAAAGTCTTTTGCCAACTGCAAAAGTGCATCAGACAAGCTTGTGTGTTTGAGAATACCATCTTGAGGCACAGTCATGGCTCATGCTGCTGCTCACCTAAAGAAAGCTCGAGAACTTGAGCAACATCCTGAGTACAAAGCTCTGCAGAAAGCCAGGGAAAAAAGGAGACGCCAGCGTGAAAGGCTTGAGCGAAAGCGGCAGGTAACGCTTTGTTCTACCTACAGAGAGTGTGTCTGCTTTATATAATGTGTGTGTGTTGTTGGAATATACATATGTAGTTTTGTTCCATAGAACATCTCTGGTGATTTTAAATATATGATAGTGGCTACAGCTTGACATAGGCTTAGTGGAAAGCCACATGCCAATGCAATATGACCTTTAGAGGAACAACATTTAACATATGTACTAGAATTAAAGCATTGATTATGTACATAATGTCCATGCACACTAAAGCAATTAACATTGTCTATATAGCCCACTGCAACATCTGCTTGTAATGAAGATAATAGTGTGAGTGTTAATGAAGATAATACATAACCTTTCTGAGTATTCTCCTTGTGGAATGTTATTTCCTGGGATTATATGTACAGTATATAATCTAGTATCCTTTATTACAAGGCTGGCTGCAGCTCAGTCTACACAAATCCTGTCTAGTTCCACAGATTACATCTGCTCCTCAGTCAATCCTATCTCTGTGCATGGTTTATTCAGCACATACTACACCAGTTATGTTCTTACAGAGTGAAAATTGCATTATGTGTAATCACTACATGGGCATGATTTCATACAGTAAGACAACAGCAGGGTGCTGGCTCTATGTTGAATGACTATAGCACATGGTAATTGTTGGTGTTTGATGTGGACAATAAAGAGTATACTGCTGCTTTGGGACTAGATTTAACCTCACAAAAATTAAATGACCCTATATATAACCTATACTCTAGCTCTCTGGATGGCTGGGGAGCACTGTGACTTTTGTAGGTCTACTGTGCAATTGCGAGCTGCAGACAATAACATGATATAGGCAGGCTGCTCTATCAATATTTTTAACTTCTACAATCTCCAATCATCTTGGATTATACTGCTCTTAAATATCCCAATTCCATTAAAGGCTAATGACCTATAACGGCTGAATTTTCAATAGTTACACAGAACTCTGTATGTCCCACTTATGGGACACAGTGCACTGTTTGGGAAATGCTGACTTCTTATGGAATCCAAGGCAGTCTGTGTCAGGTTGTATCTTACCGAAACCCGATCTGACCACTTTGCCCAGACTTCCACTGAGTTTCATGGCTCTTGATGTTCCTTGAGAGCACCACAGACCATGTAGCCTCCTGGCAGCCTGTAGCCCAGCTGTCATGCACCCCACCCTGAGACACACACAGCAAGGGACTGAGTATATGGTCCAAGACAGGCCTCAGTAAGTAAAAATAACCCGGAGAGACGTAGCAGAACAGATAGTAAGCGTAATGTGTTTACGGTTGCAGGTGTTATACTGAAAGAAATAGAAACAAGGTAGTCAGAAAGACTCAAGGAACACAGAAGAGATTCCAAAACTGAGGAAGTGAGCACAGGCACAAGAATGGAATAGCTCTGAGGAGAGTAGCATGAAAAAAGAGGTTTAAGGATTGCATTTAAAGGAAGGCACAAGTGGACTCTGGTGGAACAAAACAGAGCTCTAAGTAAAACTGTGGGAATCTGGATATTTACAATGGGAAACTCAGCATCATGTAAGGCCTGTGGATCTGATAAATCACTGAGGACGACGGGTAGTGAGAACGACTTGAACCATCACACTGACTACTACAGGACAACTGAATCTGGAACTGACCTAGATGAGTCTTTGGTAAGAGAGAGCCTCCTGTTTTGGATTTGAAACCAGATCAGGTTCATGCACGTTCTCATTACACATTGTTTACATTGTTGTTGTTTGCACAGTCACTTGGAAACCCCTCTTCCTTGTAGGTGCTAAGTAAAGATCCCACTAATGGTCTATAAATTTGAGCTTTAACAGTTAGGTTTGGGGTTTGTGGGTTGTGTTTATGGTTAACCTCCCTGTAAATGTCTGTGTCCTTGGATTCAAAGCATGTGTGCATGTGTTTGTGTGTGAGAGACAGGGGCTTGACCTTTGATCCTCATGTGGGCGTAGACTTAATCCAAACATGTGATTGTGTGTTTGATTAGACTGACCTCACAAATTAACACCACATCTCTGTCTCATCTAAAGAGGTCTCGCTCTAGTCTTGTATACGCTTCTCCTGTTAGTACTGTTTCATGTCACTGTATAGACATTTGTCATTTAAAAAGATGTATTGTAGGTACAAACTTTTAATCTGCTCATCTGGTTGTTAATCTGAGTGTCTGTGCTGGCGTCAGAGATCTCCACTCGGGTGATAGAAGGATAGTGGATTTATGCCTAATGAACTGATTTATGTTCATGCCTTGTTGAGGAAGGTACTCAAGTTATCCTCAGAATGTTTACTGCATCTAGGTCAGAAAGGATACCACTTCATCTGTCACAACCTGGAGAGTAACTAGGTCAACAGTGATTTGTATTAAACATGAGCAGTGTGAAACAAATCGTACACAAAGGTAAAAATGCAAAGTAACGTCTTTGAATGAAAGTAGTGACAGCTGTCTGTGTATGTAGCCTTGGTGTCTGAATTTAGAAGTCTGTTCAGACAAACTACTATCTTGATATATCTGTGAAGTTTATCTTCTATTTCCAATACTCTGAAGCCTAATGTATGTTTATTATTCACTATATTAACTATATCAATATGCTTAATTTAATTATGTGCAAAATTACAAGTTTTTTTTTTTTTTGTCTCTTTAGTCTGACAGTAACACCAGTTTCCTGAGAGCGGCACGAGCAGGGAACATCGACAAAGTCCTTGATTTTCTGAAAAATGGTGTAGACATCAGCACGTGTAACCAGGTAAGGAAACCACTCAGAAATACAGTTATGGCATTTTGATTTTTGGTTTTGTGAATAGTTTTTCTTAATCTCTCATTATTTTCTTTTACTAATAGAACAATTTATTTATTTTATCATACTGACTGGTTTGCATGAACCATAAACTAGATTTGATTTCCTTTTTTTCCCATTTTCTTTTAAATTTGAAATTATTGTTGGTCACATACCGTGCATTAGTATAAACATAATTTTTCACTTTTTTGTCAAATCGATGGGTTTTTACAGCAGGTCATGTATTAAATGTCTGGTCCAGACTCTCCTGTTTACCAAAAGATAAATCCACTTTCTAAAGATGCTCTTGACATACTGTCATGGCTGTGTGTAACCTACACTGCTGTGTCATTGTGGCATACCACAGCTGAGCCAGGTCAGCACATACCCCAACCTGCCGAGCCCCCCTTCAAACATCACAACCAGCTTAAGTCTTCCTGTTGTCGGCACCACACCCATTTTCTCTCCAATCCCCACTCAAGTTGATGGCTCTGTCCCTGTGGCAGCTGTTCTCACCCCCACCCACACCACACCACCCACACCACCGTAAGCCACATATCTGTCAGGTCCAGAGAATAGGGAGGGTGAGAAATGACTTTCCTCTGTGCATCACACCACCTACTCTTTTTATACATTTCTAAGATTCACACAAGTCACACGATATCCTAAAGTAAAACAGAAAGAGGACATATGAGCATGAAAGAGTGCATATATTTAGGTACTAGTAATTCATGTGGTCTTTTACCCTTGGACATTTGCTATTCTTTGGTAAATAAATAGCAGTTAATATTGTAGTGTGATTGGTTGGTGCAGAGGAGTAGTAAGTGTCCACACTTGTTGTCATGGGCTCTATGGGTTTTGTTTTGTGTACCATACCGATCGGGCTGTGTGACTGTTTGGGATACACGCCCAGTGAAACACAAGAGCCCTGCCCTTCACATCAGAGCCTAGTCAGGTGACTGAAACTATGGCTGACATTTTCACTTGTGTTTCATGGCTATCTTCGTCACCACGTACAAACTGTATCACATAACCAAAGTCATCTGCTATGGAAGTCACATGACAAATACCACTTGTATGATTTCAATCTTAAATATATGATTTATAATATCATTTGATCCCTTGAGACATGGATAAACATTGTTTACAAAAACTGCATGACAAGATGATCATGCAAAATCATGTTACCTGTCATTAGCAAGAAAATTGCACTGGCGGATATCTGTGGTTTAGAATCAAGTGGAAGTGCTCGACACAATTACACGGTCAATGGAGTCAGAGTTCTGCTGATAAGAGCACCAGCAGACTCTTATCAATATGAGGGAATATAAATTATGCAGAAGTTGATCAAAACTGTAACTGAAGAGTTCCAAATGTGCTTGTTTTATGTTTGTCATTATGAAGCTAGAAGGAAATATAGTCGGGTGTCTCTGCTAATCTGTGCACAAACCAATCATATCACTGAGGTTGTCCTGTTCTCTTTGTTATTAATGAATAAACGAGCAAACAAAGATTGTGTAAGTGCATTGCATTTCTATAATCTAGTCAAATGTTAATCCCCGGTTAGGAATATTGCTCTTTAATCTGTACACATTCATTTTATTTCCTCATTTTTTTGACATTTATCCAAATCAACTTTTGTCACACTATGTGATTAAAAGTAATATCAGTGGTCATCATGACATGAATAGTAATCTGTGTGGTTTTCTTCCTGCCAGAAAGCTAAGCTAAGCTGGCAGGGATCACTGTGCTTAGCTCAAAGTCCATTAGCTAAATGAAGCCTTCACGAGGGCTCACGTGTTTAAATCAGTGTGTGAACCGATGTGTATTTGGTAAAGGTCTGTGTGTGCGTATTAGTGGCATATGTTGTCAAAGTGAAATGAGGAAATACTTTTATGAGATTGAACAATTTTTTGCTGAGTCATTGAAGCTGTGATTTGTAGAAGTATATTCATTAACACAGCTATAGCATTAGGTCCTTGTGCTGAACATTTTTTGTCTACAATTCTGAAGCATTCATGCCAAAAAGAAATATATATATAATTTTGTACAAATCCATTAGTTTTGTAAATTAATATTTTAAACTTAGTAACTTAGTAAATGTATCAATTACATTTAGGGCACGATGGCCCCTGAAGCAGTGGCCGTTGTGGAATGCTGTCTTTTTTTTCTCTTTAGGAGGATGGCATTTTCAAGGGTTTCTAAAACGGAGCATTCATGCTTATGTCCGAGGGTGTCCTACATACCCTCTATGACTGTGCAGAAACCTGACACCGCTTTGGCCATTTGGCATTTAGTATTTCACTGTCTGTGCGTTTGTGGACGTGCCTGTGGGCGCGTGTGTGCAAGTGTGTGTGTCCATTTGTCATCAGTAAGTCCGTGCTTGTTGTATCGTGTTGGCAACATAACTAGCAACGGGGGGACTATACAGAGCTGGGATACACCTTGTTGTGTTCTCCTCTGGCTGCGACACAGGAAGGACCTGACGTCTGGAGCATCACATTAGAAAAAAAAACCCAGAATAACAGAATAAGAAGGAAACTGAAAGTGCTTGTATTTAGGTTGGAAAAAGTGTGGAAACGGAAAGGTAAAAAGAGCATTTGAAATAGTTTAGACGCACAGGGAAGGAAAAATGGAAGAAGAAGAGGATGAGGTGAATTAGTGTTTGTGTGTCTGACTCAGTTTTGTGCATGTGCATGTCACCTAAATGCATCATTTATATTGAAACTGTCTGCCGTATGAATTAACTAATCACTTCTTTATGTAAATATCAGTCCAAACCTCCAGATAAACTAAAAGGAAGTCTCTTGTCTGGCCAATTTGAGTTTATCTCCAATGATGACTTCAAATTGCCATCCCTGTTCTTGTAATGTAAAATAAATGCCTTTATCTTAACACTGCCTGTGCAGTACAGTGCCTCATTACTGTAATATTTATCTTTTGTTTCTATCAAACACTACTGACCACACATTATACGCTTTGTTCTATATCTCTCTAGAATGGTTTGAATGCTCTACATCTGGCAGCTAAAGAGGGACACAAGGATTTAGTAGAAGAGCTACTGGAGAGAGGAGCACAGGTTGACTCTTCCACTAAGGTAGGCACACTTAGCTCTTCTTAATTTGCACTTATCATACATGAAAGCTACCACAGGAATGTAATATTAGAGAGCAAAATGCAGGACAACTGCTTGGCCCAAATGAGAAAGTGGGAGATGACAGCAGAGGAACTGGGTTGAATTCAAGTAAGATGAATTGGTATCACTTGCAGAGTCCAGTATATCTTTGGTTGAAACCCTACTCTATTCTGTTAGATGAAACTTCAAACCTATGGGGTCCACTTCTCATGTCCGTCACCAGGTTGTAAGAGAGATTTAAGACCACTGAAGAAAAAAAGTTCAAAGATATTATATCTATAAATCTATAACAGTAAAAATATGCGTAGCAAATTTATAATAATGTAAAATGTAGGGAAAGGATTTGTCACAGAAGGTTGCTTGCAAGAGTTGTCCACAGTGTACATCTGATTGCATCATGACATGATATTCACAGCTTGGCAGGCGGTTTGCTACATGACTCCCCAAATACATCAAGATTAACAGCTACCAGTAAACAGCTGGCACCGGACCCATCTGCCCGTCCATGTCCTTGGAACGTCATGAACCCAGGACCACGTTTAGTTACTGAGTGTGACTAAGACCATTCATATTTTACAATTCTTCTTCGTCCTTTTTAAATTTGCAGAAAGGGAACACTGCACTCCACATTGCCTCCTTGGCTGGACAAAAAGAAGTGGTGAGACTATTGGTTAAAAGAGGAGCGAATGTTAACGCTCAGTCACAGGTAAGAATACACTTACAAACTCTTAGGGTTGAATAATAAGCATGTTTGTTTTCGTAACTCTATTCATGCTTTATACAGAATGGCTTTACTCCACTCTACATGGCGGCACAGGAGAATCACTTAGAGGTGGTGAGGTACTTTCTGGAAAATGAGGGAAACCAAAGTATTGCCACCGAGGTATGGCTGTATGGCTGTTTTGTTTAGTTTTGTTTTTGTTTAGTTTTTTTGTTTTTTTTAATATATATATAATGGGACAGTTCACATTAATTAACATGTGTTCATCAGCCAGAGTTAGCCAAAGCTCATTTGCGTCTGTAGTCCAATTGGCAGGTTGATGGCAAGGAAACAGGACATATACCAGGCACATAATAAACAATCAAGACTTTACACACAACACAAAGAAAGAAGTCTGTGAAATATCAAAGTAGAAATATTATAACAGGCTACAAACACATAGTGCATTGCTGGTTTGATTTCAACCAATGTGTAAGGTTTTTTTTGAAGGTGAGGTAATTGTCACAGTTCCTAATATGAGTTGGCAGTGTTTTCCATGACTGTGTGCCTCTGATAGACACCACCATTTGGCTAAATTTTGTCCTGCGCCATTGTACATTACAGTCTCCTCCGGTTAAGTATTTGTATCTGTAATTGAACCAGATGCATTTATTTATGAGTCATTTTGCGTGTGTGTTTCTGTAGGATGGCTTCACTCCACTGGCCATCGCACTGCAGCAGGGACACAACTCTGTGGTCTCGCTGCTGTTGGAGCATGACACAAAGGGAAAGGTTCGTCTCCCTGCTTTACACATCGCAGCCCGAAAAGACGACACCAAGTCAGCCGCACTCCTGCTGCAGAATGATCACAATGCTGATGTCCAATCTAAGGTGAGGAATGACAGCTGGCATCAAGTACAAAAAGATGCAGCTGGAAATAATGTCTTACACTATGTGACACTATGGGAGAAATATATTTTAGGTGTGGTTTCTACTCAAGGTGTTTTTGATGTCATTCCTTGTGTTCAGTCTTACCCTCTCTGTTTGATGTGAATGTTGTGGAAGGCCTTTCCCTAACAACCCAATTCCCCCCTCTCTCTATGCATCCCAAACAGATGATGGTCAATAGAACCACAGAGGTATACCGACTCAGACTTTTTGATACATTTGACCATCTCTTTCAGCTCTTGTGCACTGATCTTCCCTTAATTTAATGGGGAAATCCTGCATGTTAGAACACTCACTCTATATGCATGCAAATGACAATGCTGTTCTATACACAAACCTGCATGGCTGATGAACACTTTAAATATGAAAAAAAAAAAGTTTTAAATAATTTGATTCTTTTTATTGTACACTTAATTAAACAATCATTTCAAATGTTTTTGCAATTAACTTAATCAACACCAAACTGCTGTGAACACTTTACCACATTTCACCTTTTTTGCCTATAGCATGCTCATTTTACTATTACATTGATTTGATTTATTTCTATGACACACTTTGATGTTTAAGTTAACTTTCAATTGTTTTTTAATTAAATTGGACCATGTCTCTCAGAACGGGAAGGTAAGAAGCGATGCCGACCGTGTATATTGTAGATATTTTTGCCATTGTCCATTAAAGCACATACACATATTGCCTAGCTTTATGTGTATTAGTATTATATTATGTGTACACAATGTTGTTTTTATTTTCAACTTGAAAGAGCTTAAATTTCAGTTTTTAGTCTGCAAGACTATTTCTGGTGTGTATGAATTATGTATTGCATGTGCTATTTCTGAGGCATGCTATAACAATCTGTGTTTTTTTTAGCATGCCTTGTGATTTTACTGCTTTAGAGTCACAATCATTTCTTGCATTTGCTTGAGGATAATTTTTTCATCATTTCCTCCTTTTGTAATCTGATCTGACACCACCTTTTGTGGCCTTTCTATTCCTCCTGTTTTTCTATCCTTCCTTCTTATTGTCTGTTGGCTTGCTGTTTCCCTCTGTGTCTTGAACAGAGTGGTTTCACCCCTCTGCACATCGCCGCTCACTACGGTAATGTGAATGTCTCCACCCTGTTGCTGAACAGAGGAGCAGCTGTGGACTTCACAGCCAGGGTAGAGCACTTCTCCTCTCCTCATATATAAGAAGCTCTTGACTTTTGTGTATGGAAACCTTTTTGGTATTAATATTGTGACAGCATGACCCTGTCAAATGTAAAACTTCTTCTTACTGTTTACTCTGGTGCCTCTGGTTCACTTTTCTCTCATCTAGTTTAAATAATATAGTAACTGTTGTAGTGATGTGGATCTACAGTGGAATAAAGTTTCTCACAAGCATTTAACAGTTTCCCTTTTTAACTGTAAAGCAAAAAGTCTGAATATGTTCACCTTTTCCTTTGTTTTCAGAATGGAATAACTCCTCTTCATGTTGCTTCAAAGCGAGGCAACACCAACATGGTGGCTTTACTTCTCGATCGAGGGGCTCAGATAGATGCTAAAACTAGAGTAAGAATATTTTTATAATCAACTTAAACTACTATTACTACTATTACTAATATGTTCGTTCTTTTTGTGTTGTTTATTATAATAGTCATAAGAACTCATATTGTATGTGTTATTGTCTTTCAGGATGGTCTTACTCCCCTTCACTGTGCAGCAAGAAGTGGACACGACCCCGCAGTAGAGCTTCTTTTGGAAAAAGGAGCGCCAATCCTCGCCAGAACCAAGGTACAGCCAAAAGCTAAAGACTCTAGTTTTAGAAATATTTCATTTCCTTAAAATAAAATACACTGGCCCGTTGTATTTTAATCAAAGCATATTATTGGAATAGCAGATGTAATACAATATTGCATTCAGCTGTAGCAGGAAGGTTATGAATCTTCTCTGCGTAGTTCTTCATGTGTTTGTGATAATGGTGTCTGTACAGAACGGATTGTCCCCACTGCACATGTCGGCTCAAGGAGACCACATCGAGTGTGTGAAGCTCCTGCTGCAGCACAAGGCTCCTGTTGATGATGTCACGCTGGACTACCTCACAGCACTGCATGTCGCTGCTCACTGTGGCCACTACAGAGTCACCAAGCTGCTGCTAGACAAGAAGGCCAACCCTAACGCAAGGGCACTGGCAAGTACACACACAAAAGACAACTGTAAAGGGTGCATCTCTGTAATGTCCACCTTTCATGGTCTTAAATAACACACTGTCTCTGGCTATGGATGCTGCGAGTATCTGATGAAATAATTGGAGCCATATTACTGTACTGTATTATCAATAAACTCCTATTGTCTTTCTAACCACTCTGAATGTATGAAGCCCTGCCGTGAAGCATAAACCCATATCACACAAAATAAATTCGATGTAGTGTAGTATTTAACATGTGTCACTTACATGTAATTTATCTTTTGTACCTTCCAGAATGGTTTCACTCCTCTCCATATCGCTTGTAAGAAAAACCGAGTTAAAGTGATGGAGTTATTGGTCAAATATGGAGCCTCCATCCAGGCCATAACTGAGGTGAGACATTGTTATTATTGTGAGAGTTGTGTCCTCGCTAAATAAGATGTCACCACACATTTTTTCTGTTTTCAGCCATTATTAAAGTTCACAGTTTGCACTTGTTTATACGTTTCTCCCTCTTTCTAGTCTGGATTGACTCCCATTCATGTAGCTGCCTTCATGGGCCACCTCAACATTGTGCTGCTTCTGCTGCAGAATGGAGCTTCTCCTGATGTCCGCAACATTGTGAGTACTGACAGTATTTTTTCATATCTCATTTTTCCTCAGAGGTATTAATTGAATCTGTAAGTTTTGTACTGAGCAGACAAACCTTCCATCTTTGTATATTAGCGTGGTGAAACAGCACTGCATATGGCAGCACGAGCGGGTCAGATGGAAGTTGTTCGCTGTTTGCTCAGGAATGGTGCATTTGTGGATGCTATGGCCAGGGTAAGCCAACTGTCTAATCATTACAATCAATTGCACTTTCCTGTCATTTTATATTTTTATTCCTTTAGCATAAATTATCCAACAAGGTCACTGCAGCTTTGGCTACAGTGTTTTAATTTGTTTTCTAACAATGTTCCTTTTCAGGAGGACCAAACCCCACTCCACATTGCATCCCGTTTAGGAAAAACAGATATTGTGCAGCTACTGTTACAGCACATGGCTCATCCGGATGCTGCCACCACCAATGGTTACACTCCGCTCCACATTTCTGCCAGAGAAGGTCAAGTTGAGACAGCTGCTGTGCTGCTAGAGGCTGGAGCCTCACACTCAATGGCTACCAAGGTGAATACCAGGACTGGTGTGAAATAAGAAGCTTAAATAAATGCCCGATCCCCATGCATCAAGTTTTGATTGAACTGGGCATTGTTTTTTTCCATTTATAGAAAGGATTTACCCCATTACATGTAGCAGCTAAGTATGGAAGCCTCGATGTAGCAAAACTGCTTCTTCAACGCAAAGCTCTCCCTGATGATGCAGGAAAGGTGAGCTTGAGACAAAACAAGAAAGCAAGCTTTTTAGGCTCAACTACTTTGAGTCGAATTCCTTGCCTGTCTTAAACAAACATAAAAGTTGTTTTTTTTATTTTGTTTTCTAGAATGGTCTAGCCCCTCTTCATGTGGCAGCTCACTATGACAACCAAGAGGTGGCTCTGCTGCTGCTTGAGAAAGGCGCATCACCTCATATAACTGCAAAGGTTAGACTAAAGACCTTTTAGTTTTTTAAAGAACTTTTACATATATCATCCTAACTTGTTTTAACCACGAATCCTATTTTCTGTCCAGAATGGCTATACTCCTCTGCACATTGCTGCTAAAAAGAACCAAACAAACCTCGCACTTGCACTGCTGCAGTATGGAGCCGAGACCAACATTGTAACAAAGCAGGGTGTCAGTCCTTTACACCTTGCGGCTCAAGAAGGACATGCTGAGATGGCCTGTCTGCTGCTGGGCCAAGGAGCACACGTGAATGCAGCAACCAAGGTATGTGTGCAGAAAAATCGTAACAAAAAACAGGTCTATGTACTGCCTGTATAAAAGGAGCTTTGTTATATTTAATGTGTGCAGAGTGGACTGACTCCTCTACATCTCACGGCCCAAGAGGACAGAGTTAATGCAGCTGAAGTACTGGCCAAACATGATGCCAACTTGGATCAGCAAACAAAGGTAACACAGACTCAACATGTGCAGCCCAAATGATGCATTGTTTTTCCTTGATGATACTGTAATTCTCACATCTCTTCACAGCTTGGATATACCCCTCTAATAGTGGCCTGTCACTATGGTAATGCTAAGATGGTGAACTTCCTTTTGCAGCAAGGAGCCAACGTCAACGGCAAAACCAAGGTTGACACATGAAGGCTTTTTAAATTTAAAACAGAAAATATACTAAATATTTGAGGTTTCTAATTATGATTGCATGTTTTTTCTCTTTAGAATGGATATACGCCACTTCACCAGGCAGCACAACAAGGGAACACACACATTATTAATCTTTTACTGCAACATGGGGCCAAGCCCAATGCCACTACAGTGGTGAGAAAAATGATTTGTTTGAGAAAAATAATGATTTAGATTGTGTTCTATACTAAGATTTCCTTCTGCTTATTTTACTTTTAGAATGGAAACACTGCTCTGTCAATTGCCAGGCGTCTGGGTTACATCTCTGTGGTAGACACACTGAAAGTTGTGACAGAAGAGGTCATCACTACCACAACAGTAAGCTCTATCACTTTTACACTTTACACATTTCTTCAAGAACCTAAATAACAGTGTTACTAATGTGTCACTATTTGCCATGATGTTAAAACAGACAGTCACAGAGAAACACAAACTGAATGTACCAGAGACAATGACAGAGAACCTAGATGTATCTGATGAAGAGGGTGAGTAACATCACAGAATATTTTGATTTTCATATTTGATTGACAATGTTTAGCTTGTGACATTCAAGTATATATAATCAGAACAGTGTCGTTTGGGTAATGTAGTTTTATAGCTGAGGGTCTTAAAGCTTTTTATTTTATAGCGCTTAGATTGGAGGACGAGCCTTTCACTGAGGTGTCTGTGAAGCTGGAAGGTATTGCCGTGGATTGGTTTATAACTAATCAACTGTGATGGACCGTGTTTGATATATTCCTCCAGACACTCCTTAACCCAGTTCACTAAACTGACGTGTTATTTCATTAACTGCCTGTGTTAACAAGCCAGACCAGGACTTATACAAAATTAATAATGCACAACACCTAAACCAGCTTTTTTGGTGCAGTGGGCACATTAAGACAAGTGAATGTACACATTTTCTTTATGTAATCCTGAACTGTGTGATTTACCAGGTGAGGATACAATGACAGGTGATGGAGGAGAGTACCTAAGAGCTGAGGATCTCAGAGAGTTGGGAGATGACTCTTTACCGGGACATTACCTGGATGGCTTCAGTTACATGAGTCACAACTTGGACAGGTACATGATTTAGTTTTTTGTTTCTTTGTGACATACTGTGCATGCATACAGCCGCACAGTTATTACTTTTCTAACAGGCCTCAGCATACTCCAATTCACAGTTTCCATCAGAAAGAAGGTGTTTTCATCGAGGACATGATCTCGAGCCACCAGGTAAGATCAAAGCCCTCGGAGTCAGTATCTGTAAATAATGTTTGTGAACATATTGTTAATGTTGTTTTACCACTGATCTGAAGGTATCAGCGCTGTCAAGAGAAGATAAGGAGTCATTTCGTCTGAGCTGGGGAGCGGAGCACCTGGATAATGTGGTGCTGTCCTCTACTTTACTACACTCTGGGTAACCCATGACACATCTGAGTCACACATGCAGTTTTCAAGATGTATATTACTCTACAGATAAAACTGCATCATCCATATGCTTCTTTTTCATTATGAAACTTTTTTAGTTGTCACTCTACATTAGCTTTCTCTCTTTTCTGCAAGTGTATGCTGGTGTTTTCTGTCTTTTGTCAGGTTCAACTCAGTTGCTTTATTCTCTTCTCTTTATGTTGTCTCTCGTTGCCTCTTTGTGCCTCCGTCTTGGCTGTCTTTTTGATTGTGTGTGTGTTGATGTATTCTGCTTCTAGCCACTCCACTCCGTGCCTAGACCATGACAACAGCAGGTGAAGCTCTTTAGTAGTTTGTTTTTTCTTTCCTTTTTCGCATCCACATCTTGTCTGCAATGTATTAGTGTGCATTAGGCATTGGATGGTTACCAGATTCCAGGTGTACTGTGGTTTCAAAATTTCAAACTGTTCATAAAGTCTTATGTAGGATTTCCAATTCCACCATACTGTAATATTTTTATTCATATTTCAGAATCAAATACTGTCCCATGCCTAGTGCACATTATCCATGACAATTGCAATGCCTTTACCTATGCTCTAATTACATTTTTATCCTTCAAGTGAATCATGTGAATGTCAATGAAGGGGAGTGTTTGAATTGAGTTAACAATCTGTTTGGCTTTTTAAAAATATGCATTTATGCAAATTTTAAAAAAGCATGTTGTGTTATAAAATAGTATGCGCTGGAGCAAATGCCTTTCTCTACTGATCTGAATGGAATGAAAAGTTTGCTGCATGGAAGCTACAGTAACAATGATGCCAAACTGCTTTTTTTACGTATTTTGGGGCCTTTTCCACAGCTTCCTGGTCAGTTTTATGGTTGATGCCAGGGGCGGGGCCATGCGTGGTTGCCGTCACAACGGGCTACGAATAATTGTTCCACCAAGAAAGTGCTCTGCACCTACAAGAGTGACCTGCAGGCTGGTGAAGAGACACCGCCTGGCCTCTATGCCTCCAATGGTGGAGGGGGAGGGGCTGGCTGGTCGCATTATTGAAGTGGGGCCCACCGGAGCTCAGTTTTTGGGGTAAGTTGATAAGTGATGCCGTGGGTAAATGTCTGCTCCCTTCACTTTGTATATATAGTGTGTTTATGTGTTGTTCTTGGCTTCATCTCTGTGCTGCGTATGGATCAGTAAACTCCACTTGCCCACGGCTCCGCCCCCTCTAAACGAGGGTGAGAGCCTGGTCAGTCGCATCCTTCAACTGGGTCCTCCAGGGACCAAGTTCCTCGGGTAGGGCCATGTTTGGAGGAATCCCTCTAGCCATTATAGAAGCTCAGTCACGTTATAATTAGTCCTTTTTTTGACTTCTCCCATGATGTGTTTTTTTATTCTGCATTTTATGTTTGTAAATTTTTGTATGTGTGCTTAAGTTAGATTTTTAACACTTTGATTTTAGACAGCTTACTATTATTATTGGTATCTGTTCTTGTTTTTTTAGCATGAAATAGATTGTTATAGTTTTTTGTTTCCATGTTATTCTTCTCTTTTGATCTTTTTACAAATGAAGTAAATGTTAATGCTTTTGGAACTGCACAAAATGAATACTGTTTGACAGGATTTATTTTTGTATTGCTTGTTTTAGGCCCGTGATTGTAGAGATCCCCCATTTTGCAGCTCTGCGAGGCACAGAGAGAGAGCTTGTCATCTTGAGGAGTGAGACAGGAGAAAGCTGGAGGGAACACCACTGTGATTTCACAGAAGAGGAACTAAACCAGATACTTAATGGCATGGATGAAAGTAAGGGTGCCATGTAATAGATGAAATAGCAAAACAGAAGTTAAATGAATAAATAATTAAAACTTTTGCTGTGATTTTGATTTTGACCTCCACAGAGCTTGATTCTCCAGAGGAGCTGGAGAAGAAAAGAATATGCCGCATCATCACACGGGATTTCCCTCAGTATTTTGCTGTGGTGTCACGAATAAAGCAGGACAGCCATTTGATTGGTCCAGAGGGTGGCGTTCTCAGTAGTACTCTGGTCCCTCAGGTCCAGGCTGTGTTCCCTGAAGGAGCACTTACCAAAAAGATCAGAGTGGGCCTACAGGTATAGACAGCTCTTTCTTTGACCAGACAGAGTAAGGTGTGATGAACAATACACTGAAATGTTTGTTGTATTTTGTCATAGGCTCAACCTATTGATGCTGACACAGTGAGAAAATGCCTTGGTAATAAAGCAATATTTAGTCCGATTGTCACATTAGAGCCAAGACGAAGAAAGTTCCACAAGCCTATTACAATGACAATCCCGATTCCCAAGCACTCTAACAACGAAGATCAAACTACAGCGTTCAGCAGCGAGACACCCACTCTACGATTGCTTTGTAGTATTACAGGTAATGTTGATTATATTGAATCATGTCTTTTGTGTTTTTATAAATTCATAATGTAACACAACAATGAAAATTATAGTTATAGTTATTATTAGTAAAATAGGGCCTTTGTTTCAGGTGGAACCACTCCAGCTCAATGGGAGGACATCACTGGATCTACACCTCTAACTTTTGTTAACCAATGTGTCTCCTTCACCACAAATGTGTCAGCAAGGTAAATCTGTAATTGTACAGCTAACAATAATATGGACCCTGGATTGGCTAAACTTTGAATACATTTAATTTATTTCCATAGGTTCTGGCTGATAGACTGCAGACAGGTCCAAGAGTCTGTGAGCTTTGGCACACAGCTTTACAGAGAAATCATTTGTGTGCCGTACATGGCCAAGTTTGTCATTTTTGCCAAGACTCTGGACCCAATAGAGGCTCGTCTGCGCTGCTTCTGTATGACTGATGACAAAATGGACAAGACCCTAGAGCAGCAAGAGAACTTCACTGAAGTTGCACGTAGCAGAGATGTTGAGGTACGCCTTGATTGTGGGTGTTTAAGGGAACAGTGTCAGGCTTAAATACACACAGCAAGCTAGTGAAGATGGAAGATAATATATATTACCATATCTTCAAAATGATAGGGCTTGAATTTTCAGAAGTGCGTTTATAACCAACCCAGCTGCTCCTACACAGGTGCTGGAGGGAAAACCTATCTACGCTGACTGCTTCGGAAACCTAGTGCCTCTCACAAAAAGCGGACAGCATCATGTTTTCAGCTTCTTTGCCTTCAAAGAGAACAGACTAGCCCTCTTTATCAAAGTACGCACCATACAGAGTTCAATTACATGTGCACTTTAACATAACTGTAATTGAAATATGTGTTTTTCTCCTGCGCGCTAGATTCGAGACACATCGCAGGAGCCGTGTGGTCGATTGTCTTTCACCAAGGAACCACGCACATATCGTAGTCTCAATCACAATGCAATTTGTAACCTGAATATCACCCTGCCCACATATTCAAAGGTTTGCATTGCTGTATATTATTATTATACTACATAAACCAGTTGTAGTTGCAATAACATTTACTTTGAATTGAATGCAGGAGTCAGATTCAGATCAAGATGCAGATGACGAGGTAATTCAAGTCAATATTTATATGATTACAGACAAATATATATGGGCTGTAAACCTTATATTGTCTTCTTTTTTTGCAGAGTGAGAAGAGTGACAAGAAATGTAAGTAAATATTTTAAAGTAAAAATTTTCAATCAATGTCCTGCAGTGTCCTGCATTGCTAGATTTTAGTTCATTTTAAAAGATAAAAATCTTAATTGACGAGCACCGAGTGTGTGTGTATTTTATTGTGCATATTATAGGCCACTTAGCATAATAACGTCCCTTTGCCTTGCTAACATAGTTAATATAATATCTTTTTAATAGCTGCTTTACTCTGTGCTTATTTGCTTTGCTCCACTTTGCATCTTCCTTGCTCCTAAACTAACCCATTTTCCTCCTTTATTTAAAATTCTTACATCAAACATGGCTCCAATTCCCTGCTTATTAAATTCTAAACTTTTTTACTGGCTATTTTAATATTCTTTTTTTATTTTTATCTTATTGAAAGTATTTTATTTGCAAATGTTAATTTCACTATGTTTCATATGTTGCATACACTCATTGACATTAAAGCACACTATGCATTACATTCATATGTCATGCCTCATTTCCATCAGTGGGATTGTAGAACTTGTTTTAGAGTCACAAGAGTCAAAATTAGAATAAAAATGTAAATTTAGAATAAAATGTAAAATTTAACACTACATAAACACAATACATATAAATAATCACATTCACGTTTATCTACAAATATTTAATTATTATGCTTTATTATTTATTTATGTTTTCTACTTTAAATATTTATTTAAGACATGATTTTTCATGTCAGCAACAATCTTGAGAATTTATGTTTGTTTGTTTTATGTTTCTTTGTTTGTTATCTGTGTTTATGTATAATTCACCCCAAATAAGATCATTCTTCTGGCCCTATTGTACCTGTTTTGTTTTTTATTCCTCCTGGCTTTGCTTATGCTGCTCTTCTTCCTCCTTAATTCTTCTGGATGACCATATCATCTTCCTTTTGGCCTTATCTTCAAGACCTCCCTTTCTTCTCCTGTTCTTACAACTGAAGATGGACTTTTGATGTCAATGTCTTGACCAGAATTTCTTGTGTCTCTTCTCCCACTTCATTTGTCCCTTTGTCCCTATTGTTTATCTTTTTGGTTGACGTTATTATAATGGAAGATGATGAGTCTGAATCAACAGAGACATTCTCCCTAAGAGTTTGTCATCCTCTTGACCCAGCAACACTAGCAAGCCCGGATCTTCTCTCGGACATGTCAGACATGAAAATGTCTACTGTAACAACTGTTGAGCACGCAGAGTTTTTAACAAATGAGGAGAGAGTTGGAGCTAGAGGGTTGGAGGAGAGAGATCTATTAGCCATCATAGATCAGTCTAGACTCAAAGCAGAACAGGTTGAAAGGATTCAAAGAATCGACATTTACATTTCTCGGGCAGATGAACAAGAGTCTCAAGTGTCTCAAACAACTTCAGCCGAAGTGCAAAGTTGCCAAGCAGAAGTCTTAAGTGAGGTTCTTTTTGAGAAAAACTTTGACTCAACCACAGAAAATGTCCACATTGTGGAACAGAGATCCATGACAATGAGTAGCTCTCAAGAAGATCTTCTCCAAAATCAATCTAAAGAAGTTACATTAAAACGAGATGGCAAACGACGACCACCTGATATCAAGAAACCCATACGCAAGAAACTTCGAGAAAGGGAGCGGTCTGGATGCAGTAGCTCTGAGGGAGAGCTTGAACGGATGAGCTCAGTAGAGTCTTTAGATGGTGATACTGTTCTACAGGGACCTGCCCTTGTACCGACTCCACCCGCAGATCCACCTATTTCTCCTTTAGTGGTTGAAACACCTATAGGATCTATAAGTGATAGAGTTAAAGCTCTACAGAGTAAAGTGGAGGAGAAGGAAATGCAAATGCACACTCAGATGGAAAGCTCTACTGTAAAATCTGCAAAAACGACAGAGGAAGACATGCCAGAGCTGCCCACTGTGACCAGGTCACCTAAATCACCAAGATCCCAGACAGAAAGATTAGAGGAGACCATGTCTGTTAAAGAGTTGATGAAAGCATTCCAGACCGGGCAAGATCCATCCAAAAATAAAACTGGTCTTTTTGAACACAAAGCTGTACCTGCTGCTTGTGTATCAAATGTTTCAGTAGAAGAACAGGAAACAGAACAAATTCCTGCACAGAAAACTAAACCACAAATTCAGTCACAAGACCTCCAGGCAGACCTCATCGACCAACCAGTTGATGGTTTTAGTGATCAGTCTGAGCCAGGACTAACTTCAGAAACAGCCTCCAGCTCAGAGACAGAACAACAAGGTGACAGAAGTCAGGCCATGTCTGTTAAAGAACTGATGAGAACATTTCAGACAAGCCAGGGTGTGTCAGTGGCAAAAGTCAAGCCTTTTGAGCACAAACTCATGGCCCCTTCACTTTCCACAATGTTATCTGAATCACTAGATAGAGACACAAAGAAGATACAAATATCTGAACAAGGCCCTTCAGTTCAGTCAGACATCCAAACAGAGGATCTCCCAAAGACTGAGGTTAGGCAATGTGAGGATCAACCTCAGAGCCTGAGCAAAGATAATCGTGTGGAAACACATAGTGTGGTAGAAAAGAAAGTCACTTTTGCAGATACAGTACAGTTTGATGATGGCAATACAGACCCACATGATTCTGTATCTGTTAACGAGCTAAGGAAATCGTTCCAGTCAATACAAGATTCTTCATCTTCATTAACTATACAAACAGAACCTACAGATATAAAAGAGATAAATAAATCCACCACAGAGGAGCACTCACAAATCAAAACTGCCCTCAAGGAGTCGCCCTTTATTTTAGAAACAACTTGTGAAAAGTCTGTATCATTTGTAAATGAGACTGATATTGAAAACAGGAAGACTAGTCCTCAAAGAGAGACACAGGACTTCACAGAGAAGAAGACGGCGTCTGTGAAGGAACTCATGAAAACATTCCAGACTGAACATGAAGCTTCAAAACATAAAGGATTTTTTGAGCACTTGAGCACAGTTTGCATTGCAGCAGTTACGTGTGAAAGTCCTGAGCAGATCCCGTCGACTGAACGTAGATCAAACATTCAAGAGACAGCAATCTGTGACATAACACAGAGAGACAAGTCAGATTCATCGGGGACCAGTCCAGATAGGATGAAGTTAGAGGGACCATTCATAAGCACTGCTCGAAGCTCTGAGGACATGCAGATCAGTCCAGACCGCAGACCTTCTGAGGATTTCAGTGCAGACATAAAGGCTGAATTGGAAGATAATCCTGAGTACCAGTTGTTTACAAAACCTACATCCACAAAAACAGATGAAGATTATCAGCTGGAGGAACCGGAGACAGAAATACTAGCTGAAGATATAGATTCTTATTCTGAGGAGAATGACAATTATGACCAATTATTTGTAACAGATCAGAGTACTGATGAAATGCTAAGTTACTCTACAAGGAGAAAAGAAACAGATATTACACTTTCAAATGAAGCAGAAGCTATAGAAGAAACCAAGCAAAAACAAAAGTTCACTGCTAATGAAAATGCAGAAATCAAAATTGTGGAACCAGAATTTCAAGAGGTTCGCATTGAAAGAACAACAACAGTTGAGACTTCCACAACACTGAAGGATATGTCAGGAATGGTATCTTTAATGAACAAAGAATTGGATGAGTGTCTACAAAGTGTACCAACCCAACAACAGGAAGACAAGGATTTTGTTGAGGAGAAATTTGAACAAATTATTTTAACAAAAGATAGTATTCAAGAACGTTTCACATTTGCCTTTGATGACAGTGAACAGGCATTACCTGCTGAAACAACCAAGAAAAGTGACAGTGAAAAGTACACTAGAGAGGGAAAAAGTCTAGAGAAGGTCTTTTCAGATGATACATTTACAACTGATGACTGCATGTCAGGGATGGCATCACTACTGACCACTGACTTGGATGAGTACCTCCAAGATAAACCGCTGGTCAGAAGACTGTCGGAAGAGGACGCTGACCAAGAGACATTTGAACAAGCCAAAAAACAGAAATCCCCTAGTGAAGAAGAAACAAACATAATGACCAGTTTGGAAAGACAAGATCAAATAGGAAATGATGTCACTGCAACAAGAAAATCACTGCAACCTTCAGACAAGTTGTCACAAGATTTAGACCAAGGTCTTGAAGCTAGTCTGGAAGTAGGTCAACTCCTGGATGAAAATACTGCCCAGGACAAAGAAAATATTCTGGCAAAAGTAAAAGATGCAAATGAAGGCATATTAATGCATACCACAACACAAAAAATAGATCTTGCCAAGTTTAAAGAGACGTTTTCAGAAGTAGGTTCATCCAAAGCAAGGGAAGGAGAGGACCTAGTCTACGAACAAAGCATAGTTACAACTAACAAAATGGGGGATGAGATAAAGGGAGATTCAAAAGGACAGTCAGAAGAAGTGTTGCCAAGTTCTGCACCGAAGATGCCATTTCAAGAGGTTCAAATCCAACAAAAAACAATGCTGGAAAAGCATACCCTAAAGAAAGATATGACAGGCATTGTTTCTCTTCTTAGCAGTGACTTAAAACAGTATGTCAACGAAAATCCAGCCAAAATACCATGTCATCCAGATGAGGATCGTGCTCATGAGAGCCATTTACAGGTCACTGTAGGAAGTAGGAAGTCAGATGATAAAATCAGTGGGGAGAGCGTTGAACCCAAGCAGATTGCTGAGTTTGATGAATCACCAGTTTCTGTGATGGAAACACAATTCAAAGAAGTCCGAATTGAAAGAAAGGCAAAGTCACCGAAGCATGAATCAGAAAACGATGTGTCAGGTATGATTTCTTTGCTCAGTAGTGAGTTAGATCTCTATGTAAAGGAAAACACTGCAGAGATTAAACCCCACCAAACTGTAGAAATAGTTCAGGAAAGCTTCAAGCAAGTTATATTAACTAAAGATGTCCCAGAGGAATCTGTGTCACAAGAGGAGGCAACTGTAAACATTGTGGACACAGAATACACAAAGGATGAACTCTCCACAAAGGATTCACATCAGGACATTGTAGTGGACAATACACAGTCATATGCAACAGAAAGCTACTCTGACGACAATGATGTGAGTAAAATCATTGCTGAATCAGATGTCAAAAAATCTGAATACGAGCAACTGCCCTGTGGCCCAAAAAGGCCTCAGAGACCAGACAGTCTGGAGAAGCTGTATTGTGTTGATATTGATGAACAAATTGGTGAACAATGTCAACAGGATTCATTAGAGGGGAGCCCTGTAATGGAGGACAGATCTTCAAAGCGATCTCCTGATTCTATTGAGCCAAGCCCTACCAGAGACTCACCTTGTCCAGACTCTCTTGAAGGAAGTCCTACAGAGTCAAAGCACACGGGACCAGAAGTGCTGCCCAAGTCAGCTGTGTATGAAGATTATGCTTCGCAGCTAAAAGTATGCTATGCTTTTGACAAAACTATTTACAGTGATGAAATTGAGGTTGAATGTGAAGTAACTGATGACAGCCCTAAATCCAGAATAAATGACACAAAGAAGCTTAATGAGTCAACTGCAGAGGACTCTTACAAAGAGACAGATAAGGAAGGTGATCATGAAACAATTAAACAATTAACCCCAGAGGAGGAGATGTTTAAAATAGCTGCAAGGATTAAAACATTTGAAGAAATTGAACATGAGTCAACAATTTGGAAAGATGATTCTTTAGGTGCTAATGTACTGTCAGAGAGAACAGACTATAGAATGGATCTTAATCAACCTTCTCCTCAACATCGTCAGGAATACGCAACAGAATTCAACACCAGAACTAACCAAGAGACCAGTATTAAGTGTGATGTTGACACTCTGTTACAAGATGAATCTCCTGAGCTTTTTGCTACAGCAACAGATCATACAGAGAAAATGCAAAGAGATAAATGTGCAGAAACAGATCCGTTTCAGTTTCAGGAGGGGAAACTATTTGAAATGACAAGAGGTGGAGCCATTGATATGACCAGCAGAAGCTTAAATGAAGAAGTGGAAAGCTGTGCAATTTTCCAAATACAGCAACCAGATGAAGAGACTGTGGGAGATGTAGAGGATATGAAAGTTATGTCACAAATGGCTCAAGATGCTAATAATCAAATCCCAACTCCCACACCCAGAACTCTTGAAAAACCCTCAAGTGACAAGTCACAGAATAACCTTGGCAGCTGCATAGAAGTTCAGCTTGGTTCACCCACTGTTTTAGAGACTCTAGCCAACAGTCAGCAAGATGAAGAAATCATTGAAAATCTTGGTCTCAATCTCGACTCAACTATTGCTAATCTTCAGTCAAATATACAATCTCATTTGAGGCAGTCAGAAGAGGGCCATGATTCTTCAGATTCATCTGAAGAAGATGAAGAGGAGGAAGGTGATGACCTGTGCTCAGTCATTGAGTTGTCCTTTTCATCTGCACATCCTGGAGGCACAGCTAATCAAGAAGATCCACTGCTATCTTTGGGAATCAAAAGCACTCAATCCAAAGAAGAAGAGCTGTCCCAAGAAAAGACTGTCCTGAATCGCAGAACCTTATCAGAGGCCGAGGGTGACAGAAGCAGAGCTTTTGATAAAAACAGTAGGAGTTATTCTGAAAGCAGCAAAACAACCCTGAAATGTGATCCTTCCATTTCTCAACCAACTGTCATTATGAGTCAGAAACCTCTAGCTCAAGTCCACTCTTCCTCATTTAATGTTACAAAACAAATTCAACTTTCTGAGGCCACAGAAACATCCTTTAGGTCTTCTTTGGGTTCAAGCAGCACTAGTCACAGGAGTCCAGAGTCTGTTATCTTCACCTATGACGTCCCAGCCTCACAGAGATTAGATTCTGATGCCCATCCTTTACTGGCTATCCAGCCATCATTTGAGAAAGAGGATGTGTTTGAATCTAGGCCAACCTGGGATGACACTGTAGAAACTCAGATGGAGAGAATCACCGATGACCAAACTTCAGAAAATATGCCAGGTATGGTTAGGCCTACATTGTCTCTTGTCTGTCTCTTCTTCTTGATGTTTTGTTGTTGTTGTTGTTTTCTTCTGTGTTGCTGTCATGCCCATCTGTATTGTGGGCTGTCTACTGTTTGTGTTATATGTTGTGCGTCTGTTTCAGTTATTTTTATTAAATTTTTGGCTATTTGTATGTGCAATCTCAAGATTGAATGGCCACATTATGGAAGTTCAGTACCCCCTAACAACTTGCAGTGCACCACTAATGTAATGGGCTAAACTTTTTACTCTACTCTAACAGCTTTTGGTTCTACTAATGTAGCTTCAGCATGGACATCAACCACTGACACAATCATGCTAACAATTTGTGTATCTGAAATCATATTGCCACATCATTTCCTATGCCTGCATTCTGCTGACAGTATTACAGAAAATATGACCTACTAACGTGTGAAATTATTATTACCTATGTTCTCATTTTGGGTCTAAAATATAATGCTATACCTTGACATTATTAAAATATTTTAAAATGTATGGTGGCATTTTAGTGGATTGGCAAGATGATGCTGATAGGAAAGAGGAGACCTTGGCAATCATTGCAGATCTTCTTGGCTTCAGCTGGACTGGTAAGACTTTAAATAATGGTTGCTTATTATGATGTTTATTGAAAGTAATACAAGTTTATCATAATTAAATATTATAATAATATTTATTATCCAGAGCTAGCAAGAGAACTTGAATTCAGTGAGGATGACATTCAGTTAATACGAACAGAAAATCCCAATTCACTCCAAGAGCAGAGCCATGCCTTGCTGCAGCGTTGGGTTGAACGGGAAGGGAAACATGCCTCAGGTATGTCAGAGATTTGTCATTGTCAAGTATTGTCAGTGAATATTTTTTTCCTTTGACTTTGAATTGTTTTTACATATTTACAGAAGACTGTCTGGTCAAAAGACTTACAAAGATCAACCGCATGGACATTGTCCATCTCATCGAAACTCAGATGAACAAGTCGGTGATTGAGCAAACATCAAGGACATATGCAGAGATTGAGAAGACACTTGATCATAGTGAAGGTGTGATGGCACACCATTTTGAACATGATTTTGTAATATTATTATTTAATATAATTATAATATAATGTTTAATAACATTGTTCTTGGACGTGTTTCTGTTTTCAGTGTCAGTAGCCCTGTCCTCAGTGCAAGAGGATGTAGATAGCCCTAGAGTTGTAAGAAGAGTTGAGGGTGGAGACCGTAGACCGCCCCCAGCTGTTTCTGAGGAGGACCTTTCAGTTGCATCCTTGCTTGATATTCCTTCCTGGGCAGAGCCTGTCGAACACACTCATTCAGAGAGCATACATGATCTGTTGGAGGAGCTTGAGATTCCACAGTAAATATTTTTAACTGATTTATTATGCACTGTGGCTTTGCAAATTTGGCCTTTTCCTACAATACAAAGATGTTTTTCTTTTACAGAGAATTTAATCCAAACCTATGGAACCCAGATGATGTAAATATACAAGAGCCAACAACTTATGTCAGAGAAGATGAGCAAGTAAGTAACCTTCCCACTTTCAAAGAAGCAGAAGTGGAAAACCAGGTGGCAAATGATCCCAAATACAAAGTCAGAGACACATATTGTGAGACTGTGGAAGCCACAAGTGGCACTCGGTATCAAAGCCAAAATGTCAACTTTACCGTGGAACAGACCTTACCATCGGAACATTGTTGTGTAACAGAGGAGCACAGCCAGACACATAATGTTGTGAATTTACCATCAACTGTAACCATTAAAGACTTTGGTTTAAGCCTTTCAGAGTCA
The DNA here is from genome assembly GCA_036850595.1 of Rhyacichthys aspro. Classification (NCBI taxonomy): domain Eukaryota; kingdom Metazoa; phylum Chordata; class Actinopteri; order Gobiiformes; family Rhyacichthyidae; genus Rhyacichthys; species Rhyacichthys aspro. The sequence goes on along the minus strand of CM072148.1, from coordinate 9,360,846 downwards.
GACCAGGCTGAGGGTGACTTCACTGAGGTTTGTAATGACTGTAGATTTACAGTATTGCTTGAGAATACTGATGCCACTCATTCACGGGACCAGCAAGCACCTTTGGCTGTGACTGAAGATGACACAGATGTAGAAACAAAGCACATGGCATCTCAGAAGTCTTGCAATGATGTTCCTGACCTATTCTTAAGGCAATATCATTATAACAAGGGAACACAGAACTCAAGTATGGGAATGGTTTTCAATTTATTGAAGTCAGAAGAAGAAAAAATAGAGTCTCAAGATTATCGACTTGGATATTTTGAAAACTTGACTTTTATTGATGATGAGGATGATGTCCACACATCTGAACAAATCATTTCTACACCTCCATATGTAGTTGAATATAATCAACAAAGCCCTGCATGGATGGCATGTGACTTAACTGATTTCTATTCTGGTATCTCAGATAATGTCTATGTAAAAGATAGTGACACACAATCTAGACCATATTATGGGGTGATACAAACCAGCACTGAGGTATTGGGCTCCATAGCACCTGAGAAGCCTTGTTGCTCAGTTTTACATAGTTTTATAAGTGACAGCTTTGAAAGGATGTCTGAGCCATTAACTGCAGACACTGTGAACATTAACAATAGAGAAGATGAATTTAGTTTTCATTCTAAAAGGAGAGCATCTGATGTAGAATGCAGAGCTCACTCACCAGATTCAGATTCAAGTTCAGAGTGCAGTTTCTCATTTCTTGAGCTTGTGCTCTCTGAACCAACCCGTGCTCAACTTAGGAGTCAAACATGTAATTATTATTTGTTATACTCTGGTGGGAATCCACCCTTACCTGCCCAGTCTTCATATTTTTACACATCAATATCTGCTGTTCCAACAGATTTAACAAAAACAAGCAAACAGTTATGTACAAATATGGTACTTTCAAATCAAAATGGTAAAAAACCTGCTAATAGTACTGACAATTTGGTTTATACAAATGCACTAGACAGTCCAGTAATTGATTTCCAGTGTGCAGACAGTGGAGAAACCCAGTCATATTTAGACTACTGGTTTTCTAAAATGAAGCCCCCACTGTCTGATTATGTAACACCACTAGATACATCAGATCAATATTGTCAAAAAGCAGGATGGTATAAAGAATGTAAAGACCCTTTAAAATCTTTGTTGGTTAAAGGACCTGTCACTAACTGTGATGAATTTGAGGATCCTGTACCAAAGCCTATGAGATTTAATTTAATAAACAGAACAAAACACATGTTTAATTTTCCAAATCAAATAAAGAGGTCACAGGAAGATTACTCATTAGGACACTGTGTGACCCAGTCATATCCATCAAATTCAGTTCAAGATAGTTCCAATGACAAATTAGAATTTAATGATTCACAAGAGAACTCATCACTTTCTACACCTTTGACATTATGTTCTGTAATATCAGATGGACCGGAATCAAAGCTCGAGGACAGCAAACAACCTTCACATGAGCCTTTACACTATACAAGAAATGTGAAAGTGTCAAAAAATATGTCCAACTCAAAGCCTTTTGAAAAAGGTCTTCAGGGAATTACATTTCAAAAAGCAAAAGAATCTCTGTTGGAAGACAAACCACTGGAGTTAGGACCTAACACAACTTCAACACAAATTAAGGACATTCAATACTGTGATGATGGTTGGTATCAGCCTCCCCAATCATTTTCTAACTCACCTGTCGATCAAAACTCTTTTAAACCTGAAGTGTTTAGATTAATTAACAGGCCAAAATATGTTTTAAACTTTCATGGTCAAATATTATCACCGAAAGATTGTGGTACTTTGGTGAATGAAAGGACAAAATCCCAAGCATCTTCAAAAACAGTACAAACATCTGAAACATTAAGGAGTCACACATACTTGACAAAAACAGAAAGTAAAGTAGCTAACGTAAAAATGGAACAAAACACACATAAGTCTACACCCACGTTTACCTCAAGAACTTTAAAACATCTGGATGAGGTACAAAGCACTTATCCAGTAAAAGAAGAAGACAATTTGAAAGAGGGTAGGGCAGGACAAAGGGAAATTGTGAGTCCTCTGTCAGTTTCATTAATTGACAAGTGCCAACAATATGGCAAAGGTGAACTCAGGCCAGCGCCTGCTGAGTCAGTAACATCTCAAAATGAATTAACTTTGGAAGATAATACTAGTGTTATCACAAGAGGTGTCTGCTCAGCCAAACCAATGTTCCCTTCAAGAACTCTAACATATGCAGATGTTGTGCGAGGCATTTGGCATGATAAAGAGTCGGTCAACCTGCTGGAAAGCCAAGAGGTGGAAATGGGATCAGTCAGTCCTATTTTGCCGTTCAGTGACTCCTATGACTTTGGTGATGATGATTTGGCCTGTGAATATAGAGCTTCATCTCCTGAATCAGCAGCATCTCAAAATGAATGTAGGCCCCTCTCTCCTGACTCACCTATTCCCCAGTTCAGATTCTATCATGATACTCAACATTATGACTTATCAGGATATAGGTCTTGTACACCACCATCTACAATTTCAGACTGGGAAGGCACTGATTTTTGTCTTGAAAGTCTGTTTGAAGAGACTAGAACCCAATCACCACAGTCAGATACATCCGACCTCGAACTTGACAGGCTATTTGGGTGCAGACCATTGTCCCCAGAATCTTTGTCTTCTGACTTTGACTATTCGCTCCTCCAGGACTGGTTGTTTGACTTCAGAGCATCTTCCCCAGAATCCGTTGGTTCAGTTGAAGAATCTTTTTCTAAACCTGACCTGGAATTTGGTCAAATTAGGAGTCAACACTGTAACTATTTCTTACAATACTCTGAAATGAGACCGTTATCGGCTCATTCAATGCTGTCAGATATTGAGGATTTCACATATGGTTTGGAGGACCTATTTGAACAAAGCAGACCAGATTCCCCAGATTCCTTTACTTTAGAAGATACTGTTCATTTTAGCACAAGAGATGTCTGCTCAGCCAAACCAATGTTCCCTTCAAGAACGCTAACATATGCAGATGTTGTACGAGGTATTTGGCATGATAAAGAGTCGGTCAACCTGCTGGAAAGCCAAGAGGTGGAAGTGGGATCAGTCAGTCCTGTTTTTCCATTCAGAGACTCCTATGACTTTGGTGATGATTATTTGGCCTGTGAATATAGAGCTTCATCTCCTGAATCAGCAGCATCTCAAAATGAATGTAGGCCCCTCTCTCCTGATTCACCTATTCCCCAATTCAGATTATATCATGATACCCAACATTATGGCTTATCAGGGCACAGGACTTGTACACCAGCATCTTCAATTTCAGACTGGGAAGGCACTGATTTTTATCTTGAAAATCTGTTTGAAGAGACTAGAGCCCAATCACCACAGTCAGATACATCCGACCTCGAACTTGACAGGTTATTTGGGTGCAGACCATTGTCCCCAGAATCTTTGTCTTCCGACTTTGACTATTCGCTCCTCCAGGACTGGTTGTTTGACTTCAGAGCATCTTCCCCAGAATCCGTTGGTTCAGTTGAAGAATCTTTTTCTAAACCTGACCTGGAATTTGGTCAAATTAGGGGTCAACACTGTAACTATTTCTTACAATACGCTGAAATGAGACCGTTATCGGCTCATTCCATGCTGTCAGATATTGATGAATTCACATATGGTTTGGAGGACCTATTTGACCAAAGCAGACCAGATTCCCCAGATTCCTTTACTTTAGAAGATACTGTTCATTTTAGCACAAGAGATGCCTGCTCAGCCAGACCAATGTTCACTTCAAGAACTCTAACATATGCAGATGTTGTGCGAGGCATTTGGCATGATAAAGAGTCGGTCAACCTGCTGGAAAGCCAAGAGGTGGAAGTGGGATCAGTCAGTCCTATTTTGCCGTTCAGTGACTCCTATGACTTTGGTGATGATTATTTGGCCTGTGAATATAGAGCTTCATCTCCTGAATCAGCAGCATCTCAAAATGAATGTAGGCCCCTCTCTCCTGATTCACCTATTCCCCAGTTCAGATTATATCATGATACCCAACATTATGATTTATCAGGGCACAGGTCTTGTACACCACCATCTTCAATTTCAGACTGGGAAGGCACTGATTTTTGTCTTGAAAGTCTGTTTGAAGAGACTAGAGCCCAATCACCACAGTCAGATATATCCGACCTCGAACTTGACAGATTATTTGGGTGCAGACCATTGTCCCCAGAATCTTTGTCTTCCGACTTTGACTATTCGCTCCTCCAGGACTGGTTGTTTGACTTCAGAGCATCTTCCCCAGAATCCGTTGGTTCAGTTGAAGAATCTTTTTCTAAACCTGACCTGGAATTTGGTCAAATTAGGGGTCAACACTGTAACTATTTCTTACAATACTCTGAAATGAGACCGTTATCGGCTCATTCAATGCTGTCAGATATTGAGGATTTCACATATGGTTTGGAGGACCTATTTGACCAAAGCAGACCAGATTCCCCAGATTCCTTTACTTTAGAAGATACTGTTCATTTTAGCACAAGAGATGTCTGCTCAGCCAAACCAATGTTCCCTTCAAGAACTCTAACATATGCAGATGTTGTACGAGGCATTTGGCATGATAAAGAGTCGGTCAACCTGCTGGAAAGCCAAGAGGTGGAAATGGGATCAGTCAGTCCTGTTTTTCCATTCAGAGACTCCTATGACTTTGGTGATGATGATTTGGCCTGTGAATATAGAGCTTCATCTCCTGAATCAGCAGCATCTCAAAATGAATGTAGGCCCCTCTCTCCTGATTCACCTATTCCCCAGTTCAGATTATATCATGATACCCAACATTATGGCTTATCAGGGCACAGGTCTTGTACACCACTATCTTCAATTTCAGACTGGGAAGGCACTGATTTTTGTCTTGAAAATCTGTTTGAAGAGACTAGAGCCCAATCACCACAGTCAGATACATCCGACCTCGAACTTGACAGGTTATTTGGGTGCAGACCATTGTCCCCAGAATCTTTGTCTTCCGACTTTGACTATTCGCTCCTCCAGGACTGGTTGTTTGACTTCAGAGCATCTTCCCCAGAATCCGTTGGTTCAGTTGAAGAATCTTTTTCTAAACCTGACCTGGAATTTGGTCAAATTAGGGGTCAACACTGTAACTATTTCTTACATTACTCTGAAATGAGACCGTTATCGGCTCATTCCATGCTGTCAGATATTGAGGATTTCACATATGGTTTGGAGGACCTATTTGACCAAAGCAGACCAGATTCCCCAGATTCCTTTACTTTAGAAGATACTGTTCATTTTAGCACAAGAGATGCCTGCTCAGCCAGACCAATGTTCACTTCAAGAACGCTAACATATGCAGATGTTGTACGAGGCATTTGGCATGATAAAGAGTCGGTCAACCTGCTGGAAAGCCAAGAGGTGGAAGTGGGATCAGTCAGTCCTGTTTTTCCATTCAATGACTCTTATGACTTTGGTGATGATGACATGATCTGTGAATATAGAGCTTCATCTCCTGAATCAGCAGCATCTCAAAATGAATGTAGGCCCCTCTCTCCTGATTCACCTATTCCCCAGTTCAGATTATATCATGATACCCAACATTATGGCTTATCAGGGCACAGGTCTTGTACACCAGCATCTTCAATTTCAGACTGGGAAGGCACTGATTTTTGTCTTGAAAGTCTGTTTGAAGAGACTAGAGCCCAATCACCACAGTCAGATACATCCGACCTCGAACTTGACAGGTTATTTGGGTGCAGACCATTGTCCCCAGAATCTTTGTCTTCCGACTTTGACTATTCGCTCCTCCAGGACTGGTTGTTTGACTTCAGAGCATCTTCCCCAGAATCCGTTGGTTCAGTTGAAGAATCTTTTTCTAAACCTGACCTGGAATTTGGTCAAATTATGGGTCAACACTGTAACTATTTCTTACAATACTCTGAAATGAGACCGTTATCGGCTCATTCAATGCTGTCAGATACTGATGATTTCACATATGGTTTGGAGGACCTATTTGACCAAAGCAGACCAGATTCCCCAGATTCCTTTACTTTAGAAGAAAATGCTATTCTTACCACAAGAGATGTCTGCTCAGCCAGACCAATGTTCACTTCAAGAACGCTAACATATGCAGATGTTGTACGAGGCATTTGGCATGATAAAGAGTCGGTCAACCTGCTGGAAAGCCAAGAGGTGGAAGTGGGATCAGTCAGTCCTGTTTTTCCATTCAGAGACTCCTATGACTTTGGTGATGATTATTTGGCCTGTGAATATAGAGCTTCATCTCCTGAATCAGCAGCATCTCAAAATGAATGTAGGCCCCTCTCTCCTGACTCACCTATTCCCCAGTTCAGATTCTATCATGATACCCAACATTATGGCTTAACAGGGCACAGGTCTTGTACACCACCATCTACAATTTCAGACTGGGAAGGCGCTGATTTTTATCTTGAAAATCTGTTTGAAGAGACTAGAGCCCAATCACCACAGTCAGATACATCCGACCTCGAACTTGACAGGTTATTTGGGTGCAGACCATTGTCCCCAGAATCTTTGTCTTCCGACTTTGACTATTCGCTCCTCCAGGACTGGTTGTTTGACTTCAGAGCATCTTCCCCAGAATCCGTTGGTTCAGTTGAAGAATCTTTTTCTAAACCTGACCTGGAATTTGGTCAAATTAGGGGTCAACACTGTAACTATTTCTTACAATACTCTGAAATGAGACCGTTATCGGCTCATTCAATGCTGTCAGATATTGAGGATTTCACATATGGTTTGGAGGACCTATTTGACCAAAGCAGACCAGATTCCCCAGATTCCTTTACTTTAGAAGATACTGTTCATTTTAGCACAAGAGATGCCTGCTCAGCCAAACCAATGTTCACTTCAAGAACTCTAACATATGCAGATGTTGTGCGAGGCATTTGGCATGATAAAGAGTCGGTCAACCTGCTGGAAAGCCAAGAGGTGGAAGTGGGATCAGTCAGTCCTGTTTTGCCGTTCAGTGACTCCTATAACTTTGGTGATGATGCCTTGGCCTGTGAATATAGAGCTTCATCTCCTGAATCAGCAGCATCTCAAAATGAATGTAGGCCCCTCTCTCCTGACTCACCTATTCCCCAGTTCAGATTCTATCATGATACCCAACATTATGACTTATCAGGATACAGGTCTTGTACACCACCATCTACAATTTCAGACTGGGAAGGCGCTGATTTTTGTCTTGAAAATCTGTTTGAAGAGACTAGAGCCCAATCACCACAGTCAGATATATCCGACCTCGAACTTGACAGGTTATTTGGGTGCAGACCATTGTCCCCAGAATCTTTGTCTTCCGACTTTGACTATTCGCTCCTCCAGGACTGGTTGTTTGACTTCAGAGCATCTTCCCCAGAATCCGTTGGTTCAGTTGAAGAATCTTTTTCTAAACCTGACCTGGAATTTGGTCAAATTAGGGGTCAACACTGTAACTATTTCTTACAATACTCTGAAATGAGACCGTTATCGGCTCATTCAATGCTGTCAGATACTGATGAATTCACATATGGTTTGGAGGACCTATTTGACCAAAGCAGACCAGATTCCCCAGATTCCTTTACTTTAGAAGAAAATGCTATTCTTACCACAAGAGATGTCTGCTCAGCCAAACCAATGTTTCCTTCAAGAACTCTAACATATGCAGATGTTGTACGAGGCATTTGGCATGATAAAGAGTCGGTCAACCTGCTGGAAAGCCAAGAGGTGGAAGTGGGATCAGTCAGTCCTGTTTTTCCATTCAATGACTCTTATGACTTTGGTGATGATGACATGATCTGTGAATATAGAGCTTCATCTCCTGAATCAGCAGTATCTCAAAATGAATGTAGGCCCCTCTCTCCTGACTCACCTATTCCCCAGTTCAGATTCTATCATGATACTCAACATTATGGCTTATCAGGATACAGGTCTTGTACACCACCATCTACAATTTCAGACTGGGAAGGCACTGATTTTTATCTTGAAAATCTGTTTGAAGAGACTAGAGCCCAATCACCACAGTCAGATACATCCGACCTCGAACTTGACAGGTTATTTGGGTGCAGACCATTGTCCCCAGAATCTTTGTCTTCCGACTTTGACTATTCGCTCCTCCAGGACTGGTTGTTTGACTTCAGAGCATCTTCCCCAGAATCCGTTGGTTCAGTTGAAGAATCTTTTTCTAAACCTAACCTGGAATTTGGTCAAATTAGGGGTCAACACTGTAACTATTTCTTACAATACTCTGAAATGAGACCGTTATCGGCTCATTCAATGCTGTCAGATACTGATGAATTCACATATGGTTTGGAGGACCTATTTGACCAAAGCAGACCAGATTCCCCAGATTCCTTTACTTTAGAAGATACTGTTCATTTTAGCACAAGAGATGTCTGCTCAGCCAGACCAATGTTCACTTCAAGAACTCTAACATATGCAGATGTTGTGCGAGGCATTTGGCATGATAAAGAGTCGGTCAACCTGCTGGAAAGCCAAGAGGTGGAAGTGGGATCAGTCAGTCCTGTTTTTCCATTCAATAACTCTTATGACTTTGGTGATGATGACATGATCTGTGAATATAGAGCTTCATCTCCTGAATCAGCAGCATCTCAAAATGAATGTAGGCCCCTCTCTCCTGACTCACCTATTCCCCAGTTCAGATTCTATCATGATACCCAACATTATGACTTATCAGGGCACAGGTCTTGTACACCACCATCTTCAATTTCAGACTGGGAAGGCACTGATTTTTGTCTTGAAAGTCTGTTTGAAGAGACTAGAGCCCAATCACCACAGTCAGATACATCCGACCTCGAACTTGACAGGTTATTTGGGTGCAGACCATTGTCCCCAGAATCTTTGTCTTCCGACTTTGACTATTCGCTCCTCAACGACTGGTTGTTTGACTTCAGAGCATCTTCCCCAGAATCCGTTGGTTCAGTTGAAGAATCTTTTTCTAAACCTGACCTGGAATTTGGTCAAATTAGGGGTCAACACTGTAACTATTTCTTACAATACGCTGAAATGAGACCGTTATCGGCTCATTCCATGCTGTCAGATATTGAGGATTTCACATATGGTTTGGAGGACCTATTTGACCAAAGCAGACCAGATTCCCCAGATTCCTTTACTTTAGAAGAAACTGTTTATTTTAGCACAAGAGATGTCTGCTCAGCCAAACCAATGTTCACTTCAAGAACGCTAACATATGCAGATGTTGTACGAGGCATTTGGCATGATAAAGAGTCGGTCAACCTGCTGGAAAGCCAAGAGGTGGAAGTGGGATCAGTCAGTCCTATTTTGCCGTTCAGTGACTCCTATGACTTTGGTGATGATGACATGATCTGTGAATATAGAGCTTCATCTCCTGAATCAGCAGCATCCCAAAATGAATGTAGGCCCCTCTCTCCTGACTCACCTATTCCCCAGTTCAGATTATATCATGATACTCAACATTATGATTTATCAGGGCACAGGTCTTGTACACCACCATCTTCAATTTCAGACTGGGAAGGCACTGATTTTTGCCTTGAAAATCTGTTTGAAGAGACTAGAGCCCAATCACCACAGTCAGATATATCCGACCTCGAACTTGACAGATTATTTGGGTGCAGACCATTGTCCCCAGAATCTTTGTCTTCCGACTTTGACTATTCGCTCCTCCAGGACTGGTTGTTTGACTTCAGAGCATCTTCCCCAGAATCCGTTGGTTCAGTTGAAGAATCTTTTTCTAAACCTGACCTGGAATTTGGTCAAATTATGGGTCAACACTGTAACTATTTCTTACAATACTCTGAAATGAGACCGTTATCGGCTCATTCAATGCTGTCAGATACTGATGATTTCACATATGGTTTGGAGGACCTATTTGACCAAAGCAGACCAGATTCCCCAGATTCCTTTACTTTAGAAGACAATGCTACTCTTAGCACAAGAGATGTCTGCTCAGCCAGACCAATGTTCACTTCAAGAACGCTAACATATGCAGATGTTGTGCGAGGCATTTGGCATGATAAAGAGTCGGTCAACCTGCTGGAAAGCCAAGAGGTGGAAGTGGGATCAGTCAGTCCTGTTTTTCCATTCAATTACTCTTATGACTTTGGTGATGATGACATGATCTGTGAATATAGAGCTTCATCTCCTGAATCAGCAGCATCTCAAAATGAATGTAGGCCCCTCTCTCCTGACTCACCTATTCCCCAGTTCAGATTCTATCATGATACTCAACATTATGATTTATCAGGATATAGGTCTTGTACACCACCATCTACAATTTCAGACTGGGAAGGCACTGATTTTTGCCTTGAAAGTCTGTTTGAAGAGACTAGAGCCCAATCACCACAGTCAGATACATCCGACCTCGAACTTGACAGGTTATTTGGGTGCAGACCGTTGTCCCCAGAATCTTTGTCTTCCGACTTTGACTATTCGCTCCTCCAGGACTGGTTGTTTGACTTTAGAGCATCTTCCCCAGAATCCGTTGGTTCAGTTGAAGAATCTTTTTCTAAACCTGACCTGGAATTTGGTCAAATTAGGGGTCAACACTGTAACTATTTCTTACAATACTCTGAAATGAGACCGTTATCGGCTCATTCCATGCTGTCAAATATTGATGAATTCACATATGGTTTGGAGGACCTATTTGACCAAAGCAGACCAGATTCCCCAGATTCCTTTACTTTAGAAGAAAATGCTATTCTTACCACAAGAGATGTCTGCTCAGCCAAACCAATGTTTCCTTCAAGAACTCTAACATATGCAGATGTTGTGCGAGGCATTTGGCATGATAAAGAGTCGGTCAACCTGCTGGAAAGCCAAGAGGTGGAAGTGGGATCAGTCAGTCCTGTTTTTCCATTCAGAGACTTCTATGACTTTAATGATGATGACTTGAACTCTGAATATAGAGCTTCATCTCCTGAATCAGCAGTATCTCAAAATGAATGTAGGCCCCTCTCTCCTGACTCACCTATTCCCCAGTTCAGATTCTATCATGATACCCAACATTATGGCTTATCAGGGCACAGGTCTTGTACACCACCATCTACAATTTCAGACTGGGAAGGCGCTGATTTTTATCTTGAAAATCTGTTTGAAGAGACTAGAGCCCAATCACCACAGTCAGATATATCCGACCTCGAACTTGACAGGTTATTTGGGTGCAGACCATTGTCCCCAGAATCTTTGTCTTCCGACTTTGACTATTCGCTCCTCCAGGACTGGTTGTTTGACTTCAGAGCATCTTCCCCAGAATCCGTTGGTTCAGTTGAAGAATCTTTTTCTAAACCTGACCTGGAATTTGGTCAAATTATGGGTCAACACTGTAACTATTTCTTACAATACGCTGAAATGAGACCGTTATCGGCTCATTCAATGCTGTCAGATACTGATGAATTCACATATGGTTTGGAGGACTTATTTGAACAAAGCAGACCAGATTCCCCAGATTCCTTTACTTTAGAAGATACTGTTCATTTTAGCACAAGAGATGCCTGCTCAGCCAGACCAATGTTCACTTCAAGAACTCTAACATATGCAGATGTTGTGCGAGGCATTTGGCATGATAAAGAGTCGGTCAACCTGCTGGAAAGCCAAGAGGTGGAAGTGGGATCAGTCAGTCCTGTTTTTCCATTCAGAGACTCCTATGACTTTGGTGATGATGATTTGGCCTGTGAATATAGAGCTTCATCTCCTGAATCAGCAGCATCCCAAAATGAATGTAGGCCCCTCTCTCCTGACTCACCTATTCCCCAGTTCAGATTCTATCATGATACCCAACATTATGACTTATCAGGATACAGGTCTTGTACACCACCATCTTCAATTTCAGACTGGGAAGGCACTGATTTTTGTCTTGAAAATCTGTTTGATGAGACTAGAGCCCAATCACCACAGTCAGATACATCTGACCTCGAACTTGACAGGTTATTTGGGTGCAGACCGTTGTCCCCAGAATCTTTGTCTTCTGACTTTGACTATTCGCTCCTCCAGGACTGGTTGTTTGACTTCAGAGCTTCTTCCCCAGAATCCGTTGGTTCAGTTGAAGAATCTTTTTCTAAACCTGACCTGGAATTTGGTCAAATTAGGGGTCAACACTGTAACTATTTCTTACATTACTCTGAAATGAGACCGTTATCGGCTCATTCCATGCTGTCAGATACTGATGACTTCACATATGGTTTGGAGGACCTATTTGACCAAAGCAGACCAGATTCCCCAGATTCCTTTACTTTAGAAGAAAATGCTACTCTTAGCACAAGAGATGCCTGCTCAGCCAGACCAATGTTCACTTCAAGAACGCTAACATATGCAGATGTTGTGCGAGGCATTTGGCATGATAAAGAGTCGGTCAACCTGCTGGAAAGCCAAGAGGTGGAAGTGGGATCAGTCAGTCCCTTTTTTCCATTCAGAGACTCCTATGACTTTGGTTCTGATGATTTGGCCTGTGAATATAGAGCTTCATCTCCTGAATCAGCAGCATCCCAAAATGAATGTAGGCCCCTCTCTCCTGATTCACCTATTCCCCAGTTCAGATTCTATCATGATACCCAACATTATGACTTATCAGGATACAGGTCTTGTACACCACCATCTACAATTTCAGACTGGGAAGGCACTGATTTTTGCCTTGAAAGTCTGTTTGAAGAGACTAGAGCCCAATCACCACAGTCAGATATATCCGACCTCGAACTTGACAGGTTATTTGGGTGCAGACCGTTGTCCCCAGAATCTTTGTCTTCTGACTTTGACTATTCGCTCCTCCAGGACTGGTTGTTTGACTTCAGAGCATCTTCCCCAGAATCCGTTGGTTCAGTTGAAGAATATTCACATGGACCTAGTCTATTTGGTCACATGAAGAGACACCACTGTAACTATTTCCTACATTACTCTGAAAGTTGTAAAACTCCTCCTTTCTCTCCAGATTCACTTGTTCACCAGTGCAGATCTGATGATTTTATTTTTACATCAGACACTTCACAATCAAATTCTCCACTTTTTGAATCAGAAGCGATATATTTGTCTTCTGACAGTCTTTTGGATGAATTTCCCAAATTGAAATCATCTGTTATTAATTCTGAGCTTAGTTTTCCCGGTAGAAATGTTTTGTATCTTAATAGTGTATGTACTCACCAGAGATCAGTTTCTCCTGAATCATATTTCTCTGTCGATGAGTTCACATCTTTGTCTCCAGACTCCCCAACTCCTCAGTTCAGTTGTGAAACTTGTTTCTGTTTATCAGACACCAGATCCTTTGCACAAGAGTCAGACATTTTTGAGAGTGATTCCACTGACAGTTCTTGCAAATTGCATTCTCCTGATACATTTATTCCACAACACAACATCTATAACACTGGTTACAGTTTGTCCTTAACAAAAGAGAACACAACATCTATAACCGATTCTGATTTAAATGATGATTGTGATGGCAGACAACATTTATTAGAGCATTCAAAAGTTTTCAATAGACTTGTACATAAATCCCCAACCAACAGATTGATATCACATGTGTATGACCCACTTTATAATGGAAAATTATGTAAATATTGACATATCCCCCTTATTACTCAGAAATTCCTTGCCATTTTGAGACTCCTTTAACTCCACTAGAACAGGATTTTGCAGTTATTGATTTAGCTCTAAAACATGTAACAGCACCATCCCTAATATCAAAAAAGGTCATGTTCTGTGTCCTGTCACCAATCAGCCAGCTTTAGATTTAGTTGAATCACATCCCATCCGTAGAACAACAACCATCATTACAACATGCTACTTGGAGGCTTTTCTGATACAAGCAAGAAGAAATTAAATGGACAGTTTTTGCAATAACTTAATCCAATGGACTCTGTGTTGCCAGTAATAATGACACCCAAGATTTTTTTTTATGGAAAAAACATTAGAAGAAAAACAAGGAGTGAGGAGGAAAGCAAAAGTGCCCTGGTGTCGGTAAGACAGCACAAAAGAATGCAGTGTCACTGCTAGAAGTAAACAGTAGTCACTAATAGTTGCTATAAAGCCACAGTGCGGCATGTGTGCAAGAAGAAATGAATGGCTTTTTAGTACAACTAATGGAAAGCCTGATTCTGTTGATGGTTGTGGCAAACTAACATCTGTACCTCTAAATTTTAAGTAGCATAGTTTTCCTATGCCTCACTTATTTTGTTGTGCAAGTATTTGCTTCAAGATTTGTACCATAAAATGTTTATAATTAATTAAATAATGGCATAAAAATAAGTTCACAGCTATGTAGCTTCACAGCCTAAAATGTGTTGTATTTAATGTAGCAAAGTTCCTAATGTGTTTAATGTAGTGCAGGTAGTAAAAATAATTTGTTAGTTGCTTAAATAAATAAATAAAAATTACTAAAGAAAATATTGCTTGCTATTACCAACATGTGATAGGATAGCAATAATTCACTGAAACCCATGTACAGCTTATGCATGTTCAGTTTCACATCTCAGCAAATTCTGAAAGTCCATTTGTGCCCTGCTAGTATCAGAATTTACATCAACAATAAATAAAATGTTAGAAATGTGTTAACTCTGAAATGGACACAAATGAATTTTCCTGTGCCTCTCATTTCATGAATCACAACTTCTCCATGACAAATGCATGCTTCATTTTCAGCAAAGAGCAATAACATTAACTTGAAATATCTATTCTATTGCATGTATCATTCCTTTCTTGCAGATACCAGACACAGCCTCCTCCGAGACAAATCTTTCAGAAACTTCACAACAAACAAACGTTCAATTAGACAAAAGTCCGCTTTTTTCAGTTGAATCGCCGCCCAACTCATGTAACACCAACACATTAATCATTCAGAAAACAGAATCGCAGCTCCCAGGTAGCTTTGAATTCAGTGAGACTCAAGTTCAAACATGGGCCAATGAAATGCCATTCTCCAAACAAAAAGAAGACTCAGCTAAACCCTGCTCAGAGACTCCAGACTCTTTGGTCACACCAGTCGTCACATCCACAGAGTCTAACCCAGCACAAAGTATTTTGCATCAGCCCACCCCCCCTTTACCACAGACAGAATACTGCGATGAAAGCCCCGATGTGGACCACGAACAGCGTTATGATCTTTCCCCACAAGAGCAGAGCCTTACAGAGAATACGATTTTACAAGGCTCTGAGAATGCCGAGACTTCTAATCAAGATGAACCTGTTGTACCTGATTTGACGTATACATCAGAGTCAGACCTTAGCAGTGGCCAAAACGATGAGTTCCTTGTAGAACATGGGCAGAATATTACTGAAGAACAACCTTTGGACATTCAATTTCAATCTGATGACGATGCCACTGAAATATGTTCCGTGATGTCTTTCTCCAAAATGCATGACGGTCAGACAAAAACAGAGGAAGATCTACCCAGCCTCTGTGTGGATTATTCAGATGACGTCCTTCAAACACAAGATGTTGATGTGCCAGTCTCAGCTGCAGTTGAAGACACTGACACTGATCATGTTTTATCTAAGCATGTAGCACCAGAGACTGTTTCATCAAGATTTTTTGGCTTTGAGGAACTGAGACCACAGAGAGTTGACAGATCTGTTGATGAGGACAAACCAAGAACCACTTCACAGTACTCACTTGAATCAATGACACCAGTGGATGTATTTGACACTCGAGCCACTTCACTTGAATCTGAGCGGGCGTTATCACCCTCAGAAGATGAGTACTGTATCCCACCGGGGTATGAAGAGGTCTCTACTACTTTTGACAAAACGTCTGTGTATGCCAAAACCGAAAGTCCAACGTTCGAGTTTTCCGACACAGAAGCGTACTTTGACTGCAAGCAGGCTGCTTCAGATTTCTCAGAGACTGAACCCGAGGAGCCTGAGTTAAGAACCAGATCGCGTCGACAACATTGCCGCCATCCAAAGGAGCAGGAGAAGGTGTTTCAACACACCCTCTTGTCCTCGGGAAGCGAAGATTACGAGGATTCGCCATTTACTTCTGAACCTCTTTATAACGTCCATGAGGAAAATGAAGAAGAATTAGACAGTTCAGACGAAGAAGAATTCACCTTGTGTGAGGCTCCGCAGCAGACGACTGTTTGTGAAATTGGAGCAAAAGATAGTGATGAGGATAATGAATCTCTTTCTAGGGTAAGATGGAACCTAACCAGTCTGCAAACTAATCCCAGCCTTCAGCTTACAAAATATTTTTGTGCTTCACTGAGGAATGACTGCTAAGACCTTGGCCATGGATGGAATTTGAACTCCTATTTCCATAATTTTCACATTTCTTTTAACTTTTTCACCACTAAGCATGTCACTATTGTCTATAACCACTGCTTGCTCACCCACTCACTCAGTACTTGCTTTCCATGACCACTGATCATTAATTACCAGCATGGTGAAGTTATTTTAATATCACAGACTGCCATGTTGTACTTTCCAGTGTACAAAATGAGGCTGACTGAAAAAGCTGTTGTGGAAAGTGCACCATAACACTCTGCCCACTGCTTGCATTGCTTCAAACACCAGATGCTGCCATCAGTATTCATTTCATGTAAACTGGTTTATGTTGATTGATCAGGAGATTGCAGAAGAGCTTGGAATACTGTCAGAAAGTTCAGACGAAGAATTTTTGACTACAAGGATAATTCGCAGGAGAGTTATCATCCAGGTATCTGTTTTAGCATGATGGGTGGTGTTGAGAGTTTATATGCAGTGCCTTTCAGAGTTTTAACAGGGTTAGGTGTTTTGCAGTGTCTACATTTTAAAAGCAGCCACTTGTTTTTGCACAAATGGCTGACCCGCATAAAAGTAATTTTGCTGTGTGTATTTCTTTTTGTTTGATTTAACCTAACCTCTTATAAATAAAAATGTGTTTATTGTGTGACATTGTTCCCATCCTATCTATACCCCTTGAGTTTATTGTAACTTAACAACTATATTGTCTTCACAGGCAGATGAAATTCCTGATGACATCCCTCCTCAGTCTGTGTCTGAAGAAAAATATACAGATGAAAATGGACACATTGTTGTCAAAAAGGTAATTCTTAGCTTTTATCTGTAGATCACATCGGAAGTTAATGAGAATCCTTTCAGGGCCAAAGATGGTAACATTTAGAAGCTTTTATTAAATGTTGAATATGAGATTTCATCTTCATTTGAGCCTTACAGAAGTTATATAATAATAATTTTCACCCTTTATGAATACTGGTTTTAGTGGGATTTGAACAGGTTTTTGTGAGATTTCAACACATTTTAGTCAGATTTCAACAGGTTGTAGATGGATTTGAACAGGATTTAGATGGATTTTTACAGGTTTTAGTCAGATTTGTAGCAAAAATCAAATCCATCTAAAACATCCTCAAATCTAATTAAAACCTAGTACCAAAAATACCACCAACTAAATGTATTGAAGTAGTAATGGTATAACGTGGGATATAACATTGCGACTTGTCTTCGTTTATGTATGTTTATGCTCTGTCTTACTTGCACTAACTGTAACTGTAACTCAGATGCAGCAGCCTAGATGCTCTCTCATGTAAATGTAATTTCTCCTTGTGAAATCTTTTTTTCCCTGTGAGACAAATAAATCAATCTGAATCTGAATCTGAAGAGCCGCATTTGGCCCCCGTCCCTGAGTTTGACATGTCTGTTCTAGGTTTACACAAATATTTCTTGGATACCGTTGTTTATTTCCATCTACCGTAAATGGTCCATCTCTCTACAATTCCTCCAGGTCACCCGTACAGTTATTCGTAAATGTGCGTCCTCGGATGAACCGGTCACATCAGAAGGAGCCGCCCAAGGCAGTATCAGTGCGTCCAGGGGAGATGGATACTCCAAGGTGGTCAAGAGGACGGTGGTGAAGAGCGAGGGAGACCATTCAGAGGTGTGTGTGTGTGGTTTGTTAATGATGATTGTTGAATGGAATGGGAAAAAAGATGGCATAACAGCTCTTCTTTTTAACATCCAGGTGACTTTTACTGAATGTGAGGGTTTGTCGAAGCGAGACAAAGCTGAATGTGGGAAGGTCAGTCGGGTTGAGAGGACAGTGGTGCTAGAGGGTGAGAGGACAATGACTCACCACGGCGACCTGTCCTTAGCCTCTGACCTCCCCTCGGCTCAAGATGACTTTAAACAGGTATCCTCAACTAGTTAAATTCCTTTAAATTTCATTTTTTTGTCATCACCTTCCTTTTTTTTAAACACCTCATGTTTCCTTTTGTGTTGTCTTCTTTTTATACCACCAGGCATTAGGTTATATAAGTGGTTTTAATGACACAGAGCTCCCTCGTGTGGTAGAGAGGGAGACTGTCAAAGACGATGGGACTTTGGTCAGGAGGTGTGGAGACTGTTTTTCTCAGTGGCATCAATGCTTTAGTGTGATTTTTTAATGATGGACTAATGTTTGATGTGTTCACGTTAACATATTTGTTGAAAAAATAATCTAAATGTACTGTATGTTCATTTAAACCATTGCAAAACCCCATCTAACAAACTGTTGCCCAAGCATCCTTTAAAAAAACAACTCATGGCTGGTTTCAATAGTGCAATTAACCATCTTGACGCTGGATTTACAAAGCATGACATTTTTCATGAGTATGCATTTGTCTGTCTTACTTTAGTTGCTGTGGATCATCTGTTCCTATAACAGTACAGCTCCTTTCCCATTCTTACCATTGTGTCTTTCCTTCTGTCCATGTTTACTGACCTGCAGGGCCCAAATGCGTAAAGGTCGCACTTCGAGAAGGACAGTAGTGAAGGGAGCTGGTCGGAAAAAACAGGTCCATCTGGAGCGAGTGGATGGCTCCAGAAAAGGCTCAAAATCATCGGACCTCAAGCAGCATCTTCACCGGCTCTTTCACCGCTACTATGAACAAAAACACGAAGACACAGAGGAGGAGGAGGAGGAGGAGGAGGAAGAATAGACTCAATGTTCACCGCTTGAACCCCCTCCCTGGTTCTGCCCGAGCTAAAGTTCCCCTTAAATCCTATGCATTAGCCAGATGCAATCCCAGAGTGTGCCACTGCACCTCCGAGCTACCACAGTCTTCCTGTTTCGGTCTTGGAAGAACACCTATTTATTCATAATCTAGAATTTAATTTTATGTTACAGTTATTTAGTTTTTGACTTTGTTTTGCCTTTATGTGACCAAAGAAAGCCTTCTGTTATTTTCCTTGATATTTATGTTAAAATTGTTGTCATTGTTGAGGTAGAAGAACAAATACCAAGGATTATTATTCACACATTCATAATGTAACTTGCAAACCTCTTTAAAGAACGTTTTATCTACAGAACATTTATACTCCTCTCTTGAGTATTTGCTTGGTCTCAAAGATAATACTTCACAGCGCACTGCCTCTCACCGCCACAGTTAACAGTTTGTCCATCACTTACTCCACTTGCCTCGGCGTTATTTCGATTCAGGTGGTCAGGATGTCACGTAGACCTTATCATCGCTCGTATGAATTGCTGCTGCTGTGTTTTGTGTAGGCTATGTGTACTCTGTCTTTGAGAACTCTATATTATCTATAATCTAGACATTACAGACATCTGTAGCCTAGGAATTAATACTCACTCATGAAGTAGAGCAGGCATGACTAATCAACATCTGTCATTATATTAGCCTTGTAGTTCTACAGACCGCCTCGATTTCCCTTCTGTGTGTTCCTTTTGTGATGTTACACCATTATCTGTCCCTATATTATATTTTTCCTAAGCTTCCAGTCAGGATTCATGTTGTATGGAAGGTGACATAGGACTTATTGTGTATAAAGTGTATCTCTGTTTGTCCATGCATGTGTTAAATACAGCAGGTGCTTCAAAAAAGTATTGTTAAAGGTTTTTTTTAGATGTTATATTATGAGTTTAATGTAAAATTTCTTTTGTATGTCAGTTGAAGCTTATGTTGGAGGAAAGTGCCATCACTGGATAAGATTTGGGAACTCTATTAGAGACTAGGGGTAAGATGACAAGGAGTTTGAGCTTTATTTGAAATTTGTTTAAGACAATTGTCTGACCAGAAGTGTTTGTGAGTGAGTGAATGTGTGAGTGCACCAGTTTCTGTCAACGACTATAAAAGGACATAATATATTTAACACAATACGCATTGGCACTCCTGAATGTCGGGGTAAATGCTCCATGCTTTTTGTGCACAGGTTACAAGATAGTGATAGTCCTGAAACTAGAGGCAGGTTCAGAATGCCATTATTCACAGCCGCAAGCAAAGCTTTGTACTGTATGTATCTACAACATGTAATGTATTTTATTCACTCACACTGTTTACTTTGTGATCTAGAGAAATGTACAATGCAAACTAGTGGAAGTTCACTGTGACAGGTATGCTTTTATTTTGAGCATCCTTCTTCTGTGATGATGACAGTTATATACTTCAATTCGATGCATATGTATAAATATCTAAGGCATGAATTATTGTATCAAAAACATGAAAATAAAATGGCTGCTAATAGAGAATAAACGTCATCAAATACAATGTGTTAGCATGGCTCCCTCTTGTACTAGTTTTAATGGTATTACCTGTACATCAGTTTTACACTAAATCCACACAATTTTTTTTCTAATTATATTTTAATTTACCTAAAAAGATATAAAGTGACTCACGAATATGAATATATCCATTTTTTTTTTTTACTTATTGTGATATTCTTAAATAAATTCATTTTAAGAGGAATTAGATGCATTCGTGGTAACACAACCTGTTATGTGCGTCACAGTTCCTATGGTGGCCACTAGATGTCACTATTGAGTCAAATATCTGAAGCGACGACCTTTTTTTTTCTTTTTAAAGGTGTATTGTAACTGAAATTATGTGCAATTTTTCAATCATCTAGATAAAACTCATTGTGCATATCATTTACAAAATAATGCTAAATTAAGAATTCTTTCACCGTGTACTGTGCAGCAACAGTGTGTGTCATGTTGGAGCAGAGACTGTGTCCTCATTTCTTATCACATCTTTGACTTTATTGTATTTATTTCTTAAACATGTTAATCCATCCATTGCCGTGCTGGCAACAGTACACACACCATATAAGGAGTGGTGCTTTGCAATGACATCATACGTTTCATCAAAAGAAATCCTTATCATATTTTCCCCTTAAAAAAGAAAAAAAAACAACCCAAGACAAATCGATTTAGAAGAGCAAACAGTAAAGATGACAAAGACACTGGCACTGTCTTCCAGCAGCGAGGTGACCTCTGACTTTTTGTGGTCATCCAGAAAGACAACCCTCTGCTGCTTGAAAGTAGAGTCTGGAGTGTCTTTGATTCATCTTCTTTAACTCCACTTTCTCTGTACAACTGGTAAAGTAACACACTGGAAATGACAAGAGGTAAAATGACAAAAGAAACCCTACATACAGTCATACAGTACAGTACAAACATTATGAAAAATGGACTTGTTGTCTTCTAGTTTCTATACAAAGTGTCAGGGGTGCTTCAGCAACCTTTTCCCCTCCATTTTGATATGAGGTTTTGATATTCACGTTGTATTCTCACTGTAACTGTGTTTTGACAACAGTTCCATGATATTGGTAGACATTAGAAACATTTGAAACAGGACTGATGCACAACATTAATGACTTATGCAAACAAACTAGTCTGTGATTCATAAATCAAACAGAAGATATTATAGTTTCATATGATCTTACTCACATTACCCCCCATGCACTACACAATAGTCTTGAATTTTCATATATTACATATATGCTACATTCTCTTAATTCATATTTCACTGATATAAAGGCAAACATATCTCAATGCAAAGTGTAAGCTGTTTTGCTTTTCTTTACATTTAAATTAGGCTAATATTATTGAAATTGGACAATTCAAACAGTATGACTTAGCTCATAGCAAACATAAATGTAGCTCATAAACTGAATTGGAAGTAAAGTTTTAATTTGTCTGATAGCAAGGATAGCAATTTCAATGCCTGTTTTTATTTAGATCAACAATCACAATGTAGGTATATACATCACCAGAAATAAAGCAAGCTTGATTTGAACATTCTGATCTTCCCAAATGTTTTTGTATTGCACACACATAAATACACATAAAAATACATAACTAATTTTTTGGAGAGGTTACAGCAGTAGATTTTAAACATCTCTATTTTTATAATTTAAAATGCATACCAAAACAGCTTTAAAAAACAAAGAAATGTTAATATGCTCATTTCATAATGTCCAAATACAGTGTGCAGCCACCTGGCGGTGGGTCAGAATGATGTCCATTGATAAAACACCATTACAGCAAAATGTAGTTGTGTCCTGTGCATGGTCGTGTCCTTACAGAGGGGTCAGAGGTAAAAGAGCGGTCACTGGTCAGCTATTGGCTAGTGGATGGCCTTACTGTTGATGCTATCTTTTAAGACCTCAGGTTGACAAGTCATTAACTGCCAAAAAACAGAGAAAAAAGCATGATTTGTACATTGTTTCATGATATAAAACACAGCAAATGCCCACTATGTTCTATATGATAGTTAATATAGTTACTTTTGAAATTCTTTATCACAGAAGCAGCAACATGTGTTCAGCATTTAACTTGTAACAAAAAATGTAGCCTGTTGCATCTCTTGAGAAAACGATCCTTCATTGTTTCTTCTCCATTATCTTCTCCATTTTAATTACAGTATATTCATGGTAGAATATTTTAAATATATACATTGCTCCAAGTATAAATTCTGCTCTTCGTCTAAAATGTATAAAATATTGACAACCACCTACATTAAACAGTATTTTTTTTTTCCTAGGCTGATCATAACTGACAATAATCCCATGTTTGATCTTTCATGTGTTTGCTGAGGTCAGTTAATGGACATAGCATGTTTACAAATCCCTTCGGGTGTATCTGTGGTCGGAGCTTACTGGGAGGGGATGCTGGGAGAACCCGAGCGGTGGAAGTGGATGTTCTGCCACTTTCCGTCCCGGCGGTGCCACACGCGAGTCTCCTCAGACTGCATGGTGCGAGGCATGCCGCCGCCGTCCATGTACTGGGTCAAACGAATGTAAGCAATGCACGCGGCGTTCTCCCCAATTAAATGCACATGTGGGTTCAAAAGGATGGTGTGCACTGGCTTATTCCCTTTGGAAAGGGCTGCAAGATAAAACATAAATAACTGAAGGCAAATGCCAAAAGGTAGGAACCATAATGTTTTAGAGATCACAAGATAACACCAAGAACCGTTATAAAAACAAGAGTATGTCAAAGTCTCCATATGTTGTTGCTGGATTGTGGACAAGCATGAGCGCCAAGTGATTGAGGTTTCTGGGTTGATCTGCTCTATTTTGATCCAGACTGAGGACATTCTTCCATTTTTAGCAGCCATTATTCATTAGTGAATTTTTTTTTTCAAGGTTAGCCCATAATCACTGCACTACCCTTGTAGAGTACCAGCAAAAACAAAGTGCTAAAACTAAGTGATGGCATTGGCAATCTATGTTTAGTAGTGAAGTATCTGTACCTATCCTATTCATTCTTTTATATCGATCATACAGAAAGCATCAAACCTTTTAACTGACCTTTTAACTTTATTTGAATTTGTGGATAAAACAAGGCCTCTTCTAAATAAAATTGTGTATTTTGTATTTATCAAAAAAAAAAATTCTTGTCAATTAAAGACGGAGTAAGCAATTTCACACCAATACCGTGTCACTACTACCGTTGGGAGAAAATGGCTGTTAAAATCATGCCTTTTATAAATAAAATTATCATATGGGGATCATTTCCTTCATACATTAGCTTAAGTAAAAAAGGACTGTATTTATTCCTTTTGAAAAGTCCTGTTAATGTTAGACTTCTGTGTAATTTGCAGATTAACAGAAGTTAAATGATTAAAAAACAAAATAATCACTCACCATTCTCAAAATAAAAGCGATGGAAGTCATGTCCTTCTACCAGGTTTCCCAGGGCCTCAGGCTCAAAGGAGGTCAGACCAGGATCACAAATCTTCCTGTTGGACCAAGAAAAAAATTTAAGTTCCAACATAT
The DNA here is from genome assembly GCA_036850595.1 of Rhyacichthys aspro. Classification (NCBI taxonomy): domain Eukaryota; kingdom Metazoa; phylum Chordata; class Actinopteri; order Gobiiformes; family Rhyacichthyidae; genus Rhyacichthys; species Rhyacichthys aspro. Next base: position 9,336,873 of record CM072148.1, on the reverse strand, counting down.
TAAGTTTAAAAGTCAAAATAATGTAAAGGGGAAAAAATCTTACGCATAGGCCTCGAAATCTCCATTGTTGATGGACTCAATCAACTGCTCAGTGACTTTGATAATTTCCTGTTTACGGGCTGCAACACAAGACCACAGAACATTCAGTGCTTCACACCCTTACGGAGTTAAGTGGAAGTTATTAATGCATTTCAGGCAAAAATACTTCTCAGTGCATAAAAAATTAAATCTACCAGAAGCTCAAAACAGGTTCTAATCTACAAATTATCAAGATTTGAAAGTTATTAGAAATGGAAGGTGATCTTGTAAAAAAAAAACATTTGACATAACATTTGGAGATAATAAGAGAAAGCCTTCCATCACTAATATTTATTATCAGGTAAATAAATGCATGACGACACCATTTTTAACCCAACAAAGCTGATAATAAACAAAGAAACCATTGCACATTGTTTCTACAAAAGCAATTTCAACTAAGTAATGTGGACAGTTACCTTTATTGTTATTGGTGCAGGCTGGGGGATATTAAAAAAATTACTTAATATAAGCAACAAAAAGACAAGTTCAAATGTAAAATATGAACGAGAACGGTCAAAACAGAGGATTCATTTTTACAGCAAACCAGGATTTATGGATAATCATTGAAAGAATTAGGAAAATGTACTGAACCTTAACAACACAAGGTTTAAGGTACTTTTTTGTTCTCTTTTCCTGAACAAAAAGGGCATTTTTCCCAGTGGCTTGGGACTTACTCTGAACTGTGGAGGTGGGGGTCTGCCTTGACTCTGACATCTGTGAGGAGCGACTCTTAGAGCTCAAGAGACCGCTCACTAAGCTGCCCAGACGGAGGGCTGGCGTGGACGGGGGGGAGCGGGGGTGTGCCGAGCATGCAAGTGGGACGGGGATATAACACAAGTCATTACGTTTACAGTCATATATGTGTTTGCAAAGGCAGCACAGGGGGGAAGACGTTTAATAAAACAAACACAAGAGAGAACTGTTTAGAAGGACAGAGAGGAAATACTTAGTAGGGACTTATTTCAGGATCAACATCATTATGAGGTGGGTGGGACTGTTTAACTGTAAAATAAGACTCTCAGGAGAGAATATATTCACTCCAGGATTACCTACCCTTCACATCCTCGTCTTCAATGGTGGTGTTGGCACTTTCAATTGACTCCTTCAAATAAAAAAATACACATTTAATCTATGTTTCCAGCAGCTTATCAATAGCATAATTTAAAAAACACTGGCCAGTCATCTCCAGCGTTGTATAAAAGAGCCGTATTTTTAAGTATTTTTATTACTTTAGAATTTAGTTTTTTATTTACAGTATTTTAAAATAATTTGGAAATATTTGGTGAGATGTCATCATGAGACTCAGAAAGTGCCACCCCAGGACGTATATTAAAACACTTTGGACAAACAGCAGCAAACACAACTGGGGCTTTCTTTGCCTCACACTGTAATTTGGTTCTGAGTAGATAAAAAAAAAGTATAATTTGAAACCCACGCAACAGCATGTACTAATATAAAAATGTAATTAATATAATTAACTGGATGATTGGAATACCTTGTTTCCATCCACTGGGTTGTGGATGACAGTTGTTTGTGGTTCCTAGAAAAAAAAGAAAGTCATAAAGAGCACATTCAAAGCTAAGCTATCTTTAATAAAATGTGTGTGTGTTTTTAGAAGGTATTCGTCGGTCTCTGTCTTTCTTTCTAAAATATCATTAATAGTTTATCTTAGTGTCCTCTCTCTTATCAGCTCACACCAGAGGCTTGCTTTGATTATCAAATGTCCGGGCTTTTGAATCGATTCTGATGACCGGCTCAGTCCTTCTAATCACTCAGCCAGATTACACAAGATTATAACATCAGCAGCCTGTCTGCATGTGTTTGTGCTGTGTGCATGATGAACTAGAAAGGACGGTACAGAAGAGAAAGGAGATGCCATGTGCCACATGCGTAATCAACACAGCAAATGGGGGAGCAGAGAGCTTTTGACATCATGCAGAGCGGCAGTAGTCATGTGACCTGACGTCAGTGGCAGCATGCACAAGCCCATAAGTGACATCCAGAACACTTGGGAACATAGTGTCTTTCTAAATGCATACAGCAGATAATGGCAGACACACAAACTACCTAGGCAACAAATCCTGAGCAGTTACTGTCTCTTGACACATTTTTATTTAAAAATGCAACAATAATGGTTAAAAAGCACTATTTATTATATGTAAGCGCTGATGCACAAAAAGTGTGGGGTTATGAAGGAGGGATTTGAACAAGGGACAAGGTTTGAGGTAGAGGTTGCCCTATCCAACGCCCAATACAAACGTGTGTAAGAGCTTTATGGTCCAGCCCAACATTACCAAATATGCAGAAAAGTTATTATTATACTTGCCCCATGCATGCTTAGTCAAATAAAATGGCACATTAATGTGAGTTATGACTACTTCCTATCTCATTTAATATTGCTGGAATATGCTCAAGCTTGGGCATGCTGTGCAGGCACAAAAGCATTTACACACTAGTTCATTCAGGGATAGCCTCAAATGGATTAAATCCCAATTTATCACCCAAAATGTATTAACAAACTTTCAAAAATTCAAGCAAAAAAGTAATAATTTAGACGCTGTGTGAAGGGTGAACCTGTACCTCCTCCACAACAGGGGGTGTGATGTGGGGAGGTGTAAAGCTTTGGCAAGTGACAGGTTTGGGTGAAGGTGAGGTACTGTGTGAATACCAGTGCAGGGGCAGGGCCAGTGTCTTTAGGACTGGTCACTGTGTTGGCTTTGTTGTTGACCTGCAGGGGGCAGTGTAGAGGGGACATGACACACAAACGCACTTTTCACACACCTTGTGTACAGATCAGTCAAGTATTTTAACTAACCAACTTTCTTAAAGGCCCAGTGTCACAAAAACTAATTAGGTAGTTCCTCATAGGTTTACATTTCTGTCTGGCTGCAAGTCACAACTGTTCAGCTGCTGAAAGGCCACCTCCTCTTATAAGCTGATCGTTCAGCCTCAGCATCATATATGTAAGCTTTTCTAGGTTCTTCTTCTCCTTTTGGCAGTTCTCTTCTCTAACATCAACTAACTTCATGTTAACCACATCTATAAATCTCCTCTTTGGTCTTGTTCTAGGCCTCCTGCCTGGAAGCTCTAACGTCAGCATCCTTTGGTCGAAATATGAATCATCCTTTCTCTGAACATGTCCAAAACACCCCAGTCTGGCCCCTCTAACTGTATCGTCAAAACACACAACCTGAGCTGTCTCTCTGATGTACTCATTTCTGGTCGTCTCCATCCTCGTCACTCCCAAAAAGAACCTCAGCTCTGCTACCTCCACTACACTCAACCCTCACTATTTTATGTTTTATTATTTTTCTCCTGTGGGCAAGGACATCACTGTATTTCTTCAGGAACTGACACAAATTTTTAAAATATTAAGCATTAGCAAAACAGTGACTTTGCAACTTGAAAATTTCACTTTACTCAGGAAAATGTCAGATTTATGAAACTTGCTTTTTTATCAAAATGGTGAAAATGGGCTTCCATAGAGAGATATACTTTATGCTTCAGTAAGACCCCAACATAGAGTTATGCAAAGCAAAAACACAATATAAGTGGTCACTCAAAATCTACCTAAATGTTTGTGTGTGCATGTATTTAAAAGCACAAACATTAAACATGTGCAAAAAGGTGTGGTTAGAGATTGGGTCCCAAAAACACAGAAAACGAAGACAATAAATCACATCAGGAGCTTGGTACTGAAGACCAGGCCAAAATTAGCATGGTATAAAGACACTAAACAGATCCCTATTGAAAAAGGAAAAAGGAATTCTAGAAATAACTAACACAGAATTAAAGTGTTACGCTCTGCCACAAGACCAACTAAATGTTTAAACTAAGAAAATAAAAACCGTGAAACTCTACTTAAGTGACTGTCCCTGAATGATGATATTAAATGCACAATGTATAGTACTAATAATAATCCAAACCATTACTCAGACACTAAACGTTCCAACATACACTACTTATGCAAGAAACAAAGCACTTTCTTGACTGTGCAAAGCAACTCACCTTAACGCCATCGGGTTTCTTGTTCAGCAAACTCTTGGCTGCTGTAGAATGAAACAGAACCACACTTCAGTACTGATGTTGTGAGTGTAAGGCTATGCTAACATGCAGCAAACATCTCATTTAACTGTGTTTATCCTCCAGGTTCAGGTGCAAAACCAGCTGCAAAATCCATAATGCAATGCATCCAGTAGGAACGTTTTCATTTATGCAACACTATACACTACTTAATGTATAAGGAGCTAAGGAAAATCTAAGGTACTGTAGGTAATAAAAACACTATCCTATCTGTCTTTAACACACACACAGCCTTCGTACACTAAGCCCCACATGCACGTACCCAAAGTATGGCAGTACAAAGTGCATTTGTAGCATTTTTTCATAACCAGAAGAGAAATAGAGAACTAATAATCAGTTATGTCGCCCATGTAAATTTACAGCGGGCCTTGAAGCTACTGAAATGGACAGACTAGACCTTGCAGTTACTTCAATTTAGAGAAAATGTCTGTTTAGGAAGTTCGATCTCCACAGCGTTGTTACACTGTTACAACAATAGCTGTTGCTTGCTAGTGAAGCTAACAGCCAGTAAACCAAATACATAAAGCATTAATGGAGCACAATGTGAAGGAAGAGACCTCCTTTTCAGTGTAATATATTCTTGTTTTGAATGTCTGTCAGAGCCATCTGTCAATGCCACTGGTGAGTCATGCTGCATAATGACTATTATCAAGTAATATTTTTATTTAAGCCCCATGGCATGAGCTTTATTAACAGAAACTGATTACATGGTCCTCTATTCCTCTACTCTCTATTCTCTTTTTCCATTCACTCATCTGAAAAATCCAAACTTCAAGTATGTGCATGCTTGGTTCAAAATCCATTGTGACCTCATGTCTGCAGTGTTGCAAGCATTTCAAAACTTCTACGTATCTATGTTACCAAGCACTGTATCTTCATGCATGTGTGACTGGCTGTTAGGAGCACAAGATAACCCAAACAGTACAACTTATTGATTCTTAGGACCAGTAATCCCTGCCATTCCAAAAAAAACTTACCTCAAATGGATACCAATATCCAAACAAAAGAAGGAAAGAAAATTGAAACAAGGAAGAAAACGATGAATGAAACAAGTCAAAAATGTACAAATGTATTTTTTAGTGTAGAATGAGCAGAAGAAAAGCAGGCTACAGTCAAGTCCCACTGAATGAAATACATGCAAAAAGGCGTGACAAAGAAGTAGAGTGGGAAGGTAACAGCTTGAGAGACAGATTAGAGTCTGTTAAAGATGACTCTTTATGAGCAAATGTTCAGTGATGTTCAAGAGAGGAACAAGAATGGTAACCTAGATCACTGACATTTCCGTCTTCCTCCACTTCTGCTCTTTTAAATAAATGATACCACTATTACATGTCACCCATTTTAAATCATTTAAACATCTTTGGAGTACCATGCCTCCAAACAGCAGCCTGAGATAAACATACCTGAGAAGTTTCTTGTGACCAGCAAAGTGGTCAATATGGCTCCCTGTAGTGATGTAAAAGAAGGAAGAGAGGAAGTGATGATGAGAAGAAAAGAAACAGACAGAAATAGTATGATTGATTTAAAAAGTCACAGCAGGAAACAGAAGCAAAGGAAAAGCATATCTGTAAGGTTTTAGAGGAATCATTTTTGAGTCATTGTGACATTTCGGGGGTGACGGTTTTACTGAGGCAATAAAAGAGGAAGGAACAAAAGAGGGCAGGATTGATTGTTGTCCATAAAAAAACTTAAAGTCTCACCTTGAGTTTTCTCCTGGCATTGAATTTCTTCAGGCACTCCACAGTCTCCTGCCTGTGCATCATGGAAGCTACAGTAGATCGTTGCTGTGGGAATATTCAAGGATCAGGGCATAATATAAATAAATAAGCAGGAGATACATACATTTGTGAAGTCTAGTTGTGACACTTACACAAATCCATGGGTGTTTGAGGGCCTCTGCTGCTGTGATGCGTTTACTTGGGTTGATAGTTAGCATCTTATTGATCAAATCTTTGGCCTCTGGAGTTACAGTATCCCACTCAGGGGATGGGAACTGTCAAAAAAAGTGAGATTGAATTAAACAGTTGGTAATTATTGTTTCACTGAATAGCATATTGTGCATGCACTTACATCATATGCTCCGGCCTTGATTTGTTGATAAAGTCGGTGCTGATCTTCATCCCAGAAAGGAGGATAACCCACCAGAAGAATGTATAAAATAACACCTGCAATGATTACAGCACAGTACACCAAAATGTAATACTGGAACACTAATTAAAACAGGCTTACTTATAAGCATTGTGCAATACAGGCCAATACAGTAGTAGCTTGCAGCGAGAGGAATCAATAATGTGTTATTTACCACAGGCCCACATGTCCACTGGTTTCCCATATGGATCTTTCCTCAGAACCTCTGGTGACAAGTAGCCTGGGGTACCAGCGAAACCTGGGGGAGCAACATGGATGGTGGGAGGAGACATGGGATGGCAGGAGTGGGTAATTCAAGGGCTCAGCTGCTGCTCTGAATGACTGATCGCCTTAAAGGTGGCCGCATGACTAATCATGTGATTCAGGTTGAAAAATGGATGGATGGATACTCACCAAACCATGCCTGCTGGTCCCCCTGCACCTCGATAGCCAGCCCAAAGTCAGCCAACTTGACCGCCGCCCCCTTCAGCTTACTGGCCAATAGAAGGTTCTCAGGCTGGGGGGGGCGGAGTCAAACAGGTTAGAGGCGATAGATCACACACTCTGGTAACATGCTACCCACAGACAGAGATCTAAGATCAGATTAGCCAAAACCAAATCCTAATCCAAATCATTAGGGGTTTACATTTGCTAAACTGCTCTTAATTCAGTGTCTGAGGCAACTTTCTTACTGTCACACAAATGACAGAGCAACAGATATGTGCACGGTTGGGACCAAAACACACATTCACTTCGCTGAAGGTGTGAACTCGCTCTATCTCCCTCATGGATCCTCAGAGTATGAACTGGTAGCAGACATGATGGGCTTGTCCACAATTACACCAATTCACTTTTTAAATCCATGAGTGGGCACAAAGAGCACACTTCAGGGTAAGATACAGAGGGGAACTGTGGCGTAACATGAGACATGGGTGTAAAAACAAGTGATTCAGCCACATATGGATATCAACAAAACACACACCTCACTAAGACAGTTTAGCGTAATCATAAATATATGCAGGACCGCAGTAAGCACACACACACGGACTCAGGTGCAGAAAGGTCTTTGCTAACCTGAGGCCTGTTAGACAGCATGCTATAATGAATAATTCATTTCCTAACATTTAGAGAGTCTAAGCACAGACAGCCTGTGAGCAGCCAGTTTATGGCACACATAGGACTCAACTCACACACTCAACAGGACAATAACTGACTGAACACATCTACTCAATCATTTACACAATAAATACATTGTACTGAGTAATAAGATTCAAAATCAGGGAGGTAATGAGTTCTATCACAGAGTTTAATATATCATCAGCATTATTTAAAAAACAATGCTATTTTTGCTGTTTATCTTACATTACATTAGCATGTACACTGTACTTTTGCAAAGAGGCCCCTTTTCTCTATGTACAAATGCTCCTGGGAGGTCAGGAGAATACAGACTTGCATCAGAATATTCATGACCTTGGGAAATCTTTCACATCACAACATGATTTTTACATAATTATGTAAATGATTATGATTCCTGGGTTTCTGCTCTGTGATTACTGCCATTCCTTCCTTCAGCATAGAGCTGCACTGCTACTGCACAGTCACACACAGGCACACACACATACATCAGCGTCTTAGTCTTCGTGACTGTAGGGGACTTTTATTAAGTTACACTGACCTCCCATAGTGGCAGCAACCCAACCACTAACCTTATTATTTACATTAAAGGGCACAAATTGCATTGCTTTGCATTTAAAAGACAAGGTCAAAAGTTATCAACCTCAAAGAATCTTAAAATGCCACAAATACATTTCTCACATAAGCAGAGGCTGCAGTATACTTACTACTATTCATAAAACACTGAAGCCACCACAACACAGAATGACAGGCGTTTTAGGCCAGGACACAATATTGTGCCTTTAAGTTAATGTCTTAATGAGATACACTTATTAAGACCACTTTATATCCAAATCATATCTGGTACGCAGTTGGAGATGGACAGTTATCGTGGTTAGATCTGCATGTTTCATCAATCTTTTATTTGTTCAACCTTCATATCAGGGAAGCATTTGTGTAATGTTTGTGTAATTGAGTAATGTAGTGCTACACTAAATCTCAAAACACAACTGAATGTAAACTCACACAAGACTAAACAAACTGTATTCATTTGCTCATTGCGAATTAGATGGACGAGTAAATGTAAATACAGACAAACAGCCCTCAAGGTTGTGCATCTGGCATTAGCTTTCCTCACACGCAAAAAGCAAACATGGTGTTATGAAGACGGTAAGGAACAAACACATTCTCACTGAATATCACCGTGGGCCCGGGACAGAGTCGGGACTGAACAGGACTCAAGTCACAGCTTTGATGATCATACAAACCTTCAGATCTCTGTGGACGATCCCATTAACATGGCAGTGATGGACGCTCTCCAGGATCTGCTGTATGCAGTGGCTGAAGGCAGGAGCAAAAGAAAAAATGTAAATGCCAAGAATGAATGGACAGAAAAAAGAGGAATGGAAATTCATCAAAGAACAGCTGTATAACAATGCATCATTTTACGCATAATGTACTCTTAAAAGATGACATCAAGACATGTGAATGTGAGCGCAAAATACACTGCACAGACAAGGCCAAGCAATAAACCAAGTATGACAAGAGAAAAGGAACAAGCCGCATCTCTGGGCCTTTCTGTCTCTCTGGGGAGGCACTACTTCAACATACAGCCGGCAATGTAAGGTAGGCTGCGTATGATTAATACTCTGGCCTGCACGTCGTTAATCACCTTTATAAATAACTCCTCTGAAAGCCTCAGAGACAAGCAGCTGTATATGACACCTCTGAGAGGACCATAGGTGAGGCACACAAACGTACACACATTGTACGCTGTATATAGTCACAAGACAGAGATATATACCAGGCGCTGTGCTCAGCAGTGTGTGTGTTACCTGGCATCGGCCTCGCTGTAGTACTCCCTGGCTACTATATCTTCAAACAGCTCACCTCCAGTCACTCTGAAGTCAACAAGCAAACGGCATAAGTTTCAGTCTCTGGTGAGTGAAATACAGCTGCTCACCCTCTATACAGATCTTTAATTATTAGTGGCTTTTTATTTTGATAGATAGCGCATATATTCAACTTAGTGTCTTTAATGTCTTTACTGTCAATTTGATATCTTTGACATAAAATACATCGTCAAGTTGTTTTGAGGGAATTAAATGTAGTCTATATGTAGAGATATTGCTACTCACAGATCAAACACCAAATAGTGGAAACCCTCCTCTGATATGCTGTCATGGAGTCGTACTGCGGAGAAGCAAAGTTAAAAGGATTCAAAAGAATATTTATATCATGCTGCTCTAAGTGAGAGTGAATGGTTGTCTCTCACTGTCTGTTTAACTGGCTGGGTGTACCCTCACTCCTTAAGAGCTGGGATAGGCTCCAGCCCCAAATACCCCTAACAGGAAAAGTGGTAGAGGATGAATGAAAGAGTGAATGCTGCCTCCTCTTTGTAAATAACACATATTTTCTTTAGACAGATTTAGTTTTTTTTGGATGTGTTGGATAAACAGCTTCACAAGGATCATTTTGTACACCCTTAGAGGCACTTTAACAGAATCCAGGTCTTGACAGTTCAGGGAGGTTTTAGGGCAGAAGTGTATATACTATAATTACGCAGGTCATAAAGTTATATTGAGGGTTGCTGTCTTTTATGTTTCTGTGATTAACAAAACATTATCCTATCTTGAAAACTGTCTAGAACAGCAGCTTTAGTGAATAATTGATTAACAGAAATACTGACAGAGCTAAAGTGAGTGTGTAAAGAGCAAAAGGGAACATGGTTTTATTAAAGGAATAATGAGGACACATCCGTCTGAAGGGTCAGTGGTTTACAGCGAGGGTACAAGGCTCCCGTGTCTTTTCTGATGACTCAGCCGGTAGAGCACACAGATATATCATCATTAGATGTTATCACACACACACGTACACATGCGCTTTTGTTTTCTCGCACGCCACCATAACTGTGTCGAGAAGATGAATAGCCCTCGCTGGAATCACCTGAACGTAACCCGTGTGTCTGTGTTTAGCTTACCAATGTTGGGATGCTTCAACAAACGGCAGATTCTCGCCTCTCTCTCCAGTTTTTGATGATCTGAAAGACAAAAAGTGAAGAAGACAAAGACTGACAGTTATTTTATTGCTTTTTATTATTCTCTGTCATGACTGGCTCGATGAATTATTCGACATAAAGGGAGTAAACTAGTTTTGACTCTGTTCACAACACAGAGTTTGGGCTGCCTCTCAGAATATGAAGGTACACTGATATATTCAATGTGTGTGTCAGCCTCCTATCAGCCCAGCTACTCTCTTTATCAAACACGAAATACTTGACAGAAGTAATGTGACCTGATATGTGCACGCAAGGCAATAAGGGACAACAAACAGTGAGCAGTCAGCTCCCGCTCACAGGACAATGACAATACTAGAGCAGTCAACACAGATTTGTCTTAACCATCAGTGAAGGGGCTTTGTATGAACAACTTTTAACTTTCAACACGCCCAAACTCAATGAATTACAACAAACTGCATCTACAAATCAGTCTTAAAGTTAAGCATTCATATTCAGCTTCAACAGAAAAAGTCACAAAACATTTAACCATGTATCCTAAATATCAAAGGGTTTATGCAACACAAAAAGAAAATGTCCTTTTGGAGAACTAAGTGTTATGCTGATTCACACATATTTCTTTAAACAGGAATGTATGACTTGATGTGGTTTCACACTTCCTAATTTCTGCTTATACATATTACATCTTAAAAACTGCTAGGGGAAAACTGGATCAAACCAGTGACGACAAGAAACTTTCCAAATACCATATGACTTCACCATATTAGTATGTCTGCCACTTAATGTATGACTTATCAAAAAGTACCAAAATTTTACAAAATCTGAATAGAAACAACAAAGACAGAACGGCAGTAGTTATAATGAGTGCTGAGGCAACCTATTTTAGCTGTGCCTCAGGACGCAGAGAGAGAAAGGAGGAAAACAGCACAGGGTTCTACTTTAAAAAAAAAAATAGGACACCTATTTTCCACTCTCATCCTTGTCTCCTTGTCCTCTGCTTTCTCTTCTCGATGCTATGGAAACTGTGGACTCAGTTCAGTCGAGAGCAGCAGAAAATACATCATGCAGCTTGTTCCTATTATAGGCACAGGTACAGTGTATGTTTGTCTCGGTGCAGTGCGTTGAAAGGAAGACATGGAAAGATACAAATTTACAGCTCCTAAAAACTGAAATGCCTGTACAGAATATTGAATACCATGCTACTGAATATGCAGTATTTACTGTGTTTAAGCCAAAAATGACAGAGATTACTCATTGTCTACTGACTTCTAACTTAATGATAGTGGACACATGCTAGGTCATTGGTTTAAACTTAAATAAACTAGTAGGGAGTATATGTTCATGCGTGAATTAACAGGTTAACTTTTTTCGCTAAAAGCTCCACTTATAGAAGGTCTTATGTTGAGCAAACAAATAGGCGCAGATTTAACTACCTCTAAATGCAACAGGACAGATATACAACCAACAAGAATTAAAAGGGGGGGAAAAAACAGCCATTAAAGGTTATGATTGGTCTGTTCAGATTGGGCTCAGTGGAAGACACGTTCAAGACAAGGGGTTCCAGACCCCCTTCACTTAGCTACGAAAATAAATGGGTCTGGCAGGCCAGGCTATATTGATGTACAAAAATCACCCCAGCATGTACAGTGTATAATGTTTTGGTATTTCCATTTATCAGTATCTAATTAACACATAGTATACAGCTATATTAATACATTACTCTGATGTCATATCAACCCAGCAGTATTTTGAATCACACTGCACTACTGCTTTAACAGTTCATTAAAGGGAATGCCTGTCCTACACCTTAGACAAGACATTTTAACATTGGCAATGGAACTACCAATCTGAGCCAGACGAATGTAAGCACAAGAGTAGCCCGGGGCTGCACTGAGCTGTAAAAATGGTAAAACAGGCCTGGACTGGATCTTGAAGTAAAAATACCACTTACATTTACTACATACTGTATTTATTACTGTCTGCAGGAAAAATCAAGTGAATCAGAAAGTTCAATCAAAAAGCTGCATTGACATCCCACATTTCAAAAGCATGAATGTCCTTAGATCATTGTAACTGAAGCACATTCAAATGTTGGTGACACACTTGACAAAAACAAAACACATTTATGCATATATTAAGGCAGATCATGCTTGGTTTGCCTTTGTCAAACTCACAACATTTGTCACATGACACATAATTTCTTCCACCTTCAGTTTTCTGTTACTCTTTCTCTCTTGGTCTCTCCTCCACAGGTAGTCCACCTCCCAGCCGGCTGGACATCTGTTGTCTAGCAACTCCTGCACCAATCAGAGCGTCAGGCTTCTTCTCTCCTCTGCAGTGGAACCAGCCTTGCATGCAAATGGCCGACACCAAGAGTTCACACGCAACTATCAAACTCTACTGACTATCTACAGGAAATCAGGTATCATATTGTACAAAGAAATGCTATTTTTTTTAGAACAAAACTGGTGGATAACAGGGAATCTTAGAGAAAGAAAGTAGGGAAAAACTTCTGTACAGCAATAGCTCATTTGTTGGAAAAAAAAAAAAAAGAAAAAGACTGTTATGTTAGGCTCTACAGATGCCTTTTGTCTTTGAAATTGCGTTTGAAATGTTGCCAAAAAATGCTGGGATGCCAAAATCAGTTGTAAAGGCTGCAAAATTCAAAATGTGGCAGTATTGTATTATCGTTGAAGATAGAGAATTCAACTGGGAGGAAATCTATTCGTGTGTCACTTCCACTTCCCTGATTCCTGGTGACAAAACTTTATTTGCATTGCTCCGGGATATTATGCTGTACAAAAGACAACCACGTCAGTAACTTTTCTAATGTGGTTTGCATCTGCTTAGCTGTTTCAGCAATAACAGAGCTGTATTTGTATGCTCTTCCGCTTTTCATTTGATTTGTTGAGTGTCTTTTTATGACCTAAAATCACATTTTACACTTTTCCCCCAGTGCTGCAGCTGCCTCTAAAATCTGCCTGGCTCTCACAAAACTCTCAGACTGACAACAATGAGCTGTGACTAGCTGACAAAAATGCTTCACAATACTTTACTACAGCTGTGTGCATGTAAAATGTGAGCGAGTGCAAATTTGAAATCATTTGTGCCACTGACACTGGTGAGATACTTGCGAACGTGCATAGAACTGACAGCAGCATTTTCAACATAATGTGAAGCAATGTAATTGTGCAGACAAATGTGAAGTTACCCCAGTCAGCTGTTATCCTTCAGGACTAGCCTCAGTTGCCTTTGTGGCTTGTTCTAAGCTGCAAGCCAGGATACGTTGGTCCGACTACACTGTCTGCATATGATAAATGAAAAAGAAATCAAAACTCAGAATGTCTTGTGTATTCTGAAAGTTGCCGCATTCCTTTGACTTAGTGTGAGATTTCTTGAAAGCTATTTAAATGTGACACAGACGGCGCAGTCCAGTTATGCCGTCAGCTGTTTGACCGTCTCTCTCAGACACTGACCTTGTGCATTTGTCACGTCATAAACCATTCTGTCTGAAACCAGCTCTTTCTCTTTAGTTCCTAGATCAGTATTCGACACTTAACAACATTTAGTTTTATGTTTCTGTTATCAGTTGTGTCTCTGTTAGTAAGTATATAGCAGCCTTAAAGAAGCAATATAGGCAAAAATAAATAAAAGTAAAAAAGTTTCTTCTGACAATTCATTTAATAAATCCTAGATCGACTGTATTTTACTTAACTCTTATAGGTGCAAAGCTATCATTGTCTTAATTATTTTAATGCACTGTGCATTTTTTTATTTCTTACATACAACGTAAAAGCAAACATGTCCATTGGAGACACCTGTTGGCGTACACGGTGAAGTTAACAATCACATGAGCTGTTACAATCTGCAAATCGTTATTCATCACAAAACCAGTTTCTGTGGAAGACCCCTGATCCACTTAAGTCTATTCTCTCCCGAGTCTCTCTTCACTGCTGCTTGTTTCTTTTTCAGACAGTTTGTGATGTGTCGCGTCTGCAACCGCACTGCAGCAGAGTCTAGCTTTCTGTGTGTGTGTCTGAGCCAGTGTGTTTGACTTGCTGTAAATGTAACATTATCAGATTTGGAGTTAGACACAGATAATAGAAAGCAAGAAGCACAAAGGCAGACGCTTGATATAAAAGCAGCCGTGACAGACAGGCTTTGTGCAATTGTGCAAGGCTTTCAATATACAGTATTTAATCAAAGCTAATCAAAAGGAACCCTAGCTGCCTGTTGTCCTGTAAATGCTCTAACGCTGGAGGCTACAATGGCTGGGAACAGACTACTCAGGCCTGTTAGCAGCAAATACAAAGCAAAAAGACATCTACAGAACCTTTTCTTGCTTTGATAAATTAAAAAAAAAAACAAATATTCCTGGGGGAGAAATCAAATATTATGAGTCATATTATCAATGTTCAACAAAGATGATGTACTGTATGTAGCATGTTTTCTTTTTTGTATTTTGTGCAGCGAGGCATCGTTGGAGTTGTATATGTTTCATAAAAACACATTTAACCAGAATGTGTCTCTTTTAAAACCCCTTCTGATGCATCAAGAAACACCAGCTCCACAGGAAAAGAAAAAGGAGTAGCTTTGGGAGCAGAAATGGCTGTCAGTAGAGTTCAGGTTAATGTCTTTGTCAGGAGTCTGTTGATCTTCTTCTACATATATCTATAACTGCAAATCCTAGCACTTAAAGAAGCCTCAAAATCATATTAATCCCAGAGCTTTGTGGATCTTTTCTCTGGCATATTTCATTACTATAAAAATAAACCACCACTGGGTGACTCACTCTTCTCTGAAAATGACAGTCGGTAGGTTTGATTTGAAAAGTTGTAGAAGCATAAACTTCCTTAACTCTGAAAACTGATTGTTTTTTTATGTTACAAATACCATTCAACACCCAAAGCATAAAAAAAATGTTTTTATTGTTTTGTATGTGATCCTTTTGTCAAATATATTAGTCTTTTGCATTATTCCGCTACATGCTTAATTTAATATTAGCAATGTGTGTGAATAGAACCAACACGGTGCACCATTATTGCTCTGCACCATTTTAATTAGAGGTTTTAATTCAAACAATGCAGTGAGGTGAGCGCAACATCTTCATGTGAACAGGAGCTAATGCGCTTCCCAAATACGCTTGTATTCAATCCGCTGCACAAAGAGACCGTCCCAAAACACCGTCACCCTCCGCTGGTTCCCAATAGAGGAGGAATTACAACACCGATAACTCCTTTGCCTTCTCTTCACATGAGAAACAAAAGGCAGCTGGTGTCAGAGATAAATGACCCCCGAGTATTGTTCAGTGTCTCATAAGTTATTCTAATGTGTGCAGCAAGCAGCATGAAGCTGGCATTAGCTAGAGTTGGAGTAACATAATCTGTATGCTGTAACTAGTGATGAGGGCATGACTAAACAAAACAAAAGTCAGTCATGACAGTGTTCTAGTCTCGGGAGCAGAGCGTCTGTAAGAAAGCTCTTAGATGTACTTCAAACTTGTATCTTTTGAATGCTGACCTTTAAAATTCTTAGGTGTCAGAGCTATACTTTTTTAAAGAGCGAAACCATAAGTGAGTATATCCAGTAGGTCATAAAATAAGAGGAAAAATGAGACAGAAGGGATGACAGAATAAAGAAAGTATGTTAAAATGATCTCGACAGAGGCTGAAAGACCATATAATACAAAAGGCAAAAGGCAAAAAAGAAAAAAAAATGCAGAGATGCAGTAGTCTGCGATTAAGAATGCCCTCGCTTTCTGTGGATTCCATTAACCTTATTAGTCACACTGTTAGCTTTTTCTAGGTTGACAAAAAAAATGACTAAAATTCTGTCTCTAACAAGAAGCTTGCATTGTAAATAAAGTTTCATGATGTGGAAATCTTTCTACTATCACTAATAAAAACTCTTAGCTGAGCCAAATGGTCTGTGTCCTTTTTTATGTATTGACAATGATTTACTGTGCTCCATATTTAACAGACATTGGATTTTCAGGAAACAATGACAGCATGTGAAGGATGGGTTCAAGATTTAAGGAAATGTGTTCTCAGAAAAAAAAGCAGGTTTGGCCAGAAGTGAAAATCACCACAAACCTGGTTGTTTTCTAAAGATAGGAATTCTCTTTAAATCTGTGCGAGACACAGAGTGACGCAAGCATTTATTTTTAGCCTGAAGTACCCAGTGAGTCATGTGACCTGCCTTTTTACCTACTGATACCACCCTCTGTTCCCCCCTTTGTTTCTCCACAGTAACAACACATGACCATTATTTTCAAGTCATTATTGTTTTATTGTTTTAGTCCATCAAAACATTATGGCTCTAATAAACAAGATTAATGCAAATGGGGGAAAAGACTGAAATAAAGGTCTTCCTTGAGCCAGATCGTTTATAATGTGTTCCACTAATGCTTTCTGATGTTTGCTTGTACTTTGCCATCAGCACTACTTACTACTACTAGTTAGTAAATGTTATTGCTTCCTGTAACCTGTGGTGTCTTCCCCATGTACTTTCTACATATCAAGATAAACAAAGCTTTTTGTCTTTCATTACCATGCATTTTTCTATCAAATGGAGCTGGAATAAACCAGGGGGCCACATAGTTTAAAAACACAAACAAGGACATGTGCAAACACACACACTTGGATTTAGGCACACAAGCACACACTGCACATCACAAGCAAATGAGAAGTGACACAAGATAGCAGACAGAGTTATAGTGACAGGACACTGACGCATGCATGAAAGGAGAGGACAAACATTCAACTGCTGTAAGGGATGCAGTGCACACACTCTCACACACAGCCCATGTTGACTTGCCATCCTTTCTTTCAGTCCCTGATTATCAAGCCCTCTCCCTCGAGTTGCTTTCTTTTTCTGCTGCCTCCTCTCACTTTCATTCACTGACTCATCTGCCGCTCTTAATGAAATGCTGCATAATCAGGATTGCGGATTGCCGGAGTGAGACTGGTCCTATAGACCCCTGCCATACATCTGTGTGTAGCCAGACACAGATTGCCATGATCTGCACTCATTCTAGCCACCAATCCCACCATAAACCTCTTCAAATTATACGCACAAGCATGCGCTTAAAAAGGCCACACACACAGTGGTAGAGGGAGGTTGGGGGAGGTCATGAAGCTGCCACAGAGAAGGGAATCAGACTTGCAATACCAGGGCTTATCGCGGAAAGAGGGTAAGACCATATCTGACAAGCCAGCATGCCCGGTATGTAAACCTCTATGCGCACAGAGAAAAGAGAGAGTCTGTGTGTGTACTCCCAACAACCATGCATATGTGATGAGATAAGCCTCTGCGGTATTTTTGGAAAATCTGTCCCAGCATGCAAGTGGTGAGACACCGATCTGTCTGCCAAGGTGTCTATTACCAACACAGCGCCCAGCAGGCAGTAGGGTCAACACAGGCGCAGGGAAGATGGGAAAGGGGAAAGGGCACGTGAAGGAGTAGTTCGAAAGAAAGCAAGTCTAAATGAAGTAAAGAGATGCAGGGATAGAAATAGAGCAATGGTAGAAAAGGGGAAAGGTGAGGTTTAACAAAATAAAAACATAGCACTTAAAAATATAACTTCAAAAATAACCTAATGAGATTTATGCTGCAGAATTCTGAATTACAATTTGTCTAAACTGCCTCTTTTGACAACAATGACACGAAGTGAGCAAGCAAGCCCCACGTTGCTCACAACTTCACCTAGTGTTACAAAATAATACAGCAGTTGAGGTCTGACATTTCTTAATACAACAGTCAAAAGCATTTCCTAACATTTTAACACCATTTCAGGATTTCTTTTGATTTTTAAAAAAAATAGAAATATAAACTGTCTTCAAAACCAAGACACTGGAAAATGCAATATGAGGAAACATAACCCTCAATCAATTTTTAGATTTGTTTTTAATGGTTACTGCAATATTTACATATTTCAACAGGAGCACTGAAGAATGCTGAGGAAGGACATACTTTTTATCCACAAAACTAAATTCAGAAATAAATCTGCATGTGTTTTGCTGGATCATCACATTTAAATATAAACTTAACAAACAAACAAGCACGTGTCTTGTAACTAGCATGATATTTATATTCACAAATGACTCAGTTCCTATTTATACGAACCAGATAACACCAGTTGGAGGTGTTATCACAGCCGAGCCAGCAGTCACACAACACTCCATTGGTGGCAGCAAAGGAGCAGCGCACCACTGGTTAGTAATCAAAAATATGCTGCTGGCCATTCCTGGGTCATGTATGTGCTTGCGTGTGCATGTGTGTGTTTTCATGTGTGAGGGAACGTGCCATAGCATGTGTATACGTGTGGGTCCCAAGCCGGAGGCAAATAGGCCAGCAGCAACAATTACACTGACGGATGTGAAAGAACTGGGTCGGCTTTGCAAGAGCTCTGCCCCTGGGACGACAAGACCAGCCAGAGCCCTGAATCAATACAGAACACATGCACGGGTCCGACGCAGCAACGCATGGAAGCACAAGGTTGAAGGCTATATGGCAAACATTTACATAGAATACCAAAGGACATGTCTTAATGATCCAAGAAGGGAAATGTAGATACAGCAACAAATTACAAAAACAGCAAAGAGAACACAAAGACAGTCACTTTGTCTCTATGTCTGTCTGTCTTTCATCAGTTGCATCAGACACACACTTTCTTAGTGCCTAAAGCATGTTTTAGGAAAGCAAAATTCATTCACTGGGGGCATGTCCTTCTGCTTCTTGTGCGTGTTCAGGGCAAATGTGTAATGTGGGTCGTACCTCTGGCAGATAGCTTCTTGGTGTTGATGATTTTGGCAGCATATTCCTGTCCAGAGGAGATCTTCACGCACCTCCTGACCACAGAGAATGCACCCCTGAAATAAACACAGATGTATTCATGATTAATGATGATTATTAATTTATAAATAGTGCTTTTTATGTATTATTTTTATTGTACTTTCCCCACAACATGCCTACAGTCAACTGCAGTTCTGCCATGTGTCCTGGTGTTTCCGGCACATGTATGAAGATCAAAAAACTAGGTCAGCTATATTTGAGGGGAAGAAGGCTAGAGAGAGCTTCATCTCTCATCTCAACACGCAGCCATGAAGCAGCCCACTGCTCCACTCAGCTATGCAACTATACAGGCCGCTTTGCTATTCAACTCCATCAGTACATGCCTTGTCTATTAAGGTAAAGCCTGCTTTTTTCACTGTGAAAACTAACCGAGCTCCAAATAGCCCCAGAAATAACCAAAATCATCAAAAATATGAATAATAAACAGGCAGAAATGCTCACGGTTGTTATTTTTATAAATCTGCAGCAAATAAAAGTTGCTTCTAAATCATTTATCTTTTGATGTGAAGCTATGTGACCATATACACATGTTATCTAACCTACTCTTGAGTGAGCAGCTTGCCACTAAAGCTTACCTCTAATTTATAGCGGATTTTGTAAAGGAAAAGATCATAGCACAACACGTTACGTAACATTTTACTTGATTATCCTGTGTAGTTGTGCAGCATGGCACCACTAAGACATAGGTTCAATCACGTGGGTCAAAGTGCAACTAAAGTAGTTGCAAAGCACTTCTTCACTGGAAATGTGATGGAGAGGAAAGCAAATAGGCAATATTGAACAAGATTACAGGGATCATGGGCTGCGTTTGCTGCCATTATACGAATCATATATGACTATATGATTATGTAATTATGGAGAATTGGTCCATAAACTTGCGGTTTCTTTAAGATTCAGTTATCCATAGTCACGTGTCCTGTAAACAAGGAAAGAATATGCACTTGAGCATTACTAACATATGTATCTGAACATACAGTATTACCATCCAGCACTATTCCTTGCGCACGATGTAGAGTATGAAATAATAATATGTTCCCACCAATCAAAATAATATAAAAACAAAAATAATATATATATATAAATATACATCGTGATAATTCTTGTCTTTGTGGTTTATCAGAACTTGCAACAAAGAACTGCAAAAGGTTATTCCCCACAACATTAGAAATGATCAAAACCTGCATTTTCAAATGGAATTCATACTGCATGGGGTCAGGAACTGGTTCTGAAAGCACTATGTCTGCATTATTAATGACTAATGGTGTTAGATGGATATGGCATAGGATCATATGTAGAGAGCGCACTCTGTATATTTTTTTTTCTTTCTTCCATACTGCCCTAGAAAGTTTCAGGAAGGTGGGAGGAAGGGAAGAAAGGAAGGAAGGCTTTGTGTGGTGGAACAGACTTCAGCTCTCAATTAGCTGTCACCAAGAAAACAAAAATCCACTTTGAGTCATGCTTTGCCTTGCTCTTCCATAAACTCAGTGTCACTTCAGGTTACAGACATGAGGTTCTGTT
Source organism: Rhyacichthys aspro (assembly GCA_036850595.1). Classification (NCBI taxonomy): domain Eukaryota; kingdom Metazoa; phylum Chordata; class Actinopteri; order Gobiiformes; family Rhyacichthyidae; genus Rhyacichthys; species Rhyacichthys aspro. The sequence continues at coordinate 9,316,085 of CM072148.1, read as the reverse complement.
CACCAAGAGAAGACCGACCACACAAATAAGCAGTCCTTAAAACGTGTGCAGGTGCAAAAAGACATTAAACGTGTCGCTCCTGACGCCTACGTACCCTCGGTAGCCCACTCCTCTGTCCCCCTCTCCGTGTCGGGGCTGAGGAATTCCCTGCCCGTGTCTGGTAATTGACCGCGGCTCGGTGCTTGGCTGAGGAATGTGTCATCGCCAACTACATGGAGAGCTGTCGCATTACCGAGAGTGTATTTCTGTCGCGCGGGAAGAGAGGGGCACTTTGGGATGGGAGGGGGTCAGATATTTAAGAAGGGGAGGTAGTTAGTGTTGGTGGTGGGTTTCCAAATCTCCCCGTTTTACATTTTTACACGCAGGGTCGGGTTACACTATGGGAACCTGAGAACAGGGCGTTCTTCTCCAAAAATATGAAATCCTTAGGCTTTGGATGCAGGAAAATGACGACATGACTGTATCGACATCTTTCAACACAAAGCGTAAGATGGGGAACAAACGTGGGATGAGAACCTACACTGTAGAGATAAATGAACCATACCCAACACGTCTATTGCTAGAATACATCGCATACAGTACCAGCAGCGTGCACACAAATGCAACACTGCAACACATAGGCTTCAGAGCCCGGATTCCGCGTCCCTAAGCCAAGGCGGCCTATTACATAACAGGCTGACATTTCATATAGGGATGATGCCAGATGAGGAGAAAAAAAACATGTCCTTACTTCCCCAGCTCCTCGAACAGCTGATATTCATCGGTAAATCTCGTGCAGATCGTTAACGCCATCCTGAAGGAAGTGCCGAAGGTGTGCGGAGACGCGGATAAGGTCTATACAACTGACAGTATCCACCACACGCGCTGGCACGCACACTGGTCAACAACACCGCCCGGTTTGTGTCCTGGACCTGCAAACCAAAGGCAGGGACTCATGCACAGCTGAATCGGTGGGTTCTGCGGCAAAACTGAGCAGGCTGTCTCGAACCACGTTTGAGTGTGGACGGTACAGAAGAGTCCTTCGTTTTGAGCTTCCTTGTCCTCGCTCACACGCTCGTCACAGCCCGTAAGCCCAGCATTTTGTGTGCATTTCAGTTCTTTTGGAGCGCGTCTGTCCGCTGTTGCGAATGGGTTGTTGTGTCTCTGCGCGCATCATACGCCGCACTACAGCGCAGCGCACCTACCACCGGCTGTGCGCGCAGGCCCGCCCCTTTCCCTGCATCCCACACAGGTCAACAATAAGACCAACACTAATGTGCATTTGAAGGCACTGCATCTGTCAATTCTACTATTTTCCACGTTGAATAAATATACAATTTTAACGCAGGCGTATTGTTAACAGTTCTGCTAATTACAAAATAAAATGAATAATAATCCCGCAGGCTTTTCTAAACAGAATACAATGAAAGGACACACTTGGTCAATCAAAATGGTCATCATGCCGTTGAGCTCAGAGGAAGAGGCCTATATACGTACATTTATAAAACAATTTCATATTTTAAGCAGTTATTTTCACAAATAGCTGTAAAATGACTGAGAGACTGGTTTTTAAGTGAATCAGAGAGGTGCCCTAAAATGGGTTTGAGGCATTGATGGCCTACTGCAGGCTTCCTACCAGAATCTGAGGTTGTTGCTCAGTAACTAAAGGAACTGAAGTGGCCAAAGAACAAATCATTTACACTATTAAAATAATTTGATTTGATTATAATCTATTGAATATAATATGTTTTATAAATAAAACTGCAGGGAGGTGCTTGTCTGTTTGTATCTCAAGGTGTAAATTAGAAGCTGGAAAAACAACATTGGTAAAATAAATGCTTCATAGTTATCTTTGAGTGGTCTTTTAGAATGAAACGTTGGCTGATTGGAAACATAGGATGTTTAGCATGTTCAAAATCTAAGCACTGACTGAGCACAGTATTGGTGTTGGTAACAGAAGTTCAAGAGCAGGGTCCAAAGTGTATTTAGAGAAAATATAGGTTTGTTAGTTTCTGTAGAGACGTTCTTCTGACAAACATATAATTACACTTTGATTATTTCAAGACAACTGTTAATAGAATGCGTAAAAAAGACAAAGCAAAAATGTTCATTCAAACCTTTTAATTTAATTTCCATCAAAATACAAAAAATAAAAAAGTTTTTTCTATAAATACATAAATAAATATTAAACATATAAGAAAATAACACAACATTGCATTTTTCCATCTTTTCCAAGTGAAGACAAAACGAACAGATCTGACATGAAAACAAGACCAGGCTTGTCATTTGAACCTGTTTGATACAAACATTACAGTTCTCTCTTTTGTGTTTTGTGATTCTCCAGTCATTTCTTTAACCGACATGGCGCTGTGGTATTAGTGCAATGACATCCAATCAGGTGACTTCACTGTAAGTTTGGGTGAACCTTCAGAAACATCTATCACCACTGCTTCAACGCCTTCGGCTGTAAAGGAACAAAATCAGAAATTTTACCTTCAAAGAAATGTCTACAGAGTTTGTGCTGGTTGTTTGTAAAAATCTCAAGGGATCATTACCTTGACAAAATCTTCTGAATTACTTTCTTCACCCAAGGGGCCTCGGGGTCAAGGCAAACCTGTTGACTGGTCTTTTTCAGAGTAGCACTGCACCAAACAAGCAACAAAGGTCCATTTAGAACTTTATATCTACAGCAATGCTGACCGTGACATTTGCAGCAGTGAGGTTAGGATTTAAAGAAAAAAATAAGCTCTTACATGATCTCAGTCTCTTCACAGTGTGAGTTGGCAGGGATGAGCTCGACCTTCTCAATGTGGCGGCCAATGGGTTTGCTCTCTGTCTGGATACAGCGGCAGTGCAGCTCCACTCCCAGACTCATTCCTACAAATACAATGGTCATCAGATTAGAAAGTGCAAAGGTGGGTCCAATATTAATCCAACAATAATACAAGATGTGAAGAGATGAAAGGGCATGAACAGTATACATTACAAGATCCTAAGTGCATTTATTTCTGTAACTGTTTATTAAAAACTTCTTACCTTCACTTGTTGTCAAAAAAGCGAGGAGCACCACACAGCAAGCAACAATAATTTGGGTCTTCATCATTTTTGTGTGCAAAAAAGTTGATCCTTCACAAACTTTTTAGAAACACTAGAAGAAAAGTAGTCGTCTGAAGTCTACTCCTTTTGTTGTTGCTGCTTCTCAGCTGTTCAGAGTGTGCAGCAGGAGAGCTGAGGCCCTCCTTTTATAGCTGACATCCGGGAATGAGTCATTATCCAAAGTTGCGCAATTTGGGGCAGTCTGAAGTTTACTGGGAATTTACACAAGTGAGACTCTCACAAGGTATTTGATTGACACCTCAGATTTATTAAGTTTACTGTGTTACTTTGTCACTTCAATAAAATGACTAAAAGCTGACAATGGTGATGCAGAATCAAAGCGTACCAAGAGTATTTCGACACACTCTATTGGTTCATAGGGGTTTATTTCAAATTATTACCTTATTACAAACTTGCAATTAACAGTGGCATAAGGTGACCAGAACGAGCAACTAAATGCAATCTCAGAAAAATGTCTGACAAGCCATGCCAATGTTGAAATTTCATATTTTACCCAGGGAAAAGTGAGTGTTGCAACAAACTTTCTCCTTAGTCATGTTTTATTATATTGTATTACTTTGGTCACAAATATTTTACTCCAACTAGAAATGAATTAAGTTACAGGCATTTCCAATTTCCTCTTATCTGATTAGGAATGTTTATGCTTAACATCTGAATTTTATTTCAAGAAAGTGGTCTGTCAGGTTTAAGTGAATTCCATTTTTTTTTGTATTTGATAAATAAAGAAAAAGAAAAAAAGAAAAATTAAGTAGAACATATAGTTAAGAGAGAGATGCACAAATAAATACAAATGTGTACCCGTATATCCAGAATTTAATGAATATATTTATTATGATTAAGATTTGTTTCTAAACACACCATAACGCTCTGACTGAATATATCCATATTTAAATATCATTTATTGTTGGCTTGTGATTTGGTATTTCAGGCAGCCTGCCAATGACTTTGATGGGACACAGACCTGAGGCAATCTCACCCTCAAGCTCAAACACATCCTACAATACTTCCTACGTCACTTGCACTCGTTGTCACAAAAAAAACAGGAAGTAGAATGTTGTAACTTTTGGACATGACTCTTCTTGCGGTTTTGGCTCATATCCTTGAATCATTTATCATTTTGAACAATACCTGTGGAATGAAAGGTGACAGATGACAATTCCCAGGTTAATCGGCCAAGCTGACTGTTCATTCCTTCAAAGGAAGTCAATAAGAGTTTGATCAATCAATTCTTTTTTTTCCCTCTTTATCCATCCCTGACCCCCAACAGGACAAAGAAGATTATGAATTTATTCTTATTTATTAAGATTTATGAATCTTTATTTCATATGAATCATGTGATGTTTTTTGTGAATAATATGTTTAAGTAAACTGCATGTGAACGTGGAATTTTGTGTTATGTTGTGGTTAATGAATGAAAATACCATAACAGGCAGCAAGTGACCACTGAACTGCAATACAAACCCACACAAAAGAGGAAAAGTCTTCCAGGCCTCATGAGGTAAGAGAGGAAGTATGATGAAATTCACTTTAAGAGCATAATACATGTGGATAGTCTAAAACTTCCCTTGACTCATCTGAAACTTCCAAGACTGAAAAAGAAAAACAAGCAACAAAACTTAACCGATAAAGTATATACATTCACAATTAATAGAGATATGTTATAGTTTCAATTTTTCTATTAGGTTTATACTTGAAAACAGGCCTACTGAGTTTCTTATAGATTCATTGTTTGTAGATATCTTTTAAAATCATAATGGATGCATTTTAAAATACAGTATTACATTGACATGCAGTGAGTATTTACAGCAGCGCAGCAGGGTAAAGAATATAAAGCACGTGTTGGGAAAGAGACCTATGGTTCCTGATGACAAATCACTGCCTACACATATCATTTACAAACCAGAGCATATGAATTTAAATCTACTTACAGACACTGACTACACAGACACATTCAATGTGAAAAGTTAGAGCTGCCTGGAAAAAACAGGAATGATTCATGCATGTCATATTATCATTCAATCCTTCTTGTATTGTGTTGTGTCAACCAAGTAGGTTGACTCGCACTGTAATTTGAGCGTGGTGGTAAATAATTAGTTTCAGTTGAACTCATGGCAAGCAGGCTATTGGGAGTGTTGCAGAGGGAAAGTGCCAAAAGACAACTCAGAGACAGCCATTGCGCATATCGAAGGAAGAGCAGAAGATTAACAACTCTTGTCATCTCACTGCAAACTGTGAGCTGGGGTAAACACATCTGTGTAAGTGGCCTTGCAAGACCTAACATTCCATGTGTGTATTAAAGTCGTCTTCAACAAGCCCGGACCAGCGGCTTTTTACAACTGAGTGTGCTTTTTACATGCAGCAGTGTGCATGCACACATTTAAATGTTTAAACTAGTACTAATACAATACATCTGAAATCAAACATGCTTGATTTCACATTAACTTCCACATATATTTCATTATGCATTGACTGCAGTAGCAATAAACACACAAACACACCCTTATCCTTGAGATAAGTAAACACAGGAAGTTAAAATAAGGAATGAAGGAGGGGAAAAAATCATGTAAAGACTAGACTTGTCTTGCAAGTCTTCAGAATAAAGAGCCAAGCTTCATTTCCTTGTGACACTGTAAATGTTATTACATCTGGGATGAATACAACAAGTCTGGAAGAAGCTATGTCTATTGTTGTTATGGCACTTGTGTTTCTCCTGATCAGCCCTCAGGGTGAGTCTAATGCGCCAGTTACTCATGCAAATAGTAGATATGAAATACATTGTTAAATCAGTGTTATTGTTTTGTTGGCTCTTTTTTTAAGTTGATTCTGTCTTCTCTCAGGTATTGTTCAAGGAGATAAAGCAATCAATCTGCGATGTCAGTGTATTGAAAAGGACACAAGACGCATTGGGCGCTACTTGGGAAAAGTGGAGGTGTATCCAGCCAACTCTCACTGCAAAGAAATGGAGATTATGTAAGTCCACATCTTATTATTTTAATAAAAATAAGATGCACAAGAAAACCCCTAACTTTAGCTTTGGTCTAGAGCTATACATGACTTGCTTTTACAGTGCCACTCTTAAAAAGGATGGACAAAGGATTTGTCTTGACCCCAATGCCCCTTGGGTCAAAAGGATCTTGAGTCGAAAACAGAGGAGTAAGTTCAGCTTTACTTTGTATGTGTTTTCAACTAGAACTGGAGTTTGTAACTGTAATTTGCATCCTGATTTTCCTTTTTTCTTTAACCAATACAAAGAGCAAAGCTACTTCAGGTCTTCTGGGAAGTTAGTTAACCATTAATATGAAACTGTTGATAAGAATCCTGAGCTTCCTATTGTTTGAAGTGTGGAGCAATCTTCTATGAGAAGATCCCTATCTGATTCATGTCAGCTGAAAGTGAGCTGAAAATATGTGTGTTAAGTATACATTTGTTTTTTCTTTGTAGGTAAACAATTTAAAAAGGCTTCAAGGGCAAGTGTGGATTCCTGATTCTAAGGACATGGTCAGAGATTCATCCAGCAGTCCAGCTAACATGGTTGTATGTAGGTACTTCAGACATGTCAGTAAACGTACACACTATTTACTACTAAGTGCAGTAAGTGTGAACAATTTAAATCATTTTTTCTAAATGTTTACATTGCTTCCTGTGCACCTAAGCAAGATGTCATTAGAATTAGAAATGCTGTCAAATTTCTGAATAAATGTTTTTAAGAAGAGGCATTTTTGATGCTGCCTCCAATTTCACATGAAAACAAAAGAGTGATCATTGTTCTTTGTTATTATTGTATTTTAATTCTAAAACTAAATGTGTTTTGAAAGCCCTCAAAAATAGGTTTAGGAGCTTGAAGAAGAGTCATTCTTCCTGTGTTATAAAGGGGTTTGTAAAACACAGGTTTATGATATACTGTACGGTAATTCTAAGGTCTAAGTGCAAGTGTGTTTTACATAGAAGATATTGGCAAGCATTTATTTCATCATATGACTTATTTTATCCTGTTCCTCATTTAAATAATCCCAGAATCTCTCCAGACACCTCCCACTACATGCATCAATGTTGCCATCTAAACCAAAACATGGGCAGTTTCTCAGCAAAAAAAACATTGTGCAAATAACCACCATGGACCACATATTTAATAGTGCATTAAAATAAATCAATGTTTTAGATATCAAATTTTTCTTTAGTCTTTGTTGGGGGGCCTCTGTCTGCTTCCCCAAATGTCTGTGTCCTGATTACTGTAGGGTGTAGGCTATTTAAAGGTATCTAATAAAACCCATGGCTTTATACATCTACAATAGAACCACATTTTAAAATAATGAACTATTTCTTTAATAACTGACTGTTTTTATCTATATTTTTCATCTGTAGCTCATTGTTTAGTGGGATGCTTAAGTGCCCTGTTTCCTACATCAATTAACTGGAAGAGTTTTAACTGGAAAAGCCACTTGAAGTTCAACCATAGAGCATAAACACCCAGTCAAAAGCTTGGACAGTGGACAGATTCCAAATTGTTACAGATTAGATACTGCCATCTGCTGGACGAAAGTTCAGTTTAAGGTATTTTAAGTACTACACTAACTACACTAGAAAATGTAACTGCATATCCATAGTTTTGAATGTTATTATGTGTGATTTTAGGCTACTTACATTTGCTGGCTCTCATTGTGTGGTCTTGCACCCTACTACATTCAACCAAGTTTATGTTCCAAAGGAGAAAATGCCAGGCTCATGCAGGACTATAAAAAGGAACAAAGCGCTGCCCCAGAGAAATATAGTTAGGTGGGAGCACACTGATGCACAAAAGCTGATCATTATCACAGTGGATGTCAGCAGCAGTCGGTTTCCACGACGTTTACGCACGCCCACCTCGAGGAAGCGGAAGATGGAGCCGCTGTGTTGTGCTCCTGCCGTAAACTGGGAGGAAGCGTCTCAGCACCATCTCGGCACAGCTGCACTCATCATGGATCTTAATAAACTCTGAATTTAGTGAGAAGAAGACACGACAGAGATGTAGACGTCAAATAAGTGTGAATATCGGACATGTGTTAAAACATCTCACTATGACAAACTGGTAAAAGGTAGGGCTTTGATGTGTGACTAATACGACGCTTAAGGCGCTTGTTAACGCTGCAGCTAACCTCAGGGACGAGGGATGCTGTGCTTATTCGCAGTACCTTATTAGATAGCTAGCTTTATTACCTTTAGCTACTCAGCACTATGTCAAAGTTACACAAACTGGACTTATAAGAAAGATCATTTGTGACCTATTTTCAAAACCTGTATTTGTTTAGTGTTTTGTGGCCAGAATTCATAGCTAACCTAATTGTTCTAGTAGCTATTCAGAGTATAATACTCAGTTGGTCTAAATGTGAGGCTAGCCTTGAACATGTAACTCTCCTGTGTTTCTAGGTGCCCCTCCCGTGACTGTGCTCCGAGCTGGTGCCTCTGCTGCCATGGAGGTGGGCAGCCTCCCCGTGGAGCTCTGGAGGCTTATTTTGGCCTATCTTCCACTCTCAGACTTGGGCCGCTGCTGCCAGGTGTGTCGTGCCTGGCGAGAGCTCGTCCTATCATTGGATAACACCCGCTGGAGACAACTGTGCCTGGGCTGCCCAGAGTGCAGACATCCCAACTGGCCCAGTCAGCCTCATCTGGAGCCCCCGTCCTGGAGAGAGGCCCTGAAACAGCATGCTTTGGCCACACGCACATGGACTCAAAATGGACAAGAGCTCCAGTCATCTGCCTGTCTGCTATTTTTCCGCCGCCGAAAAGATCGCCGGATTTGGCATGTTGGACCTGGATGTGAGTTTGAGACCCTGCGTGGGGCTCTGGGGGTGGCTGGTCCTTATGATCGTGTTGTTCTCCATCCAGGAGTGTATGAGGAGCAGGCAGAAGTGGCGTTAAAAGTACCAGTAGAAATGGTTGGGCTGGGCACTCTGGGTGAGGTTGCCCTCTTAGTTTGCATGGAGCAGCAGTGTCCTACTGCCAGGCTATGTAATCTAGTCTTCATGCCTCCATGGTTCTCCACTGTGGTCTACAAGGTAAGAAGTAATGTGTTATTGTCAGTGTACTTGTCTGGTAATGTGTAAATTTAGTCACTTCTTTATTTTGCTTTCTTTTTGTTTTCATCTAGACATCTTGGGGTCATGTCCAGCTAGATAACTGTAATTTTGAAGGAGCTCAGCTGCAAATCCGTGGCCCAGGAACTTGCCAGGCTCGATTCTGCTCTTTCTCACAGGGCAGTTCAGCCCATTTAATAGGTGTTGCCCTCAGTTTACTGGACAGCTGTGACTTTTCAGGAAGCGATACTGCGTCTGTGACTGTTGAAGGTCCCCCCACATCAGAAAGGAATTGGGCATGCAAACACTTGGCTGCCCTGGCAAGGACGTTCCCATCATGTTGTGTATCTGAGAGTAACAGTATCCTCAAAGGCCCTGACTCCTTTCCTACTGTTGGACCCCAGCCTCTTGGTTGCAATATTAAAAAAGACCATATGAACATAGATGAATGGCAGAAGAAGGCTATGGTTGAAGTAGTTTGCCAGGGCACAGTTATTGAAGATGGCTGGAGTGATGGTGAACATAGTGAGGCAGAGGATGAAAACCATGGGGGAGAAAAAGGAAACAAGAGAATCTCATTTACTTTGGATTACAGGATTCCCTTTGACCAACATGGGCTATCCCACTTGTTAAAGCCACAGTCAGATGGCTCTCTCTCACCGGCTTCTTCCCCTGATCCCCCGTCTATAACTCCCAAGCCCCTCACTTTTCAGCAAGAACTAGAACGGGATCCTGAGGCTAATATGCTGGCAGCATCCACTCATGGGTGCATCCTTAGACGGTGCCTCTTGAGAGATGGGAAAGGAGGAGTCCACTTGTCTAATTATGGACAAGCTCGACTGGAAGGCAACGTTTTTCGTGGGCTAAATTATGCTGTTCGTTGTATCCAGAATTCCACAGTAAATACATTATTATATTTCATTATTCATTTTTATCAAATTAAGGGTTCTTACTTAGATTAAATACATTTTGCTAATGTTATCAACTCAGATCATTATTACCTAAACACAAGTAAAACATTTTTTTCAGTCACTTGATCTTTCTGTGTCTCGGCCATTTTAGATTGTGATGCTGAGAAATGAGGTGTGTGAGTGCCGTGCTTCAGGCGTGTTTCTACGCCTCTCTGCTCAGGGTCTCATTGCTGAAAACAACATCCACTCAAATGGAGAGGCAGGACTGGACATCAGGAAAGGGGCTAATCCTATTATTGTGGTAAATGATATTCTATTTGCTTATATAGTGCATTTATCTAATTATAAAATCATTACTTTTTACTAAATGCATCCATTTAATTCATACTACAATCTTATTTTATACATCATATTTTTCACATTCATATTTGTGAGTAGGTATGTTTTCAAGTTTAACTTTTAACTTTTTTATCTAGTGTAACAAAATACACAGTGGTTTGCGTTCTGGTGTTGTGGTACTTGGCAATGGAAAGGGGTCTATTCGGAGCAACCAGATCTATAACAACAAGGAAGCGGGCGTGTATATTCTTTTTAGTGGAAATCCTGTGGTCAGGTAGGTGCACTGAAAAATCAAACTTGTCCAGAAATGTTTATTCACCTCTAACCTGTATTTTATATCTACATATATTTTTAGCGGGAATCACATTTTTCAGGGGCAGGCTGCAGGGATTGCTATAAATGAGAATGGAAGAGGAATAATAACGGGTGTGTGCTGCCTGCTAATAATTTTGTTTCTTTGTAAATTGCTGCTTAAATAATAATACAGCTTTATGTAACAATTCTGTATGAATTCCAGATAACGTGATCAAAGAGAACCAGTGGGGCGGTGTGGACATCCGCAGAGGAGGAGACCCCATCTTGAAGAATAACTACATTGGTCATGGTTATTCAGATGGTGTGGTTGTGGGAGAAAGAGGTCGTGGACTTATTGAAGGAAATCATGTTTATTGTATGTGAACTCATCCTTTTGTAGCATTTTAGATTTATAATGAAATGTATTGATTCATGTCACTTGTTAATGGCATGCCCCTTTTCTGTTGTTTCTGAAGGTAATAAAGGTTGTGGTGTGTGGGTTATGTCGTCCAGCCTCCCACAGCTTTTGGGGAACTACATCACCCACAACTGTATGTATGGGCTGGCAGTATTTTGCAGAAAGGATCCTGAAAACATTGAGGTCAGAGAAGGAAACTGGTCAGGGCAGGAAGGGATTGGTGAAGGAGGAGGTAATGGGGAAAGAAGGGGAGTAGAGGTGGAAGGACGAGAAGGCCAGGAGAACCTAAATGAGGAGGGAGAACTTTTTGCATGGGAAAGCGATCTGGACAGCGAGGACGAACGCCACTCCGCTCGTCGGTCCATCAGTGTGGCCTTGGTGGAGGGCAACTGTATGAGCTATAATGGAGGTAAATGACACACATTTCAACACACTGTGGCTCTTGGCTTCTTTCAGTAATGGTGTTCTCCCTCCTATCTGTTTTGTAGCCGTTGGCCTGTATGTAAAGAGCAGTGAACCACTCAATGCATTTGGCAACCTTGTGAACAGTAACCGTGGCACAGGCATTGCTGTTCTACAAAGCAGTCAGTTAACTCGACTTGTCTCAAACTGCATTCTCGAAAATGGCCGAGGTGGTGTTGCCGTGGAGAAGGACTGTCGAGTGGAGCTTCGTGGGAATGGCATTTATGAAAACAGCAGTCATGGTGTTGTGTTTTGTGGTAATGGACAGATTGTGGAAAATGATTTGCTTGGGAACAGTGGATATGGGATCCAGGTGTCAGGCAGTGCTGATATGAAGGTAATATGGTACAATTGAAGAATGCAACATTTATGACTCTAAATTCCTATATAATTTATTTCAAAATATTGTTTTACACTTATTCCTCAGGTCTTGCGCAATCGTGTCCAACCAGCACAGAGCTGTGCAATTGCAATACTGGGCCCTGTAAAAGGTGTCGTCAGTGACAATGTCTTATTTCAGGGACACCCTGGAAACAAAAAAAACCTTCTACATATGGATCCTGGAAATGAGAACTGTGTGTTTCGCAACAATAGTATTATTAAGCATAATAACAGGTACCTATGCAACTAACTGTCTGCAGCCTATCCTTCGGATGTACCAGTTGCTTTATTTGACTTTTCTTTTTTTACTTTTATAGCTATACATCTGCCCCTCCTTGGGTATTGGAAAACCCTCCTGCTCGTCCATTAGCCAGCTCCCCTTCTGGTCTTTCCTCATCCCAGCATCCTTCACGACTCGGAATGTCCATGACCACCAGGATCAGTGCCACTGTAGAGAGTGGATGCCACAGTGGAAGCATGTTTTGCTCTATCCTCTAAAAAGTGTCAAGACTAAATGACTCTGATAAGTTAAGTAAATATCTCCACACTCAACAACTGGTATACACTGAGCCTGAGAGAAAACATGTAAAACCAAGAACACTGCCAAAGAGGCTTAGAAATAAACACTGCACCATCTCTTCTTTGTCATCGCCGTAAAATTGAATCACATTCAGATAACGCCTCATTTTAAAGTTTAAATTTGTGGTTAACTGTTACTGCAGACAATATTGAAATGCTGTCTGTCATTATTATCAAAACACTTGAGCTTTAACTTTTTGTAGCTTTAGTAGTTTGTTTCATCTGTGCACTTCTAAGGCTCGCTGTTTGGGAACTGCACATTTAGTAAATCCTAGCAGGAGTCAACCATGCTATAATGTTACGCTGGTGCCTTGTTACAATCAGTGACCAGGAATATTTATAATTTTTTTTATGCAAAGAAAATGCCAAACTCTAGCTTGTACCAGAATATTTTCCAATTGCTTGATTTTTGTAGTGTTGATTCTAGCCTTTATAATAAACAAGTGAAAAATAACTAGTTGCCCTCTAAACAATATAGTTGCAGCACAGCACCTCACAAACAGCAACTGGTGACAGTCAAGAATGAAATATGAAATAAAATGAAATATTTGTTGTACATTATGTGATGTCTTATGTGCCTAGAAATAACTTTTTTTTCAAGATTTTTTTAATAGCTTGAATTTGTTCACACATCACCTCTTGCATTTTGTATTTTGTAAAGTGAGAACAATCAAAACATCACATTTCCCAATGTTCACTATTTGTCTTTATTAATAAATTTGTGACTTTTTCTATATTTATAATCTTCCTCCTCCAGTTTTTATCTAGACTTCAGTGCATCTTTTTGCGTTTTCGTCTCTCAGTAAACTGATCATATTTGACCAGAGGTAAAATGAGGGAGGCAGTCTTGTGGTCATCTTGCAGTGCAGCTTCTTCTCCTTTGACCCTAGCTGACTTACTTAGTGTCAGTCCCATTGATTTAGCAACTTCAATCATCCTGTAGTAATAACAATACATACATAAATGTTATAGGATAGGTGCAACATAAAAGTTTGATTTAAATGTTCTGTAATTTTTTTCTTACCTGGCTTCTGTGATTCCCAGATCACGGTGCAGTAATGTTAGATCAGCAGTCATGTGATTCATATGCAGTAAGAGAGCCAGGGAGTATGCTGCTAGTTTAGCTCTCATTGATGATGAAACCATATTCTGAACCCTAAATGCAATTTCGGACATGAATCGATGCTGTATTTTGGATAAATAATGCTCTATAATCATTGTATTACTGAGGAACTGGAACTAAATACATTTCTAAAAGAAGTAATGCCAAAAAGGACTCTGGATTTAATAAGGTGTAAGGGTATGACCCCCTTTGGGTAATTACTACAGTGATTAATATTTTAGCAAGCAACAAACAAAAATACTGTGACACAGTATAAACTGCCTGAAACTTCCCCAATGTCAACAGAATTTCAGTTCAACATAATATTAGTTTGTATCAGGTTGGCTATTTTTGGGCCAATGCATAATACAACAGTAATTCTTTCATCTAAAAGGGTTTGCAGATTTTAACTGTATGACTGAAAAGTTCATACCTCTAATGCCAACATACCTGCCATTCCTAAAAGTTTCCACCGTGAACGTTCTTAACATTTTGTTCTGAATAATGCGAGGGCATCCTTCTTCTTGTCCAACTGTCGATATATAAAGTGGTTTTAGAAATAAGCAAGAGCTTGTAAATTGAGGGCACACAGGTGGACTTATATGACTTACACTTTCGGTTGATGCTTTTCTCTCGAGCCAGTTTGATGAGCAGAGAAAGGTAAAAGGTACAACGAAGCATTTTATCTCTGGCTTCACCTTCCCTTGGGAGGTTTTCTAGGTGCCTTATGACACAGAGACACCTTAAAAAACATAAAACAGATGTGAAAAGCATCCAGCTTGGGCTCCAAATGTGTGCTCTGTGATTTCTTACCCTCCAGCATCTTTCATCTTCTGCAGCTCCTCTGGGCCAAATGCTGCCATCTTGGAACCAGCTTGCTCCAAAGCATTCAACTCCACAGAAGTCAAAACTATCTTGTTAAGGAAAAAAACACCAAACTATGAAAATCAACAAACCCTTTTTTGGGATGTTCCTTGCTCCTTGAAAACAAGCGTTAAATAGGATACGATTCTCAAATTCATAAACATTCTCAGGTTTGTCAGCATCTGTGTTGCATGAGGGTAAATGCAATGCAATGTCTCCCTGCGACTCCGTTTCTGCCACTTCCTGCTGTAAAGCTGATGAAAAATGAAAACAGATACATAATTAGACATTCATTCATAAATTAAAAAAAGGTTCAGATTCAATTAACTAATCCCATGTCATGAATGTAAATATGATCGACAAAAACCTCCATACCTTCCAGACCTTTCTGTTCAATTACAGTGTCAGCAGCTTTAGCCACTGCTTGATGTAGAGTATCACTGCCAACTTGATTCAGTCTACGGGAGCTCAGAGCTCTCTTTTGTTTGTTTGTACCAAAAGCTTCAATCAGAGAGTCAACCTTAGGAGAAAAATATGAACACAATACATCTATGTTAAAATCATCTATGATAAAATTAAACAAAGATAAACATTAACTACCTTGTCTCTGTAGCTCGTAGTAGGATCCTGAGATTTTGTCATCTCCATTTCTCCTGGCCACGACAGAAAGAAATCGCAAGTAAAAAGCAGCACTACACAAAGCATGTATGTTAAATAAACTGTCTATAGATTACACATGGTTATATTGGACTAGAAAGTAAAGAGTGGAGTTTTTCAGCTTAAAGATTTTTGCATTTTATTCTTCTTACCTGGAATAACTGGCTGCATATTGAAGAGCAGAGTATTGTGCACCTCCATTTGCATGGTCTGTCTGTTCAGTACTCCAACATAATAACTAAAACAGAGATACATTTCTGTTATAGCAACACGAGTGATCAAAAACTCCACTACTTTTATGTTTCTTAAACCTACTTGCCAATGCTATTGCATTTCATGGATCCTGCTCCAAAATTGTCACCCACATATGACAGTCTGTCAGATTCAGCAACCTACACATGGAAACAATATAAAAACATGGCTTAAAAAACCAACTAATAGGAAACCACACTAAAATGCATTTAAAGTTTCTCACCAAAATGCGCCTGCTTTTTTTCCTTGGGTTTCTTGTATCTGTGTTCTTGAATATTGTAAAATCCAGTTTGTCGGCATTTTTGACACTGCCATTTGAAAACTGGACTGAGAAAGACAGACAACTCCTTCAACAACGTATAAACATTTATTTTATACAACTTTATGTCAGTTTTGTACAATACATGTTTCTTATCAATGATCTTGTGCATAGAGCATACAAGTTAAAGGCAGAATATGCACAGTTTAAGAAAATGTGCTTATTATTGAATCCAAATCACATCAGGGTTTGGTGCTTTTGAATAAACCTATCCACTTGCCATATAGTTTTGCTGCATTTTCCTTTTACAAACATGCACCACCACATTGTTTTGGATTGGTATAAATTATAGTTACACTAAATGATTTGTGTATTTATTTTTTGGGGAAAATCCTGCATATTTAAGCACATTAGCAGTGGCTGGAGCACCCACGTGTGCATCCATAGGAGGCACCATTGTCCTGAACAAGCCCAGCAATGCCATTTAAAGTAATTGTCATTTCTTTATATATAAACGCACAAATGTTTTTAGGCTTTAGGAAAAACAGTGTAATTACCAATAACTGCTTTATCGGAGTCACTTTCTTCCCCACAACACATCAGCGAACATGTGGCCGCCATAGTTGTTGTCGTGTTACTTCTTTTTCTGGGGATTTAGGAGGAGCCACTTTGCAGAGAGGCGTGATACTGCCCCCATCGGAAAGACTGAATCCGAAGCCTTTTGCTCCTATGACTTATATTAACACTTAAGACAAGATGATCCAGTCTAGCTCATTACAATTTCCCCTCCATGTTATATTTTTATATTTCATAGCCCAAAAGTCATGCCCCTGTGACATTTGTAAAACAAAAACAACAAAAATTAAACAATGCAGCGTGTATATGCACGTCTTAAGTAGGCTATTTGATATTTGGTTTATAACATGCGCAACTGCGACACGTCGTGGTGAAAAAGTGCAGGCCTTTACCTCAGCGAGGTCATGAGCTAACAGTGTGGATGCAGATGGAGAGCGCCACCATGTGAGTCTGGTTGGAAAAAACAGTCTGAGGGAGATTTATGTAAGATTATCGACATGTTTGTTATAACCACAATGGAAGTTAATTCGTTAAGTCGATACGTAGTCCGTCGTATAACTAGGTAACTGTGTCTGGTGGGACAAGCAGACTTGTTCTTGCTGGAGACCCTGGAGACAGACAAGCACCTGAGAGCATCAGAGTCTCCCTGCGCCCCGGGGCCAGATAAGTCAGTGCGAAAAAACGACCACGTTGTGAATTACAGAAACTAATATAAAGAGAAATGCTACGTAGGGTTAACTAATATTGATTGAAAATGCTGCATTAGCAAATAACACACGGTGCTGCTTCCCGTGTTGTTTTAGCTAGCGCGAAGCTAGCAGCAAAGGCAGAGTGCAATCAGCTGCTAATTTTAGCATACTTCCAATTACCTACAGTTTGGGGTCAAATTAAGGGAAACAGAAAATAAAACGTGTTCCTTTATTGTTTTGCTGTCACCATAACACCATAATGGTAAACAAGAGCATTTTCATTTGACTTGCATTTGCTATTTACCATTTCTACAATAAGCTTGGCTGGTGTGTATTCTGTTGTTATGCATTTCAGATATCAAAAGCAAATCTGTATTTCAACCAATTTATAGATAAAGTGTCTTTTCTTATCTTTTCTTATTTTGTCTTTAATCGTTGATCTAATATAGTATAACTATTAAATTACTACACAGACCCACTACTCTTTACTCTGCCTCTGGGGCCATGGATTTCCCAGGACATTTTGAGCAGATTTTTCAGCAGCTCAACTATCAACGTATTCATGGCCAGCTTTGTGACTGTGTCATCGTGGTTGGCAGTCGACATTTTAAGGCCCACCGGTCAGTGTTGGCAGCCTGCAGCACCCATTTCAGAGCCCTCTTCACTGTTGCTGATGGTGATGCTAGCATGAACATGATACAGCTGGATAGTGAGGTTAGTAAGTTGTTATGATGAAAAAGTGGTGTGGTTTGCTTTCAGATGGGCTTGTAATGCAATTCCTATTAACACCTCCAGGTGGTGACCGCTGAAGCCTTTGCTGCACTGGTTGACATGATGTACACCTCCACTCTGATGCTGGGCGAGAGTAATGTCATGGATATTCTGTTGGCAGCCTCTCACCTGCACCTGAATAATGTAGTCAAAGCATGCAAACATTATCTGACCACACGCACCCTTCCAATGTCCTCATCCTCTGAAAGAACCACACATCATCACCCCCAGCTGGACCAGCAGCGACGAAGACAGCCACAGGTGGAGTTAACAGTGAACCCAAACCTAGCATCTAACCCCAACCTAGCAACTAATGCTGCTAGTTCAAAACTGCAGCGCTCCTTTCTCCTGCAACAGCTGGGGTTGAGCTTAGTGAACTCTGCCTTAGGCGGTGTAGAGCATGACAGTGTTGGGCATGCAAGTGGTGGTAGAGTGGAACAGAAAGCCTCCTTTCCAATCAGACGCTTCCACAAACGCAAGTCATCTCTTGTCCTGGGATTATCAGAAGACAGAACTAGGCAGAGACAGCACCCATCTGCTCCTATTATGGGGCTTTTAGGAGATGAACATGTGAATGCAGGAGAGGAAGGAGCTTTATTGTCCCCAGACTCGCACAAAATGGGAGACGAATCCAAGCTGGACACAATTGGTAACCTAGTAGGGGTGTCACAAGATGACCCTCAAATGCCTAGTCAGTCAGACAGTGGCCAGTGTGAGGGAGAGGACATGTCGAGAATGCAGACAGGTGTAAGGAAAGAGGAAGACATGGATGACCTGGAGCATCAGGACAACAGAGAAGAGGTGAAAATAAAGTTGGGAACAGAGGAGGATGAGCTAGAAGAACAGGAACAAAAGGTAAAATTCATTGTGTGTTAAGACATACCTGTACAGTAATCATGCCATGTTATCTTGTATATCTATAGTATAGTGAATACAAACAATTTACTTCTGTCCCAGCAAATAAAAGTGGTCTCACTTTACCACGATTAAGTTTTTTTCTACCTGACTTCAACTGTGCCATTTTAATTCATTTAATTTTAATGATGCAGGATATTGCCACATTGAATAGATAAAAAGTATTTTTAGGTAAAGTCATAACAATTGTAATTGTGGTCAGCCTATTCATTTTGATGATAAAAATGTCTCATTTGTTTGTTGACATTATGTAAAATGGTTGCTGTTTACAGGTAGTCATAGTTAAGCGAGAGCCTATGAGTTCACCTGAGCCCACTGACGAGATCAGTGATGTGACGTCACAAGCTGAAGGCAGTGACCCAGCTGAGCATGGGGGCCAGGAGGAAGAAGAGAAAGTGGAGCTGAGCCCAGAGAGCAGTGATCGTAGCTTTACCTCTGAGCCTCAGCCGAGCTCTCTGCTCCAGTCCAGTTCCCAGCTTCTGAAAAGCAGTAGCATTGGGACAGGAAGTAGTGCAGTCAGAGAAGGCTTTGGATGCAACAGTCTGAATGGGAAAACCGGCTTTAGTATATCTAGCTTTCTAAGTCCTGGAAGTGGCGGCGGAGGGTTAGTTGCTGGAGATGATGACCTCCCGAACACAACAACTGGAGAAGCTGTAGCACATCACTTCCTGCTCAGACAAGAAGCTGCGGGGCAGTCTGGTTCCACCTCGTCCTCCCTTCTGCCATCAGGTCCCCTCAGCAGTGAGAGTCGTGGAAGTTTTGGAGAAAACCTCCCATCTGATTCTTTGTTCCTTCGCCCCATGCATGAAACTTTGGGAAATCCGAGAGGACCGGGTGGTAGTGGGGGGCATGGAGATCCTTTTGGTTTGGATTTTCAGCGTTCTAGTTCTCTTGGACTGCACAATCTGGGCCGTCCATCACGAGGGGCTGAAGGGGCATCCTCCACAGCGCTGACATATTCTGGTTACAGACGAATCGCTCCAAAAATGTCTAATGGCGTTGTGGCAGAGGAAGGAGTGAATGGTGTTCAAGACACTTCTTCATCCTCCAGTCTCACAGGTTCCATGCTTCTCAGTGAGAGCAGGGGATACGAGATGAACAGTGGCAGGCCCACCTCACTCCCCCCTCAGCTGACTAGAGCCTCAGCCGATGTCCTGTCAAAGTGCAAGAAGGCCCTGTCTGAGCACAACGTCCTGGTGGTGGAGGGAGCTCGAAAATATGCCTGTAAAATCTGCTGCAAAACATTTCTTACTCTCACTGACTGCAAGAAACACATCCGTGTTCACACGGGAGAGAAGCCCTATGCCTGCCTCAAGTGTGGGAAGCGCTTCAGCCAGTCGTCTCACCTGTACAAGCATTCCAAAACCACATGTCTGCGCTGGCAAAACAGTAACATGTCCAGTGCCCTGCTCTAGGACCTTAGTATAGAAGTCCCACTAACAGAATTTTTGTGAATTTTGCTGAAGAAGTGGTAAAGCAGCCAAATCAAATTAATTAATCCTCATTAATCCTAGTATCCTTATTGATTTAGTGAATGTAAAGAAACATAGGCATAATAGGGATCCAGAAAGCAAAAAATAAGGAGTGTGTAACTGCTCAAAGATAGATTAAAAAAAAATTACAGCCCAAAGAAGAGTTTAGTGTGACTGATGAATAATGGGCAGCAGCTAATTCAACAAGAGCAGTCTGAGTGAAATTCAGTTGTTTATGCAAAGAATGATTGCTGTAATAGGCAGTATTTTTAAGCTGCCATGTTGTACAGATAGCAGATAAGATAAGAACCTTGACAAATTTGAGGTAATTGATAATGACAGTGTTTAAAACTAAAATAGTATAGAATAACTAGGGAAACAAGTTTAACTGTAAATTTGGCCCAGTTAACATAAAAGAATTAGAGGGTAGTGTTGAGGGGTATATTGCTGTAATGTAATTTATTACATCATGTTAAAGACACATCACTTTCATCTGCACAGATGTGGCCTTCTAACTGCTTACGACTAAATTAATGAATGAATGTTATATTTCATTTATGTTTGTGATTCAATTTTTTTAACTTGAGACTTAATTTGCACTTGGTGAGTAGAGTTACTTGTTGAATGTCGATGATGGTGCCATTTGTTAAAATGTGTTTAAGCCTAATCACAGTATTAACATTAACAAGAAGGAGCTCAATTGCACTTCTCTTTGTAATAATGAAGTGTGTGCTTATGACTAGAGGTCTTGTGGCATAGCCCTGTTTTCATACAACTGTTAAATTAAATTGAATGACAGAAAAGTGGCATAACATTTACTCCTCCTGAACATATCAGTTATTTTTTCCTGTTCATTCCTGCAGTGTGTGTAATATTTGTATGTTTGCTAAAAGTCAATGAAACTATTTTAAAAAGGCATCTGCCTAGAACTTTAGATCTTAGAACTCCATGTTGAAAGTGATGTAAATACTGTGTCTTGAATTTGAAACACAAAATATCAAAGAGCATTTGCTATGGTACTTTTGTCTGTTTGATACACTTGTTGCATCCATTATGGAAACATGATGGAATTTGACAAATTACTTACTTACATACTTATACTTGTTTGCTAGAAAGTTAAGGATATGGTTTTACTTCTCACATATGACAAGTGTGCAATCCAAGATTTCAGCATTTGTAGATTTTTCTCCACTAAAATTGAACTGAATTACCAAAATGTTTTGTTAGTTTGATAAATAGGCATTTTTATTATGTAATTATTATGTATTTTTCTTATAATTTCTTACTGTACTGTATTACTTAAGAAATCCAAAGCGCTTCATAGGGGTTTAGTCCTAAATCATGGGGCTGACTGTAATGGGTTGTAAATATGAAAGGCTGTTGTTGACTTGTTAAATGACTGTGTTTCCATGCAGTGGTGCAGTTATAGAATACACATTTTAATGCACATTTTCCTATTTGTAAATATTCCTGCTCATTGTTTCAGGAGAATAACACAAGAACCATTACTAATTTGCACCTTACCATGCTGTACAGTCGTTACACTGTTAAATTTTACTTTCAAAATTCTTTTATTTTGCCTTGTGGGAACTTTTGGTAAACATATGCTAATCTCTACTTCAGCAGTAATTCTTAACTTAGTGAAACCACTAGTCTCTTTAAAGAAAACGTCCTTAACTTCCCATTTGGATCTTATTCTGTGCTGTGTTCCACTTTTCATTTATTCAGAAGAGAGTTTGCCAGAAAAGTTATAAAGTAGGAGGAAGTCTTGAAGTCTGGTTTGCAGCACTGAAACCTGACTTCCTCATCTCACCCAGTGGCCTCTTAAGAATTGAACTGGTGCTGTCCTAACATTGCTGTTAAGTTGATGTGAATCTAAAATGCACTAGTAGTATAACCTTGTATATGCCAAAAGAAGAAAATATATATGTAAAGGCCTGAATTGACTGAAATTATTGCCTTATGCCCGCTTGCTTAAAAAACTGGGCCTTTGATATACCAGATTGAAAGAATTTCTTTTATTTTATTGTAACACTCTATTAGCAGCATGTAAACACATACGGTCTCAATGTTTTCTTCTTTGTTGGAGGCTTAAAGATTGTAACATATGTTCAGTTGTTCTACTGAATAAAAAAATAACATGTATTCCTTGTTTGTGATTTTTCTATCATCAGATGGTATGAACAGTGAAATAAGCAATTCAGATTACAAAATAAAAGTCCCGGTGGTATTGTGATCCTAAATTGGGGTGTTTTGCTTCCTTTACATCTGGAGCTCTTTGATCATTGGTTCACCACGTAAACCCAGCAGGAGGTTGTTTGCTGCCAGGGCTGACATGGCATTACGGGTAGTGTAGGATGCACTGGCAATGTGAGGGAGAATCACTGCAAACAACAACAACAACAAAAAAACATCACTTGTAGTGCCAAATTAATGTACAGAAAACCCATGCAGGATTAAATCTGGCACACTCACCACAGTTTTTCAGGGTAAACAGTGGGTGACTTGTGGGCAGAGGTTCGGGGACCGTAACATCTAAGCCAGCGCCGGCAATCTGTCCAGTGGACAGAGCCTCGTAAAGGTCTTCCTGGTTCACCACACCACCTCTAATAAACAAAAGCACAGAAACTTCAGAGAATAGGATATTCGTGGCAAATATAACCACACATGATTTAATGAGGTTACCTGCTAGTATTAATAAAGATGGATGTTTTCTTCATTTTAGAGAAGAGGTTCCTGTTGCAGATCTCCTTTGTTTCCGGTGTTAAAGCGCAACACACAGCTAGAAAATCTGATTGCTTTGCCAGTTCCTCCATAGAGACTGAACCAAAACACAGTATAAGATTAGGTTTTCTGTTGTCGTAGTATAGAGTGAAACAATCATTCAACTATCATGTAACTGGATACTTAATCCGTAGTGTATCCCTGCTTAAATAATTTTGAGATATGCAGTTTTGAACTGCATTACATATTACAACAGTTAGGAACTAATTTCCTACCAAATTCTGCATTGATTAAGCTGGCAAGCTCAGGTCTGGGGGCTACATCTGTGTAGATGAACTTCTTTACTTTGAATGGTGCTAAACGCTCAGCAATAGCCACACCTTAAAAAAAAAAAATGCGTTAAAAAAGACTAGATCTATCTGATTGAACATATTGTTTGTTTAACACTTACCAATTCTTCCCAGACCCAATATGCCCACAGTGCTATTGGCCAGTTCATACCCACATAACCACAGTGTCCTCCATGTGCCCCAGCCACCTCTAAAACACAAAAATAGACATAAGCTGTTTGCCTCTGCGCAGATTTCAGATGTGTTTGTTAAAGCATGCTGTTATTAGAAAAATTACATCTTAGCCTCATGTGTGGCTTCTATGAGCCTTCTGGAGGTTGCCAGCAATAAAGCCACAGTCAGCTCAGCTACAGCATCAGTCAAAACGTCTGGTGTATAACCCACACGGATCCCTCTGTGGGACAAAATTAGGTGATAAAGTTGATAGTGAATCACCTGAAAATACATTTTATATAAAAGTAGCTGCATGTTAGAGGAAAACCAAGAGAAAACCTTTTTTTCAGCTCCCCCAAACTGAGATGATCAAACCCCACTGACATAGTACTAAGAACCTTTAAATTGGGACCTGTAAAGACACAACACAAACATGGACAGACAGTGTGTTGAGGCTTGTTTAATCAATGGTTCTATTCATTGGTTGTCCACTGACCGGCAGCATCCAACAATTCTGCATCAATCTTCTCTGTCAGCACACAGAGCAAACCATCAACACCTTTGACCTTCTGAAGCAACTCATTCCTAGGGACAGGGACGTCGTCTGAGTCCCACAGCTCAAACTGAACTCTGGAAAAACACACACAAAAAAAAAACCAAGAGAACAGTAATTGATTCGACCAGTTATGCCAGGGCAGTACTTAGACTGGCCACCCTAAGCCCCCAGCTTTCCTCATAGTAAATGACAAGCAAAGCAGATATTCAAGCTGAATTAAGGTTTTGTTAGAGCATTTAATAAATAGATGTGTGTCATATACTTAAATCAACCATTTAAAAAGATAAGTAAAAAGTGACTCACTGTCCAGATTCGCTGAGTATCTTCAGGCCATCAGGTGGTATTTGTCGAGTGACATACACTCGTTGTAGAGTTGACATCTTCTTCTGCAAGATATTGGTTGCTCTGATTGTCAAATGAGTGACTGAGAGGCGCTGCAGCGAACGCAGTGCAATACCACTATACCACATTGCAAAGGCAGAGGTGACACAGATGAAAGTACCAATACTTTACAGTCCAGATTCTGGTTTGTACATGTGCAGGATTCTGGCTCCAAATCAAGGGGAGGTGCCGAGAGGAGGTGGGCTACTGACCAATATGAACAGAGGGAGGGTGACTCTGAAGTCTGAAGTTTAGAGGTATATACACTAGCAATAACAAAACTGAAAAAAATGCTTCGTATGAAAAGATACAAGAGGCCAAAAAAATTTAATACAGTATCAGTTCTAAGGTAAACTACATATGTATCACAGCAGAATAGAATTCATGTCTTACATCCTGAAAAGTCAGTAGAAAGTAAATGTTTCACTTGGGTGTTGACCTTTGATTCTTTAAACAGTGGTGGTTAAAACACAGGTTTTAGCTGCCACACAGGGGGCTGACAAGAGGAGAGCAGTAATGGCACCTCATTTTTTATCACATATATGTTTAGCTTAACCATTCTTGATTGTAAATACTGATTAAATAATGACAATATAATAAACACCAATAATACATTTCTGAAATCCATCAGAGAGACAAAATAAAAACAAATGTATAAAACACAAATTACCATTTTTTGTTCACTAGGTGTGTATGTCTACAATTGTTCTAATAAATAAACAAACAAATATATGAATAAATAAATAAGACCATACATTATTCTATTTTCACATTTTATTTTATGAACATTCTGTAGCTGAGGTAAAACAGGTGCATGTTAAACGATATTAATAAAGCATCCTTCTTGAAATACAAATGTTTGAGTTTTTCCCTCAATCACGTGATTGAATAACCCGGAAGCGTTGTCAGCTTCCAGCCAGTCAGAGCCATTCATTCATCCGGCTCCACTCGTACATTGACAGGTAGCTACGTGCCAGCAAGATATACACATAGTTCAAACAACATTGGTTGTAAATATCCACATTGTTGTTATTTTTAATTTAGCTGTGAAGCATTTACATAAATGACTATTTTGGGTAATGCGTTAATGTTATTCTACGAGTGTTTTATTCGCGCCAGCCGGCACCAGCTGCCGGGGCACACAAGGCTAGCTAGCTCTATATGCTAACATTGGCTTTCTTGGAAAGTTTTTAGCTTAGCTCAATACTTTAGTCTTTGCTTTTGAGTACTGGATAGGACAGTCGTTGGCATTCGGTATCTTACCTTGAGACGTGTTGTGATTTGTCGCGTCCATAAAGCTTGACAATTAGCATTGCTGTCATCAATTAGCCATTTAGCTTGCAGAGGGCGTTGGTTTCACGAATATGTATGTAATCCTACCTGTTCTAAGAGCACTTATTCATTCTCAGTGTGTATATTAACATGTGATAGGCATTGTTGTTATATGACCTACATGTGATTGTCTCCGTTTCCCTCTCAGTATGGCTTCAGACTCGATGGAGATTGACGATTCGCTTTACAGGCAAGTTTTGACAATTAAGTAGCCCATAGGCTTTTTAATGAATGAAAGTTCAGCTGTTCACGTTAGTGAAGGGGATTGGTGTATTGTTTATTATTTTCTTACACTTACATCCTCTCTGTCACCCCTAATGTGTTTTCAGCCGTCAGCGTTATGTGTTGGGAGACAGTGCAATGCACCAAATGGCCCAGTCCTCTGTCTTTCTCAGTGGAATGGGTGGACTAGGGGTAGAGATTGGTAGGTATCATTACTGTCAAATCATGATAATTGTAATAATAATAATAATAATAATAATAATAATAATGACAATAATTATAACAATTGTAATGACAATTATGTGACTTGTTATCCAGCAAAGAATATTGTCCTGGCTGGTGTCAAGGTATGGATTATATCACTTTATTTAACAATAAAATTCTGTAACAGAAAACACCTTAAAATACTTTTCCCATATCATCAGCATTTGTCTTTCTGTTCACTTTTGTTTACAGGCTGTCACTCTTCATGACACAAAGCAGTGTGAAACCTGGGATCTGGGGTCTAACTTTTTTATACGCAAAGAGGATGTCTCAAATCAGAGACAGAGGTA
The DNA here is from genome assembly GCA_036850595.1 of Rhyacichthys aspro. Taxonomy (NCBI): domain Eukaryota; kingdom Metazoa; phylum Chordata; class Actinopteri; order Gobiiformes; family Rhyacichthyidae; genus Rhyacichthys; species Rhyacichthys aspro. The sequence continues at coordinate 9,289,726 of CM072148.1, read as the reverse complement.
ATACAGGACTGCTTAATCCTCTACAACCACTCTTACTATAGTACAAAGAGTACCACACCAATGTACGTATACACATCAGCGTCACTCTCTGTCCTCTCATGTTTCATAGGGTGGAAGCAGTGTGTCCTCGGGTTGCTGAGTTGAACCCTTATGTGCATGTTGACCTGTCCTCGTCTCCTTTAGATGACAACACTGATCTCAGCTTTCTTAGAAAGTACCAGGTAAAATGTTACTGTTTATGTAAAACAAATGTAATTCTCTCTGAGGTCCCTGAAAAAAATGTGTTTTTTACTGTAATAAAATCTGCTTTTTTGCATCTACATTTACTACATAATCAACATAAAAGACCATTTTATAAACAACATTCAATAATTAGGTTATATTTTATGCTCTCTCTAGTGTGTTATACTGACAGAAGCCAGACTGACCTTGCAGAGAAGAGTGAATGATTTTTGTCACTCACAGTCACCTCCCATAAGAGTAAGTTTGTATCTACAGTCTGTATAGGTGCTACAGTGTGCTTCACAGGACAGGATTAGATAAACCTGTGTTGACATATGGAACACACAAAGTGAAATATTAACCAAACATTTTGCCGGTGTGTGGTACCTTATGTCTCTCACAGTTTATTGCCTGCGATGCATATGGCATTTGTGTTCGGGTTTTTTGTGACTTTGGTGAAGAGTTTGAGGTTTTAGATCCTACAGGAGAAGAACCTAAAGAAATATTCATCCAAAGTATTACTCAGGTATAATGACATATTTTCATAATGAAATAAAATAATAAATATTGCACTGATTATAGATTTAATGTCTTAATTTGCTTCTTTAGGACAATCCTGGGGTGGTTACATGCATGGACAACCACCCCCATGGCCTGCAGACAGGCCAGTATGTTGTCTTTCGAGAGGTCAATGGCATGGATGAACTCAACGGCTGTGTACGAGAGGTTTCAGGTAGTACTGCTAATAACAATCATTTTAAATTATTTTAACAATTAGTCAGTCTGACACTGTTGCACTTTGGTGCTATGTTTTATGTGTATCATAGCATACCTAATGTCTGCTCACCAATTCATGTAAAGCAAATTATACACTTGTAACTTGAATTCTTTTGCAGTTTTTAACCATTTATGTTGATGTGTTTGTGTGTTGTGTTGGAATGCGGTATTAGCCCTTTCCCCTCACAGTTTTACAATAGGAGATACATCACAGCTACAACCATATGCACATGGAGGTTTCTGTGTCCTGGTAAAAACTCCTAAAACATATAGATTTGTAAGTTGTCACACCCTCCAAAAATATTAGTGTTATACAAAAGTGAATAATAATATTAATCCATTTCTACAACTGTGTCCCTCATTTTATTTTAGGAAACAATGGAGCAACAGCTGTGTGATCCTCAGGTCCTCATTCCTGACTTCAGTAAACCAGAGGTAAGAGTTTTAAGTAGGACTTGTGACCGCAGTAAGGCACAAGATAGGGTGATGTGATATATCATCAAGGAATGACAGTGTCTTATAATAAAGATTCTTATGGCATTTGTGCATAAAGAAGGGCTGATATTTGAAAATATTTGACAATACAATTTGTTTTAACCCAATAGGCCCCGTTGCAAATTCACAGTGCAATGTTGGCTCTGGACACCTTTCAGGATCAGCACAGTAGACTCCCAAAGATTGGGTGACTATATACTATTTTTTTGTAATGCTGTGTTTCGTGCTAACATAAGTTGTTTATTAGTTTTTTTTATAATAAATTATGGCTGTAAGAGTTTTCTCTTTTTTATCAGATGTTTACAGGATGCTGAGGTTTTACTTAAGCTAACTGAGGAAGTCAATTCCACTTTGAGGAGCAAAGTGAGCTTTTTCTCTTTTCTTTCATCCATAGCTTTTTCTGACTTCATCTGACCTTTTTGAATTGAACATCGGCCCTGTGTGTGCATGAAAAATGCTGATACCATCACACATCTAAGAATTATTTTCTGTTTTGTCAGGTTCCAGTAAATTCTGAGTTAGTTCACTGCTTATCGAGAACGGCAAGGGGAATTCTTCCTCCTCTAGCTGCAGCTGTAGGAGGGCTTGCTAGTCAGGAAGCTCTTAAAGCCATCACAGGGAAGTTTGCACCACTGCAGCAGTGGGTATGTCAAAAGCAACCAATTGAAACTTATTTTACAAAGACATTTTGAATTCAGTATTTTTTTGTGTTCCTTATTTCATCTCTCAGGGTTAAAAGATTTCTTTTGCCTCTTTACTGTAATTCTACAGTTTTATCTTGATGCTGTTGAAGTAGTCAAGCCTCTGCAGTCTCTTTCTGCTGAAGAATTTTCCCCCAGAGGAGATCGGTATGATGGATTAAGAGCTTGTATTGGTGAATCAATGTGTCTAGAACTACATAAGCTCCAGGTCTTTATGGTAAGGATTGTTCAACTACAAAACCCCTATTTACTAATATGTAATTGCAGTGACTAAATATTTAGTATAATTCCTATACCCCAGGTGGGGTGTGGTGCCATCGGCTGTGAGATGCTGAAAAACTTTGCTTTGCTCGGCGTTGGACTAGCTAAAAGTTCTGGAGAGGTGGGATGTCGGTGGCTTTAATAATGCATTAAAAGTTCACTTTGTGTTTACTCGAACATTTTACAATTGCAGGTATGCATCACAGACCCTGACCTCATAGAGAAGTCCAATCTTAATCGACAGTTTCTTTTCAGGCCTCATCATATACAGGTAAATTTGTGTTTTTCTATTTTTCTTTAAAACATCCACTTGTATTGTGAGACACTGGTCAAAGATTTGGTACATATGTGCTATGGCATTGTGTTTTTTATATTATTTATCTATATATACCCTTATTTAACCCTTATACCCTTTTGAATCTTTTGATCTAGAAACCAAAAAGTACTACAGCCGCTGAAGCCACACTGGATATTAACCCAGACTTGCAAGTCGATGCTCATCTCAACAAAGTATGTCCAGCTACTGAAGGAATCTATAGTGACTCTTTTTACTCCCGGATTAATCTAGTGGTTACTGCATTGGACAATGTAGAAGCCCGGAGATATGTAGACAGGTCAGCAAAAATATATAATATTTTCTTCTTCTCATACAGGAATTAATAGTTGTACTTAACTTTTTTTTTTTTAATTTGAATGTTATTTTCATCTTTAGCCGCTGTGTGTCTAATCAAAAAGCACTCCTAGACTCTGGTACTATGGGAACTAAAGGTCACACAGAGATAATTGTGCCAAACTTGACAGAGTCATATAATAGCCATGTGAGTTTTTGTGATACATTATGCATTTGAACTCTTTTGACTTTGAGTCAAGAATACAATGAACCAAGTATAAAATTTAGAAGCACTTTATTTTTTTTTCTCTTGCTAAACAGAGGGACCCCCCTGAAGAGGAAATCCCATTCTGCACTCTCAAATCTTTTCCTTCAGTTATAGAGCACACCATCCAATGGGCAAGAGACAAGGTCAGTTTAAGCCATAATATATTATAAAAAGTACCCCTTTTATATTCAGATAGAGATAACATAGGCGTACCATTCACATTTGAAATCTTTTCTTGCAGTTTGAGAATGCATTTGTCCACAAACCCTCTCTGTATAACTCCTTCTGGCAGACCCACTCCTCAGCTGAAGTGGTCCTGCAGGTGAGGCCTGGGTCAACATGTTCTGGCTTTCAGAGCATTGGCTTTGTGTTCATGTTTAACACATAACTTATTTATTCATCTATAGAGGATGAAGTCAGGAGAAAGTCTGGAGGGGTCATTCCAAGTCATTAAACTGCTAAGCAGGAGGCCTAGCCATTGGGAGCAGTGCATCGCTATTGCACGTCTGAAATTTGAAAAGTATTTCAAGAGAAAGGTAACGTGTCTCTGGAAAATGTATATTCATTAATAAAATAAAAATAAAAAATGTTCTTTTTTGCAACTTTTTGAATAATTGAAATATTTGATTTTTATACAGGCCCTCCAGCTTTTGCACTCTTTCCCACTGGACACAAGGTTAAAAGATGGAAGTAGGTTTTCCACGTAGTATTTTTATTTACTCTACTTACTTTCATGATTGAGCATAAGTACTACTTATAAAAGCCATTTGAGTAATAACTGTCTTCTCCTCCTTAGGTTTATTTTGGCAGTCCCCAAAACGACCTCCATCACCTATTGAATTTGACTTGAAAGATTCTTTGTAAGTATTCTATCAAATCTTGTATTATAATGTGTTTCATAACTAAGCCTGTTGTGTTTTGCTTTTTTCTATCAGGCACTTCACTTTCATTGTCAGCACAGCTCGACTCTTTGCAGGGATTTTCAACATTTCCTACTCAGAAAAGGTATCCTACATTGATTAATACTTTAACATTCCCATTGACATACTGTACATATTGTATTTTCTGCATGTGTCTATCAGGATCTCTCTGAAGAGGTAATTACTAGGATTCTCTCTGCAGTCAGCATCCCAGAATACCAGCCATCAGAGAAGGTAGGCCTAGTCACTAATCAAACTTGGCTTTTGAATGTACCGACTGTTTCTGTTTCTTTACTAATTTGACTGTCAGCTGCAGAGTATAGTGACAGATGAGACAGCAAAAAAGCCTGATCAGATGAAGATGCCTTTAAGCAGTGAAGAGGAGAGGGAAGCCATCACACAGCTGGAGAAAGCCATTGTTACAAACCATGTCACACCAGGTAAACAAATAAGCAAACACAAACAATCTGCTTACACAGATCACACAAGGCGGTTGTTCATGAATATTCTTGGATAATGGACTGATCTTTGGTGCTTTTACGTGGTTATTTAGAGAAGTTACAGATGAGTCCATTGCAGTTTGAGAAGGATGATGACAGCAATGGCCACTTGGACTTTGTCACATCAGCATCTGCTCTCAGAGCAAAAATGTACTCCATTGAGCCAGCTGACCGTTTCAAGACCAAACGCATCGCCGGCAAGATCATTCCCGCTATTGCTACAGCAACAGCTGCTGTGGCTGGACTGGTAGGAAATTTCATACATCCGTCACTTTACAGTATTACATAAACTGTATAAGTAAGGTTGTCAGAATGAAAGGTTAAAAAGAGGGAATGTGTGTGTTTCAGGTGGCTCTAGAGTTGATTAAGGTGGTTGGGGGCTATGAGTTCGAGTTTTTTAAAAACTGCTTCTTTAACTTGGCCATCCCAGTCGTGGTGCTCACTGAACCTGCCCCAGTAAAAAGAACACTCATCAGGTACAACAATTTGTACAGGATTTCATTTGTGTTGGTTCATAATTTAATGAACCATAACAATAATGAATCGTTAGAGTGGCAATTATACATTTTGGTCAAATCAACCAATAATATGACGTACCTGTTATCAATATCTCAGGGACAACATCTACTTCTCCATCTGGGACTGTTGGACGATCTTTGGACATGAAGATTTCACTCTGTCTGACTTTATGAATGCAGTAAGAGTAAGTGGTGGTTGCTTTTAGCAATTTTGGTTTTACTAATCTATACCAATTAACAATTGGATCTTTTTTATTAGGAAAAATATGGAATTGAACCCACTATGGTTGTCCATGGTGTAAAGATGCTTTATGTGCCTGTGATGCCTGGACACTCAAAAAGACTCAAACTAACGTAAGTACTTTAGAAATTCAAAATGGCTTAGACTTTTGAGATCATTTTTATTGTTTATCTCCAACTGCGCTCTGAATTTGTGCAGGATGCAGAAACTTATCAAGCCTTCAGTGGACAGGCGCTATGTTGACCTCACGGTCTCATTTGCTCCAGAGGCAGATGGAGATGAGGATCTGCCCGGTCCTCCTGTCAGATACTACTTCAGCTGCAGTGGAGAGACACCCTGACACCTTCATAGATGTCCTTTTCAAACCTCTTGTGTCCTTAAATTCTTTTTCTATGTACGCTGTTATACCCCAGTACTTTGGGCCAGGGCCATGAGCTTTTCCTCTATTCAAGGAAAAGGCTCCAGGCCCCATCACATGCCCCACATTTTTAAGTCAAGAAAGGCCTTTGATGCTTCAAATCCAGCCAGTAAAACCCGCGGATGCTCGAGTAGCACTCAACTGTACATTTGTGAAATATATTTTTGGTTCTATTTTTACTCTGGTCTATTTCAGTGCAGATGCCTTAAATTATGCCTGTTTTGTCTGATTAAATATTGTTTACACATATCTTTCATCATTCATTCCTATTTTAAAACAAACAGCGGGATAAGGCATAGTAAGACATTAATCAAAATATGTTTTTAGTGGCTGTAAAAATATTTCCACAATTTCCACTTGTTGGCTTTCGTCATAGAAACAGAAAGCCAATATCTATCACTGTATCTGAAGTTAAGCTGTTATGAAAAAAACAATAGAAAACCACCAAAGAAAGTGACAGATTTGATAAGACATTAAGTGGCTTCACATAACATGCAAATAAGGTAATGCCATATATCCCAGAATAATCATAGTGCTGCCTTCCATTAAATGTATCCATAAATTGATGCACCCTTGAGTTGTCATATCACTGCTCTAAACTCATACTCAATACTAGCTCACATTTTTAATTGGTACTGCTTAAAATGATAAAGCTTTTGTGATAGACAACACACTCCTATTGCTTTAGTAATCTTATTTGTTCATAATGTACATGATGGATTTGTTTATGTATGTGTCCATGACATGTATTTATTTGTTTTTTGTCACCATTTGTGTTAAACTGAGTCTGCATTAATATGCTTTTTTTGATTCATGGTGCACTGGTTGATACTTATTCACTGATGATCAAAAGGCATCTTCAGAGTGGTAATGCAGGTATTTATGTTTAAGTTAACAGTTTTTTAAGTGTTGAAAAGTTGTTGCCATACAGTAGCAGTGATGTCAAATTTATTTCCTGAACAAAATCTGCCTTTTTGCTAATGATGCAAACATCCTCAACAGATGTCATCTGTTAATTAAAAATTAATAATCTGACCCAAAAACCACTCCCTAAAATACTTTGTAATCTGGGATGATGTGTTTTGCTTTGTGTGTTAATGTCAACAGTAGAACAAAACTTAATGATATCGAATTCATACGAAGGTCCATTAAAATGTGAGATATCAGGATGTCCTCAAGAATAAAGCTGCTTGACTCATAATTTTGAATTTTATTACAAATATCCAATCATTTATTTTTCATGTTAAATGTTACTTTATGTACAGTCATAATTATTATAAACACTAAAGATGTAAAAATATTTTACAGTTCATGGTCTAGTTCCCATAAGATTTATTTACACTTCATTTTGTCTACTGTCATTAATTTAAAAAATGATGGTTTTAGTCATATTTACACATTGCACTGAAACATATTGTTATATATCAAGATCTTGTAAATTTCCCCAGCTGGGTCCCACTTTGACTTTGGCCTTTAGTTTTACATAAAGCTTTACTGACGACTCCATTTCTCTCTTGACTATATGAGCAACCTGGTCAAAATGGGTAGACAAAAATATTAATGAATGCTCAACTTCTCAACTATGGTGACCAAAAGTTTATGTTGGACTACTACAATTACTACTATTAATACTACCAATTAATTAAGACAATAACTAGTCTCAATTGTGATGCTTTGTTTAAACTGGGTATTTATTTTACGTAAAATAACTATTCGTATCATGGCTCTGAAATAAAAGAACATTTTTTATACCTGTATAAGGTCTTCTTCGATAGTTTCATAGATTAGTTCATCATGAAGCTGCAGGACAAAGTATGCACCTCGCAGATGAGATGAAGTCCTGCGTTGCTGATTTACTGAAAAATGAATAAAGAGAATATGGATTACTTGACTCCAAACATTAAATAAGATTTAAATGACGATTAAGTTACCGAATGGAATGTGCTGGTGGGAAAGTGGAGCCGTAGGACAGACTTTTCGTATTTGTCTCTGAATGTTTACAGTGGCAAGTTTAACAATGTCTGCTGCTGAACCCTGTACAGTTGTGTTGACTGCCTGTCGCTCCGCCTGGAAAAGAAGGAGACACTGTAAACATGTTGATTTTATTGGCATTCATACGTAGAAAGTTAATGTAGAAGATATAACATGCTCACATGTGCTTTGACATGTATATTTGCATTTGTGATTCCAGGTAGGTATCTCCTACGTCCCATCAGTGTCTGAACATAGCCATTCTTTACACAGTTCTTCACTGTCTCTTTAAGAAAGGCACTGATACCTAAAATAATGTATATTATATAATGTTGTCACATTCATTATTTACATTTAGTTTATATCTATGCATCTACTGCAATTTTTGAAGCATTCAAACTCAAAGATGTTATATAGAATAATATGCATTGTGACTAGATTATAGTTTAGACCTTTGTATCTGGCCTTGAAACTCTCGATGTAGCAGGCAGCATCCTCCTCCTCTACTCCCATCTGTTCCCCTAAAGACTTGGCTCCCATTCCATAAATAATGCCATAGCAAATCTGAAAACACAAAACAAGTAAACTGGTGGGGTCTACAAAAATGTTCTACAAAACATCTACAAAAACGTGAGTTTCTTTTCTTTACCTGTTTTGCCTGTTGTCTTAGGTTGTCATTCACAGTCTCAGGATCTACACTTTTCCATTCAGCTGCAATGCATCGAAAGACATCAGCACCTCCGTTCAGTACCTGGCACACAGACATAGGGCTTAATAACAATCACAGTTGAGTTTTATTAGCTTCATTACGTTTTATTACATTTATCTTACCTGAAGGAGCCGCTGATCCTTTGAAAGGTGAGCCAAGACTCTCAGCTCCAACTGAGAATAATCAGCAGCTAATATCATTCCACCTAGTGTACAGTGTAAATGGAAAAGTTCAATACAAAAAAAAAATGTTGGGAATATATGTAACATTACCTGAAAAAGGCACAAAAGCATGTCTCATGCTGACTGAGAAAGCTGGGCCTTTCTCTGCATTTTTAGCTGCAGCTGAAGGAGCAACAGAGCATCTCTTTTTCCTGGTAATAAAGTAAGGCTTATTTCTTATTGCAATCAAGTTTTATTGCTTGTGGTTATCACAATAAAATCAGGTTAATTTTCCACCCGCATATTGCATTGTGAGCCAGCTTTTGTGACTTACCCTGATTTAGTGATTAGATGACATCTCTCTTGAGAAGGCGGGCTCTCACCTACCTGTGTTGGCATGTCAATCTCAAAGTCTTTTGGTACATTCTGTATGTTGGGCTCAGTAAAGCTCACTCTACCTAACGACAGAAAAACCCGAGTCAGTGAGTACAATCATGAAATGCCAGCATTTGTTCCTCATTATGCATGAACTTTACCTGTAGCTGTGTGAGTCTGTGCTATAGGATATATCCTGTCCATTGCCAGCCCTGGGTGGTACTGTTTCTCCCTCTGCAGGGGAAACACCACTTTGGTCAAGGCATTAGTAATTCTTCTCCACTCAAGAATTATTCCAGGCAAAGGATGCAGGGGGCGAAGCTTCTCTAAAACATCCTGACAAAAACAGTTTGTTTAATTTCAAAACCAAAATAGTTTTAGTTTTCTGTAAGTGAGTTAGTTAGCTGATAGTGGCTCTACCTTGGTGGTGCTGAACTGCTTCCCAAGGCGTACTCTGCGACCACCTCTTCCTGTGTAACCAAGAGTCTTCTTGGTTTTGGAGCCCCTAATATCACCATTAGGAGGCAGGTGGAGCTCCAAATACAACACCTAAAATAAACTGATCTTAAATTAAACTCATTTTACATTTTATTCAATAAAAGGGGATTTGTCCGACCTGTGCTATGTCATCAATGCTTGTGAGGGAGAAACTGTGCCCAGCCAGATTGTAAGCCTGGGATTCAAGCGCTGTGAGTTTGGCTTGCATAACATGTTTTTGTCTTTCACACTCTTCCACACTAAAGCCTACTCCATTTAATTCCAAAAGAGCCAGACAAAGTTGGGATGGCATCTCAACCGTTCGAAAAAAGTCTGGTAAAATAATGTCAACAATATTATAGTCAGTTAACCATTCTTAATTTTGTGATAATACAACCTTGAGTAAGTACTTTTCATACCGAGCATGCCATCTTTCTCTAGCAGCCCAGTAAGGTGGTTCATGACGGCATATATGAGCACACTCTCAGTCGCTGCTCTGACACGAGGACAGTATGTATGTGCACTCCCAAGTCCTTCCAGCAGAGGTAACTCTTCAGGGCAGTAGACAGTCACCATGTTGTGTAGAATTCTCTCTTCACTGCCAGGGTCCAGCAGCCAACATGCAACCTGGAGTCAGTCAAAATAATCAGGAAAATAGGATTGTTCAAAATCTGATGAAACCTACTCTAATAGTTTATCTCTATCTTAATGTAAATGAACATTATTATTATTCTCTCACCTTAGGGTCTTCACAGTTCTTTTCCAAACTGACATCACAACTCTGTACAAGGGTCTTGTACACCTGGATAATATCATATGAAATGACCACACTTCTTCCACAACCACTGGACGTCCCGCTCAGACAGAACTTCACCTGCTCCAGCCTCTCACCAATTGTCAGATTCTCATCCAGAGCAGGAGGGGCCAAACTAGAGCTGAGACCTGACAAATAAAGATCATTTTGATGTGCAACGTTATTTTATTTTAAAGAAATCTCTTGTAAGCAAATAAAGGTGTTACAAAAACCTTGGCCCTGCTCTTTCTGCAGTGATATGTAGAATGCATCTCTTCCTCCCCAGCAGACCGACAGTCCAATCAGCACAAGTCCGTCTCTGTCTCTTACTGGAAAGCCATCGACCCTACTAGGATTCTGAGGAACTGCTGACACTGCACAGAAAGTAGGTAGAAGAAACTACTCAACATCACATTTTTTTCCATGATGAGTAGAACAATAAATTGCCTTAGCTTGTCAAAAAAAATCACAAAATGTATTACACAGAGTAGAAAGCTTTAAATGGTTACACACTACATTATAGAAAAAAACATTTTTTTTCTGACTTTGCAGCCCTAAAGCAACATAACTGATTAAATTATAAACATGACAGATAGATGCTTCTATTTGAGTTCAAGTTTGTAGTCACCTCTCTTATGTTTGGCTCCTATTCCCACGTCAAGCTCCAGTCTGTCTCCTCTCTTTTCACAGGCCAAAGCCAGAGAGTACCGCTCTTTTGTTTTCCACTCATCTATAAAAGTATTAAAGAGGCGTCTGTCACTGGCTACATCTATAATGGAAAATGTTCCAGTGTTACTTGAAGTGAGTGAAACATCCTGAGACAACTGGAGGCTAAATCCTTCTTCGATCTCAGGGGGGTCTACAGCAGAGGGAGGCTTTGACTGTAGGGAGGATGAGGACGCACAGTCTCCGTTCTGTTGCGTATGCTGCAGAGGTTCAGCATTTGAACCAGATTTAAGCTTAAGAAGAGGCTTTGGTTCTTGTTGTCCATGTTTTAGAACTGACATAGGTTTCATTACAGCTTCTGTGTGGGGTTTAGAACATTTTGCAACTCCTGATTTCACAGGAAGCAGATTTGAGGGAGTTGACTGCCTAAGTGGCTGAGTGGTAAGGGGCGACTGGACAGAAGAAGTGGTCAGTTTAATTCTTGGTGTGACTGGTGCTGTTTGCTGAGTAGGAGGCACAAGGTCAACAGCAATGTCTTGTTTCTGCTTTTCATTCTGAGTGTCGGGCTTTGATACTTCCTCTCCAGAGTTTGACTTGGTAGCAGCTGCAGGATTTTGCACATTTATCTGAGGTTTTTTGGGATCATACAGTGAACTCACAGAAGCAGTGTTTATATGAGCAGCTCTTGTAGTGTTTTGCCAAGACTGTTCGTTCATACTAGGCCAACGATCAAAGATCTCTTGGACACCCGGGCTGCAGAAAAAATTGTTTGCACTTTGATGTTGCTTTGAAAAAGTATCAACTTCAGCATTCTTTAGTGTCATCCCTATCCGAGATACATTTTCCCTTGCGTCATTTATGCTTCTTTGTCCACCACTTTGATTATCATTTTGTGGATAATTGCTCTGTTCGACTTGATGTTCCTGTGCTTCTTCGTGCCTATTGTCAGTTGCAACTTGTGGCAGTTTGGATATAGGTGTAGGTTGTTTAGTCAGAACATGGTCTGACTTGGGTTTTGGAGCTTCATGACCATTTCCCTCTTGCTCTTTTTCTGCTCTTTCTGTTTGTCGAAGCAAGCTCAGCCTTTCCAGGAAGTGCTCACCCACCAACAGTGAGTCTCCCCACTCAGAAAGATTAAAAGAGGATTCACCCCATTGAACAGCTTCCTGCCTTTCTGCCTCCTGGTTGGCCAAGAGCTCACTGTGCCTTCGCTCCTGTGTTGATGGTAGTGGCCGCTCTTGGTCAGCTGCTTCTTCTTCATCTGATTGCTCTGTTGCATTGTTTGGGCTCAGACCTGCCAAAAGTGAACTATCATACAAACTATCAAACAGAAAACTACTGCTTCTGTTAAGACTTTCTGAAGCAGGCTGCTTTGTACTGGTGTGCACATCTTCATTAACACCTCCCTCATTTTCAGACACATTGTTGCCTGGACCAGGGAAAATCTGTGGGAAAAAAATGACAGATTGTAATTTAAAAGTGGAAATGCTTTAAGATGTTTACACATACTTTCACTGACCTGATCGCTGGTGTCAAGGATGAGCTCCATCTGACTATCTGTAAGGGAAATTCCAAATCTGACCTCTGCTTTGGCTGTGGAGATATTAGCACCAGCTCCAGTTTCTTCTTCATTTCTTCCCGCCTGCAATGCCTCAAACAGCTCCTCTTCTTCTCCCTTGTCTTCTTCAGCTGGTTGACTCACACCATTGTCATTCTCAGCTCTCTGTTGATTGATTTGCTGTGCGATTATTCTTTCGGTTTGACTGTCTAGTTCAAAGCTGTCCCCAAAACTCACATCATCCTTTATGACCTGCTCCATTTCTTCATCTCTGCCTGCATACAGCTCTGGGGAGGAAAACATTTCCATCTCTCCACTTGCTAATCTTCTTCGCTTTGCTTTGGGAGAGAATAAGGGAACTGAGGCAGGTGATTCAGAAACAGGAGAATCTTGCACGTCTGCATTTGCTGCAATGTCAAGCTTAGGCTCTTGAGCAGCAAAATCAGTAAGTGCTGTAGTCTGGATTGTAGATGACAAGTCTGACTTTTCCAGGCATTTGTCAGTTTGTATTGAATGGAGCACTTTACTTAGAACAGTGGGATGCTTTAGCCTGCCTGGCTGAACAGGTGACTCCCCTAGGTCTGTGGTCAGCTCTCCTTTAGATGTACTGGCGGAAACACTTTGTTGTAGCTTAGCTCTGGACACAAGGGGTCTAAAACGTGGTGGTGGCATTGGTGAGGAAGAAGTCTGAGCTTGTGGCACAGCTAGAAGTAATGGGCTTGATACAATTTCGGCCAATTCTTGTGTCAGGCTTCTTTGGGGAGTGGTTTGTGCATCTACCGTGGCAAAGGTTTTTTCTTTACTTAAACCACTTTTTTCTGATCTTTGGGGAATGGGTTGTGCACCTGGTGTGGCTGGATTTTTTTCTTTTTTCAAACCACTTTTTTCTGATATATTTTGATGTTCTCTTTTTTCGTGGTTGTCTGTATTTTTACTTTCTTCCTTTGTGAATAAGTTTGTCTTTTTTTCTTCTGTAATTGTATCTTTTACCCTTTCTTCTGACACTCTTCTTGTTTTACTGCTGATATCTTCTCTGTCTGCCTCCACTTTGTGCTTTACACCTAGAGCATCATGTTGATGACTCTTGGATGCTTTTTTCATGTGTACTTCTTGTGAGCTCATGTGTGAGCCAGAGGAGCTGTCAGATGAGTCTGTGCTGTCATCATGGATGTTAGGAACAGGGGCCCCAGGTGGAAGTACTGAAGGGTCCCAGTGAACCCCTAACTGTGCCAGGTCTTGCCGAAGGAGAACCTGTGCCTCAGAAATTATCTCAACAGCAGCTTCCTGTTCTGTCAAGGCCCGCCCTCCAGAGACCCAGACACACCGAAGACTCCGTCTCTCTGCAGCTTCAAACTCACTCTCATCCACTGCACGTTTAGAGCTGAGGAGCACACACATCACATTTTTAATGCATGCAGTCATTCAAAACTATACTTATGCATGTCGACATCTTTGTTATCCACGCACCTCTTAAACGGAACAGCGTTTCTCAAAGCTTTCTCCACATCAGACACAGTGGCCCTTGCAAGCTCAGCCACAGTACAAAGACCTTGTGCATAAAGTGCTCTGGCTCTAGTTGCATTCAATAATGAAACCCTGACCAAGTCGACCAGCTCCCTCTGGACCCCAAAGCTCAGCCGAGTCTGGTATTGGGACAACAGCAGTTCCATGTTGTGCCATCCCAAACGCTTGCAGAAAACTGTTACCATACCTGAATACAGATGGAAAGCTCTGCTCTGGTCACTTGCCATCATTATCACATTTATTTATGAATTAAGCAATTTTGTTTCAACACGTTATGTTTTTTGAGCTGTATTACAGTAATCCCTTATTTAGCCTCTCACTATTGACATGAGCACTTGGGAATGACAGAAAATTGGATCAGAAATGGGTTGTATCACTGGTTAAAACAATCAAGTACATTGCCCTCTGTCCTTCAGAATGTTCTTGCCTTACACTTCTTAAAATTTCTAATGTTTATTTTATGACAGCCATTTTGTGGAACCTATGTGTAAGAGACAGTTCATATACAGTAGTTGTGTACCTGCATATGTAGAAGCAGACTGCTGCAGAGACTGCAATTGGCCACGATTGCAATTGTATTTGGAAGCTACTGTCCCTAGAGGAACCTCATTTACTAGATCTTGCAAAACAAGAGTGGTAAAAAACCTGAAAAGAGATGACATAGAGGTAAAGAATGACAGAAATATAACACACATAAAAATATAAACATTACAGAGTACGTAAAGGTGCAGTCTGTCTAAGCATCGCATTAGACAGACTTAAATATCTAAATGTAATGTTTGGTTAATGTTGTTCTTTTCAGGTATACTGTTAAGTTTATTTTCAATCTACATCCTTTATATTACATGGATGACACTGTATACATCACTGAATTGTAAATAACAGCATAGTGTCAGAGCTATATGTAACAACATGATAATAAATGCCTTTTAAGCATTGTAGACAGCCTCATAAAATATCAGTTAAGCTCTGGAAACCATTGCTGTTTAGATAAGTTACAAGAATATGAATTACCGTTTATGAACAGCCATCTGCCTACGCTGCTTTTCTGTCTTGGCAACTAGTTTTCCACTGACAGACCGTGCAAGAAATCCTTCCTGGATGCCCACCAGCTCAGCTACTCTCTTCATTGATGATGACAGTTGCTCCCACAGGCAGAAAAACTGATACCAATCTATGGTAGTCCATTCTGCATACAATGGGGTAATCTGTAGAGAATTCAAAGCACAGCTGTATGACTAGGGTTTCTTTATATACGGCCAGAATTAGACAAAAAACAAAAAACAAGGAAGATACTGTACCAGATACAAAATATGCAAGTCGTTTTCCAGCACAAAGCCCTTCATGGCCCGCTGGAGATCTGCAAATATTCCCAAAGCTTCAGGAGGGGAGAGTGATGAAGATAGAGTGGCAGCACCCAGTTGGGTAGGACAGTACCGCTCTTCTAAATAGGCAAGAACAAAAGTATAGTGACTGGTTCCCAAATATATACAGTACATGAATTCTTGATTTTTCATTTTAATCACAGAACACATGTTGTTAATACCTTGGTCTTCTTTCTGGATACTGATGAATTCATTCTCCATCAGCCATTCAACACAGGCCTCAATCGCACTACCTTTATCTTTCTCTCCATATGGTTGTCTCCCTTCACATTTCACACTTGCAGCCAGAAGTGAGCATGAAGCGTACAACCGGACATCCTGCGGTCTGCTGGCAACACCTCCAACAATAATCTAATATTAAACAAAACAGTTTTGTTATGTAAATGTATTTTATAACTTAGAGACCTTAAAGCCCGTCACTGTGCCACAGTACCTCCAGGATAGCGCGCAGCATACTAGTAGTAACACCTTCTCCCTCTCTTCTCACCAGGCAGCTGCTGATTGGCTGAAGAGCACCTTTAAGAAGACTGATGCCTTTTTGTCGCTCTGCCTCTTTACAGACCAGAACACTTTCACCTGGAAAAGGAAGAAAAAGCAAAAGCTGGTAAATAATAATAGAAACTTAGCTAAAAGAAAATGTGTTTTTGTTTGTTTGTTTTGCATTGCACCTATAGTGTCCACTCCTTTTCTTCCAGCTCTTCCAGCCATCTGTTTGTATGTGAGCGGGTCTAATAAGTGTCCATTGAATGTAGGGGTCCGAATGATGACTCTTCGGGCAGGGAGATTAACCCCCGAAGAGAGCGTCGAGGTGGCAGCCAGGACCCTCACCAGGCTTTGACGAAATGCTCCTTCTAACACATCCCGCTCATCAAATGTAAGACCTAAAGAAAGACATTTTTTGTATAGAGAGCAGTTTTTGTGCCAATGTAATGAGTTACTATGTATTGTCACCTGCGTGGTGGAAGGCAACACCCCAATGCACAGTGCGCTGGAGTATAGGGTCTAAGCCCGCTGGAGTTCTTCTTAGCTGGGCTAAAACATCCTGTAGACTCTCCTGATCCAGAGTCACAGGTTGAGGCTCTGCTTCACTCTGAGGTTCTAAAAAAAAGGAGTGAAGAATCCAATGTAGTAAATGCCATAGAGTGTATATTTTTACAGATATGTCATATTAAGGTTATTTCAAGATGTGATATTCCACATACCTTTATGTCTGAGATTATAAAACTCTCTAGCAATGCTGTCTGCAAGTTTCTCACACCAGTTCTTTGAGGGGCAGAATAGTAACACAGAGTGGCCTTCTCTCACTGTCTCATAACACAGGCTCACTATGTGGTCATCATCACCCTTTATGAAGACAACATAACAACATAGTTAATATTATTTTTATTAAACAAGTCATTAGTCATGACTTGAGTGTCATGAGATATTTAAAGCAGTGCGTACTTATTCACCTTAAGGTGGAGTGCAGGGGTAAACTGTCGAACCACAGAGAGGCTATTGTCATAAATATTGCATCCGATCTTGAGATGCTCTTGCAGTGGAACAGGTCTATAGTCAGTTTGATAAAGTTCTGCTCCAAGCCAGTTAGCCAAAAGGGAGAGGTTAGGTAAGGTAGCACTCATGCCAACAATTTGTACGCCCTCAGAAAGAGACCTATTACATAAATGTGCTGATAAATATAAAAAATAAATAAAATGAATTTTCTATTGCAGCAAAAGATGCATGTACACAAACCCTGTGGTGTTCTGCTTCTGTGCAATGTATTTGATTTTTGTTAACAGAAGCTCCAGTAGATATCCTCTTCCAGAATCTCCAACCATATGCAACTCGTCTACCACCACCATACCTACAAGTAAGTGTATGTGTATGATGATATGAACACGTCATGAAATATATAAGTATCCATTTATCACACTTACCTAAAAGACCCATACTGTCCTCTTCAATGAGTCTGTTAATGAGAGAATTTGCCTTTTCTATGGTGCAAACAGCCACATCCAGAGCTGCAAAACCTCCTGCAGCAGAGGTGCTGCCCATATATCCTTCCACTCGAACACCTGCCTCTTCATATACACTCTAGATGGCAATAAAAACAAACATTCTCAAATGGGTATTGTTTTTTGTTTCTTTTTTTGTTTGTTTTTTAACATGTGCCTTTTATTGTCCTCACCTGAAGGTAATGCATCTTCTCTTTGGCCACAGAGACAAAAGGCAAAATAAACAGAGCTTTCCTTTTTGTCTCAAGTACACGTTTCAACATCAGTAGTTCTGATACTAGAGTTTTTCCAGCACTAGTAGGAGCTACAAGAGACGCAAAGAAACAAAATGTAGGAAAATAATGGGTTCCAACTATAAATTATTTTTAAAAGAAACTCTTACCAGAGTAAACTAGGTTTCCTCCCTGCAGCACTTGACCAACAGCTAAACACTGAGCCTGCCATTCAAACATGTGAGTCACTCCAAGTTTGTGGTAACGCTCCAGAACAGGTTTTGGTAAACCCCAACTGGCCAGTAACAGTTTTTCAGCTTGGTCTGCAGGAGCACACAATGCAATACCTATATCCAAAAATACAAACAAAGATTGCAGTTGAGTACAGAACACATTTTTAAAATCTTGCACAGTCATTATTTTAGATATGTATGTTAGAAGAACACACACCTGGCTGAGGCAAAGTGTCATTGAGAGTGCTGATGTCTAATCCACTGGGAACTGTAAGCACGGATGCGGACTGATTCTGTAACGATCGCTGAAGTTTGGCCCGCTTCATAGCTGCAGCCAAGCGTGTGGGGCTAAACAAAATGTAGTCTCTGGACGCATTCTGACGTGCTCGCTTTTTGTCTTTATCTGTGCTCGAAGGTGAGCTGTGTCTTGTGCTGCAGTTGAACAGTAATTGTAAATATTGTTACAGTAGGTTAATTTAACAATAAATAACAGAAGCTTACTTAGTAGTGAGGTCTGTTGGTTGAACAGGTTTTATTTCCTTCCCTGTAGTCTGAGCAAAGTCTGACTGTGAAGGATTCTTGTGAGGATGCTCTGTTTCCTCTGCATCTTCACTGAAAAGCAGCCGCTGAGCGAGATCTTTGCAGTCATCCCTCCACCCAAGCCTCTTATGATCACCAGCTCTACCACAGACCCTCTCTTGGATGCTGGCAGATGTGTGGCTTTCAGGCTGTGGTGATCTCTCTCGTATAGATTCACTCTTTATGACTGTCTTTTGATTTTCTGGAGCAGTTGTACAATGTCTTGAAGGTACAATGGCAGGGTTTTTGTTACCTACAGTATTTTGAAGTTTTTTTATTTTTGGTTTCATTGCTTCAGCAGCATCAAGCACCTGCAACAACTCTTCATCGAGTGCCAACAAGGATTCTCCAAAATGGGCCCCTGATCCTCCCCCCTAAGATGGAAAGCAGATTACACTTAACACTGAGAAAAATGCAAAGAAATTCCACAACAAAGCATGAAAAAACGTAATGCTTACCATGACACTATCTTTGTTTATTGTGTCTGATCTGTTACTCTTGCCTGCAACAGTGCAGTTGTCTGTTGGATCATCAGGAGCCTGGAAACTGGAGGATAATGTAAGGTTAAGTCTGATGAACCTTATGTCCTTAACAACAGCAGAGGGTAAATACCATTAAGTAAGTTTGTATTGTATCAAACATACCTTCTTTTTTTCTTGATGTGTTGCTGGCCCATGTAGTTTTTCTTTTTGGGGGGAGGCTCAGAACTACTCATAATGACGACCTTATTTTGTACAAACTCTTACCAGAGTAAACTAGTAAATTACTGTATGTGTTATCATATCATCGCCTTCTCCACTCGCAGAATTGTATAAAGTACTTTAATCTTTCGACCACAAAGAAAAACAAAAACGACAAAAACAACATAAAACAAAAACAAACACTATTTCGGAATGATGTTACTTTCTAAGTGTAAACATCTTGTCAGATGAGCGGCGCTGGACTAAAGTTGAAAAAGTCCGCCACAGAAGCACCGCCCCGGTGTTTCACAAAAAACAGTTCGTCAGGGAAATATTTCCAACACAAAGGTACCCACAAATGAGTTCTGCTTTGTGTGTTTTTTGACGTGATTGAAAGTTTAAAATTATTTCAAATATTTATCTTTACTGCAAAAAAGTACTCTTAATATCAAACTAAATAAATAAGAGCTCCACTGAACTGTAAACAAGAAGTACCAAAGTCAGTGTACATTTGATTCAATCATCTTGTTAAACTTAAGATATAAGTTTATTATCCTATCAGTGTGTTAACCGTACCTTACAAATTATTTTGAACTGCTATTAAATAATTATGAACTATGTAAGAATGAACTTTGTGAGATATACAAACTTTAAATACAATTGTTATTAAATGAATAGTCTTCTATGGTGTGGTATGTTTGCAGAAAATATGAAATGCGTTAACTTCGTTGCAAATCCTTTTTCTTAGTGTCCAGTCGTGTGGGCGGGGCCTGTGACCGTGCATCAGAGTGGAGGGCGGGAGCGAGGAGTAGTGGGCGCGCCCGCTGCGACGTTGCGGAGGCTTCAAGATGGCGGAAGCCCTGACAACTCAGGAGCAGCTGGTAAGGTTAACTTGATGGATTTTTCTCAAGTGGTCCAACGTGTTTACTGAGATTACATCCCACCAGAATATTCACCATAGTGTTGCAATTATGTGCATGTATTCTATCATGTGATTGTTCGTAGGAACGCTATACTTTAGTAAACAGCCCTGGCCCTGGCCCCTCTTGAGTCGAGTGACTCCGGTGTGACTGACAGCAGCTAGCCTGTGCTAGCATGGTGGCGAAGGCTACTAGGAGTTAGAATCTGCTAAAGGGCTGTGGGTCTTTAATCTTCGTTTCTCGGATGATAACATTGTATTAGTCAATAAAGTGTATTAGTGTTCTCCCAAGCGTAAGCGCTACTTAGCTTATTATACTTAACACAGCTTATGATGTTTAGGTTGTAAATAACGGTATCGTTAGCTATCCAGCTACCACATGTAACATAGCCGCTAGCTAATGCTAACAGCTTTTGTTGGCTTTTGGGGATTTTTATACATGTTATGGCAGTAATTGTGTGTATGTCTATGTGTGTATACTGAGGGTTTAAAGCATTTGAGGTTATTATTTGGTAGGTTGTATATACCGTTACAAATCCGAGAGGTACTACCTTCATAAGGAGCAGGCTCACAGTGTCCTGACTATCAGATTTACGGTCGACAATTCACAGAAGTGAAGCTGCGGTTCTTAGCATTGTTGTTGCCATCACTTTCTAGTAAAGGGGTGGGCCTGTCAGTGATAGCAAACATCTGATCCCATGTTATCATTCAGATGGCATTTGTATTTATGACAATTAGTTTTCTTTCGTTTTTATAATCAGAGTTTGATAAGAAATGCTTTGATCGCTCGTAAAACTCAGACTTAAGCTCGGATTGTTTCGTTTGTATTGAAGATATAAAATAAAGGTTCTTTAGGCTAGATAGATTATATTAGGCATTGGTAAAAGTGCTTATATGCATTGCTATAGTGTTGCATCCTAAAAAATATAGCATCACTCTCAAGTGATTCTGGTCGTAATGTTGTGACTTTTCACTTTGTTCTGTCACATATGACTCAACAAACTGATTGTTCGCTCTGTCATTTTTATGAGCTTCCTTCTACAATTTGTCACATTGTTTTTTTCATTTTGTCTAGATATGCTGAAATGTTTTTCATTATTATCACCCTCCTCTTTATCTGGAGTGGCTTTTACATGCATAAGTGTATGCTATATGATATAGTAGATGTTTAAACATCTTTATAACATTGTTACATCCATTTTTGTGTGACCCAGGCTGTGGAGGAGTTCCTGAGTGAAGTGCGCAGCAGGGAGCAGCCACACAGCGCTGGGCTCGTCTCCCAGCCTACAGCTGTTAAGTTTCTTATGGCTCGCAAGTTTGATGTTTCCAGAGCCATTGACCTCTTTCAAGCATACAAGGTAGAGTTTGTTGATTAAGTGTCTGAAAAAAGTTTCTTTACCAGTGTTACTAATGTGGGACTATAATATCAAACAGATGTGTACTGTTTACACATTTTGAAGGCCGCATTTAAATACATTATGAAAACAGCTGAGTTCTGTATTGTTTTTTTTTTAAATTGGGTTTAACTAAACTACATTTGGATTGTGTAGGTATTTTTCATGCTATGGAACATTTGCTATAAAAATATATTGTCTGTTAGAAGAAGGGACAAGTGGCACTTCAATAATTTGTACAATACTGCTATCTTAAAATTTTGGGGGACATTCAGGTACTTAGTGCTCTGCTGTTTTTAATTGTATGGCTATTGGTCCCCTTGAATATTTATAAATAGCTGGAGTGCAAGTAACTATGTCAACATGTCAAAAATATTGGTTATAACTTGCTATTAATGTTTTTTGTTGCTTGCTATTTAATGTTGAATTGTATTCAGAGCAAAACAAGAGTTATTCTAGTAAGAATAGACTAATTATTATGTTTTTTGCACTGTCAAAATAGAACACAAGAATCAAAGAGGGAATCATTAATATCAACCCTGACGAGGAGCCCCTTCGCTCTGAGCTGCTAAGTGGGAAATTTACAGTCCTGGTGAGTACCAAAGCATTTATAATAATTGTATTCAATTGTATTATTTAATGCATTTAAATAAAAAATAAGGAAGTAAACCTATTTTATTCTTTTAGCCTGGCCGTGATGCAAAAGGTGCTGCTCTAGCACTTTTCACAGCTCGTCTACATAGGCCAGATGCCACTACGCACAAGGCTGTCTTGCAGGCCATCATCTATCAGCTGGACAAAGCCATAGAAAGGTGAGGCATGTACCATAGTTTTACAAACATTTTCATATAGAACATTTTTTTTGTTTTTAGTTAACTCCAGAAATTGGAGACATTTTAATTATTTTGTTAGTGGGGTTAATTTAACTGTTTTTTATATTTTATTCATTTAAAACATTTGTGTCTTCTCAGTATTCAAACACAAAGAGACGGACTAATATTTATCTACGACATGACCAACTCCAGCTACGGAAACTTTGACTATGAGCTCTGTGTAAAGATCCTCAATTTGCTCAAGGTAAACATAAAAGCAACATCACATATCATATTAATTGCCTCTAGCTCCAGCACTAATATAACAAGACTGTTTTTGTTATCTTTTTTGCCATGTGTTTTAGGGGGCATTCCCAGCTCGTTTGAAGTGTGTCTTCATTGTGTCATCACCACTGTGGTTCCGGGCCCCTTTTGCAGTTCTCCGCCTTTTTGTGCGTGAGAAGTTAAGAGAGAGAGTATGTACTGGTTCCTTTTGATGCACATTGACTGTCTCTTTACATTATGTGAACAAATAAGTTACTGTTTTGAGCAAAATGCTTACTCTTGTATTCATCAGGTCTGCACAGTGAAGGCCCATGAGTTGGCCAGTCACATCCCTGTCTCCTCTCTCCCAGAACACCTGGGAGGGACATCCCAGTATAGCCACGTGGCGTGGATCCAGTCTTGTGTTAACATACATACCAATGCAATTCAGGGTGATACACAGGTACATGATACCCATGACTGTGTGGGAAGTCTGCTACGTTCCTATAGTTTGGAGTGTAGCGACCCAAGCGCTGGCGCTAACCTGTCCCACACTCACATAAATACACAGTTAGGTTCTGAGCTGGTTGTGGCTAACTCCAACTGCTATGATGATAGCAATGCTAACCCACACAACCACTGTGACAATGTGGAGGGCAGGACTCGAGGCCCAGGCCAATACCAACCAAGCCCACATTCTCCTGCTGCCAACAGGCCTCTGGGAAACCACCAACACTGGAATGGCTCAGCTGTGAGCAGTCGGTCTAGCCCCAATGCCAATGTCAATGGCCGTGGTCGTCAAGCCCCTCCCCAGTCAGACACGCCCCCTGACACACCACTTTCACAAAAAGGTAACGTGGATTTGTTGGATGGCAAGACCAAAGATGCTGCCCACAGACCTCAGAACGAGCATGTTAAGGCAGATGGAGATGAAGAGGAGGCTGAGGTTGAGGTAGGGGTTCCGCCACTGCCCCAGAAGTCTTTACCTCGTCCACCACACCAGCCCTCTTCCCAGTCACCACACCTGTCCTCATCAGACGACGAGGACCGTTGCATGGAGGTGTCTGTTCACATGCCAGAGCAGGGAGGAATGACCGTGCATGACCTGGTGGAACATGTGAAAAGGAAGAAGAAGAAGGGCATCTATCAGGAGTATGAGGAGATTCGCAAAGAGCCACCAGCAGGGACCTTTGACTATTCCAAGTAAGACTATGTAAAAAAAAAACCCAAAAAAACATTTCTCTCTTTTTACCTCTGTAGTTTGACTGAGTGTATGAAATACACATTACATTAGCCTGAATTTTGTTTATGCATCCTGCTGTTCCAGGAAACTGGCCAATCAGATAAAGAATAGGTACAGTGACGTTCTCTGTCTGGACCACTCACGAGTGCGACTCTGTCAGCTCTGTGATGAGGAGGATGAGGTAATGGTCTTTTACCATGAAAATATCTGAATCATCATGAATGTATGGGTTACTCTTACATTCATGCATTTTATGTTTAGGTGGATAAGTAGTGTGCAGGTAAAGCTCATAGACTGGGGACCATTCGATGCTCAACAAGCAATAGGTATAATTCTGCTTTTGTTTTTACAGACATCAGACTACATCAATGCCAGTTTCATGGATGGGTACAAGAGAAGAAATGCATATATTGCTACTCAGGGTGAGCATTGGGTGGGCACACATGGATAGCTTCAGGCCGCTTCAACCCAGTTACCAGTTACCAATACCAAAGTTTAACTAATTTTGTATCCCTCAGGTCCTTTGCCAAAAACATTTGTTGACTTCTGGCGCATGGTGTGGGAACAGATGGTACTTATTATAGTTATGACCACAAGGTGAGACAACACTTGTATCAGAAATTACCTCTTTCATACACATTCTGAAAATCAGCAAGAGTTTAAAACATCTCCAGATAGTCAGGAGGGTTTTACTGTGGGCCACAAGGTGGCTAGAGCATGAGATGATGGGATATAAAGGGAGCAGGTCAAGAGGAGCTGCTCCACAGGCTCTCTTAGTGGAAATGAACCCTCTTGACTAAAATGAGCTGAGCTATACATTTTGTACTTGTTTTAATAATTGAACTGTATTAATTTTATAAAAAGTAATATTTCTGTTGGCTATTGTGTTTCTTCATTGAAATTCAAATATGTTAATTCAGCCCATCTTAGAAAAAGCAGGGGTGCATTTGACAGCAGCCACACAAAGATGATTAGGCCTCAGTTTTGCTTTTAAGGCTTGAAGAGAAAATATTTGGCGACTATACTATGACATGACACGACACTAACAGGAGCCCATAGTAAGCTTGTTTTTATCTGTTTTAGGGTGGTAGAACGTGGTCGTGTCAAGTGTGGGCAGTACTGGCCTCTCGAAGAGGGTAGGACTGAGCAGCATGGCTACTTTTTGGTTAGAAACACACACATACAAGTGTTTCAGGACTTCAAACTGTCCCATTTAGAACTCTACAACACACAGGTGAGTGAAACCATCAACAATATATAATGTTATGATAATATTGTAATCATAATAAATGATCTTCCTTGTAGTCCTTGTTAGTTTCTATTTTAACATGATATTCCACTGTGTTTTTCTTAGTCTGGCGAGACACGAGAGGTGTGTCACTACCTGTATGTCAGCTGGCCGGACTTTGGTGTGCCTAAGAGTGCTTCAGCTATGTTGGACTTCCGTGAACATGTACTTCAGAGGCAGAAAGCTGCTGTCCAGAACTTGGGCTCTAGTTGGATGGGGCCTCCGGGGGGCCCTCCGGTGGTTGTCCACTGTAGTGCTGGTATTGGCCGCACAGGTATACACATATTGTACTATAATGTATAAGTGCAGTGCTAATACTAATGTCTGTGTTTATTAATATGGTAATCTCTGTTTCTTGATAAGGCACATTCTGTACACTGGACATCTGCCTGTCACGTCTAGAGGACATAGGCACAGTGGATGTCCGTCAGACAGTGAGGCGGATGCGCACACAGAGGGCTTTTAGCATCCAGACCTGGGACCAGTACTACTTCTGCTACACAGCAGTCATTGAGTATGCCCAGCGCCATGGAAAACTGAGCCCAGTGCAGTGGTCTGACTCAGATATAGAGACTGACAGTGAGTGAGCAACTCATCAGATCATAGGACAACAAATTGGATGACATATCTAAGCCGAAATCCTGCGGATTCAAATGATGGTGTTGCAATTGCGCTACATCTTTTTTCAATATTAAGAGAGAAGACATACAGGATGGACATCTCAACTTGGGTCCTCACATAAACCAGACAACTGTAGTGGCTCTTCCGTCACATAAATGGATAGAGAGTGAGAGGAAAAAGTACAGGGAGTGAAGACTGTGCATCGTGTCACTGATTAAACAAGCTGTCCTGCCAATTTCCAAGCCCCTTTATATTTAGCAAACTACAGGGGACTTGGCCTGCCCTGAACCTGTCTTGTTGACATGAGTGTTGTATGAGTTGTAGCATTTTTTTATACCGACTTGCACATGAGGAATGACAAACTTGAACTTTACCCCTTAAAGCCCTCTACCCCAGTCCTTTTTTGTATTTCTTGTTCCCTTTCCGCCCCTAACATGTATGCGATTAGTACACGCAGAGAAAATGGGAGGAATGAGAGGGTGAAACTTGAACACCTCTTTTTTTGTGGGGGGTTTCTGTGTGCGTAAGTGATTATAAGTGAAAGATGGGTGTGTGAGCCATTTAAAACATTTCTATTTTCCCTTTATTTCCATGTGCTTGTTTTCTACAGTGCATTTTCTACATGTGTCTCATAATTGTGCATATGTAGAGTAACGTTTCAAAGCCAAAGTCCTCACCCTGAATGCTTGGATGTATTCCTTGAAATATTTGACTGAAGCCCATGTATATTCTTGTGACATACATTTATACATTATTGTGCATAACCTCTAAAAAAGAGCAAACAAGCCTTGTTTAATTTAATTGATCTAGTGAAGAAATACCTATGTAGCGAGCCAGGCTATGACATAAAAATAGAAGAGTTTGGGTATTTACACTGATATCATATTTTTAATCTGTGAGTTGTCAGGTCTAACAATTGCATTACTGTCAGAGCGTTCTAATTGGACGATCTAAAGTAATTTGGCCTTAACTTGATTCACTGCCTCACCATTCTCAGACCTAAACCGTATCTGAAACTGTAAACTGTTTCCCTTTATCCCCTTTTTTCCTTAAATCCTCCTTGATGCCACAACTTTTATGTTTGATTCTTGGGGTACATGCTGCCCCGGATAATTGTGCCTTCACGTTTCCTTGGTGTAATGTCTCACAGTTCAGCTAGTATATTAATACCACCCAAAGCTGTGCACTTGCATAGTACCATTGACTGTGTGCTGAACAGGACTCACGTATTTTGCCTATAGTCCTGCACATAGTATGCTAGTAATAAATAACAGGAAAATAGTGCAGTATACAGATGAGACATGGCAATTGTTTTATCATTTGACCTCAGGGGGTGATTCTAATGTTTTTTGCCTAGTGTCAAAGATCTGTTTCTGGGTTTGCCTCTGGTAAATTATCATTTAAGAAAACTATATCAACTTTATTTTGTATTTTTTACTGTATTGTAACCTACTATATTTATGTCTTTGTAAACTTCTACATTAATGAAATTGTTGAATGTTGGTACGATGCTTAACACAACAAACAAGTTATTTCATTTGATAAGCTGAACAAATCACATGGGAGTTAAATATATTTTTCATTTTTCACTATGAAATTTGGTGGAAAAAATGTCACTTGCCATTGTATTTTCTGAACTGACTTGTATAAGTGGTAATTATTAAATTCTAGGGCTGTGAGGAAAGTAAGCATTTGTTTTTAGAGAGATTCTTATTGTAAAACTCTGAGGTAACATGAACTTTTTACCACAATGCCAAGGAATAAGCAAAAAAGAGCTATTACGAAAACGGCTATCATTTTTGTTGAGAAAACCCTGTTCAGTGTCCAGGACAAAAAATATACATACATTAAAGAACAGCATTGAAAGCGAGCCTTGAATGTTTTTGGGGTAATGGTGTCCAAGCAGTTTAGTTTAGTCCAGACAGACTAGGGTTTTGGTGAATGTGGACCCTGCATCCCTTAATGCCAAAGGCCCAGGCTCATGTGACTATTTTTTTCTTAACACACAGCTTCAGTGGCCTACTAGCATGGACCTAGCAGTGCAGTCTTGCAGCCACAACACAGAACAACTCTGGAGCAGCTCCAACAGTTGGTTCCATGCTACTTTTTGTTTTACAAGAAAAAAAGTATGCAATGTGAATTTGTCATGGGTGTTCTTTAATGTTACTTTCTGTGTTTTAAGTTCTTGTGATTAAATTATGGCCTTTTACATGCTGTCAGTTCAGCTGTCCCATTAAAGCAAAGCTATCACTATTCCAAAGTGAGTACAAAGCTAATTTGAGCTTGTCTTTTCTCAAACAATGTGCAGCTTGAACCCTAATGCAACAGTACTTACAATAGGAATTTCATAAAGCACACATAAATATTTTAAACAGTTATATTGAGAATAAAGAACTTTATTAGAATTAGAATGAATAAATAATGAGAAAAAGGTAAACCTTACTAAATACTAAATTTACACAAACTGAACTGAATTAGAAAGGATTAGTTGGGAAGTCATTCAAGCTGTAGTGAGTGCTGTATACAGAGAATCAAAATTACTTTAATTATTAAATATTAATATTCATTCAATAGTCCAGTCAAGAAATACTTCTTTTACTAAGACACCATGTGGATGAACAGAGGGCATTCACATTTCTGTTTGTTCTGTTTGAGATATTGATCTGTGCCAGTAAAATGAGCAGTGGAATTCAGAACACTATCACCTGCAAATTTTTATTCCTTTGAAAAGTGTTAGCGTATGTTTTCTGGGCTTGGGAGCAGGAAGCGCAGCACACACTTCTGTAGTAAGGGTAAATGCAGAGTCGAGCTTGAACCACCACCATACATTTGTGATACTGGTCACTGCACTGTGGAACTGAAAAAGGAGAACAAAAAGTACCTTACATTCTACTGTCTCAATTTCCAAATATTGTACTTGTCATATTGTTTAGTACTTACAGACTTCATAAATAGTATTATTTATTAATAGTAAGTATTTCTTAACAGAAATATAATGACCTTAAAACACCCAAAGTATTCTACTTGTCATTGCTAAGGTAAAACCTGTTGTGACAGGGAATCATTATTTTTCTCACCACAGCTAAGGAAACTTACTTATCTCTGCGAGGCAGGGCTGTTTGTTGCATTCTTCTCGACTCTCTGGGGTCAAGCTCGAGTCACAGCGGTCGCTTGGGGCAATGTTGTCAGTAAGACAACGCACTTCACGCACACGGTATCCACCATTGCAAGAACGAGAGCACTGGTGTTACAGGAAAAATGAGAAAACCGTTTACACACATTGTAAGTTCAATGTTTCTGTAAATATAATACCCCATAAAAACTTAACAAAGTACAGTATTATAACATGACTTTTCAGCTATTTGCACTACCTGAGAGTAAGACATAGGCTAAAAGAGGTCCGTTGCTGCATCATCAAGTCACTTACTGTGCTCCATTCTGTGACGTACCACTGGACTCCACATGGCTTCAGTGTGCAGGGCTGAGCTGTGATTGGCCGGGGAAGACTAGAACATTTGGAGTGGTCGATAACCTCCATGTGTCCATTGTTGTTGAGAATACAAACAACACTACGGGTCTGTGTCCCATTTCCACAATCTGCAGAACACTGAATTACAAACATTGTGACACATACTTAAGGTAATACCATAAGTGTAAAAAGAGAGTTAATAAGCACAACTGAATTACCTGACTCCAGGGTCCTGTGTACCACTCTAGGCGGTTTTGGCAGGGGCGTGACTCACATGTTGTCATCTCGGGTGGTCGTTCGCCTTCACAGTTACCCAATGGCAAGTCAGTTACATGATCCATGAGGCACACAGCTGTCCGAGTTCGATTCCCTTTGCCACACTCTGCTGAGCACTGAGGTGTATATATTATGCCAAGTTGTAAGAGGTTCACTTTTTTATCTGTTTTTATCTTTTTAAGTAGTCACACTCATCCAAAATTTGACTACCACCTGTTGGCTCCAAAGTGAGGTAAACCAGCTGCGTGCACAGGTGCCCATGTCACAGTTTTGCAGAGTGTCAGGCTTGAGGTTCATATTACATTCCTCGTCCTCTTCCACTTCACCCTGGTTGCTGACACACACCACCTCTCTGCTGCGTTGGCCCACTCCACATGGCACCGAACACTGGCAGAGACATTATATTTTGTATTCTAAAACTTCAGTGATCAGGTTCTTTTTGCTTGTATCTTACCGGGCTCCACTCAGACCGTATCTCCCACTGGCTACAAATCTTCAGCTGACAGGTGGACTTGGTCACTGGCATGTCAGTGGAGTCACACTTTCCCTCTGCCACAGTCACTGAGGTCTCAGTGCCGTTTGCATGCACATGAGTGACCTGGCGACAAATGACCTGGCGCTGCTGAAAGCCAGGCCCACACTTCTTGCTGCACTCAGACCATTCCCCAATATCCCAGCTGTAAGTCACCAGAGACAAAGATGAAAAGGTCCATCACAATAAATGGTGATATGAAGTAATATGTCATGAGTAAAACGGGACTTATGATATGACTATGAGTTGACTCTACTCTAGAAGAGTCTAGGAAAAAAGCACTTAATGGCGGAAAACGTTGCATTTCTCCCAAATTTTTGCCACTAAAATATCTGCTGGCAATTCACTGATGCTTTATGTCCAATAAAGTGCAATTTATCCCAGATTGACAGCTATGGACAGCTATGGATCACTGACACAGACAGCAAAAAATCAGACAAAGTCAAACATACAATTAATGCACTAATGCCCTGGTACTTCTTGGCAAGAGTAAGATCCAGTGGTATTTACAACGGGACATGAATATCAAAGCCACACCAAAGTGAGTCAGAGTGACTGACTGTGATTAGTGAGAGACCAGAGAGTGTGCAAACAATGAAGAATTTACCCTAAGAGCCTCAGCACCATATGGACCTGTTATAATAAACACATACATGTAGTAACGTGTGTAAGTATTGTATTTTCTGTGTGAGTTATTGGTGTGTTTACTATGCAGGGCATGGCTGAGGGTTGCACTCCTCTTCCCGCTTTGCTGGTTCAAGAGCAAAGTCACAAAGGTCAGACGAAACAGTCGCCTGGGAATCCTTCTCAACACAGCCCCAGAGCATTTGACGCCTGCCTGACAACACACACAACACTGAGCTTGTAAATGTCCACACACTTTATGTTTAGTATATATGTATGTATTATTTCTTTACCAGTGCCACATGTGGTGCTGCACTCTGTGTATCCACTCTTTACCCACTCATAGGTGGGTTTGGGTTTTGTGGTCACTGCTGGTGTAGTTGGGACCTGACTGAGATGGGAGCTCTCTTTTATGATGTCATTGTTGGAGAGGCCACCTTGGTTGATCTCAGCTGAGTGTGGTGGCTTCACTGTCCCAGCTTGTGAATATGATTTAGTGGGGGCAGAGAGATAAGACAAATAAGACAGATATTCTTAACAAACATCAGCGTATCATTTTGAATATCTCTTATGTAATTTATGTCACTTATATTAAGCAGCTTAGACATTAGTGTGATAAAACACAAAGCATTCATAAAACAGTATATTTATTATTATTACAAACATTTTGTTGAGCAACTATTTGGTGCTTGCTTGCACTAGACTGATTTAAATTTAAATAAATGTTGTAGTTAGAACTATATAAACTATAAGTTAAATTAGTTTGTTGCTGTTTCTCTGGAGAGCAACTATCTAAAGCTATCTAAATTATGCTTCTTGAGGAAGGATGAGAATGTTTACAGTGGAAAGTGACACTCTGACTGTTAAGGGTAAGTCTAACAGAGCTGTGAAGATGTTTGTGTGTGAACTCACCCTGGAGTGAAACATTTAAGCCTCCATCAGGTTCTGGTCCAGGGTCTATGTTTGGTAAAGGCACACTGTACTCATAGTACAGACTGGGATTGGGCTGTTGGTAGATCAACTGCAGAGAGCAAACATTTATTTAGACTGTGTGTTGTTCTGTTGGTAGAGTGTTTCTGTATGTACCACACTTACATACAGAAGCAGGTCTTCGCTCAGTGGGCCAGGGGCAGTGATAGACTCTCCAGTGCGAGAGCGGATCTCGTTGGGTCTCTTGTACATTATCTGGGTCCCAACTGCTGTGAAGATGCCCGGTCTGTCAATCACCCAGTTCCCATTGATTATGGACACACCATTTTTAGTCTGCAGGGCTAAAGAAAAAGCACATGTTCACTAAAGAGCTGGTCAATCTGATAATAATGTGCTATTAACTATGTTTAACTACGTCAAATAACATGTTACCCAGGTAATTGCGGCTCTTTTTGGTCTCTCGTATGCTGATGTTGCATGCTCCTGCAGGAATCTCTACTATCTTGTGATATCCAACACGGAGGAAAGTCCAGGTGAAGTTTCCCCTCACCGTCTCATACTGCTGAAAGCAATCACATACAGTTCCTTTATTAAGGGGTTTTCCAATGCTGCGTACATACAAAGGCAGCATGTCAACATATGTGTGGTTGTATTTTCTATACACAAGTATTAGTTTGGCCATTTTATGAGCTTTCTAATGTTCATCATTATTACTTGTGCACACACATTTGTCATGCACAAGCATACTGTTCTATTTTTTGTATGTATTATTCAAAAGGTTCTTACTGTGAGTTCTTGGTCATTTTTAAAGGCTTTACTTACACATGCATGAATCATCAGGAAGCATTAGGAAGAATATTGAATCAAATACAAACGTGATGCTATCTTTTTTTTTTTTTTTTTTCATTGAGAGGTCCTACCTTCAAAGGGAGCAACCCGACATTTGTATCTGAGAAACCACAAACATGCGATGGGTACAGTACTCCGAGGTGTAGGATGAGCTGGAGCAACGCAAGAGCTTGACCCCGACACAAGGAGCGGAGCTGTGGCCACAGTCCAGCCATTGAGAGACTGGAGGATGACAACACTCATATATCCATACATTCACACAGGGATATGTGCGCTCATCATCAGGAGACTGTGTCTTTTGAGGTGGGGTTGACAAGAAAGTGGGAGGAAAGAAGACAGAGTTTGGGAGGGATGTAAAGAGAAACACTAGAGTTAGTAAAAGTAGTTCCAACTGGAGTCACACCCACTTTGTTTCTCAAAGAAACTGGACGCATGGTGAGTGGATGCATACGTACATATACATATCCAGAAACAATATTTCTCCAGTTGTTCAGTTACCTTCTAAAGCATTATATTCTCTTGTTGCAAACACACATGTCACTCAATATACCTATATTGATTTAGTTCCCATCAACTGTGACTTTCTACATTTAGGGAGTAACAAGACTTGATATGTATTGTTGGCTGCAACAAAAAATGTATAGACCTCTCATAAATGTGCACAAAGCCCTGTAAAGTATAGAGCTATATGATGCCCAGAATTCATGGTGAATAAGTCAGTGGACCGTGAAGATGCCATGACGAGAGAAACATGTAGACAGTAATCCTAAGAACTTCTAAATATGTGAAAGTAGCGCCATGAGAAATGATTCTAGTGTCTGATTACAGCTTTGTGGATTGTTGTCTTGCCATTTACAGTTTTGGCTCTATGCCTTGTAAAGACAAGAGATCATTAATACAGACACTGTACAAATGACTTATTTGGCACATAGCCAAAACTTAGAGTCTATTCCCCTGCAGTGAATACCCAACTGTCACACAAACATGACACATCCATCGTGGGAGCCCAAGTTTGTCAGGAATACTGGGAATTCTCTCCAAAACAACTGACTGAGGACACATGCTTTCCAGTGTGACAGCTTAAGTGCCACCGTGTCTAATACATTGTATGTTTCATCGAACACTAAACACTTCTCAAAACAAACACTTTTGTGAAATCATTCAAAGCAATACTGTTATATTTATGTGAAAGTGCTAGTTCTGCATAAGCTGCATGATGCAGGCTACAGCAATAGAAGGCATGGGCTTTATGTTAAAATCATTGACTGTAAAAGACCTGCCCTTCTAAAACATTACAACCACCTATATTTCCATAATCATGAAAGCAAAAATGTATCTTTAAAAAGGCCCAGAGTGGGAACACCGAGTGGCTTACAGTTTGTTAAACTATGATTAGAATATTAGCACAGTAAAATTATGAGCTCATGCAGTTTTGCAATGGAACAGACAGGCAGTTTTGAAAGAATCATCTTTTTTTATTTATTTCATTTATTTTAATATCAATGGACCAAATCATCTTCTATTAATTATACTGTACACACGTTCATACTAATACTCTTTAACCTTTTTCTTTCTTTCTTCTCCATACTTTTTCCCCTGTGTTCCTCCATCTGTGGGTTCTTTGATGTCCCCCTGTCCCATCCTGGCCAGGTGCCACAGAAACTAAATGAGGGGTTCTGCGAGGCTGCTGACACCTGGACATTTCCTAAACACCGGTTACTTTTCTAACAACTAACTCTTTTCCTAACAACCATGAGAAAGGCACAAAACCAACAATCAATCACTTCAATTTATTGGCCTCATAAGGTTGGTTAGGGTAAGTTATTATGTAATATTTTGACTTATACACGTTGAATTACGACTTTCGCAGAATGAGGTCACATGACCTGATGATGGTTGAGTCTTTCTCACTTAGCAGTTGATAAATTTAAATATGATAAAAGATATCATATTTAAAGTGTGGCAGTGAGAGTTGTTTTAGGTCAAATCACTGTCAAGTAGACATAGGTCTCTTAAGGTGCATCTACTGGATTCTCTTTTCTTACCTGATTACAGGGTTGGGAATTATGCAGGTGAAGACACACACAGTTTAAATACACCTTTCTGGTCAGCTACAACACTTGCATACCTAAAGGGTCAAGCAGAGCACATTTCAAGACTCTTTTCATCCCACAAGTTATATATGCCTGTAAATGCAAATGTGGACAGTTAACCACTACCTCACATACAGCTGTTGTCTTAGACAACACACAGGTGGGTGCAACATGTCTTGTAAGTCAATTTATGTATTACTTCAGCCATGCAATGTCCTGCAGTCAGTTACCACAAACTAAAGTTAGATCCAGAAAATCTGAAGGCCTAACATATGTTCTATGTCTGTCAGTGATTATGATTTGCCATAAATGCCATCCCATGCACCACCCGAAACTGCACTACTGGAAAGTGCATGATTTTGTTAGTTTAAAATTCATACCAAATACTTAAGGCCAGAAGTCAAAGCAAATCAGTGGAAAATTTAGTGGAAAAAGTGTATGTAGGTATGTGTGTTTGTATATGTTACATATGCTTTTTGTATCTTTTTCACCTTGTCACTAAGAAATTGGATAAAAACAAAATTTTAAAGAAAAAAGAAGACAAAGCAAATCAATCTTGAGTTCATATGTGCTAGTCAAGTTTGCAAACCCCAGTTATCTGAGCAACTTGTT
Source organism: Rhyacichthys aspro (assembly GCA_036850595.1). Lineage (NCBI taxonomy): Eukaryota > Metazoa > Chordata > Actinopteri > Gobiiformes > Rhyacichthyidae > Rhyacichthys > Rhyacichthys aspro. Next base: position 9,254,549 of record CM072148.1, on the reverse strand, counting down.
GCAGTATGTTTTAATTAAGCATAATTGTATAATATTCATATTATACAGGGTTTTATGCAACAAGCATCGCCATAAGAGTATAAAAAATAAATATGACATCACGCCCAGTATCACCAAGCCACTGACAAGTTCATTTACTCACTGTTTAGCACAAGATTACGCTTAATGAGATAATAAGTCTTACGTCCTTCTCTTGCCTGGAGTTCCGTGTTCAAACACACGGGGGCGCACAACACACAAACAGGAAGTGCACCCAACGTCCTGACGTCGACGAGCCAAATTCAAACTTCTGTAACAAAACATTTCTGCCTCAGGGTTTCCTATATGTCTTGTGCTGGTTTGAAGCTAGATTTACACACTTTCTGCGGCGATTTCGGGACATATTTAGGTAAACTGACCTTTTCATGGGTGTCTCTATTTAATAAACAGAAGTTAATACATAGAAGTTACTTGTTCCCTTTCGAGGGTTTAAGGAATTAGCTGGGTTTGGTTCATAGCTTTAAATACATTAGTGAGCTAGCCTTTGCTAACGTTAATAAACCACATAATGCATTTTTAGATTTACCAAAGCAAGGTTAGACTAACCAGCGCTGTTGCGTCTAACCGTCTTTTCCCTCCGCAGGGAGGTCCATCGTGTGCGGCCACAGCAGCAGGGAGGATGCCGGTGGAAAGGACTGAGCTCCGCGGAGCAGACGAGTTACACAAATACTATGAGGTTTATGAGACAATAGGTTCAGGTAATCTTGGTTAAAATACTGCTTTGAGTCAAACAGTTCAGTGTCTTACCCTTAGTTATGTGTTTACTGATCAACTGTCTTTTTCAGGAGGCTTTGCTAAAGTAAAGCTGGGGCGGCATATATTGACAGGAGAAAAGGTTGCCATAAAAATTATGAACAAGAAGACTCTTGGGGTATGTTAACATAGCTTTTATGTTTTAAATCCAAGTAAACATTGTTTAAAGGCTCTGTTTTTATTTGTCCTGACATTACTTTTAAGACAAAATAACTAAATGTATGACTGCTAGGTACTATAGTTTCTGTTGGTCTAGTATTCATATGGATTATCATCTTGGTTTTTCTGTGCACTGTTGTCAAAGTGTCATATCTCACTATGCTTGTATATTTTTTGCATGATACTTTTTTCCATTAGTTTATTTGCTTCACTGCTTCAAATATACCATATTTTAATTTTGAACGTAGTATCTAAAAAACTAGAAAATAGCAACAGCAAATACAGCTTGAAAACAGCAGATTGAAGTGAGTGATTGCTCTGTCTAGGATGATCTGCCTCGTGTGAAGCTTGAGATAGACGCGATGAAAAACTTGAGTCACCAGCACATCTGTCGTCTTTACCAAGTCATTGAGACCTCCACACAGATCTTTATGGTGATTGAGGTAACTAGCTATGCGTAATCTATATACTGTGATTGCACAAAAAAATCACATTACCATTCATATACTTTCTTTGATCCAGTACTGTCCAGGTGGTGAGCTGTTTGACTATATAATCGCCAAAGACCGCCTGTCAGAAGAGGAGGCCAGGGTGTTTTTCAGGCAGATTGTCTCAGCCATAGCCTACGTCCACAGCCAGGGTTACGCACACAGAGACCTTAAACCGGTAAATGTATATTTTATATTAAATGATTATGATTATGGCTCTGTATGTCTAATGGATCAACATGGGTGTGTGAAAGGTTTTTTGATTTCAGGGGCCATGTTTCTCTTTGATTTTTAGGAAAACCTGTTGATTGATGAAGATCACAACTTGAAACTCATAGATTTTGGCTTGTGTGCCAGACCTAAGGTACTTTTCTTTGAGAAAATTACACCCTGTGATATTTATCTAACCATTTCTTGTGATAATACATTTAACATTAAAATGCAGTGATTGACCACAATTTACTATTGTGGAACATCAACATGAACATGTGCATTTGAGTAGTTTGCTTAGAATGGGTTCTTCTCTTGCAGGGAGGTCTGAGCTATGAGCTGATGACGTGTTGTGGAAGCCCTGCTTATGCTGCTCCAGAACTTATCCAGGGAAAAGCCTACATTGGTTCAGAGGTGAAAACTGCAGTCTGTACACTACAGCTACACCAGAACTGCACCTGTCTATTTTTAACCCAAAACCATTTGTTTTTTCCTTTATGTTTAATGATTACCTGCCCGTTCCACATTTTGCTTCTTCATGGTGTTCTGATCATATTCGCTGGTGCATGACTCGGTGCAACTGAGCTGTGAAATCCTGGCCAGAACGCTTGAAGCTGAAATTGTGCTGTGTGATGTGTAACTTCCAGGCTGACGTATGGAGTATGGGAGTGCTGCTGTTCGCTCTGCTCTGTGGATACCTGCCCTTTGATGATGACAACTGCATGGTTCTGTACAGGAAAATCACAGTAAGTGGACTATTGCAGATGAGGTCTTCTATATTCATTGGATCTACTAGCTATATATACCTTTGTCTGTTCTAAACCAGATTGTTTTGTATTTCTTTTTAAGAGGGGGAAATACGATAACCCCCATTGGCTATCTCCAGGGAGTATCCTTCTCCTCAATCAGATGATGCAGGTATGTATTTAACATTTTTCTTATACGTAGTTTTATATAAATAATGTAATTTTACAGACTATTGCAGTTTCTTTGATACTGTAATACTGATATATGTTTTTTTATGTTGGTGTTGTAATTTGAGTGTATTAAACAAAGCCTAGTTAGGAAGTGTTCTGCAAATTGAGCTGCAGTTTTTGTATGTGTCCTCCAGGTGGACCCCAAGCGGCGTCTCACTGTCAGACAGTTGTTGGACCATCCCTGGGTGTTAAAGGACTACAACAGCCCCGTAGAGTGGCACAGCAGGCAGCCAGTATGTTACCCAAAACCTCAAAATACCATATTACAGAACCATACTTAAGCACTATCCTGTGAGTCAGGCAGAACCACATACTTGTATCAAATAACACATCTGGTCTAAATAGCCAATATGTTCTAAAAATTACATTTTCAATTGCTTTTGTTCTATAACTAGTGTCTGTTTGTAGCTTGGTCATATAGACGAGGACTGTATCACTGAGATGGCTGTCAACATGAAGCGGTCAAGAGAGAGCACAACTGCACTGGTCAAGGAGGTGTGTCCTGTCTGTCTTGTTTATTAGCATTTAGTAAATTATGTTTTTTAATGGTAAAATGAAAGAAAAATGTTTTGCAGCTCTTGTAGTATGAGTAGCTGTTGTTAGCTGGTAGATGCCCTCTAAATTACTCTGATCTGTGACAGTGGCGGTATGACCATACCACTGCCATCTACCTGCTGCTGCTGTCGAAGAAGCAAAGGGGTAAGCCTGTCAGACTGCGCGCTGATCCAGTGCTCCGTGAGGACTCCTGCTCTCCATTACACCGGGGAATGCAGGTCAGACTGGGGACCACACTGCCACAATCCTCTACACCGTTCTTTATGGACTCAATTTTACCACATTCTTTTTATATATATTTTCTTAAGGAGTATTAGTCTCATTACTCCAGCTGCTTGTTTGTTTGTTTTTTTCACTTGTTTGATCTCTTGATTTTCAGACAAACGAAGCCCTTCAGTTTAGTGAGGATGAAGATGGTGTTATTGTTGGCTCTCTGGACTTTTGTTCTGAATACATGGACGATTGCCCATGGGTTGCAGTCTCACCGCATACATCTCAAGAGAGGCAAGATAGAACTCCAAACAACAAAGTCACAGTATGTTAAATGTAATATTTGTACAATTCTGTGTTCTTTGATTTGTTTTTCGGTGGTTGGTCTCAATTAACATGTAGAAGTGAGTGTATGTTGATTTGCTTTTTTATTTAAAACTCACAGAGAATGGCGTCTCCAGCAGTGGAGAGGAGATGTGCTTACAGCCCAATGCCAGAAAGGGGACGGACAGCCGGACAACACCGCCCCGAGAGGCGGGAAAGAAACCAAGAGCAAGGCAGTGAAAATAAGGAGAACGTTGCAGTGCAAGAGAGAGATGCTGAAAAATTCTTAGTGCCTCTTCCTCAAACTCCTGTGTCCACAAAGAAGAATACTCGACCCAACAAGAATGTACTGACCACACCCAATGACAATGTAATTGGCACCAAAACCCATGTTTCCCCTAGAGGTAAGACGTATGGTGACGTAAACTCAAATTCAATATTCAAATGCTATAGTGTCTATTCTAAACAGCTTAAATTTAAATTTTTATTCAAATATTTGCATTAGCCAACTGGCTCGCTGCTTCATTTCATCCTTTTTCGCCTCATACAGTTTTTATAATCACAAGTGCTACATCCACATGCCACGCATTTGCAAGTAAATTGTCTTCTGGTAATAAACTCATTTATTGGGCCTGTTTTTATCCCAGAGCCACTCATATTTCTATGATTTAGCTGTCATTAGGTCATTAAAACAGACACACACTCATTTGTTCTCACAGACACTTATCACTGTCAACTCCGAGGTGAGGTTATTATCAGCAAGCTAATTCTATTCACTTATCTAAAAACGAAGACACTAATATGAAAAGAGAATCACTTAGGTCTTAATTATTTGTCAAAGGGAGTTCTGTTCAGATGTCCAGCCTCATTAGCTTCCACTATAAACCTGGCCATAACTTGGCTTAAGAGCTACAGCGGAGAAAGCTTGTGTTAAACCCTTGAGATGTGTGTCTCATTGCTGCTCTTTCCCCTGGCCTCTGTTCTCTAAGCTGCTCTGCAAACAGTGCCTGTGACATACTGTCCACACATACACATGGTCTGTGTGTGCTTGTCCCCAGGCGTGTGCTGTGACAGGTGTAGCTGTCTCTTTCCTCTGCTCACTGTCCCACGTGGGCTGTAGTGACATGTGTTCTCCAGCCACTAAAGCCTAACTCTGTGTGTGTTTGTGTCAGGCTACTTGTGTCTTTGTATACGCTAGCTTTTATGTTGGAAATCCAATGTACTATCTCTTTTCGTACTAAAAAAGTAAATTATTGCCTTGCACATTATTTTAAAACTCCAAATAGGTATGTAACTCTGTTTGAACATTAACATTTTAACTAGGTTTCTTTGTTTTAGGTGGAGACATTGCCAGCAAAGATCAGAAAAAGAAAAAGGTAGCAGAGAATAATGAACCAGGAAATCTAGAAATAATGGCCTTAAGTCCTGAACGAAGGTAAAAATTGCCCTTTATTCATATGGCCTGTAAAAAGTAAGTGTATGTAACTCCCTGTTGTGTATCAGGTCCCGTTCTTTGGACATGGCTGGCACAGGAGATAGTGGGAAAAGAAGAAGGGCAGGAAAAATGTTTGGTTCTTTGGAGAGAGGCTTGGACAAGGTGATCACTATGCTTACTCCCAGCAAGAGACGAGGCCTGCGTGATGGACCACGCAAGATCAAGGTGTGTCCCTCCAGATCCCAAAAAACACTGATAATAGTGGACGAATGTCATGTATTGCACACTGTGTTCATTATTTAGGGTCAGGTTCTTACTGGTGTATTCTGCTGTTGTTTTTCTATCTATAGGTGCAATACAATGTCACTCTGACAAATCAGACAAACCCAGATCAAGTCTTGAACCAGATCCTCTCAGTCCTTCCAGATAAAAATGTTGACTTCACACAGAAAGGGTAAGAGGGAAGAAGTATTTCTTATATCTTTTTGCTGTGCATCCTGAGAATGAATTTTAAGATTTTTTTCGTTCCTTGGCCCATTGTTCAGGTACACCCTAAAGTGTCAGACTTGGGGTGACTTTGGAAAGGTGACCATGGCATTTGAACTAGAGGTGTGCCTTCTGCAGAAGCTAGATGTTGTCGGTGTTCGCCGTCAGAGGCTGAAGGGAGATGCCTGGGTATATAAGCACCTGGTGGAGGACATTCTTTCAACATCCAGCATTTAAAAGACACAGCTTTTATTCATGTGACTTAACACTTAACATGACACCCTGTAATGCCCACAAACCAAGGTCAGAAGATTGTGTTTCAGCACAATAATGATTAGTACTTCATTATTCTTAATATTTAAATTTGTCTTAAGGCAGCTTGTGTCCCTCCAGACATGCACATGTAAGTAAACAATATATACACACTGCACGTCTGGAAGCTGCACTGTAGTTTTACGTAGAATATTGTTTTATTTTCATTCCCCACGATTAATAAGTAAAATAGAATCTTTCAATTCTCTTGAGATGAAAATGTTTATGAAATGTAACAAGAGCTTGTCTTGTACACCTTCTTGCTGCTTGTTAACATATTTATGTGTAGATGTTATTCTCCCCTGTAGGTGTATGTAGTTAACATGAAGAGCACAGCATAATTCATTTACTGTCATTGTTTTTTATGTGCATATGTTTACAAATATCCATAATGTTTTACATGTACATGTGACTTATTTTTATCTTTTTATTTTCTGTTGTATGTCAAATCGTGTCTGTAAGAGGTCTACTTACAATTTAGCAGAACAAAATTTGAATAAAGCTTGTGGTCCATACTGTTTGGTGTCTGAATGATGTTGAGTTGAAAGCTACTTTGCTCACGTCAAGAACTGTCTTTTATTCATTCAGTAGTTTGACAGAGCAGTTTTACACCCTGTCACCATCCACCTGTTTAGCTTCCATCTTCCTCTTTACAGACGGATGGAGCAAATTAGTCTGGAGACAGTATTTTGTACCACTGGCTTATGTTGTGGATACATGCATTCTTTCAATCAAATCTCTAACATTTAGATTTCATGATTTCTGATTTTCTCATAAAACCCATTAGGGCAGCTAAAGTCTTGTAAAATGAAGTGGCTTAATGCTGAAAATGGTGGCTGATCATTGTTATTGCAGAAATGGCTGTTGGAGTGCAATTTTAATAATGATCATTGCCTTAGGTTGTGTGTACTTCTGAGCAGAATACAGTATCAGAGCATTCCTCCACCTCCCCACATGGTTAAAGGCAGGAAGCCACTTAGTCATGACAGTTGTGCAGCTGATGGGCGTTTACTTGTGGCAGGCTCTCCTTGGCGTCTCAGCAGGGAGGAGGAGATTAATGGTAGGTTGCAGTGATGATAAGGGGGGTTTAACCTTAATAGAGTCTGAAGAGGGTGGGGGGTATGATGATCATTTAAGACAGAGGTGAAGGTTAGTGTAAACGGGTAAAAAAAAAAAAAAAAAATCACTGCAGCCAATGTCTACTATTGTTCTGATAAAGGTTATGACTCCTGCTGAGATGAGGTTGGAGGATCAGAGATGTGTGCACAACAGCTGGACCGAAGCCCCGTCACAGAAATAGTCCAGTTACACTTGTAAATAAAAAAGCAGACTTGTGCTTTCAAATGTTGTCACTGAGGTTCAAAAATGCTGCTGTTGCCCCTCCTTTCAAACAGATGGCGCTAAAAGCTGGGCAGCTAAGGCCCACAGTTCATGCCTGCCAGTCACAAATGTCCAATCAGTGTCGTAGGGGATTAGACGATTAAAGTTAGGAACCAGAGTAAGATGTAGAGCAGTGGAACGCCTGCAATGAACCTGGCTGCTGCATCAAGACAAGTGGGTAAGAATTTCTCTTTCAATAAAATGTTTTAATGCCCAGTTAAAGATAAAGATTTATGTGTGAAGCAGAGGACTTCCTATCTCGAAAAATACACAATAAATAGACACAATTTAAATCTAAGGGTTTGTAGAAATTAAATGGAGAAAAAAACTATTATACTTTTGTGTCACTGTATCCTCTACATAATCAGAAGGCCAGATTTGGATGCACGCTTTACCCAGTCTTTAACATTTTTGAAAATTAGGCTAATATTACAATTATGCAAGACCGAGGTTTCTCCAACTGTCTTGCACATTGTTTAAAATTAGTAAATTTTTCAGTCTGGAATGAAAAACTTGAAACTGAAATACTTGAAAGTGAGAGTGAAATATCATCCAATGAAAAGAGGAATTGCACTGTTAAACTAGGCTTTGTTACATCCTGAAATTGTGTTGTATTATTCAACCTCTGGTCCCCTAACCCTGATCTGCAGTGTTAACTTGAACTTCTCACCCAAATAAACATTATGGGTCAAATGCTTGAGCTGATTATGCCAGCTTTGTGCCAAAATCTTGTGTTTTGTTGTTTTTGCTTAGAAGCTGCACAATGAGGCTTTTGCTTGGATTGGCCCTCATTCTTCTTTTTCTTTGTAAGTCTGTGCACTTTTACATGATCTATGCCGTTTTGTTGGAATGGCTGCCTAACACGAATTTCCCCTTCTCACTTCGCAGGGCTGCACAAGGCCCAGATGTCCAGCAATAATATTCCTTGTGAGGTGAAGACAAACACCCCCATTGCTCTCCTTGTTTCACTTTAGTCTCTTAACACCTTTTTAAAGCTTCAAATATTGAAATTAAACACATAAAGTAATTGGAGACCTATTTTGTTGAGCGCAAAGACAAATTAAATTGGGAAGCACTTCAGAGAGTAAATGTCTTTTTTCAATATAATCATATCCAGTGTTGTTCTTCTCTTGTAGGCTGTTTCTCTGAGCGACTCGACCGTGTCCCTCCTCCTGTCCCCCCTGTCTCTGTACTCTTGGCTGACGTCCACTCTGCTAAGACTGGTCCTGTCCATGCCAGCTCTCGTCTTAAGCGTGCTGCATCACTCTCTGCTGCTGCTAATAGCCAGCCCTTGGTGCGTTGCCTCTATTTCCCTCTCCCTGATGCTCACCATTTTGCATGTGGCTCTGTATCTGCTCCACCTGGCCTTGGTGCTCGGGGTCGTCGCCATTTTGTCCCTGTCCAAGACCCACACGGCTGAAGAGGGCGTTAGAAAGAAGAATGTGTCGTATCTGGAGAAAACAATGGGAATGCACAAGGCTGAAAGTGGACTGAAAGTTGCTGTAAGTAGAATTGGACATCAAGGCTAAAAATACAAGGCTGAAGTCAATTTGTTTGGAGCAGCTTGACCTTCATCTATTAAATTAACATTTCACAGTACATTTTTACTCAGGCTCTGTGTGTAAATTGGCTTAGAGACTCTGTAGAGAAGCAACAGGAAGAAAAGCTCTGATTAGTGTGCGTCCATGTGGCCTAAATGAGGGTGAAAATATGTGTGCTTGCTGCTTCTTCAAGCAGCGCCCTGCTGTAGTCCACTTATCTATCTCTCTGCTTTACTCTCTTTTGCTCTTTAAACGTGGGCCCCCAATTATCTGCGGATTGTTGTACTGTTTTCCCCCCATCTACCAACGTTATCATTAGACGTGTCTGTCAAATGGAGATGAGCGGATAAGAGAGAAAGAAGAGAGGAAGAAGAAGGTCTTCTGCATTTGCTAAATGTTTCTGTGTATGTTGCAATAGAAAGCAAGCAAACCTCATTCCTGAAAAACACTAATAAAGGGAGTTAACAGTGAGAGAAAGTACATGTGGTATATGCACCGAGGCAAGACACCTAATGGTCGACCAAGCAGTAGACAGTACGTTCTGACACACACTGCCACTCAGATCTCACCAAAGCCTTAAAATTTACACAAAAAAACAATTTGATCAAAACTATTAACACCAGCCGTAGTGTATAGCCATGAAAGTAATGGGTGAACTTTCAGCACTGGTTGTGTGTGTGTATGTGTGTTAAAAGAGACAGACAGAAAGACAGAGGGGAAATGAGGCTGGATCATAGAGATTTATTACATGGCCGTGGCATCCTAATTAGCATAAAGACTGGACCGGCCCACTCAAGCAGAGAATTAAAAACCTTAATTGTGCTGTCAGCCTTCCTCTCTCTTTCTCACTGTTGACTCTCCTTCATCTTGCGGGCGCTCGTCTCTCTGCCTCTCCTCAGCCTCTCCTCTCTGCTTATGAAGTAGCCTCTGTCTCTGCTGTTTAATTGTTGGTGATAAATGGGAAGCGGGATGTTTGTAATTGTCTCTGAGATGGAAAGAGGATGACTGCGATAGACTGGATGAACAAGAGCAGGACAAGGGAAAGCTTTCCTATTCTGAAAGTGAGAGCCAGTTAAAAGCTATTTATCAAATATTTGTTTGAAAGTGGGAAATGAGCTTGGAAGGCGGCAGCAAAGACACACTGGGAGTTGAACCCAGGCCAGACTCTTGCTACACATGGAGCCAAAGTTTTAGAAAAGTTTGCAAATAAGAAAAAACATTCCCTGCTTCTTTTGTAGCATAATAGTGACCAGTTATAAGAATGGAAATTATGTAGTGACAACTTAAGCTCAAACCCGTCTTCAGTGTCATGTCAACGCTATAGTTCTTCTCTTTACGTCAGACATACAGTTCATTCAATATAATCACAAATTATTCTTTTCTTGAATTAAGGACATGCCTTTGTACAAGGCCTCTCATTGTTTACTAGGCTAAGGCTCAGATCTGTGTCAGGTTCACTAGGACAAAAGCTTTTATAATAGTCTAAGGTTGGCACTACAATAATTAAAAGGGTATGAAAGATTTTCACTTCTTAACCACTGGTTGCACAAAAACCTCTGAAAGTTCCTCCATTTCAACTTTGTGTGACATCAGATGGTTTGAAGCCATGACATTTACTACCACTGCAGATAGTGTGCCATGTAAACCAATGTTTTAGTTTTAGAGTACATCTGTTTATCTGACACCAGTGTCTGCTCATTGGTCAATTGGCTCTATTTGGGTTTGTTTATCCAATCTGATGATTGCAGTTTTTGGCAGGGATCACAAATGCAAAAATTTATTGTGTATGTACCCTAAACCCACTGAAGTTGTATATGGTCCCTACTTTACTTGACATTGTGTGTTCTGATGAAGCTATCTGGTACAAAGATGTTTGCAACTGATCCTGAAATGGGACTCCAGCACATCCTACAGATACCCTGTTGTCAGTTTACAGCTTTTCCATACTTGCAGAATAGGAGCAGCTCATTAAAGCTGAGATTGAGGAGCTCTGATCCTGTCACACAGCCATCAAATGTAGCCATTCTCAAATTCACTTTGCGTCGCCACACTTGCACATTTTCCCTGCATTTACCAAGTTAACTTCAAGGACAAACTCACTTGCTTTATAAAATACTTCACCACTGACAGACAGGTGCCATGGAAACCAGATAACCAGCCATATTTACTTTACCTGTCAGTGCTCACTAAACTGTTGTAGCCATCTTGAGAATGCATGTAGATAAATATTGTATGCCTTTTGCCAGAAGAAATGCATAACCTCCATGAAACCAAAACACTAATATAACAGTCTGTTAAAATATGTCTTGAACAATGGAGGAAGAGCACATGGAAGAAGGAGTGCGGCAGTGAAAGGTTCCTCTGGAGGAGGAAGTGTTTTGCGAGGGTCAGTCCTGTTTGTGCGGCTCTGCTGTCAAAGTCTCTCCTGCAGCAACAGACGAGGTTAAGACTTAGGCGCCCAGCGCACACCGCCTTTCCCTCAGCACTGACAGCTCGCCCACACACACACCGCTACTGCCTTCGTGCATTGTCTCAACTTCTTACCCCAATCCTATACCTCCTTTTTAACCTATCTGCCCTTCTTCCTCTCCATATCTTCCTTTTGCCTCTTCCTCCTCTCTTTCTTCTTCTTCTACTCTCTAATTGGTCTCCGCTAGGTTAGCTTAGACAGGCCTATTCATCATAGCACTATCCTTAGAGACAAACCCTCAGGGAGCCGGGGCTAGATAGACAGAGTCAGACGGGAGGGCAAAGAGGGTCTGCCGCTTGTCAACGTACTCCCTCTTTTTTTTTCCTTCGTGTCAGCTGAGCAGGAGAAAAGAGAGGAATGTAGACATATTAGTTAGGCTATTAGTTCAACAAGCTGCTTCTGAGGCTGTCAGAGGTTCACACATACAGTCTGACATTTGTAACATGTAGTATATGTGATCATGAGTGACAGCAGTAAAAAGAAGTTTACATGTTCGGAGTTACTCGTCTCCAGTGGGGAGCCATAATGAGACACACATAAGCACTCTACAAGGCTCACTCATTTTTTTCTGCTGTCACTCTAATGTACTGCATCTCTGTCGGTGATTTGCTGTAAAAGGGCAATGAGAAGCATGTAAAGGGCTGGTACTGTGAGGTTCACATGTCATCTGTGAAAAGGTCAAACCAGATTTTCTCCTCTGGAAGTGGAATCACTGGGAGTTTCTCTTCGTCTGATGGAGCCAAGGAGCAAAGCAGAAAAAAAGATTGGCAGACATAAACTCGTCGGATGAATGAGGACACTTTGCATTGGCCGTAAAAATAAGTGGACTGTGAGACCCCTAGCTGTTTGTGGAAGCTCTTGCATAATTGGGGGTTTGGTACTTAAATGACCCTTCTTAATGAAAGGTCAAATTGGTACCATGTAGTGTTCTAATGCTCTAGTTGTCGAACTGTATTTTACTGGACATCAGCAGCTGCATCATAGTTGGTGGCCATTGTGTTTAATATAGTAAACAATTTTGACCAGGTTCCATCACAGCCACAGTCCACTAAATGTTCATGGTATTGTCTTACGCATTAGTCTTTGTGAAATATTCATTTTTACACTGAAACCTCTGCCCAGGTCATCATCAGTCACACGTTTCATTGAGGATGCCTACAATTCTGATTTCCCTTGTGTTTATGTCACAGAGGTGAAGTTTGAATAGAAACAGATATAATTCTTTATTTCATTAATTCTTAAGCCTTCAGTTGGCAAAAATTGTGACTTCACATTGATCACCTTCCGCAAGTTACGCTGTTTTGTCAGGTTTTAAAATGTTTTATCTACGTACCAGATGATCAGAATGTCAAAGTATTTCATGTGAATGTTCATTAAAGCTTAAAAAGACAATAAAACGATTGGTTGTGGTCATGCAATGCTAACTGCAGTGGTCATAAATATGCATCTCATTCTTTTCCAGTTTTTTCCCTCTCGTCTACTGTTATCACAAGGTCTCTTGCTCTTAAAAGCTTCCTACGTTCATCCATTTCTCGGCTGTACAAACCTTTTTTCACTAATAAGTTGAGGGCCCAATTAGACTCAGCTGGCTCCACACCTCCCCCCTACAGGGGCTCTGGAGGGCCAAAAAGTACCAATGCTGACTGACGTTAATTTGCATGACTTCTTGGCCTCCGTAAGTACCATTGTTGTGTGTCTCTTCTTCGTGTATTGGAAGCTGGAGGAGGATGAGAGTGGAAATAGAACATGTCAGTACTAAGTCATGTTATGTACTCCACTGAAATTCATACTGTCAAAGCCTGACATGAACGCATCAAATCCTACACTATTATGAGTGACCTTCTTATTAGAACACACACACAACATTCCACACAGTTTATAGATGTTTATTTTACTCAAATATTGAAAAGTTATGTAGTGTTGCTTCAATGATCCAACACTTGTCATGAACTCACAAACCTGCAATACCACCTGTAGCTTCAGACCATTCCAGCGTAGTCTTTGAGGTGTTGAGCATATGAAGCGTTTACACATAACCTTATGGGACTGTCTGTCGTTGGCAAGAACCCACAGCAGAAACACACACATGAACACATAGACATGCACTGTGTGGCGTCCTGGACAGGTGCCCAGTCTGCGGACAGCGTGGCCTGTGTGTCTCAAGATGGCTCTGTGCTGTTGTCTGGGTGTGAGGCGTGTTGTCACCGTGTCAGGCCTTGTGTCCTATTATCACCCCCAGCCACCACACACTTACACACACTGCCTCTGTCTGTAGTGGGCCTAGTGCCAAGACTGCAGACCTGGGACTCTCTATTCCCTTGGGATGTGTACCCTTGAGATGAAGAGTTAGGATAATATGAAGATTGCAATGAAAATAATATTAAACAATCAGTTGTTTGAAATGTCTTTCATGTTATTGTTTTAACTTGCTCTAAAGCATTGGGATGCTTTACAAAAGTCAATATATTTGATGAATACATTTTCAGCCCTTTTAATTAGCAAATGGGCTTGTGTTGTTCAGCTTTGAACATGGTCAATGCTGTTGGAGAATACTGGGCTCTTAGGCAGGAGAAGTTTATTTGCCATTAACACCGGACCCACAGACAATACCACTGAGCACTGCATGAAAGTTGTTTTTTTTTTTTACCATATTGACCATCCAAAACTTCCAAAAGTCTAATTATGATTCAGTAGAGGAAATGTTATAAATCCTCATATAAGTCAGTACCGAGTCATTACAAGGAAAGATGTTTATCCATTTTACATAAGACTTTGTCATCTCTTATAGAGTTTAAACTGACCTGAGCATTTAGGCCACAAGTGATTTTGATAATCCTTAATTCCATCCTGCATCCTTAATTCATGTTTATTCATTCACTCTTCATCAACACTTATTCCTGTTGGGGGTTGCAGGTGGCTGGAGCCTATCCCAGCAGCTTTTTGGGCCTGAAGCGGCGTTCACTCTGGACAATGGCCAGTTAATCGCAAGGATGACATTTAGACACACATTGACAGACAATCATTCATTCGCTCTCACAGTCATCCACTAGGGGCACTTTAGAGTCACTAATTGACCTGAACATGCATGGCTTTGGGCGGTGAGCGGAAGCCTGATTATCCAGAGAGAGCCCACAGTAACAGACATGCAGACACCTCACAGAAAGACCAAGAGTTGGCCGGCCCGGGAATCGAACCCACGATCTTCTTGCTGTGAGTATTACCCACTCTGCCACCGTGCAATCCAATTCATTTTTACATGGTGGTAATTTACAATAATTCTACATAGCTTATCCTAGTTAGCAGTTTACTAAGCTAGCCATGGTTGCGAGCAAGTTTGTTTCAAAAGGGGCGGGTCCATGGGTGACTCTCTGATTGGTCAGTCAATAACCAACCAGAAAGCGAGTTCAGATAGGTATGTTGTGTGTAAGCAAACCATAAGCAGTGACAAAGAGCATTTAACTTCCAAAAATTATTTTTTATTCTGAAGGATCAATAAAATTATGGCAAATATTTACAAATAATTACTTCTTAGCTTCACATTACAGGTACATAAATGGAATAATTCACCAACAACAGTCACTCAGGTGATGGACAGGTACACGGACCGAGTATGAAGAGAGATGCATCAAGCAAACTGCAATTTATTTATCCATTTCACAGTTAACTCAAAAAACAAGAAATAAAATAACAATAATATTAATAACAATAGAAATATAAAAAAATAAGCAGAATATCAAATTCACCATTTATTTCCAATTTTATTAACAGAAAGTGGTCACAATTATGGAAAACAAAAAACAAAACAAAAAAAACCTAAACAAGAAAGAAGAAAGTCAGTGATATGATATCTTTGGCAAATTCTCACTGCAGTAAAATACATTCAAATATTAAGACAACACACAACACACAAGAAGAAAAAACACCAAGTTTTGTTCGCAACTACTAGAAAATTGAATATAAAACATACACATTTTCTTAAAGAAGCTTTTGTTTTACTTTTTTTAAAATCCTCCCCTCCAGAATATGTGAAGGCAATTCTTATCTTCAGCTCATGTTTGTATCTGTAACTCTTTTCTGCTTATTTTTATATGTTTTTGTACAAGACTCTATCATTTAAAACAGGCATCACAGGCTTTGGTGAGTGGTACAGATATGTCGTTGTCTTTTTTGTTCAATTTGTGAAGGATAGATCAAGCTGAATCGTTGAAATTTCACCTCCGGATTGGTTTCTTTCTGTCTTTTAATTTTTTATTAGCAAACTGTCACAGATATAAATACTTCTTCAACACCCCAGATAGGAAGCCATGGACACGAAAAACTCCAGATTGTTACACGAAAGGCCACAGTAAGGTGAAAACGTATGTACTTTTTTCTTTTTTTTTCTTTTACATTTGATTGATCTGCTTAAAAAACAGCACAGTCGATTTCATAGGTTGAGTCCTGTGTACGTCTCCTCTTCCACAGTTGAATAATATTAAGATGTACAGAGCATTGTAACACTTCAGTGTGAGATCTGTCCAGAGCCTAGTTATATTAGCAAGCATGAAACAGATTGTGCCACTAATTGCTGTCAAGATGTGATGCTGAAATCCCCTCAGGTTTTACACAAGGCAGTAGCCATCTTCACGGGTTTGTATTGAGATACAGCCAGGCGGTACACACTCACTGGGAAATCATAATAAAGAGAAAAGCAAATTTGCATTTATTTCAGTTTTCTGTTTGACTTGGAGCTCAGAGAAAGTCTAGTCTCTTTTGAAAGCGTTGACAGTAGAAGGATAGCGGACATTAGGACTAAAACACACAACCTGGAGTGAAAATTATGGCCAGGCATCTTGCACTTTTTCATGTTTCAGTCCACTATTCCTCTACTAACCAAGTGTTGTCGTGGATTCTAACTAAAGCAAAAAGTGATAGTGTCCAGCTGTAATATTGCCATTGAAATGACCTCGCTTTGGCAAAAAAAACGCCTTCCTTCATTATACGCCGGGTTTCTGACAGGGCAGTGTGAATAGTCCGAGAGAGAAGTAAGAAAAGAGTGGAAAAAAGGATTAATGGGCTGTCCGAAGAAAAGAGCTTTTTGAGGAAGGTCAACAGAGCAGTTTTAATATTCCTAATCTGGGCCGGTGTGTGGCAGTGCTACGACAAGAGGAGAGATATTCTGATGAGATTAGAGAGAAAAGACAGGATGAGCTTCTGATGGCACAGCAGGTTTGGTCTCCCCTGGGGAACACGGGGCACGAGGGGAGGGGCCAGCGCTCGGCAAAGGACAAAAGGGGGTGGGGTAGAGTGTGTGTGTTCTTATACGTTCCTTCTGTACTCTACTGTATACCACCCACGACAGTCAATGTCACGGCTGCCAATCGACACAGGGATCCGTCCTCTTTCCCCCCCGAACGTGAGCCAATTAGGTCAAAGCAATGGCAAGGCCGGCTGTGTCCCTACGAAGATGCATAGTTAACAAATAATCCTGTTAATGGAGAAGAGACTTGTTTGGTGTCACAGCTTCTTGGACGCAGTGGATTCACCTCCTCAAGGACTTCCGATGAGGATGGCCTCCCGTTTACGCTAGAGTGTGACGTAATGCTGGATAAAAGAGTAACATCTTGGCTTTTTATTTGTTGTGCCTTTTTAGCGCTTCACCGTAACATCGTACAATACGTCGTTGGTATTAAAATTGCTGTCTGCGAGATTTATTAAAAGTATCCCTACAGGTGTGTAAGGAAAGGGACGCTGAATCTTGTTTTAGAGACACGTGGTCAGCAAAGGGGGGTGTCGACATATAAAACTAAAGGCACTGTCCTTGTTTTCAGCTGGTGTGGTTCAGGTTCGATAATGCCTCCGAAAGATCGAGAGAAAAAGACAGAAATGAAAAAGAAAAGGCTCCCCACTGCTCGACACAGCGGGCAAGCTGCTCATTAGAATCTTCTTTAGAGTTGTGTTCACACAACTTTTAAAGTCTACAGATGTAAAAGGATAGGCTCTATGTACTAGCTCAAAACTCAGAAACAACAACAGAGAAACTAATAGCTTTGTTCAGTTGTTTATATATTTTCATGTCACACCGCAGATTTGGTGCCTCCAGTCCTTTTACTAATAAACTACAAAAGCAATGAACAGTCATACCCCAAAACAAAGCAACCGAGATATGTAAACACGCACAGACAATGGCTAAAACAACACCACACACCTCTTTTTAAAGTCAAAATTTCCATGGGAGTCATTGAAATTGTTATCAACATTGTAACTGCTTGTGGTTCTCTTACACTGATTGCTGTACAAATTGTATGAATGGGAAGTGAGTCAGGATGTTAAAAGTAGTTGCCCGCTGAGCCACTGACACAGATCTAGGCTCAGAAAAGCTCAGATTTTAACCAGGAAAAAAAAAAAAAGGAAATGTGATTCTCCTCTGAATGGACATGAATGGGTAAGGCCTCGACCCTGGTGTCATGCATTGTCACAGCGCAGAACTGATGTGGCAGACAAACCAAACAAAAATGTGTTTACTTATATTTCACGCAGGCAGTTCCTTGATACAGTTTCAGGATGTCAAACAGCACAAGAAAGGGAGAAGAAGAAAAAGAAAGCGTTCAAATGGCGCCTTTGAGAAATGATTGAGTCTCTTTGTGCTTTTGTAGTTAGTCAGCCGATCCACTAGGGGGGCCTGTCTTTGGGGAGTTTCAAGAGAGAAGTAATAAGTTTCAACAGCTTCCTGAGTTTCAGGAAGTGGATCAAAATGGCGTCTTACTAAATGGCACCGCTGTCGACTGATACCAGGCAACAAACTCTTAACAGAAAAATCGCACTCAGATCACATTTATCATCAAAGACTTCTTAATATGGAGAGATTTTCACTGCGTCATCGCCGTCGTCATCATCACTATTCTAGCACAACAGCATGACACATATTATAAATCATTACAGGCAATCACTCTCATATTTCAGAGTGCAGAGCAGGAAAGCTTCATTATATATTACTCTGTTTCTCCTCCATTATAAATAGCTCTTAAATCTGGGCTGGGGAGGTAGGATAGCACCTTCTTGTACAATGACAGATCTGAGACACATTTGGGGCTGTGCTTCATTAAATCAGGTGGACCTTTTTTTCTTTTGTAAAGCTTCAAACACAGTGGGATTGGATGGCAAGGTGTTATTTTCCTGCTTTTCAACATTGGTGGCTACTGAAAGTGAAAATGCAGATATGGTGGTCATGATATGGTGGATTTTGGTCATTCAAGGTTTTGGGAATTGGATTGTCTTTACATCACTGTAACATGGCATAGATACAAGATTGATTGAGAGTGTATCGAAAAGTGAATTTGCAGAAATGGTTTCATCGATAAATTCACTCAACTGCACATGTATCCCACTGGCTTGTTTCAAAACACGGATACAACACATTGGGATGATCCTAGATGCTAATACTCTAGTGTCTGTGTTACAGCCCGGCGTCGGCTACGATAAAATTCACAAACTGGAATGGTCTCCTCACTGTTGTTCTTGCGTACTGAGTAGT
This sequence comes from Rhyacichthys aspro, assembly GCA_036850595.1. NCBI lineage: Eukaryota > Metazoa > Chordata > Actinopteri > Gobiiformes > Rhyacichthyidae > Rhyacichthys > Rhyacichthys aspro. Next base: position 9,235,697 of record CM072148.1, on the reverse strand, counting down.
CCCGGTGCTATCCCTCCCTCCCTTATCTCGTCTGCAACTCCTCTCAGGAAGGAGAAGAAGTCATTGGTGGTCAGTGGCGGTCGTAGGCAGAAGCTGTAGCAGTGGCAGCAGGACCCGCCCCTCTAGATGTCGCACTATAGTAGTATGGTGACCCTGTGAACACAGTCAGAATCATCAAAATCAGAATTACTTTATTCATCCTTTAGGGGAAATGCTTTTACAGGCAAGATTAATGAAAAGATAAAAACATAACAGAAATATAATTAATAAATATCAATATACAGTACCCCAGAATCTAAAAACACCTCAGTAAAAATAAACAAGCGCTTTAAAAATATATAATAAAGACAATAAAGAACTATCACTCTCAAAAATATGCACACAAATTTACATTAATTAAATTATTAAAATCAAAAACACGTTTCTGCAGCCGATGTATGTTGTTAATGTTTGCTGTAGACTTTAATGTGTCGTATTGGAAACAGATGATTTAGAAAATTCCATGCTGAGTTGACGCTACTGGATTATACATTTTTGCACAATGCTATCAATCCATCTAGTTTTAATAAATGCTTCTTCAAAATGCTGAAACTCTATTCGCTAAAATCAGCTTTTTTCATACACTTTGTTCCTGTTGAAGTGGCAGAAAAGAGAATTGGACTCATCTTGAATTAAACAATCTTGCAAGTACAAAAAAAAACCGTTAAGTGTTCGCTGATAATCTTTTCATGGCAATATGCAATGATCTACAAGTTTCCACATCTCACTGAGTCGTAAAAAAATGCAGTTATTACAAGTAAGAATGACGTCCATATGTGATAGAGCTATCCTTTGACTCAGTGAAATGAGCGGCTTCAATTCACCGTCGAGATTGTATTGTCCTTTTAATGTAAGAAATGAAAGGACGGCTATGAGATGACATGAGCTGATGAATCTAATGACCATAAAAGCGTCTCCCTTCCTCAGACTGTTTGACCAATGAAATGAAGTCCGCGCCTGGACACCTTCTACGTCCGAACGAGTTTCTTTTTATCTTTCTTTAACACACACACACCTTCAACAGTCTATCTAAGTGACAGTCTAAGCTACTGATCCCTTGAGTCTATTCTCTCCTCGGGGAAGAGGTCAATTCAATACTGTAACCCCGCAGCCACACACCTCACAGACACGCGAAAGCAAGGTTCGTCCACACACACCTGTCTCTGTCACTTCCATCAATCACGCCGGCTGCACGCTGGCGGGTTATGTCTGTCTACAGTCCAGGTAATCTCACGGGGCTCTTTGGGGAAGTGAGGCATTAAGCCGCTCTGACAAACTATTTAGTCTCACTCAAGACTTCAGACGCCTTTGCTTCCCCTTTGACACTTTTTTTAACTGCACTTTTTTTTTTGCTTGACTTTTTTTCAGCGGTTTAAGCACCACTCGCACACACTCTGGCATACCTTGCATCTGTCCCGCCTGGCTGGTGAAGAGACTGGAGGAGCAGCCGATTTCGGTCCCCAGGAGAGAGCCGTAATCCTGCTGAAAGACTGAAGACAAAGGGGACAGAACGGAAAGGAAAGGTGAGGCTAGGCAAGGGTCATCGACGCTCACAACAGTGCAACCCTTCTGACCTTTTGACCTATAAACGGTAAAAGCCTTGACCGTTTCACCTTTAAACGTGACCCTTTAAATGACTCCCCAGGGTTAATTTCTTCTTTTAAACAAAGAGACAGATGCAAATGGCAGTGGTGGGGTGTTTGGAGGCAATGTGAGACAATGATAAAAAGTTTAAATGTGTCATATTTGGGTGATTTATATGATGGGCGAGTGTTTGAAGCCAGATTAATCACATCTGTTCCATTAAGTTGCTACTCTAGACTTGATTTAATTTTGATATAGTCAGTATTAAAATGATTCTAACCACATTAGAAATTGGACTACTCAAATTGCATAAACCTCATGATGCATCACCAATTAGATCCACATAACTGCTTCCTAACATCCTGCCAGTCTCTATGTCATTTTTTCACATCACAAAATGCAGTAAAATGATATATTCTTCATAAACATGAGTTAAATTTAAATGAAGAACATGAATATATTTGGGAAACACCTACCTAATAAACTGGGGTTTGGGAATCTCCATGATTCATTGTATGTTGAATACTGAGGATGGGAATATGGACTTCCGGAGAAATCTCCCCCTATAGAAAAAGAAAAAAAAGGCAAAGGTAGGAAACAGGTCATAACAGAGATCTGGACTGCAATAACAAGTACAGTTTTAAAGCTGCATTACCCCAAAAAATGTGTTCTGTCACAGTACCAACCGCAACCAACACAAATAGTTGGAACTTAACATAAACTTCTAGCTCTGAGTTGAATGTTAGATCATGCCATCCCAAAATTGCTTTCAATGACATTCTATAAAGGTTGCATATTTTCACAGATGGATCCCATTACAAAAGTGAAGAAAAAAATGCATACCTTCCTATTTTGTAAACACAATATTAGTAATGGCAGAAAGAGGGAGCACTATTTGTATCCATGCATATTTAGATGAAGGTTACAGGATCTTTGTGATTTGTGAAGTGATTTGTTTCAATGGAGACCGTTTTTGAGCCTCTTGACTTATATCCTCCTCATTTACACTGCTCTGGAGCTATAGATACGGTGGTGTTTAGTGAAAAGAGGAAAGTGCAGCAGTATCTGTGGATGTCAAGCGAGTACCAGTAGTCTACAAGAGGCTCAGAAAGCAAGTACCAGAAATATTATCTGGACAGCAATTTAAATCGATTTTGTTCCTATGATATATAAATATACTATAATTTTTTGATTGATTAGTGGTTAATGGTCAACCATGTAGTATTTACTGCCCACATCCAGATTACATACATGTGCACAAAAAGAGTTGAGCTTCAGCCTGCTCCGAGGCTATGGTAGTGACTGTTGAGCAGAGCTAGTGTGTAACGGTCTTGTGGATGATAGGGGAGCTTTTCTCCCTCATTTACTACTTACTGTCTGGGGTCTACTCTTTCTCTCATCTCCCCTTCACCTCATTCTCTGTATATTTCTCTCTCTCTCCTCTTAGCTGACGTCCAACTATAGCCCACCCGTCACCCTTCACATCAAAACAATATTCTCCCCCGTTTCGTCTCCTCTACTGACTTTCCACCGTTTTTATTTTTTCTTTACTCCCGAGCTCTTTCTTTTCTTTGGTTTTTCTCCTGAACCTTCACTCGTCCCGGGGGGATCCCTCTCCCATAGCTGACAGTCACAGACCCCGATGCCCCCCTAGCGCCCCCCTCCTCCCTCTCCCTCTCGTTCTGTCGGTTCTGCCTCACTGCTCTCCTACACCCCCTCCGAGTGTCAGCCCCCCTGCTGCACGCACAGACAGAGCGCAAGGAGCAGAAGAAGAAGAACAGGAGAAGAGAGTTGCTTGCTTAATGAAGGTATGATATTAGACAGAGCGGACAAAAAGGGAGGATAATTTGCCTGAGAAGTGCTGAGATAAAACATGTCCAAGTCAGAGAAGCAAAGTTGGGAGATAATCTCCTCGACTCATTCCAGGCAGGATTCAGACAGCTTCCAATGAGAATACAGAAGCTGGGACTTACTGTGTAGATGTAAACCCAAGTTTATTTTCCCCTAAATCTTTATTTCTGACTTTTATTTTCTTTCATTTCAACAATTCATTTTAACACTATTACAATGCCAGTGACTAGAATGCATTGTAGTAATATAATAATGGGCCAATCAGATTCAGACACCAACTTTGTCCAGCTTCAGTCAAACTTATAGTACGGTTCAAAATGAAAAAGAAATTGTAAAAAGTTGAAACACTTCTAATGATGGTATGTTTTCTCCAAATAATGTATGTAATGGTACATCTTCATGGTGGTGTTACATGTTCCTGTCCTGTTCTGTCCATGTAACCATAAACTGTATTATATCACATGCCTGCGGGGTTTGCATTTGGTAACACTGCCATTTGAGGAAACTGTGAATAATGAATTTTTTACAGAAGAGTAACTTAGTTCAAAAATGGACACTGCCATCTCTATCATTTTCTCACAGTTAAATCGGTTTTATTGTGAAAACGTTTGGACTCTCACACATTTATGAAACACAGTGTAACTGTGCCAGATTTGTAGTGATTTGAAAATATTCAATAATAATAACACTATGATGATCAGATTGATTGAAGTGAACTAACCAGAAATGTCACTACTTAGAAACTTATGGCGATTGTTGAATGGACAATTGACATATATTGTTAGGGTAAATCATAATGGTAAATGACATTTTAGTAGTTGTATGTCAAAGTCAAAGTCATGGAGCCAATGACTTTCCAGCCCTGATACACTTTGGTTGCCATTATGAGGACTGTATAGAAATAGTAGGTGAAATAAAATGAACATCCACGACCCTTGATTTAGTTCTTCTTTACAAGCAAACCCTTTGACACTGCTTTAATGTGTGTTAGACGTCCATGAAACACAAGAATAACATTGCAGTGCGCTGTACATATATAAATATGTGTTGTCTGAAATGTTTTGATCCAGTTGTGGACTGAGTTTTCTTTGTGCTGCACTCCTCTCTGTATGTGTGTTTATCTGCGACTGTCAGGTGGGGTCGGGATTCGGTCTCCATGGCATCCCCGGGTTCGAACATCCTCTCCTTGTCATCACCGTAGTGACGAGGACGTGTCAGGTTGTGTGGGAGACGAGGACGTGGGAGAGGGGGGTTAAGGAGGAAAGGAGACGAGAGGCCGAGGGGCTCTCCCTTGTGTAGCTCGGTGTCAAGGTCGCACACTTCCAAACAAACGCATGCCAACACACACACACAAATATGCTGTCAAACCTGAGGACAGGACGGGGTGAGCGCAGGGGGACAGGGCGACAGGGTTAGCCATCTTTAGACGTGCTGTTCCTACATGTCCACTGAGAGTATGTGTGTGAGACTGAATGAGTGGGAATACACAGAGGCAAGAACTTGTAAACAACAGTGTTTTGACGTTGTTTCACTCCTGTTTTTTTGTGTTGTTTCTCCATCTTTTCCTCCGAGGGATACTTTGCACTGACCAACGGGGTAAGAACGAGAGAACAAGAGAAAGCATGAACAGCGGTCCAAGATTGAAACACAAAAGCTGCGTGGAAGGCGGAGTGGAAGGGAATGAATGAATTAGTCGTGGGTCACTGGTGATTCTCATTAAAAACAAATTACTAATGTTGAGGAGGGACAGCTGTGCTACTGTGGCTGCTTTCTAATGATACACACGCGTGCACGCAAACACTCAACACACACCTGCAGATGCATGCAAACACACACCGTCCCCTGGGAGCACTGTCAGCCAGCGTAGATAGACAAGAAGGAGGAAGTGGCAAAGCTAAATACAACCCCTGAAGATATACACAAAAGCATCCAGTGGGAATTTAGACATGTGTGCGTACAGTTACAGGTCAGCTCAGTAGATGGGTGGCGACAGAAGTACAGTCAACTGCTTTATGTGTGACTTAAGTTAGCTTTGTAGTGGTAAACAATAGGATCAGGGTGCCATTTGGTCAACTTGAATCTGCAAGTCAACACCAGTCTTGCTCCCTGCCATCTTTTCCCACTTATCCTTGTCTTGACTTGGTCTGGGTTCACTCTGGTCTTTATTTATGCTAAAGGTCAGTATGGGTTTATGGGATGTTAGCATTGCTAGCTAGAAACAGCCAAATAATGTCACGTGTCATGCAATTTCAAATTTGGTTGCTACATTTGGCATTATCTCCTACTGTAAAGTCACACAGGCCTATTCTAAGTTTGTTGTCATGGTTTATTGCTCCCCTACTGTCTATCATGTTTTCCAGGTTGCGTACTTACCAGGTACCATGCCTGTGAGCGAGGGGGTGGAGTAGCTGCCCTGTCCAGTGGGAGGGACATGAGGCGGGTAGCCTGGCAGAGTTGTGCTGGCTAAATCTCGACCTGAAATCACATTCACATATTTTTGTTGTCATCAAACTGTATACCAGTCAGTTACAGTTACATCTATTATATTCCTACCAACCATAAGCTTGAGTTTGTCTGTTAATTGTTGTCCTACTTCTGAAGCTTTAAGATACCCAGAGAGCAAGTATTTGATTGGAATTTCAGAGTTCAGTGTTTTTGTAGTGCTTTGTCTGTTTGTTGTAGATCTTCCGCGTGTTTTTTTCACTTTTCTCTGGTTGTTTTTCCTCACCATATTGTAAGAGTATAAACCATGCAGCATTATAGACTATAGAAATGCTTTGAGGCAACATTGTCCATGATACTGAGTGATTTTGGACATACGAATTCAACGGATTATACTGCCAACACACAAAACTGTATGTGTGTATTGCCCTCTTTAAACAAGACTGAATGTACAAGCAGCTTTTATCAAGAGCAAAGTAAGCTTTTTTAAAAAAAATCAAACATATATACAATATTTATTGACCGTTTATTGCCTCTAGGCACCAGGAATGACTGTTATGATTTCAAACAGAAATTTTTGAAATGCAACTTGGAAATTGTATAAAGGAAATGTTATACAACTACAGTATGTCTTCACAGTAAAAATCATGCAGAGCACATTGTTTTCTTCCTCTTTTTCTCCATCCAGTGGCATCTATTAATTTGCTGAGCCCCTCCTCCCTCGCTCTGTCACTTGCTGGATAGGATCTATAACTGCATTAGACTACATGACAGTGTGTCGGCACAAATCATTTCTCTATGTTTGCACGTAGTAGACACTGGGAGTGCACTGAGAGCGGGCCCACCATTCATCATCATCACACCCCCTCCTCTTCCTCCCCCCCGGCCGCGCACCAACATTTATCATCATCATAAACACCTCACATGCTAACACCATCAATCCCATTCACTTCCCCTCCACTTAACCACTACTAACAAACTGCAAGCGAGAGGAAGAGGACGGGGAAGGGAGAGAGAGAAAACAACTAGACGAGAAGAAGATGGAAATAGTGTGTCTTTACAAGCTTCAATCTTGTTTCGCTTTTCCAAGTTTTCAGGAAAATATTACCAGAATTTCCAGATTAATGGAGGCAGTGTCCATTAATTTACTCACTGGGACATAACTCATTGGTGCATGTCAATTAATGCTCAATATTCACTTAGCATTAGTGTCAATTTCTTGAGTGTCTTATTCCTCATCTTTAAAATTCTTTTTACTAAGTGCAAACTGAATGGAGTTAAAGTAAAAGAATGATAACACTTCTGCAGGTGGTGGGAAGAATGCTTTTTGTGTTGCATATCTTTTTTATTGTAGTAGCTACTGGCCTCTCAAGGAACAGTTAAACAGTATCTTAACTGGCTGCAATCTTGATGTCAATACTCAAAAATGGCAACAGATTTTTTGGACTAAAAGTCACAAAGACAAACACATAAGTTTAATAATGGAGTAGTGTAAAATAATACGACAAATGCAGCTCTGTTTATCCAAGCTTTTCTCCAAAGCTATTCATATTCCCATTCTCTTGACTCGGCACTGTATTTGTTTGCTCCCTCCCTACTCTCTGTCCTCTCTGCTGTCTCGGCGTAGTAAAGTTTTTCTCTGTGTTTGACGCGACAGCGAGGCATTAGTGCAGACGGGCTACTCATCCGCTCAGGGTCAGTGCACAGGGCAAGAGGAGAGGGAGGAGACGGTGGACGAGTGCTGAGATGGACTCTCCACAGCCCAACTTAGAGGGGGCAGACAGGGCCACATCCTCCGAGGTGTGTGTGTGTGTGCTGTGTTTGGTGCGTGTTGTGTATTGGTGAATATGTGCGGGAGTTGTGTTGATGTGTCTGCTCTCCACCGCTTTGCCGTAGAGGTCAACCAACAAGTACAAGTCTCCTCTGTGCGGCTACAGATGAACACGCTTTGTGTCCCTCATACTGTCTCTCTATCTAAGTCTGCCACATCAGATACTTGTGAGAGCAACACATGTCAAACATGAGTGAGACTCATGTGGGACATGTGAGGGGCCACTGCGTCTCCCTTAGTGCATTTGTGTTTTCACTATTTTCACTTTACAGATTAAATAAATATCCATACAGCCAGGTACAAAAATGGCATTGGTGAGTTTACTATTATTATTCACTTTATGCTCCAACATGATAGATTTATTGGCTTTACCAATTTTTTTACTAGTGTCTTGTAACCCCCATACTTCCATATTTAGTAGTTCTGTGTGTAGGAAGTGTCAACTCACAATGGCATTTTTTGTTCACCTCCCATTTTAGCTTAAAGCAATGAAAACCCTCCGCTATTTCCTACACTCTTTGTTTTGTTCGAAATTTAAGACTGGGTGTAAATTGTGTAGCGTTGAGTATCAAGACTTCACAGATCCAATAATATTGCGTCAAACATGCAGACATCTGATCGCCAAGAGAGAGCTCTATTCTGAGGCCGAAGACAGGAATGAAATGCATGCATAATATTCCGAAGGTGTGTGCGCATATGTGTTTGCATGCATAAGCAGAAATGGAAATTTTATCTCTCTCTTCTTTCCCTCACGTCTCTGTTGCTCTCTCCCTCTATTTCTCTGGTCGTTTTCAGCAGGTAATATTCCTCAGTGGTTTGGAAGGGCAGAGAAAAGAGCCCATTCCCTGATATCCCAAAATCCCAGCTCTATGATTCCCCTCATTACAGATGGGAACGTTAAAGCCTTGTCCAAGTGCTCCCCGGTCTACTCTTAATTAACCAGCGCCTCTCCCAGTGCCCCTAAATGGAGACAGACTTCTCCTCTATCCCTCCACCTTGCTGCTCCGTCTTTGCTCTGGGCTTTCCGTCTCTCCTGAGAGCAACTGAGCTCTTTTAACAGGTTGAGTACTTTGAATCGTTATCTTCATTTACAGTCAGAAAGGAGAGAGATGATAGCATGTATTTTCTTCAGTGTATCACTAGGTTTTATGCAATTCTTTATGTGGTGTAAATGTGAACTTCAATAATATGGAGCTAGCAGTTAGAGCTGCACAATATTTGAACATACAACACTATGTTAATGCAGTTGTTGAATAAAACTTTTCCTAAGGAGTGATAATAATAATGCCTTGATTTGGGTTTGCTACATCTGATTTGCCAAAAAAAAATTTCAATTTAAAGCAACACAGAGTAAACTTTTCATGATTTGGAAGACCAGATCTAGGGAGTCCGGTTCTATAAAAGAGGTGTTATTCTTCCTTTTTAATGTCAGAGAACCATCAAAAGGCTACTTACTTTAAGGTAAAAAGTTACATAGTGTTGTTTTACGCTGCAGTATTGCAATGACAATAGATTTTCAACTTATTAGCAGCAATAGTTCAGGAGTTTAGGGCAACTTTCGCAACCTACAACATACTATTTGAACCCATTCACGTAGGATTCCTTACCTGGAACTAGTGAGTAGGACTGAGGCCCGGAAACACTGGCGCCTAAGTCTGCCCCTGTCCCGGGATTGGCCAAACTGCTCTTCATCTCATCCAGTCCGCCAGCGAGTGAGGCCATGGCCGAGTAATCTGACGTCTGGAATCACAAAAGCAACAAGTTTGGAAAGGAAAGAACACAATAAAACCCAGAATAAACATTTTTTCTGCAATGTGATGCAGCATGAATGTACAGTTGTTGCTCACAGCTATGATCAATCTGTTCTGAGCACATCTCCGGCATCTTTCTCCATAGCTGTGTAGATTATGTACACACTCGGAGACATCCGGAAGCACACACCCACAGCTGAGAGTTTATTGATCTGTTTACAAAGACGGGGATTTACTGTACAACCAAGTCCAACAGTCTATAACCACAGGATCAACTTGCTCTTTCTCTTCATCTCCCTCATCCCCCTCGCACACATATATACTGTATACACACACATCAGCGTCACACAGACCATGGCTAACACAAAGCCTCTTGTCTCCCCAGATACCAACAACAATAACAAGTGTGATCATCTCAGCACTCCGACACAGAGTCTGGTGCCCCTAACACACACATGGACTCAGTCTGGAGGTAAATCTTACAACAGAAAAAAAAACGAGACCGGAGTGACATAGAGAGATATGATTGTTGTATAGATGTGCCTTTTTCTTTCTGCAATGTCTCTTGGGTCATACAAAGCAAGAAGTCACCAAGTGCCCCAGCTGCTGCTATGTGATATTTACATGTATTCATACATAATTGAGACATTCTCCAAAGACTAAATTACTGTGCTTCTAATTTAACGTAATTCAGTTTATCATTGTTCTTGAACATAACATTGTTGTGTATTTTAAAGCCCTTTTAAGATCGTGGCCAGGGGACTACAGATGAAAAATAGCTTCTTGGCTAACTCTGGATTTTTAAACTCATGTTCGTGTTTTTTATCAAATTGTATTGTCCCCTTCAAATAAACTAAATCTAAAAAAATCAGTTGTTCCCACAAATAAATGCAACTCTGATTTACAATAAATAACGTACAGGGCTATATGGTGAATTAAACAAAACGATTTCTAGACAAAAAGCCATAATATTCAGGACTGCATTTGAGAAACTACTGTTAGAATTGCTAAAATGACTAGAAAATGGTATAAAAAAAAAAGTGGTGCCTATGACGCGTACAACAGTGTTGCCAAATCTATTCTAGTTTTACCTGGTCAGTAAATATATATGTCACAAAAGAACATCACAGAAGCACAGAAGTAAAACAGAATGTCCGCAGTCTCCCAGAAACGCAGATGGATGGATGCATATCAGTTGCCTCACCTGTGTGTGACCCCATCCCACCATCAGTGACCATCTATCCTTATCAGCCTGGTCTGTGTGTGAGCGCTGGTGTATGGTGATTTAGAGCGCAGCCTCTGACAATGATGACCAGCTAGATTAAATGCATTAGATTCTCAGGGCTGCACACACAAAGGGCTAATGTCATCTTTGGGATGTGTGTGTTTGAGGAGGTTTTGTTTGTCCATATTCATAGCGATGGATGTGTAATACAAGAGCAAGTTTTGATCATTTTAATCAGTCACACCGCTTAGTTGGACACAATGAGAGTTTAATTTGAATGGTGGTCTGTACAGGGAGAAACTTCTGTAAGGTTTAGTTACTTTCTTCATTTAACAACTTCATATAAAAGGAGCAGTCTGTAGTTTTTGGCTACATCCGCTTTAACACTTGTATAGATATGTTTGCTTTAGAAATGCAAAAAATGAACGTCCTATGCTTTCATGCAAGATTGTGTGTTCACATACGAAAAAGAGATTTCTATGGAGCTTTAAATGTCTCATTTGTTCCGACTATGGCCCATTAATTGTTCAAAATTAGTCCAAACCCGTTGACCACTGTGCATATGTTCTCAGGAGATCCACTAAAAGGAATCCAAACAATATTTTAACCTTATATTTTCAATATTAACATTTGTTAATACAGAGAATATTTTGCTTCAAACATCAAATGAGCCAAATATGATACAAGGAATTTTTGATGTAGTTCTAATGCAAGAAAAATCTTTATCTGAAACTCTATGGCTACAGGAGCAGCTGGTCTTTCTTAATACGTTTAATTCTTCTAATTCTAGTGTGCAGATGATTTTTTTTTCACTTTTGTGCATTAAACGCCTCCCTTTCCATGTCAGCCGTACATGGTGCCGCTGACCTGTAAGTGTAGGCGTGTGTTTGTGCTCACTGACCTCTTAAACACCCCTGTGCTCGTCAACGCACAACACAACCACTGGACTGTGACCTGCCAAATAAGAGCTTACTCTGTACTCTACACACACATCTCTCTCTGCCTCTTTAGACTTCCGACACATTTTAAGCCCTCTTTTCTCTCTCTTAGCGGACCCCTCTTGTCTCCCCCCCTTCACATCACACCTGTAGTTTTTTTCTACACTGGATGGTACACGCTATCCCACCACAGCAGCCCCTCCTCCCCTGCTTCCCCTGGCTGCCCCCTGTCGTATTATAATGGTGTCTAATGTGTCCGTGTTTCCATGTAGATGGGGGCCAGGCGGCAGCGGCAGACTAGAAGGGGTCTGCTGCCGTAATTGGCCATGATGAAGTTTGGCCAGTAGGGTGACAGGCCCGCTAAGGAAGATGGATCATTCTCATTCGCCCCCGTAAATGTTGTCAATTCCACCGTTCATACAGCGCCATCAAGCCTCATCAAAAAGGGGGGCGGGCGCAGCTGCCGGGCCGAGAAGGGGATGGGGTTTGGGGACAGTGGGGGAAGAATGGGGTAAAGGATGGAGGGCTACCATGGGGCTAGGCTTAGGGTTTGAATTTGGTCTAAGGCTGTTTACATGGCAATGGTTCAGATTTTTGTTTGTTCCTGTAAAATACAAAGTTTTGTTGTCCTGTAGATTGCACTTCATGATGCAAGAATTTAAAAGTTGTTTTTGATGGGAACCTTTGCGAGTCCATCTTGTTTGTGTGTTGTCATGGATGTGTGTGACCATGACAGTTAGAGAGCCTTAAAAGGTCCTGGCACACACACTAAAGCTTTTTTGACCAGATCCATGTTAACACTCATTTCTTTCAAGGGGGAAGATCTTTGGTTTTGCTTTAAAAGAGAAGTAACTAATAAAAGTCATTTAAATCTATCCAAAAGCACTGGAAACAGTGACATTTATTGGATAAAAATGGCAGAAAGTCTACTTTTGTCTTTTGAAATACAAATACCTTTTTATGTGGCCTTATAATCCTGATCTTTTTCTCAATATCTAGATTGGAGACATGTTGGGGAGGTGGATGGGGATGTAAAAATGAGGTGCTAGCAGTCACATATTAACAAATTGATCTCCATGAATACAAGTAATTCATTTGTTAAATAGTCTCAACCACTCTCTCTCTAAGTTTCCAATAAATAAATAAAGAGCCTTTAATGAAATAAAGGCTGCAGAATTGAAACCCATACACTGTATGTAACACAACCCCTGCAGGACAACTCACATGAAGCACTTTTGCTCTTTTTCCCACACACAGCAGATTGGTCTGGTGACTCAGAGATGGAAATGTAATGGTTTGGTCCAAATCTCACATCAATAACAGATGAGCCCTAATCGGCCCTTGACACACACACACACACACACACACACACTCACACACATACACACACACACACACACACACATATGCTCTGTTGGCTCGCTCCATTTGCATAATAGTATTTCCTTTTTTCTCCATTCGCCAATAGCTGCTGATTTCTCCATCTCTCTCTTTGCATTGTCTTGTGTAGCTCTGATGGAAAAGGGCTTGACTATAAACAAATACAAATCCCTCAGAGGCCCACAAACTGAGACAGCGACTGTGGGGAAAGAATTCATCTGTGCTCAGAGTGAGTGCGGAAGGATATTCATTTTCACATAAGACCTCAACTGTGGGCAAAGACTGTAAAAGTCCTTATTTAAAATCTAACCCATACACTGATAAACCCCATTTATGAACGATTTAGTGAAATAAATCAAGAAATATGTGACTATATATGTCATTAAGAAATTATTAAATTCAAATTGTACAGTCCTTTTTCTCCACGAGACTGGCTAAAGCTAAACTGTAAACTAGACCATTAATGAATCTTTTCTAATGAGGTGTATGACCTTTAGGAAGATTTCAGTTCACAGCTTCCTGTCAAGTAAATGAAATTATAGTGAATTATAAAACAAGTAAGATGGAAATGGAAACTGATCACGTGATCTGAGTCTGTAACATGTATTAAACTGCTGCAGGTTTGAATGCTACAATAAAAGTTTAGAAACTGTAAACCACATTCTTCTCCTACTGTTTATTGCAGCAGCATACAGCTATATCTCCAGCTTTATGCACTGCTACACACAAGGATTAACTCTACTTCACAGAGTTTTCTGGTTAATGGCAATACACCTACTTTTTTTTGCCCAATAAGAACTACCCTAGCCTTACAACAATTCCTGTGAAGGTGTGTAAGTTGATTCTTCTTATTCCTGGTGGGATACATTAGCTCTCTTTTTGAACCCATTTGACACTACGATGTGCATTTGGACCCGGGGCAGCCCAGATGGGTGGGGTCTTTGTCTGCGCTGCTGATTTATCACCTGGGTAATATGAAGTGATTGAAGGGAAATTCAAATGAACTCTCTTCGACAGGCGCACATGCACCCACACACGTGCACACGCAAATTAATAGCGGGGCTTAATAGAGAACAGTGAAAGGGGGAAAGATGAGATCAAATGATGGCCTGTTAGCGAGAAAAGATGAAAAAAAGAAAATGTTTTAGCAAGACAGGGCTACAGTAACTGCTGGCGACAGATAAAATAAGATTTGGTTGTGAGAGACAAGAGCAATTTTATTTTTATCTGTTTAAGGAAGAAAATGAATGAGGCAAGTGTTTCAGTGCAAAAGCCAAAGTCAATGATGACTCAAAGTAATAGCGTATTAGTTCACTATTATAATGTAAGGTTGGCCTCTGAAGTCACGCCACATGCATCACATTTGCATCCTTTTTGTCACAAAAACACTTCAAGTTGCCCCCACAGCAGCAACATCAACAGCAGGGCCAAAGCCAATCAGGCATCTTTTAGGAATGTCAGTCACAACACTGCGTGACCCTCCTTGACCATAACCACACACACATACACACCTCGGCACACAAAGAGGCTGAGCCGAGGCTGTCAGAGTGTCAGCGCTAAGGATATGACTGTCAATCATCCCCTCTGGGAAATGCAGTCGGGGAAAAGGGGGGCGATTGACTAGACAGGACGAGAGACGGGAGCGCAGTTAGGGACGGATAGTGATGTACATTTGTGTGTGTGTGTGTAAAGAGAGAGAGAACGGGTGTCTGTGTGTGCGCTTGGGCCTCTTTATACTCACAATGCCGTTGCTAAAGCCAGTTTGACCCGAGGGCGACCCAGAGTTTAATGCCCCTATCCTCGTTCCTGACCCCAGTGGCTTGACCGGGCTCACAGAGGACACTGACCTAGGAATCATGTGTATTATAGTCTTGAGTCGTAGTCTATAGAGAGACTAGAGCCGGTCCCTGCCGACCTCTCGCCCTGTGCCACTCCACAGCCCATGTCGGTCACAGGCAAGTGAATGGGCTAAAAAGCCAAACTCTGCCCCACAGGTCTAAGGCTGCAACCTACTTGTGCTTCCATATACTTCTACTCTGCTAATGTGTGTTTGTCCTCTTGCCCTTGACTTTGACTGAGTAAATAAACACTAGCAGGGGAATCTTCAAAGCTTTTATAAATAGCAGTGCCATTTTAAGACATTGGCAGAATATTTCCTTAATTTTGACTAGAGGGCTGCAGATTAGAAGACATCTGAGAAATAGCACAGAGAATACAAATGCTCATCCGCTTTGGTTTTGTTATTCAGTGGACTCCTTACACCTGTCCATTCCACTCAGATTTACATTAACTCACTGCCGGGAAGTGAAAGGGCGGGAGGTCAATTTAGATTCAACATTAAGATACAAAGACACACCCATTCTTGTTTTCTCATATTCTCTCACTTTTGTTTCCCCATCTCTGACATGAAAAACACACGCATACGCAGCACATTCCCAAGATGCATCAGCATGCGGACAGCTCCAGTGATGTCCCTGAGCAGCAGGAAGTGAGGTCATAATGAGAGCCAGGTCAATATGCTCATTAACCCCTGGAGTGTGTCTCGATTATAGGAACATCAATAGGCCATTCCTGACTGACTCTCGGCCTTCACCAGTCGCACCAGTGAAGCTGATGGAGAAACACACACTGAGGCTGGCTTTCACATGATTCTTCAACATTATCAGCAGAAAATATGGATAATTCTTTGTAATGGAACTGGGTCTGTGAGCATGAATGACATGGCATGGCAAGGCATAGCAGGCAGGACAGGCTTTCAGCTCCAGTGCAAGCAGAGACAAGCATTTCATCCAACAGTAAGACAGTGAATAATATCTGCACCAAACAGTATATTAGCTAGGCTTGTAAATCTGTGTATCATGTATTCTACTGTACCATAAGGCAAAAGGAAGGATTAAAATATAGCACTCATGTGGACTGTATAACCACTTTGTGGTTATTTTGCCCATAAAAGGTTTTCGCAATACTGTTTGTCCATGGATTAATGCTTTATCTTGTATTCAGTGTTTCAATCCATAAACCCAATAGTTGAGTCATATGGCTTAGGGCTGATATTACACCAAAGCTCAGTTACTGGCTCATCTTGTCCACTATCAAAGCTGACAGAGTGACTTCACAGGTGTTTAAAAGCTCTATGGTTAAACTTAGTGTTACTGTAACAACAGAAACCTTGGTTTCCATGTACTGAAGAGAAGTACAGTTACATTTAGGGAAAGATTGTGTGTTTTGGCCTAAATGACAAATTGTTAAAAGATATGTCAGACATCCCCCAAATGACCTTCTCAGGCCCTAAATATAAAATGAGTCACCTTCAGGATTTGTAATGGACCAACTAACAAGAAAATGTTGCTGTATTATTCTTTGAAATGGGCTGGATATATTTCTCTTCTATTGAGTGCTTAAAGTCTAGTCAACCCTCACCCTGCTACATTCAGCCTCAGCCCAGAGCCTGCACAGTACTATGCCCTTACCTTGCCAGAGTCTGGGCTCACATACAGCTCAGAGCTGCATTGGATTGGACTGGACATCTGTCTGTCAAACAGGCGGTCCAATACCTCGATCTGCTGCGGCGAGAACAGCTCCCCTCTCATCTGCTTCCTGAGGAAGTCCCGTCCACTGTGGCCATGCCCATTGGCCAGTGGTGACTCCTGTAAACCTGTGCAAAGATGAGAGAGGCAGGTTAGAGAAATGCAAGAGGAGAACCTTTAAAGGAGGGATGAAAGAGTTACTACAGTAGAACAAGTTTAAAGAACTATGGGTGACTGTTCATGAGCTAAATCACATTTATGGGAATAGTCACTATGGACTCAAATGAACTCCAATGGGCTGATATAGGACTGATTGTGAGAAAATGCTACAAATGCAATCCATTACCTCACATGGGCTGTCTCTCCCTCTTGATCTCTGAAAAGTACACTCTCGCCTTTCTCTACACTCTGTCTATCTTATTATATCAGCCATACACACCCAGACACACAAATTTATATATATAAGGTATCAGTATTAGACTGTGAGCTCTCGTATCCTGCAGTTATTGCAAGGCTGAGGGACTGAACGAGACAATTACAAGAACTCTGAAGAGTCATAGTCCACAAATGATTAGAAAAGAGAGAACGAAAGAAAAAGATAAAGAGCAAAAGGGGATGAGAGTGAAAATCCCCTGCTATAGAGTCAATTCATTGGCCCAAACCTCTGCTGAGAGCCGATTTGAGTCCTGGGGGTCACTGTGTGTTTGGTTTGTGTGTGAGAGTGCGTTGGTTGTCAAGGGGAGTGATATGACAGGCAGGTGGAGCGGGGGTAGGGGGAGTCAAATATATTTTTCCATTCATCTCTGAGTCATCTGCAGCAGACTGAAGTCATGAAGATGAACAGAGTGATGAAGCAAAAAGGGGCGTATGTTTGTTCAGAGTGCAATGTAAAAATACTTTTTAAAAATGGCAATACACTCATATAACATATTTTCAGAAATCAAGAACACAAGTTTCCTGTCTATATTCCTATGGATTTAAGGGTGATGCTAGTTCCCATGTGCCTCTGTGAATCTTCTCAGGTCAGTTTTCCTCACAGGGAGAATTGCAGAGGGCCATATCCTATTCATAAATCTACATGTAACTGTAGTTTTTTTCCTTGTTTATGGCAGTTCCTTAAGTTTACTTGGGTGTTAATGCAGAATATTTGGTCAATTTGTGTGTAATATCACTAACATTCATTTGTCTTTCTTGTGCATTTTAATGAATGACACAGCTCTTTGGAGAGAAGATTTTAGTGGTGCCTAGTGTAGCTTGTTGTATGTAACCCACAAAACCCACCATTCCTTTTGAGTACACAAAAACCTCTTTCTCCTCGTCTGCCAAACACTTCTTTTCGATCATAATCTCTCTTCTCTCCTATCGTCACCACAAACACACACACACACACACACACACAGATGCGAGTGCATAGAGTGTATGGTCCTAGTCTCCGGTGACAGACCAATCAGGAGGGAGATAAAGCCGGTATGATGCTTTAGCCTGGTAACCCACTGCGACCCATTTAATCCCACTGGCCAGTCTCCATGATGGAATTCAATTGATCAATCATGTAGCTCTGATGGCACCATTTCAGCCAGCTTATTGCTTTCTGCTGTCTCTCTGTCCC
The DNA here is from genome assembly GCA_036850595.1 of Rhyacichthys aspro. NCBI lineage: Eukaryota > Metazoa > Chordata > Actinopteri > Gobiiformes > Rhyacichthyidae > Rhyacichthys > Rhyacichthys aspro. Next base: position 9,217,520 of record CM072148.1, on the reverse strand, counting down.
GCACACACATAAACACACACGCAACCTGAGATAGTGACCAACCTGTCACAACGGAGCGTCCACAAAGACCCGACTGAGACGCACTGTAATCTAGTCATAAGACAATCGACATATTATAATCATTAATGTCCATTCAGGTTGCATGTGTGTGTGTGGCTCGCTTGATTTCCGGACGGTCTTATTGTATCAGTGGATGTGTAAAGAAAACTCATTGCCGTGACGGGTTAAATCCCATTCACTGTCGGACACACACACACAGCTGCTTCTATCTCGGTCAGTCAGTCTCTGAAGGGAAGCGCTCCTCTTCCCTCTTTTTCAGAGCAGAACAAAACAAACAATGACGCCTTATTGTTCTCTCCTTTCTGCCTCTTGCCGCTCTCTTCCGGCTTCTCTGTCTCTCTCCTTTGCTCCGTTACCCTCTCCCTCATTCTTCCTTCTTCTTCCACTCTTGAATACTGTTTCCTCATCACTCCATATGAAGGTATCCCGCCAGCAGTTCAAGGACAGCTACATCTGAAGATTACATTGATTTTCATTTGGAGTCTTTTAATATGTACAAATATACTTGGGCCTTTTGTGACTTCTCAACTCTTTTGATCCCCAAAGCACTTCACTTTTAAGGCCTTAAAATGTGTTCTTTTGATGATCAGATCTAGTACTTTTGTTCACACTGGGCATTAACATGTGTCCTTCTGAGTTCACATGAGATCAGATCAGTTGACTCACTGTCACAGCCATTTCTAAGGTGCTGCATAATATATTGCAAATTTATCATCATTACAACATGTACAGGGGCTATATCACAAGGATTGTTGCTTTGTACAGTTAGATTGTAAGGGGTCCATTATACCAGACCTTTCAAAATTTCTAAATATAGCAAGTCAACTTCTCATAGCAATATTGAATCTTGATAGTTTGCTTAAATACCTATAAATAAATAACACAAATAACCACATAAATAACTAAAATGTGAATAATTGTATGTTTTTCTTTTTAAATCATTGCAAACACACAGAAAATCAATGCAAAAAAGAAAAGAACTCCATCTGCACTTGACAATCTTACGTCCATGCCTAAACACAGTACAAAGGTCATAAGTCTGACCTCTCAATCAAGGCCTGTGCATGCCCCGTGAAAATACACTGATCAAAGTTTTTGTGGGGGCGGTAGTTACAGAGAGATGTGGCCTTCTACCACCTTCTTCCTTTCTCTTTCTTATGCCTAGGCTAGAGATCTTATCGTAAGATGTTACATGTCACAGTGGATGCACAATGAGGTCAGCTTTCAGAGTAAAATGTAATTGATATTATTCTTGTCACATGAAAGACAATTCTGACTCACCTGCAGATTGAAAACAATAGTAGATCTGCTTTTACTAATCAGCCACCTGGCCTGGCATGTGACATACACACACACAAACATATAACCCTTCTTTGAGACTCAGATAATAGGTTAAGATACAATAGTCCCTTTTGGCCCCACAAGTCAAGTTCTCCCATTCAGTCCGATTCATCTAGATTCTGCCCCGGTCACCCCCTTACTTCCCTTCACTTTGGCTGAGGGCAGAGGTCACCACAGGGCTTTACCCCAGCACAATTCTGAATACACACACACACACACATTTGCTGGCGAGCCCGCCTTCCTGTGTTCCCATCCCTTGAGCAGCTGCCATGTTTATCATTTACAGCAAAATTAAAGGCTTTTCTGCACACGCTCATTGTCTTGGAAATGAAAAAAGTAGATATGATCAAGATGTAAAAACGCCAGTGGTGTCAAATCAATTCTTTCATGGACGGTGAAACTAAAGCTGAAACTGGTTTACACTAACAGATTTAATGTATAACTGTGATATAGAAGAAAAGAAAATTATTTTCACATGAAGCCACAACATGTCACATGATTTAGTGAAAACTACAGTAGCACTAACATAGGTGCTAACATTAAACAGAAACTGCACTGAAAAAAATCTGCTTCATGTAAAACTTCAAAATGTTTGAGTTGAATTGAGGTTTTTGAAATATAAAGCTTTTGTTATGTGTGGGGCTGAAGTATGTTTTTGTCTCCTCCTTGTGTACACATGTTGTTACACACACACATATGGTTGTGAATGTGTGTTTGAAAAGCTTGCATTATTGTGTAGTGTATGTCTATGTCTGTCCATGTCAGCACATGCTGTTCTCCCTGTCGCCCCTCGCTGTGTGTATGTGTCATTATCCAGTGGGGGCTGCTCTAATGGAAGCTGTGATTAGCAATGCTGTTAATTAGACCACAGAGCCAAGCGTGCAGACCTCTGCCACAGAAAACTGCAGATAAAACACACACACACACAAGGCGACGTGAGGCAGGGGCCAACATGAGGCTTTACTGATGTTTTATAAACGCTTTACTGAAACATGTAAAGTGAAACAATGTTTTCGATATGTATCATGAAACACAAGGCCAGTCAAAGTGAAACAGCAGACAGACCACACATGTAGCGCACATGGCGAACAAAGTCAAACAATAATGTGGCTAATTAGATTACAGAGCTTATACTTGAACTGCAGATCCGACCACAGAGTCGTTGCCACAGACATTAGACATAATAGTTTGAGGAACATTCATGTAATTATACATGATTCATGTCGTATTGTCAAAGAAATATGGTTTGCCCATATAACCTTTACAGGCCTTTTTAACATTCTCTGGCCTTTTGATATGTCACAGCAGGAAACACAAAAGTGCAATTAATAAATTTAACAATGGCTCTCTTTGACTGAGCTCTTACAGGAGCAATGTGCACTGTCCCTGTACTGACAAATACTCAATGTATGGGATCTGGAACCAGCTTTGACATAATTCAAATACAGTGAGTTAAAAAAGTAATGCAGTAAGGATTTACGATGGGACTATGCTAAGTCTGACCCAAATTTATGTGCAGTTTAATCTTCAGCAGAACCCAGGCTAATGTCTACTGTGCAAATGTCAGCTGTTTTATTTTGTTATTTTTGCAGTTTTACTACAAAGCCTGAGAGATTAAGTTTACATTTAGTTTACAGTGCCATATTTGAATGTATTTATGTAGCTAGTGATGCTAATACCGTTTACTCACTTAGGTTTGCCAGAAATGAATGAAACTGACTAACTAGATTCTAACAAAGAGTAGCAGTAGGTGACAAGCTGCTAATTGTCTCCCTTATTGGATAATGGAATATGTGATAGGCCTGTTAATTTTCCCAATATAAGGTCCTATAAATTGAACTGTTAATATGATGACTTATTATTTTTGTTGCATTTTAATGGGAGTCAATAAGCCATTATCTATTTATCTGATTTTTCAAATGAGTCAGTGACATGCACAGGCCAAAGTCAAGCTCATCAGGACAGTCAGTCTTCACCTGAGCGTCTGAACCTGGATTCTTCTTCTGCTGCGTTAGTCAATCCGTCAGCAGTGGAAAAAACAGCCTTTGTGTGTTTTTGTGTGAAGGTGTGTGAGATAGCCCCCAATGGCGCACTGTCACCCCCCCCTCTTGCTCCGACATCTGGTCCTGTCTCATTTACGGTAGGAGACTGTCTGTGTGATGGCTTTTTAATGCCACTGACACTGCCACGTACACACTCTGGTAGCAGCCCATTCCCCCCGTGCGTCGAAGCTGGCTCAAACCTCCATTAACATGCAGCCAACATTGATCCGGTATGACAGCGTATATGATCAATAGTGCATGCATAAACTGGCTTCGCAGGTAGCTCAGCTCTCAATGAGGCACTGTTAGTAAACAAAAACGGGATCTTGGATGAAGATGTTTGCTTTAGGAGTCCCATAATGCATCACACACACACCTGTCATTGATCCACATGTGTTGGCCTCCGGAGGCAGTGCTAGGGTTGTCTATCACACAGGAGTTTGTATCTGGTTTGTATATTTGCAGCAGGAGTAATATATTTGGGGTTTAAATAGTCCCTCTGAGTCTTTATGCTTTGCAACAAGTGAAAAATACAATCCCAATCACTTTTATCCAATCAAAAGTGAAGCAAACACAGTCTTTTCACAGTGTTTTCAACAAAATAGCAAGCTTGCTTCTACTGTAGCTATTTGGATGTTTGTTAGCTGGGTAGGTTGGGTTTGTTGTCAGTGTTGGCTCCTATGTTGTGCTCACTTGAGGTAAATGAGCTACTGATTTCTCTATTACAGCAAAAAAGGGCATAAAGTTTGCCAAAATTACCAAATCACTCGCTTCTCATTGATTCTTGAAACGGGACGTATGGGCTCAACTGTGCTCTAGACAAGACTTCATATAAAAATCACCACGCACTGACTCATTTTCTGACTCTCACCTTCATCTCTCTTCCTCTTGCCTACGTCGGCTGCCGAGCTGATACCCAGAATTCCACTGATGGAGTACGACGAGCCGGCCGAGTCGCTAGTCACCGCTGGTACCTGTGTGGCAGCCACGGACGTCGCTGCAAAGTCAGAAGAAGTAAACGTGGATTAAACATAATGAAAGTGCATCACAGCAACCAAGGGTAAGTATTTGTTATGTGAAAATAAATGTGGTTCTGGGACTTACTGGTGACTCTAAATTGCCCATACTGAATGTGAATGGTTGTCTGTCAGTGTCTGTCTGTCTTTAAGTGCTAGCCCAGCGATTGTTAAAGGTACTGTATACCTCACATCTCGCCCGAAGCTGCTGGGATAGGCTGTAGCCCCATGTGACCGGTATAGGATTGACAGTAGAAACTCCAAGTGTCTGTTGTTTAAAGTATGGCTGGAATGTAATAGATGTTGATAAGGCGTTTTAAATTCATCTGTTGATTATGAAGATGGAGATAGGATCTGAAATCCATCATTAATTCCTTATTTTGTCTCTCCCTAATCTCCAAATAGGTTCACTTTAATCTTCTCGAACTTTACAGACAAAATTGAGCCTTGAAAAAAAAAAAAAAGACAAAGGCCAGGCGTGTGTGTGTGTTTTGTGCTGCTCGTCTCCCGCTCTAATCTCCCCCCGGAGGAGACGAGTCGCTCGGCGGGCGACACAGCGACATACTTGTCACCGCTTCAGTGACACACACACAACATGGAGTCAGTCACTCGTTGGTCTCTTATCTGTGCCCCTGTAAGCGGACGTAGGGCTGAGTGACAGTATGGTATCCCAGGAGGGACAGAAAGGTGTGGAGCCCGACATCCTAATCCTCACTCCCAGCAGACCCCCCAAACACAGAGAGACAAGACCGAAAGGGGAATAAAAATAGACAAACTAAAGGATCAAGGTCCCTTTCCAGCCGTTACTCTTCTGCTAACGACAAGGAGACTATAATTAATGCATATCCCTCCATTTTTTTCCCCCCAACACTTGATTTAGCACTTCAATTATCTGATTTTCCTTTCTCTTTCTTTTCACTCTTTTTTTATCTGAACGTAACGCTTTTATTCAGCAAATCCAAATGTTCAATTTTCCGCCTGGGAGTGGGACCATTTATCTGTGTAATCTGTGTGTGTAGATGGGAGTCTAGGTGCATCTAGGTGTGTGTGTGTGTGTATGTGTGTGTGAGTACGTTTGTTAGCCGGTGTGTGTAAGAGGCAAGAGTCAAGGAGCGCTGCGTGTGAAATTAATTTAGATTAATAGACAATGTGCGATTATGAAGATATGAGAGACAGGGAAACACAATCCACTTTGGGGCGGAGTGGGAGATAGACTGTTCTACGTATGTGCAGATATTCATAGAGCCCACCATAGTATTTAGCACGGTAATAGATATAAGGCTTTGAGAGATTTAAAGTGGAATTTGATATCTGACACGATCTGATGTCTGCAGTTGTGGATGTAAATTAGCATAAAAATAAAGAGACTGAATTCTTGACATGTGATGACACACAGCACTGTCATTTACATGTGTGGGATTAACATAAGAAAATCAATTTATAAGAGATGAAAAATCCACCGTATGGAGCTAAGGGTAATTTCAAAGGTAACTGTAAATGAATTTTCAGTTTATTCAAGTCAATATTGGCACAGAGCACTGCCAGAATACAAGGCAGACAATACAAATAGGAATAGCAATCATTTCTCCCAGTGTTTACTACATTTACATATGAATCTTTGATTCATCGACTATTGTCGCGCAAAGATACTGTCATTTCTGACCTTAAGCTCTTCAAAGGTACAATGCTTTTTAGATAAATTCAGGATCAGGTTTTGTTTTGTTTTTTTCAATAAACTGGGTCAGAATTAATGATAAGAACTGAAAGTAGCCTTTAGTTTTTCATTTAGGATAAAATTTACAGTGTTTACAAGAGTAAGTTTGTTTATCGATCAATAAAGACTTGCTGAGTGAAGAAATGGTAATATACTTCACAGCAAATACAAGCCTGGCTGAGTTTACAATTTAATATTATAAAGCGGTGGCCCTGTGCACAATCCAGGCTATTTTTAAATGTCAAGGATGAAGACTAAAAATTACCCCAGCTCTAATGGTTAGTTCAAACCAAACCAGAAAAAAACATTGTATTTGATAATAATAGATTTAAAATGTTTTATAGAGAAGTTAAAGTAGGCAAAGTTTTGACACAATCTTTTTCTGTTTTAGGCCAAATGTGAAACTTCTCGCTTGTAAAGTGAAGAAGGTCTTATACTGGGGTCAGTTCAAAATATATGGTAGGAAGAAGAAAGTATGTGATCAAAACTGATCTACTCTTCCCCTTGTTTACGGTGTAAAAGAGTTTGAGGCATAACTTTGAATTCTGCTTCGACAGTGCGGCTGTGGCTTTGTAGCAGCGACCTACCTAAGTTGTGAGCCGACACTGAGCCCGTTTGGCCGGGCGGCTGCTGAACCTTAGTCCGAATGATCCTGCAGGAAGAGAGAGCAGATATTAGAGTGGATCTGAGTGACACAGGAACATGACCATCGTGGGAGCAGCGCTGTGTATGTGCCAGTGTGTGTATTTGTGCGTGTGCGAAGTGGCTAAGGCAGGCTGACATGGCAGAGGGGCCTCACACTTCCTGCTTGGCTGCTCATGCAAGCCTTTTCTTCCTCTTTCCTTCCTTTCTTTTCCTCTCCTCCCCTTTACCCCTCGCTTTTCCATCCCTTTCGATTCCTGGCCTTACCCTTTTATATCATGCTTATTCCTTTCCTTGCTCCAGCACACCTTCCTTCCCTTTTGTCTGCCTCTTTTGCTCCCTCTTTCTCTCTCTTATTACACTATCCCTCCTTCTCTCTGCCTCTATGCTCAGGGGAAAGGCTTGTCATTGTACCATCGTGTTGAACCACTGAGCTGCAGCCACTTCATACATATGGAGACCCGGGCCTCTTTGCTAGTCACAGTTTCCCTCACAACACACACATGAAACCCTATATTCTACCTGCACTCAGTACCTGTTGCACTATGTCCTCAGAGTGTTACCTGTTGATGGAGCTGACACTGGGGACGCTGTCGTTGTCGCACACTCTCTCGGCCAGGAGCCTGTCCCGGATCTCCCAGGCAAACATGGTAGGGTTTTGGCGTTTGTAATCGGCAATTTTGTCGACCACTTTGGGTGTAGCAACCTTTGGTTTGGATCCCCCGATCACTCCGGGGCGGATACTGCCTGTCTCATAGTACCTGTAGAAAGCATAAAAAGACTATTAGTTTGATCAAAACAAGTAGCAAATCAAAATATAGAAGGTTCAAATACATACACTAGCTACATGAGTAAATACATTTCTTTTGCAGTTTTCTACATATTATACTATATAGTAATTTATCAGCATTTTAAATGGATGCCTCTATGATGCATGAATGACATGAATTGTTAGACACAGGGACAAGGAGATGTATTTTGTTGTAATAATAAGTGTTAACCTCAACTTCCATGTCCACGGTAAAGTTTTTTTAAACACTTCCCAGAGATAACTTAAGTTTCTGATTTATTGTGTTGTGTCAGATCAAATCAACCTCATTGTCAATAATGTTAAAACTCACTGCTGTAAATGACCAAATGGAATATTTATAGAAGTGGAGTGCCACTGATCTCTGCACAGACAGATGCACACATCTGAGTGTCCACCATGGCTATTTCATGAATGTATTTGCATGCACAAGGGGCATGGGGGCAGGGGGTAGGGGGACAGCAAATGCGCTACACATCAGCTTGCAAAAAAAAAAAAAAAAAGAGGGTGGGGGGGTGCTGTGTGTGGATGCAAGCTGTCAGTCAGTCTTAAAGCTGCTGCTCTGCCTTTTCCTCCTCTCATTCTCTCCCCTGCACTGTATGCTAGAGTAATCCCTTCCGTCAAGATGTGTGTTCCTGTAAATGCAATGCAATGTTTTCTTGTCTTTGCTTGTTTTTTTTTAAAGGTGTGTGAGCATTTTAAGCGTTGGATGTTTTTCTTTTTTAGTTTCACATAAATGGCGCTAAAGGAAAAGACAATCTCTTTCCAAATGGAAAACTATTTAAATTATTCACAACCGAATCATTGGTGAATAAACGAGAGTGGTTATTGATATCCGCGCGCACACATACGGGGCGGTTGAGTTGGTGTTTTTGTTCTGCTGGCACCACAGAGACAGAGAGGAGAGGATAAAACAACTCCCCCCCACCGTCACCCCCTCCTCGCGGTAACGCTTCAGTGAGTTGAACGGCCAGGACAGGGGAGAGAAAGAGAGATACAGAGAAAACGAAAGAAGGGAAGAGAGGCAAGGGGAGAACAATGAGCAACACATTTTTTGATATAGCTGAGGGTCGCTGTGGCTAATCCTTCCCCCTCCGTCCCCACAAATGGTCTCTCTGTCTCTCACTTTCTTCCTTTTCTCCTCTTAACATTCCCTCTTTGATTGTCTTCCTTGTTCTTGTCTTACGACCATTCTCCACCTTCCTCTGTCTTTTTTTTTTTTTTTTGAGGGGTGCAGAAATATGGTGCCACTTTCATTTTGATGCTAATTCCCAAAAAGTGATGAATCTGTTCCCCCTTTTGTAGCTCTTTCTTCTCCGGAGGACGGAACGAGCAGGGATTTACTCTTGAATTTAGCTTTGAAAAGGCAGAGAGGCAGACAGACAGCGAGAAGTGAAATAGAAGGGGCGAGAACAGACAGAAATATTGAGAGGGCCAGTGGAGAATTACTGAAAGACAAGGCTGAAATCATTATATACTTTAAAGGGGACACATTATCCCATTACCAAGTGGAGTTTTAAAGGGCCCAATACAATACTCTATGAATCTGTGGGTCGATTGTGAAACTGTGTCTACTTTTCGAGTAGCATTGGTCTGCATTTTAGCTTTAGATGCTTCTGACTTCTGGTACTACTACATTGTTACACTTCCCTTATTATGATACTATTATGACTGGTGCTAAAATGTGGCTCAACAGATACCAGTTTGCATGGGTTATGTAATTTTATCATATTTAGGAAAAGCTAAACAATCAGTTTAAATTTTGTTTCCATCCAATACTCATTCCATGACAACAGTGATGCCAAAGGAGAATGAAAAGTTTAATGCAGATGATGTGTTGAGCTGATTATATTTTTTGTTTTAACCAGTATATATTACCTGCCAAGTATTTTGCTGACACAACCGTGGCTCACTCGTAGCTGGCGGGAAATGTCGCATGGCCGAACACCTTGGTGGGCGAGTTCTACTATTCGTTGCCGTACCACGTCTGGGAGAGGCCGACCGTTTACGAACACCCCTCCGAGCTGGTTCACTCCTCCATGTCCTAAAGACAGAATGACAAGGTTTAGGATGAATGTTCAGGATCATCAAGGGTTACATCATGGCTTATCTCGAGGTAAGAAAGTATGGACATAATGTTGGAGTAAAATTATACTGACAGGTGCCTTGTGATACTATGAATGTTATTCATAAAATACACAGAACATAATGAAATGCATTGGCATACATTCAACAAAAGGCCCAATAGACACATTTTGGACACATTCAGATTACCTGGTCAGTCATCAACCACAAAACATCATCCATATGCCACCTGTTACAGCTTTTTTTCTTTTTTTTACAGCTCCTCGAGGTGTTGACTTCTCAAGAGTTTCAAAAAGTTTGTATTTTTGACACCTACACACAAGCATTACCACAAAGTTCCTAGTGAATGTAAGCACGCAAGCTCCATGTAACTTAGCATATAATATTATGCAAAGTTAGCAGAGCCACTCAGTTGGGTCTCCTGCCCACGGCTCGAGTCAGTTCACTAAACTCAAACACCACTGATTTCCTTTCTGCCGCTTATTTATCTTGTTCAGCATAATAGCAGCAGTTGGACTCTTCCAAAGTGCAATCTTGCCCATTTTCACCGCGGGCAGGCTAAGCTAACACTGCAAGTAAATGAAGGGATTTCAATTAATTATTGACCAAGGCCTGGCCCCAGCCCCTTTTACTGAAAGATACAGCTAATATTCCCCCTGAGGGAGAACAGTATACCAAACACTGCTAGTGCAGCGACAGGCAAAGAATGCTAACTAGAATAGAATAGAACAAAATAGAATAGAACAGAATAGAATAGAATAGAATGGAACGGAACGGAACGGAACAGAACAGAATAGAATAAAACAGAATAGAATAGAATAAAACAGAATAGAATAGAATGGAATGGAATGGAACGGAACAGAACAGAACAGAATAGAATAAAACAGAATAGAATAGAATGGAATGGAACGGAACAGAATGGAATAGAATAGAATAGAATAGAATAGAATAGAATAGAATACTGTAAATTGAGTTTCTACTGTATTTATTTTTTCAAGCAAGGCAGTCACTGTCCCTAATTTGACCTTGACAAGAGTTGTCAGTATTTTTTTTAAAAAGCCCAACATTTCAAGAGAAATTATTTAACACTGAGGTTTATCACAGAATGAACATTTTACTGAGGTTTAAACCCAGGAACCCCTCTACGTAACGTTGCCATAGGTGCTGTTAATTTCTGTCTACACCAGCACTAATCTGTTCGTATGAAGACACTGTTACTATGATTATTTGTAACCCATGTCTGTCTCCTTCAGTGGGCACGTACTGTATATGTTCACATATGTGACCAAAGGCACAGTATAAATCAAGAATTTCTCCAGCACATAATCCACCACATGGCTTTTTGTATTACCATAGTGATTACGTCTTTAGGGGCAAAGCACACACACACACACACACTAATCCTAGCTGTGGGGGTAATAGATTTTAAACACATTACCCCAGCAGGGATACCCCCTAAAACACAAAGCTGTCCCCTAAACCTGTCCCCTTGTCCTCCTCATTTCTCCATCAGCCGTAAATAAACACAAGCTTCCTTCAGCTCCAGTAAAACTCATTGCCCTCATACTGGATAAATACAACAAGGTGAGGGCTGAAGCCCCTCATTCTACCAAACCAAACAGAGCTATTTCCAAATGAGACCCTCTCCTCCTTTACTACTTTATTTTTGAGATAGAGGAAGGCTCATTATGCAGATGGCTGCTGCAGACAGCACAATTTAAAAAAGCAATCACTCTTTACAAAAGACAGCAATATAGAGACAGAGTCACAGCTATTTATGCAATGTGAGCTGCAGCTCCAGCAGCAATGGGCCTCCAAATGCCATGAAATGTAACAAGCACTGTGAACTTTGAAGACTACATAATCACATTAGCTGGATCAGTAGAAAGTGTCATTTCTGACCAGATATTTAAAGAAACAAGACACGTAATTAGAGAAAACGTTGCAGTGTGGCATTTATATGGAGCGAATGGAGGAAGCTTTTTTTTGGAGTTTATTTCTACCAGACAGTGAGAAATAATAATTAATGAACTGCTGAGGCACTGAGGAATCAAACCCTTTAGACCACTTCTTTTAAAATCAAGATGAAACCGCTCCAGAATTATATTTGAGAGTTTATAAAATACTACATTTTTTCCAATAATCCGTCGATTTTGGGGTTACTACTGACAGAGCCCTTTTACTTGGTCTCTTTTGGGTTCTTTGGAACGACTGACTCTTCTGTTCCAATGTCCAAAAGTGCTCACACATACAAACTAGTGACCTACATGGCCCGATTCAGTCCTTGTGCTTTCTCTGAATGCTTTGTATAACAGGGTACAAAGGCATGATTTCTCCTTCCACTCTTTATTATGATCATTCTGTCCTGAGACCTTTGGCTGCCTGCTGGGATGAATACAGGACCCGTTTATAGAAGCCTACTGCGCTGCGTCCTGCTCACTACAGGTATCTGCACAGAATACTCTCCCTCCTCCGCCCTTTCTCTCTCTGCCTCTTCCTCAGATAAGAGTAAATGAAATGGGTCCTTTCACCCTTCCTATCTGGGCCACGGCATGAAATACGCCATGCTTTGTAAAACGATGGAAAGGAATGACTGTGACCTACAAAAAGCTCCCCGATAACTATTTATTCACTTATCTGTGTATTTACTGTTGGCATTAGCTGTTGAGGCTCTCACATTCTTGGGGTAGGCTACAGGGATTATGTGTTTGAAATTTATTTCCCGAGCCCATAAATACTGATAGTAAAAACCAACACTTTCTATGAAGGCATTTGTTTATCATCTGCTGTCACAGAAAATTCTTTGAATGAGCGATAGAAGTTCCCATTTTAAAAGCTATATGCCATGTATTTACACTGTCAAACTAAAGTAAGGAGCTAAAGTAAGCTAAATTAGATTTGACAGAGTTTGCGATTATTCCACAAAGAGATGTTTAGGGAATCTCTGAAAATATTCATTCCACGTTTTCTGTGAATTTAGAGAACAGTAACAAATTTGCTCACACATAATCAATTAGCAGTGGCCTGTGAGGTTTTGTTAACCAGATCCAAAGATTGTGCCAAATTAGTGTTTTTTTCTGTTGGTTAAAAGCTGGACCTTGAGTCTCTCGAGGCAAAGTGTTGGCAGTGGCAGCAGTTTCATTTTCATACAGCTCTGAGAAAAAAACAAATCAGACGGGACTAGGGGTCATTATGCATCCCACTTGTATTTTATTTATTTAGCTTTTATAGCAGCCCTGCACCTCCTTAAATGTCTGATTGATTCACTGTTTCCTGGAAGAAGATAAAGCCAAATGTATTTGCGCTTTCCCATCCAGAAAATAAGCTCCATTAGGCTCTGTGTCTCTCAGAGTCTGTCTGTCCCTCTGCCTTCTTTTCTCCTCTGTCCACCACTCTATCTCTCTTCCTCTCATCTGCCTCGTCACGGCCTGACGACTCAAAAATAAAGCAAAAAAAAAAAAAAATCACAACACAACGCCAGCGGTTTTCTTCCCTATTTTTTACTCTCACTTTAAAATAGAACCCAGAAAAGCTGTTTGGTAAGTTGTGCGTTAGAATACAGATGAAGCGCATTTCCTTGAGCAAACACTCCTTAGATCTACGAGATGTTAGTGCCAGATAGTTTTTGAATGCGACTTTTTTATTTGTTTTAAATAAATTCATTTTAAAAGTGCTGCGTAAAGCTATGTCCCTTCAAAAAAAAAAAAAAAAAAAATTACGCAGCGTAAAGTTTTAAAACACTCCATTTTCCCTGCAAACCAGTGACTATAGAAATAAATGTCACCTTTAAATAGGGACAAATGGTTTTAGCCACTCTTCGTTTACCATTCGTTGCCCTGCTTCCCCTTTTCTTTTGACTGACTCACGAGTGGATGACCAAGGTATAGGCCGCAGTCTGCCTGCTTAATATTCAGCATACCACCATTAACATTACAATGCGTTATTATGAAATTCAGCTCATTATCATCACAATTACCTGCTATAGATGTTTCAAACATCGCTGCCATATATTTGACCTCAAAACACCTCGAAGAGAAGCAAGGCCCGGTGCAGCAAAAATGACAGGTTTTAATTCATCTGCAAGGCTAAAAAAAAAAAAAAAATCAGTATTAAATAATTTTTCTCAATGATTCTCCCCAAGTTATGCCAAGTCACGCGCATGCTGTCTGTGCGTGGAGTCAAACCGTACAATAACTTTTAAACAGAAGGTCATTACAGCTCAAAGGACGCGTTTAATTAATGCTGTGGAGTTTATATATTACGGAGGACCTACATCCACAAAGCGCAACGTGACGATCCCTCCATGCCTCTCTCTCTCTGTCCACCTTTGACATTTTTACGTGTAATCGTTTTAAAGCGTCCCGAGGCTTTGACATATATAACTTTAGCTGCGCTCCGGGCTCTAAACCATCAGCAACAGCAGTAACGCGGATCACTGGCTTTGGTGAAAACAGCAGCGAGCAGGAAAAAAACATGATTCGTTCTAGCTTTTGGATGTGAATGAATGTGTGTAGCGTTTTAATCCTGCAGGATAACGCACCGTGGGAACCTCTGTCACTCACACACCACGGATTCTCCCCAAGACTTCATGCAAAAGGCCTTAAATGTATTCCCAAATGACTTTAAAATGACACTTTGCCTTTGTTGCATGTTTCATTTGATAGTGCAGGAGCTATAATCACAAACGGCACACGGAAAACTCTTTAGCAATTTTAGTAATAACTTGATGAAATAAGAGTTGAAGGAGTCAGGCCACGTAAATAACAGAGCTAAGGCCCGCCATGTCACGAGTGAGTAACCAAGTCCCACATCCCGCGCACCTGCTCTGCCCCGGTGCGTGTGCGCGTGCGTGGAGGAGTGCACAGTGTGGACAGTGAACGCGCCATCTCACCGTTAAGGGTCAACAACAAAGTCTGGCCTTGTTTTTTTTTTTCTTCTTCTTCTTTTGAACAGGAAGAAGACCTGGGCAGACCTTGTGCGTAATGCGCGCAGTGTGGGATGCGTCTAACCCGGTTTGTGGATCAAGTTCAGTTTTTAGTCATGCTTTGTTAGCCTCTCTCTCTATACCCCCTCACTCTCCTCCCTGTGGCCCTTCAAAAAAAAAAAAAAAAAAAAAAGGGGGACGGGGCGGACACAAGTCTCAACAATGCACTTCAACTTTTCCACAAAAACACGACGTTTCAAAATGAATCTGTTTTATGGGGTGTCTTCACTTCAGCCCAACAATACATGATATAAAAGAGTTAATAAATACAAACTGAAAAACACCTCAGAAATTGTCTTGCGTAAAAATTACTAAAAGTCATAGGCCTGAGCTTTGTGCCTCTGATATTTTAAAATAATCGTCAGAGAAACAATTGAGATGCAAGGCACGTCCACCAACAACTTTTACCACAACTGGATATGTACCAATAATAAATAAAAACATGCAGCAGGGGCAGCAATAAATTATTTCCATAACATTCTTGATGCCATTTGAACTATTTATCACTCAACTATTGTCATATTTTGATGACTGTTGTGTTTGTTAGTCCTGGAGTTCCGGGACATGCAGCTACACAATATGAATAAACGGATGAAAAAGGTGAGTGGTTCAGGGCAGATGTGGACATGCAGATGATTGTAAACCCAAGTCTAAACTTACTGTGCATTGCCGCGAACGGGTCGTGCTTACAGTGAATCTCCATGAGTGATGTGGAGCTGCAGAGCCCCGTCTCAATACGAGGCCGTTCAAAATGCCAGCGGACCCCCAGCTTCAGCCAGCCGCCCCTCACTCCGCAGCGCCAAGAGGAGCCGCTGCCTTCAAAGCAGTTGGCTTTTTAAAATGATAAGAATAAAAATGTTGGCAAATACAACTGCAGCCAATTTTCAGACGAGGAAACAAGAAATGTCAAAGTAAACTGGCGGATGTGCCTTGGTTAAAAGGTAAAAGGTTTTGATGTGGCTGAAAAAAGAAAAAATATTTGTAAAATGTTGCTCGGATGCGGACTTCCTCCTCATGGGGACGGGACGCACCAGGCTCTGTTCTGGCGTCTCCAAAACCAGAAGAGGTTTGTCACAACGGCAGCCCTCATTCCTTTTGTTGCCGTAGTCTTTAAAAAAACGCACACAAAATATAAAATCTAAGGACTGAAACAGAAGTGGCCCTTTCTTCCTCCGTTCTTTCTTCCAAGTCGGTCCGCTGGCCGTGACCCCTGACACTGAACGAGAAGGAACTTTACCTCTGAGTTCGCTCAAAATTACGTCTAAAACTAAAAAAAAAAAAATAGAACAAAAAAAGGGGGGAAAGTGTTGGTTACAGATCCACGACTGGATTTGACTTCCAGATTATTAGTGAGAGTGGACAGAGTGGTCAGATGTAGTCCTCGGGCTACTCTCAGTTTTCCATTAAAAAGGCAAGTGAGAGCAAAAAGAGCATCTTCAAGTGTCCTGCCACTTTGCCAACGAGCAACACATGAAAACAGAAAGTGAAAAAGCTGCAGTAGTTTGAATGGAAGTGCTCAGCCACAGTGAGTTTCTATCCTTCAATGTGTGTGAATGGCAGCCTCTGCGCTGACCGGGACTCACTGCTTCTTCGGGACTCTCGGTTCTGAGAGTGACTTTAAGTGGGGGAAAAAAAAAAAATCTTCGCCTTGAGCAAAATGTCTACAGTCCTGTCTTGTCCGGATAGTTGTCTCCTCAAGCCACCACCAGCAGCAGCAGCAGCAGCAGTAGTGGACATACAAACACAGGCGTTTGATTTGAAGAGACGGAGTAAAAGCTGCCTGCGCCCAGCGTCCACTGTGGCGCGCACCGCGTTTCAGGACCTGCGCTCGTGCGGACAGCGCCTGCAATCCTAACCTCCACGCGCCGGCCACCTGCCCGTCACTCACATCTGTTTCATCCAATCAGGAGGCGAGCGCTGGGGATACGTCACCGCCAACCCCGGACAGCGCCGGGAGGGGCAGCTCGGGGATTGGCTGCTGATAATCCCGCGGGCCAATGACACCCTGAACGCATTGTGGAGCAGCCAATCGGGAGACGCGACGACGCAACGCAGGGCTCAGGGAGTAGATGATCATATGTTTAATTTCAATTAACGGAGTAAAAAAAAAAAATAAATAACGCCTTTATACCATTCGCGCTCAATTTATTCATGTCAATATTAAAGAGCTAATTAATGGTGTATTAAAAACGAGGCTTTGGTTAGAAAATGTTTGCAGGAGCTCAGATATTACATGTGCATTTGTGGATTTTCAGTCTGGAAATATTAGAGCAACATAAATGAATAGTTAAAAAAAAAAAAAAAGCATTGTAAATCATAATCCTCCTTTAACCCTCCTGTCGTGTTCATCTCCCGCCCCTTACTTTAGTGTTCCCGGTCAAAATTGACCGGTCTGTTTTAACTGCTCTTAAATTAGCACAAAAAACATTTTTCACCACCAAATTTTCATTCAACATTCTTTAGCTGTGAACTATGTCTCAAAATAGTGTTTAACATGAATTTAGAGAATTAGACATAAAATAACTGCAGTGAAAATACAAATAGGCACTGAAAATGTTTTACAAAATGAACATGTAATGTAAAAAATAAATGGAAAACCAAAGACCAAACTTAACATGAAGTTGTGTGTGTGTGTGTGTGCGTGCGTGCGTGTGTGCGTGTGTGTGTGTGTGTGTGTGCGCGTGTGCATATGAATTCATGCACATGAGTGGCATGTGACACACAGGTCAGAGTGGGCCTTGCAAATATAGGCATCACATTTGCAGCATCTCAGGCTTGTTTTCTGCCCATGTCCTTGTTGGGGGAGACCAGCCAGGGCAGCGGCTGGGGCTGGGGCTTGCAAACTCCTAACCAGACTGGCGGCATTGAATAAGAGGAGTCACGAAAGCTTTCCGCAGCTCTGCTAGGAAAAGTCTCCTCTCGAAACTTCCCCTGATTCCAGGTTGGGTCGATGGCTGTCCACACCACATATGTGTTAAAAACAGACACATCAAGGAGGTTGTGGAACAGTGTCACAGGCCAGTGGGCTGTCATTTGCTTGCAGGTGTATGTACCAGTAAGCTGCAATAAAAGGAACAATAAATAAGAGATTGGGAAGTGTCCACTCTTGGACTGGAATGTCTCCTCAGGTGCCTGTTCTTCAGGTGCCTCTCCCTCTCCATCTGTTGACTGGTCACTCTCTTCAAAGTCTGGATCAAAATCTGTGTTGTCTTCCACTTCCGAGACATCTTCCTCTATATCTGGTTCAATTTCAGTGCCCTCTTCATCATGTCCAAAAACCTGGACCAGAACCTCTTCGACAGAGAACCGCTTTGTCAGTCGCCTACTCATTGTGCTCAGAGTAAAAGGAGTGCAAGGCAAACATCAAGCTCAAGTCTGGAAGGTGTGGTTCACGTGGGGGATAGGCACAAAAGCATGGGAAAGAGATGGGTTCACATAACAGACACCTGTCTAGTCGGTATGAAGATATGATGCATTGTTTCATCAGGAAGTTAGTTCACATGGGACGATCGGCACATAAGCGCAGGAAAGAGATGTGTACCCCCAAAAGACATATTTCAGTCTTGTGTGTGTGTGTGTGTGTGTGTGTGTGTGTGTGTGTGTGTGTGTGAGTGTGTGTGAGTGAGTGTGTGAGTGAGTGAGTGAGTGAGTGAGTGAGTGTGTGAGTGAGGTGGGATGGTGTGTATGGGGATGTTTTCTGTCTAATGGATGAATATAGTCTGGATACCCATTCATTTCCTATGGCGGTCACTTTTGACCGGGAACACCACAGGTGTAACAAGGTTGATTAAAACACAAAAAATTCAATGAAAGAGGTGATCATCACTTTTGTATGTTCAAGTGCATAGTGTGGAGGATATCATGAGGCCTTGAGGCAATCAGATGTAAAACACAATATTTATGAGTGTTTTAAGTTGTAAATCGGTCAGATTTGACCCGAACACGACAGGAAGGTTAAATTCCCAGATCCGTCTCTGAGCCTTGTGTGCGAGCTGTAAATTCTTATGAAAACAACTGGCGTGTAAAATTTCCCTGTTTCAACACAATGTTATGAATGTTTAGCTCGGGGAGAAGAATTGAGGGCAAAGTATATGAAACATGCATTGCTACTCGTTACCTAATTGATTGCGGATCCAAACGGGTGTGTTTTTTAATGAAATGCAATTGGTGAGCTCCGCATTAGGCTCCGGTCTAAACTGAGTAGGATTCAATACACAGTCGTCCCACCTGATTTGAGAGGGGATATCTAAGCCTCGCCCCTGTAATATTAACCACACAAATAGCCTAAAGCAGGAGCCGAATTAAAAAGTGTTATTTCCCCTCTTCCTCTTTCTAGACATTTAATCATTGTAGATTCTCGATATTTACGCACAGCCAACTGGATTAAACAGGACATAAACAATCACATGACCCGCTCATTTAACACAGTCTAGAGCTTGTAGTTCATACCTGGGTTATTGTCACTATAAACAATAAACCATACGCGTTTATTGTTTGTTACAGCCTGCTTTTAAGTCCCATCTTCTCAACCAAACACATTCATGTAGCTCAAGGCAAAGTGATCCTGAAAAGGTTAATGTATGATTTCATTTCTGTTTTCAGTTCATTCCTTTGCCTTCACTGGCGGTTTGTAGCCTGTCTTCCTGACTGGCAAAGCTTGAGTCTGAACGGCTACTGACCCAAAGGACCACTGCAAACACACAAACAAACACACACACACCTCCACACACTCTCAGATTTTACGCTCAGCTCTGCCAATGTTGTGATTTTGAAAAGGTGCAAGACAGAGCCCCTCAGAGATGTAGCCTTTCTGTGTGCTTTCTTTTCGCTGTTGACTTTTGCGACATGAACCACGAGGGGGCGTATATCTTTGGGCCCCCACACATTGCCACACACACAGCCTGGACATAAAATTTACCACTGAGGCTCCTTAAGTTAATCACTAATGTGAACAGTAACAAAATGCTCCAATAGACACAAATAGAGCTTCCATATAGCTCACAAAACCATTTACATCTCAAAAATCTTCTACATATTGTTTCACGCATCTCCCCTGCGTTCTTGCGCATGCTCCAATCCATTGACAGTGCAGCAAAATTAGCACAGACAAATCCTCATTCCTATTTCCAAGCCTTATCTTGACACAGTGGTACTGTTAAGGAGTAGTTTTGTTTTTCTTATATATTTTGTTTTATATTAAACGAATTTGGCTTGTTTAAACTGTGTAAGTTTTCCAAAAGGGCTTTAATCTGTGCCATGTCTTCAGATGCTTTTCCTTGAGCGCTCAGAGAAAGGCAACGTCTTTTTATTTTATTTATTTACCCAGATACAGAGCCAGGCGCTTTCTTCCTCCTCTCCCAAAAGTTAAATTGCAGCCGTCGCCTCTTGTCTCTCCGATTTGCAAATTAAATACATAAGCAATTAAAAAAGCCAAACACAATCAATCATGTATACAAATTGTTGTCGCTGTAGGGTTGGAAATTTGGAGAAAACTTCCATCAGGGTGGGACGACTTTAATCCGGGGGTCCATGGCCATTACCATATTTCATTACCTCTCCAGTGTTCAGGATGGGAGGCTGGGAGGAAGAGGAGGAGGGTGTGTACTTTTTTAAAACATTAGTAAGAATGTGCTTGTGCTGAGATAATCATTTCGGAAGCAAATTGAAGCCAGTGCTGTTGTTTAAGTGTTTCCATCGCCTCTTTCGCTCTTTTCCTTCCATCCTCCACCAGAGCTCGGCTGCTTTGCTGTTTTCGCGCCTGAGTCTCGAAACGAAAAAAAAAAAAAAAGCAATGAAAAATTAATAGCGCATGTTAACTCCACCAGCTCGTTTATTACACGCCCGCTGACTGTAAACATAATGAGAAAGCTTCCGTATCTCTTCTTAAGTTTTTCATTTGCTTATGAAATATAAAAAGTCATAAATAATATATATGTAGTTGAGAGAGGAGCTTCTCGGACTTGTGAGGTGGAACTGGCACCCGATACTCCCGCCTTTTCAAAGGGATCTATAGCAAAGTGACGGGTATGTTGGCACATATGAAAGGGATAGGAGGCCACGATGGATATTATCATGCATATAGCTGTGCGTCCTCACGGGGCGCTTGAGGTCAATGTGGATATATGCCATATGAGGTCATCTCCTGCCTCCCCCTCCCATCTTTGTCTGCTCTCATCTCTATCTTTCTATTCCACTGCTCCACTTCTACAAGCATAAACTACACTTTCTACCAGGAATAGACCATAAAGTCTCCCAACAAATAACAGCTAGGCCCATCAAAGCCAATGAATACGGAGACTTCTCCGCGCTGCGCCAGAGGGGCTGATATGATTAAATGTTCATTAAAAATATAAGACATGGAAACATCGCTCTGCTTGATAAATGTGATTAAGACTTTCAAAAATACACAAACCATGCAAGTTAGTGATTTGGCTAATCTGGTTAATAGTCTAAAAATTTAGTATATTTTTGTATGAATCAAAATCATTTTTGTGAGAAGACCCTGATTTCTACGCACACTTCGGGTTTGGAGGGCAGAATAATAGTCCGTGACTCTGCTTGGACATAGTCTGCACTACATGCGAGGAGAAGCCCATAGTGTATAAAGTGTATGGTAAAGTTGGATCTAGTGTTTATTACAAACCTGGTTCATGCACAAATCTGCACAAATGAATTTTATGTTCAAATATTGTTTAAATAATCCTAAAGAGTCAAGTGGCCTGTGTAATTTTTCTCATTAGTAAAATAATACCCTCACATATTACTACCCACACGGTCCACTTAGTGAGACTGAGATGGCGGTGCTGCTCAATGAAAGAAGGCGGCCTGTGCGCACTTTACGCACGGCCAGGCTGCAGAGCGGGAGTAGAAGCCCGGTCTCATTAGACCCACATTCATTCTGATGGAGCTCCTTTGTACGCACGGCACGTATTTTTAAAGTGAGAGCAAATGGAGAGGCTGCAGGTAGAGGCTCTGGGGCCTAAAGACTCTGTACAGCGACTGGGGAGGGCCTCCTTTAAACTCTGATTTCCTTTGCGGTTAAAAGGTTATTATCCATTTGTAACAAATCCCACTTCTTTCAGAGTTTATCGGGGATTAGGCCCATTCCACAAATGAGCGCCAAACAGCCATTATTTGTCTTACAAGCCGTGTTTATAAGGAATCCATTACATTCGGCACATTTAGAAATAAGTTCTATTTTACACAATGCAAAGCTTAATATTGCATGTGATAATTTAACAAAAAAAACACACCTGTAAATTCTTTTCATAGGTTAAGGAAACACTAGTTTCCCACAAAGCAAAATCTTTCGAGGCTTCTCTTTAGAGTCTCTCAGTTTTAACGACAAACGACATTTTATCAATGCAGCCGCAGCAGGCAGTGATATGAAATGATGTGATATCCATTGGGTGCCAGAACAAAGTCGATGGCCTGATCCGGCGCAGAAACAGACCCCGCTGTTTTATGAATAGGCCACAGATAACCTGTTGAATAAAGTAGGCCTATGACGCAGATATGTGCGCACTTAAATCCCTGAAGTCATTTCGCCTGTCTGTTCGTTCAGACAGAGAAACATTTGTCATAAACTGATGCTGGTGGAACATCAGTGACTGAACTTCACACATTCGCCCGCGGTTTATGCTCATTGTCCCCAGGTGATGCTACAGAGAGACACAAAAAGCTGCCTCTCTGACAAATGAACTCTTTTAAAAAGTTACATTACTTTTGACTAAGAAATATTTAAGCTCAATGCCAAAATGTTTTCCTGTCGTTCAAATGTTTAGAGAAAAAGGAAGATGTTTTTCCCACTCTTCGTTTGTTTATGGTTAACACAAAAGCAGCAATTAATGTTTTAGCAAATCTATAAATAGCTATACAACTGTGAGATGTTTTGTAGTTGTCGCACTAATGAAAGAAAGACAGAATGGAGCTGGTGCCTACCTGCTCTGCCGGCCCGTTGTGCGGGACTCCTGGGCCCCTGCTCCATGTTACTGGTTGGAACGGGGGGAGGCGATGGAGGGAGAGAAAAAGGAAAAGAACAAAAAGTTTTTTCCTGTGTCCCTCTCTGTGTCCTACAGTAGTTTTGGGGCGAGCTGTAGGTTAAAATAATTCGACCCTTCCGCTCCCTATTGCACTCCCTGCAAGTGTTCAGTCAGCTGCAACTAAACGCTTTAGGTGGAAAAAGGGCTTCGGGGGGAAGCGTGAAATGATCACGCCGAGTAAAAGAGCCGCACTCTCAATGTGCGCTCATGTCCTTTCCCTTCTCCAGCACGAGCTTGCATGCACTAAGGCAATACACGTGTACGCGCACGGACACATACATCAACACAACTTCTAAGAGGCTTCCCCCAAAGGACCGCACCACCCTCACGCGCATCTGTTACCAAGTTCCACTTTACTAAACTTTCCTGCCCACGCCCATCTCTCCGACTTTTCTGTGTCCTTCTTGTTCATTTCATCAGGGCACATTCATGAATGGAAGCGTGTATGCGGTGTTACTGTATCGTTTAGTGTTGTTAATTCCTATCTGGGACTCCGCTGTGGACTGGACTTTTAGAAGCTCACTTTCTCATCCGTGTCTGCTCTGGATCTACACCTGTTACGCACGGCGCGCTTTACGCATTACGCACGGAGCAACTGCAGCGTCTCTCTGAAGCGTCCTCTCTTCCGTCCTGGATCTGACAGCATCTTGTTCAAATAGTTCCGATGCTCGGCTAAGATCCATCGTAGATACACTTCTGTAAACCAGAAAACCAAGAACATTTTGATTTAAATCTGTATCTGATTTGTTCTCCTAATGCTTGACATGAGTTGATCAGTTCTAATGGAAGATAGTCGACTTTTTTTAAGTTCTCAACTAAGGATCTTCTAGTTGCACAAGTAGCACGTTAGCCCAAGATTTCTAGGAAGGAAAAAGTGAAGCAGATTATGGGCTACAGAACATCACACCGCGGAGCAGCCTTCAGAAAAAATAGAAGTTAACTTACATTTGATTATTTCCGCGTGAATAAGCTATTTAGGCCATGTTAATATTTGTTCATCCAAATCTGAAAGAAAAACGAAAGCGTTTCATTTCTTGGGGGGAAATGATAATAGCTAGGCCTGAGTGCGCTCAGTTGGAGTTCAACAAATGTGAAGTTTGAGGCCAAAACTTAACATCTGCCAAAAAAAGGAAAAAGCCTGCACCAGAAAATTCATTTACTGCCGTGACATTTACGGACAAATTGCCCGCCTCAAATGTTTACTTGTCCTCCATATTTGAATAGTACAGGTCCATCATGTTTAGTGCATCATGTTTAACTGTATGTGTAATAGAGTTACGCAGGCTAGCCTACTTCATGTGACACCTTTAAAGTCACATCACATGTTTCTTATCATACAGTTCATACATTGAACTTTATCTATGAAAAGTGAAAGGAAATAATATATTTTTTTATAAGGGAATTAATACAAAAGTAGCTCGCATCTGATCATTCCTTCTGACTGTAACCTTTGCTTCAGAAAGCTGCTGCAGGGCTCCTGGCTTATGGGGCCCGAGACTATACTGACACTGGAACAAAGCGCGAGACCTCTGCCCAGTGGAGCTGGCTGCACCCCGACCCTGAACTTCGGACTTCTGAAAACAAAACCGAGTTGTTCCAAGTCACAATTACAGATTTTTACCATTTTGATTTAAGTAGCCTGTAGCTGAATCGGTTGCAAACGCTTAAAGATGCCTCCAAGAAACAAATAATCTTGAAGCTCCAACTTGTGCTTTATCAAATGTGAGAGATGAGACTGTTTTAATCATCTGTAAATCTGACTGCTGTTTTTAAAGCTACAATGCGGTATGATTTTTAATGAGGCAGAATGCATTTACTGTAAAGATGGAACGGTCACATTTTTTGTCCTGTAGCTGTGTTCAAATACAAATAAATATAAATAAAATATGAAATTAGTGTGTCCTCATCATCATTCATAAGACAGTTGACAGATGTAGGCCTGCGTCACCATTAGCCTACCTAGCGTGCCTTTAAACAAAATAAAAGTCCTTAAAACGCTTACATATGTAGCACACTATTGCATGTCTTGGATTTTGATATTGATTTAGTAATAACACATATAGTAGGCCTACACCAGGGCCACATGGTTCCCTTGAGGCCTGTCTACACTTGTGCAGTAGACTCCTCTGAGGTGTCGCTCCACATTTGGCTTTGCCCACACGGTTTCTTGACAGAATTCGCCATAGTTCTGATATTAATAATCTCTTGTTTGTTTTCCCTCCCTGCGCTAATTAATATCATTAATATGAAGGGGGAGTCGGTGGATCAGTGACCCGAGCTCTGACCGAGCGGAACCGGAAAGAATCGCATTAAACGCGACACACCAACTAAAGGCCGATTAGAACAATAAGTAAACACATAAACAAGACTGAGAGGCTGTGTACAGGGCTGTCAGGCTGAGAACAGCGTTTAGATTCAGGACTCACTCAAGAAACAGGCTGCACCTCGGAGACAGAATAATGTAGTCTATAGAGGTGTATTTAACAGGGTTAAGGGGTTAATGTGGAATCATAAAGATGTATCATAAAGATGTATGCATGTATGTCACACATGGACACATCTGCTTGAGTAGTCTCAGATCATAAACTCCATAGTATAGAGTCCCTGTAAAAACAAAACGAACATCTGTGAAGCAATGCTATAAACTAAAATGATTATTTCCATAATAATCATGGTTGGTCTTGTCATTGTCTTTAATTTAAAGTCCAAGCAATTTTATAGATGCATTCAAATTGTAAATATTCAATTGCAGATCAGTAGTGACACTCTTAAGGTCAATCTGTTAGTGTTTGTTTATGTTTTTCTATTTATCAGTCTGTTTTACATTAATCAGACCATGCTATTGAGTGAATGATTTTCATGTAACTATCCATTTGCAGTAAAACAAATGGATATCCACAAACTGAACATTTTCCACATTGAAAATAAACAATAACCAAGCATTTAAAAAAAAGAGTTTTACAGTTTGTATGCAGTTGTTGGCTGAGCCTAATTTGGAGGGGCATCGTATTTGGGCAGCACTCGTTTTCTGTCTGTCTCTGCGGCCATTTGGATGAACAGAGGCTTGTAAACGGGCTTAAGGGCAGATTGAGAAATAACACACATTATTTGCCCATGAAACATTATGTGACACAACATGACACTGGGGCTATTTGTATGTAAAGGTAAACATTTCAGCGTGACCATTGGACTGGAGTGGACAAGGTTTCTGTCACTGCGTTTTTTTACACACAGAGAGTATTGAGTTCAGAAATTTAATCCCTGCAGACACAAGTCTCTCAAAAGGTGTTGTAGGGCTTGTTCTCTTGTTCTAGTGCTTTCCTGTTGAGAGCGCTGACAGATGACACTGTTTGACTCTCACAAAGTGGGATCGGAGTCAGAGTCTGAGCTGGTATTTCAGCGGCTTTTGTAATTTCATCAATGACACAAGTATGAGGACAGACATTTCCTGCCATCTCTAAGGTTTTACACAAACTCTTGGACTCAAAGGGATTTTTCTGTTAAGTGTTTTAAACAACTTCTGAACACCTGAATAGGAAGCCATTACTGGTCACAAGGGTGAAGGAACATGAAAAACTACAGTGACAAGTCGTTTTTACCCCCGGTCACATTTTATCATTTATATTTTCCCTTAATGTGATATGAAAAAAAATCTAACTTTTAATGACACAGCAGCAGATGTGTGACAAGGAAAACTGCCTGTTATGAACATAATGTATATCCAGTATCCGCACTTAGGGCCTCATATGGGTAATGCAGGGCAGCCATGTTTGTTCAGAAGCGCTGATCCAGGGCAAGCCTTTTTCTTTAGAGGGAATTCCTCCTGCTTCGATACAAGCTGTCTGCATGTATTTACATACGTACAGTAACAAGAAGGCCTGAAAAAAGAAGAAAAGGATGTCTCTGGTTACAGAACTGAAAACAAGCTGATGCAACAAACATTTAGGATCAACATGAGCAGGTGCTGAATATGGTTTTGAAAAAAAAAGCATTTTACAAAGCTTATGATTATTTGAATATTTAAATGTCTCAAACAGAAATGATATTCAGATGTGTCAAAAATATTAATTGCCTCAAAACCTAAGTATAATTTGATATTTCAGAAAAAAGCAAGCTAGAGAAAATGTTAGAATAGGATAGACTGATTTTCTCATATCAATATATATATATTGTTTTATTATTTTAGTTAAAATAAAACTAAAAGAAAGCTTATGGTTTTGTTTTTCTTTTTTCAGATTTTCAGTTTCAATTTCTCAGTATACGTTTCATATATCTTATATTTCTCGACTGTTAGAGCACTTTTAAACAGTTTCCGGTTTCTTTTTCATCACAGTGTCCTAACCAGAGCCCAAAGATGCACAGGACACACGTAGGGACTTTTTCAGGTGTCTATTTCTGTGCACAAATTATCATCAGCTGAAGAGTATTGCCAATAAAGCTTTTGCTGATGAATGAATCCAGTTTGGATAAAACACTCCATTTCAGAACCATAGCCACAGCGCCTGGCGCCAAATGAAAGTGGGGGCCATCACGATACATACAAACAACAGCAAATGGGAGCAATGACATGCTTCTTTTAACTCCTTCTTCCCAATAACGACTACTCATCAGGCAGAACCGTCCCGTTGGATGTGTGATTGGAAATCAAGGGGCCTTAAGTCTCCATTCTGGACACTTCATCCATCTTCAACACACCACTGCTCCGGACTTGCTGAGATGAACTACTCCATTCAGATGATCTCCTCTACCTTTAAAAAAATAATAATAGTAAATACTGCCAAATGCATGGAAGCCAAAATCAGGCAGCCACATCACAATTTCACCGAGTCAGTGAGGCATCTCAAACCTGCATCCAATTTAGATAGATGTGGCAGAGCAGGAGACAGAGGGCCCCCATATGAAGCTCCCAAAAACAAATGCAGGGTATTAAGAGTGTATGTGTATGTCAGTGTATACACGGTGATAGTGTTGGGACAGAGGGTACAGGCTAACCTTTGTAGGGAATCCACCTCTGTGATGGCCTTTCCTGCGTTGACACGCATGGAGAAACACCTGGAATCAGATGGCATTCAACCTCTGATTCCCTATCACAATGCTATTCACTCACTATTATAATGCCTATAGTTAGATATACTGACTTCACAATTATTCTCATGATATAGGGTATGGAGGGGAGGAAAGGATGGATGTTAATGTTACACAGTCTGAATGAGAGCCCCAAAAGCACAATTTTGCTGTATTCTGCATGTAATAAATATGACTGATGGTGATAGCCAGTCTCTTGAATTACATTTACATATAGATTTACATTCCCATCAACATGTAATAATAGCATAAGCCTGAAGGTCCATACTCAAACATGCATGCACACATCCAGCTGGCACACACTCATATTCTGACATTTCATAGCTAATATTTGTGCCTTATTGGGAAAGGTGAAAACATCCAGCATCCATCAGACTAACAATAGGTCTAGGTGGTGCAAAAGAGAGTAGAGCCCACTGGATCTTTTATCCATGGAAAGTTATCATTTCTTAGAGAAAAGTGGTCAGCAGCTAGTAATTACTTTTACAGCCTAACTGCATTTACTCAGTAATGTAATTTTCATGTATTCCATAAACACAATGAGTATGAGATCAGTCATATGAGAGTGCATTGTGTTCTATTTACCGATTATATATATTTTAAAGATCATTTCATTATATTTTAACCTTTGTTGGAAAGTGGCAGTATAGATAATCAAGAAACATGAAAGAGGGGAATGACAGAAAAAGTTACAAGGGAAGGTTTCGCAATTATTTTTTCTCTGATCGAATGAAAACATCTCATACAACATATCTTTAATATAAAATATTTGCTATAAAACTAAAGCTCTTAAGGTTGTCCAAATATTTAATTTATAGCCCAGTAGTCTTATGGACATGTGCTCACATCCTATTGCTTTAGAGAATTCCGTACATTTTGTTTTACTTTCATTTACTAAGTAATAAAAATCTAATATAGCTTGTAAAACTACCGACTAAGTGATTTGCCCTTTGTTATCGTTACCTGCAGAAGATCCCACCGTCAAATCCGACCCGGCCCGACAGAGAAACGTCATGGTCGGCCAACCTTTTACGTTGGACAGACCCGGAAGTGATTTGCTCCTCTCTCTGGCTGGAGTCGGAGATCAGCTTCGGCACTTTAACATCTCCAAAGTGCAGGGGAAAGGTGAGCTTATGATCAGCCGATATTAAATATGAGACTTTCATAGCATTGGCTTCATGTAGGGCATCCATGTAAGACACAATCGCCTTGTTTCGTTCGTGTTTGAGCGCTAAATGTTTCATTGTTTACATCCGACCGGCTGCTGCTTACAAAACACGTGGACAGACAGTAGTGGCATATGCTAACCAAATACTGGCTTTATGGTGCAGTGTCTCCTCTGTTTACCGTTTTATACTACGCTTTACTCGTGGATTATTACAGCAGATGACAATGCTTGTTTGACTGCTTAAAAATGTATGTATATAGAAGCAGCACAGTCAGCTTTTATGTCAAGCTAGTTAGCATTTAGCTAACAGGAGGTGCAGCTGTCTTAACACAAACCTGTCGTTTTCCATTGTCAATATCCCGACTGTATATTAGTATGTGAATACACGGTGTATAAACAAAACGTTGTTCCCATCCTGAAAACACAGAGCTTAAATGTTCACTATCAACACAACAAACAGAGAAAGATCTACTGTAGAAACCACACGACTACCACTACCCTATCAGAGTATGAACAATAGACGTGTTAAGATATTTATATGACATTTATATTACTTCATTTGATTGGTTTTCTTTGTATTTGTGCTTTAAGTAGCCGACCGTTTGAACACATTTGAGCCAGACGCGTCTGAGTCAGTTACAATCACAATCGATGATTAAGTAAAAAAAAAAATATTTTAACAAGAAAAATGACAGCAATTTAACTACAGAATACATAAACCATAAAAAAATAACTGCACATTGGCTCCTCACGTTGTTAAGGTCATACATGGCCCAAACATTGGATATACTGACAAGTGGACTTATAGCCTATGTAGCCAAAACCACACACATCAAAAAATTAAAGCATGTTTAGAGTTTGTACTTTTTTTTTGCTACCTTTCTTGTGAATAGAATGATCAATTTTGGACACTTTAGCTGCTAACCGGATTCTTTATAAAATCTCTAAATCTTTGGTAAATCATAACAAAATTAACTAAAGCATGTGCTAAATTAGGCCAACGGTACCATTTTCTTATTACTGGACATTGCAGCTTGCCTCTGTAAGACACAGTCATTTGCTGGCTTCCTGTCTCTGCACTGCCAATATTTTTACACATAACCGAAACTCTCCCTCGGTGGCCAGTGAGACTCTTTCTGTCCTATAATCCCCGGCGGGTGGCTTGTGACTGTCTACCGTGGCGTTTCTGCCGTGTGCGCGGTCTGGGAGCCAATCATCTCCAGCCATCATGGCACAGACACGCAGGACTGGCCAGAGCAATGGGCCAGTGCCCCTTCTATGTCCACGGTATCAGTGTGTCAGTGTGTGTGTAAGAGGGAGAAAGATCTGCATACTGCTTTATCAACTTGAGCATAAAGCAATTACTGTGTATACATAAAGAATTTGAAACAAATACCAGTGTTTTAAAAGGGAACTGTTGCAATTTTTCAGTATTCCACGCTTTAGGATAAGTATTGAAACTCAAGTGAAATAGTTTCATTATAAAGTACTAAAGAAGAAGAACTGTAGAAAATACAACAGTACAAGTGAACCATGCTGTTTCCTTAACAAGCCCTTATGGATTTCAGAACAAGTCTAAAGTCAGTCCCTTCTGTAATTGACATTGGTGTAACTCCACTTCTGTACAATGTTGAGGATAAAAGTTAACTTGAAGCAGAGATCTAAAAGAACATACTCCATGGATTAAAAATACAGCCTAGCACTATGCTCATAGTTTTATATGGCCCTATGTCAGTGGAAGCCTTGTTATTAATATTTGAGAGTTATAGATAGACTTTGCCCCTTTGTGATCTTTGTTAAACTAAGTCTTCTTTTAAGAGAGAGATAAGTGACATGCATAACACTAGACAGTGCTATATTCACCTCTAAAATGTGTTGGAGTAACTTATGGAGATATAACTGCTTATTTTTATGTACAGTACAATAGAGTCTGTGGACAAATCACAGATCATGCTATATTACTTATTAGGAAAGAATGTGATTATGGGATTATTGTATTTTCTGTGTAACAAAAAGAATTAAACTAAGAGAGTACTTGAATGCATTTTAAATTGGTTGAATACGATGTTGCCATGTAGTTTATTAATAACAATGGCAAAATGGCATTATTGCTTTAATAAACAATATTTTTTATGTTTTATAGGCTTCTGTAATTGAGGTCCCATCATCCACTGGAGAAGTGTGTGTCTGTGAGTGTGTGTGTTGTGGTGATGTACAGTACCTACCAGGAGCGTGAGGAGCTCGAAGATGATCTCTACAGAGAGGAAGGTGAGTCTGAGGGATCAGAGGCGGACAGTGAACTGGAGTTTCACCTTTACAGCCAGCTTCACTATTCATCTAATGCCGGCGAGATCGACGAACAGGACGTCAAAGAGACACCTAATGAGAACATCCAAGACAACCATAATGCAATTAAAGACATCTCAGCTGATGCAGGAAAACTGGCACATGTGTCAGACAGCGGGTCTCCATCTTGTAAAACAGACAAGCCAAAGGACGAGAAGAACGAGAAAAGGACAAAATGTGATGAAAAGAAAAAAAAGCCCAAAGGCCAGAGGTCATCGTTGTCAGTGTTTGAAGAAGTTATTGTGATTGACTCAGGCCCTGATGTCATCACCCTCTCTGAGGATGACAGTGATGAAGATGAAGAAGGGGTTTGTGCATTAAAGGTTCGGAAATTACAGCAACTATGTACATCCACGCCGTCACAACAGGTACGCCACATCAATGTCACAGCAATCACCTCAATAATTCTACCCAAACAGTGGCCTGGCTCCCAAAGGTGTGACAGTGTACACATAAGATTCAATTCTTTCATCTTTGCAAGCATTTTTTTGTTGTTGTTTTTTGTCTTATGAATTAATAAAAAATAGCAAAACAGCATCAAAAGATCAGAATGCCTTTATAAAGGAACTTTTTATTATGGACATTGCCATTTTAAAATATGGTTCCCCCAGAAAAAAAAAGTTTAGGAAAGACTCTGAGCAGCCATACAGAGGTTTGTGTGAATGGTTACATTTATAAAATCTTTGTCTCAACACAGGCCAAAAAGAGTAGTATTGGTAAACCAGTTCCTGTGAGTCTGAGCAGCTCAGACTCAGAAGATTCTGAATCCGAGTCCCAGTCTGTGTCTGATTCGTGCAGCACCTCAGACTCTGATGACCTGGAGAATTGGATGATCCTTGGTGCAGGTCAACAGGAAGGAGACCAATCCATATCACTCAATCTGGACGGGGTGGCAGAGAGTAGCACAGGTGAGTATAACTGTTAAACATTTACAGTAAGGTAAAACTAATCTTTAAAAAAATCAGCACATACAGCATCAAAATCTGACAAGAAAAAGCATGTTGAGAGTTGAATCCTATTTTCAACTGCAAGTTGTGTTTCCACAAGTTTATTTGCATCTCAGCAGTAAATGAAGACACATACTAGCCACATTTTTCTTTATGCAAAGTATTTCCTCATATTTGCCTGATATTTTAGGGCAACAAACTGCTATGTAAAGTTGCTAGATATTTAAAGTAATTAATATCCTGCTTATTGAAACCAGCTGCTAATAGGTGTGCTTCAATCTTGGTGTACATTTTAATAATTCTTTGTGCTTTCATTGCTGTAGAATTTGATGCAGCATTAGTCTAGCTTGTTTAAAAGGCTTAGTTTACTTGCTGCACAATGAGAACTATGAACATGTCTGTACATTTGCAGGATGTCGGCCTGCATGTTTACACATTTGTACGCTTTTAGCATTCCAGGCATATTGGCATTGTCTGCCCAGCTGCTTGCCTCTCTGATGCATCTTTAAGTATGTCTTTGTATATTGATATGTGATGCAGGTTTGTGCAAGTGCGAACATTTCTGTTTGTAAAATATTCCTCTTCTAATCAGCATGCATATGTACATACACACACATACCAACAGTCATAACGCTAATGCCAAAAACAAACAAACGCAGAGACAACAGAAGGAAGGGGGGTAATCAAAAAATGAATAAAAATGTTGCCTGCAAATCTCTTCAGATCTACACATTATCTTAACCTGCAGCCTCAGCAACCTCTCCAGCTCCTGTGCCGTTCCCTGTCTCCCCCCCAACCCGGCCCAACGGTCTCCCATCTCATTCTTTTGATCCTATTTTCTCACTATTGTGCCCTCTCCCGCTCTCCACTCTGTGTCTCTCTCTCAACGTTTCCTTCTCATTTGAATTTCCCTGGGCTGATGTTTCTGCAAGAGTGCCCACTGCCTCCTCTGAACACAACTGGCGAATGGGAGGGGTGCTGGGAAGGGGGTATATGGGAAGGCTTGAGGGTTTTTTTTTTTTTGGGAGGAAAGAAGGATTTTAGGTTCCTGTTCTCCCCACCTCGCCCAGCCCCGCCCCGCACTCTTTCGTCTGGCTTCTCCCTGTGATCTTTGGAGCTTGACCTCATGTCTGCACATGGGGGGTCATGGGTGTGGCGTGGGAGGGAGAGGGAGTTTTGTCAAAGAGGGGAGAATAATGGAAAGGAAATTTGAGGGAGATATGCCTTAATAGTCCTGAGCTATGCACAGGTTCCCTCCTTCTCTTATTCTAATAGGGCTTTGGGTTCTGTTTCTGTGCTGTCAATGTGACAAAAATATTGAATAGATATTTTAGTGTGTTTGCAGCCTTCAATACAAAAGGAGATCTACAATGTCATTGTCATTGTTGAATTATAAATACCGGAAACAAGAATAATGCAAATTTAAAAATGCTACAAATATTTTTCTCATCGATACAAATAAAATAAAAAAAAATCAACTTATTCTACATATATTTTCTGTCCTGGTGTTGTCAATGCTACATGCCAATAACACAAGAAAAGTTCTGAAATTTTTATGGCTACAGCTGCAATCAAATAAAAAGTAATAGTTCCTTTAAGAAATGTTGTAGTTTATGGGCATTATAAAAATATAAAGGTTATTCTTTGTGGTGGCATCAGTTTTTTTGTGGTCAGTCACAGCGTGTATCATGTTTTAGTTACAGTTTAAAACCCTAATGCATTGACAAAGGGAAAAAAGTCACTTCTTAATAGATATTAGTAAAATACATTAAACAAGAATTTATCTAATGTTGGAGATTGTCAAAATGATTGTAACTTCAACAGCAACATTTTGTAATCTGATAGTGTGCCCTCTGCTTATTACTGGCTTAGGTTAGATTTCTTCTGTGAACATGAATTTGTTTCACCTACCCTTTTCTGTTTGATGATAGAACGCACAGAAAAGGCCAGTTTTAGTCACAGAGATGCGGCTGGTTGAATTTCTATTAGTACTCTTGGTATAACATCCCTAAACTAGCACTGAAAGGTGAACTGTGGTATCTGGCGTGTTGCGTGTTGCCTGTGTGCTGTGTCTGTGTGGGGTAAGTGTGTGTATGTGAATACACAGACTAACAGGTTTGCACAGCAGTGACTAATAGTATTTGTACGCCTAAAGCCCATCTCAGCGTCACCATCAAATCACATTCACTACACTTTGTGTCCCCCTGTCGCCGACTCAAATTGAATCCTTTCATCTTCTTTCTCTTTTTCTTGTCCTGTGTCTCTCCTACACAGTGTTACTTGTTCACATACTTTTACAATCTAATCTGTTGTCA
Organism: Rhyacichthys aspro; assembly: GCA_036850595.1. Classification (NCBI taxonomy): domain Eukaryota; kingdom Metazoa; phylum Chordata; class Actinopteri; order Gobiiformes; family Rhyacichthyidae; genus Rhyacichthys; species Rhyacichthys aspro. The sequence continues at coordinate 9,182,925 of CM072148.1, read as the reverse complement.
ATCCTTAGTGTATGGCTTTTATCAGGTACATGGACACACACAGGGCCACAGCCTGTGGTTATCTGTCACCTGGCTGTAGGGCCGCTGCAGTGGGTGGGTTTCTTGGGACCCTGGATAAGGACAGGAGAACAGATAGAGAAAAAAGGGATGAGTGAGGGCCTGCTTGTTGGACAGCCATGCAGCAGCAACCAGATGGAACACGAGAGAAAAAGCAGTGCTTCCCAAAATCCAGCTCAGTGCCTCTCCCACCCAAAGAGGTGTGCGTGTACATGGCCTGAATGAATCCGGGCGGAGGCGGGGTGTGTTGAAGCTAAACTTGAATCGTAAGTGGTTAAACTTCTCTCAGTGGTCACACTTTTTTCCTCTCTTTCGCTCCCCCCTGTCCGCTCCCTCGCTTTTTTGTCCCCTTGGTCTTGGTCAGTGCACACCAAACTTAGTTTGAGGCTTAGAGAGTGAGCTGTGGCTCACTATCGGGGTGGCCGATCACATCACACTGAGTGAATGCCTCTGAGTGTTTGACCAAAAGTGCTGCTGAATAAGAGAGGTGTGTGTTTGTGTGTGCTCAGGTAGCTCCTCTGTCTCACAAAGGAGGAAGGTAAGCTCATCTTGTTCATTCTTTTAGTGTTCTGTCAAACTATTGACAGAGCAAATGCTTTCACAGCTTTCTATATTTGTGTAAAAACAGTGTTCAACTTCATTTCAACGTTAAGTCAGTTCAGTTTTGGGCCTTAATTCTGTGTTGGCCTTCCTTTTGCTTTGTGTTCCTTCTTACATACCGTTGCACAGTGTAAGGAATGAGAAATATGAATTTAGTTGGCTTCTGTTTGTGTTTGAGTGGCTTTGCTTATAAGTGTGTGTTTATGTTCATAACATGGGGATTGTAAAAATGAGATTATAGTGGCACATAGTGTAGCACTGGGGCTGTGTGTTTGAGTGTGTTTCTGTGTTTCTGTGTTCAGGGTGTGTGGGTGGGCGGGCAGGCGCTGCAGAAGGGAGGCATGGATAGGATCAGCTCTTATCTGGGCTGCCCAGTGCCACACGAGGTGTAACGCCACACCCACACTACCCCACAGTGTGTTTGCACAGGCACAAACACACACCATGAAATCACGCTGCCGTAGTTTGACTTGTATTATCCAATTTTGACATAGAATATGTAAATGAGATTAGACTCCTGCTGGACTAATATTTAGTGCATTCAATATAGATTGTAATAATTTTGTTGTGTGCTTTCATTTTTCAAAAGGCTTTTTATTGAACAATCATTTCATGACGGCTGCTAAAATATACTGTATAAACTATAATCCGGTCAATGAAGTAGCTATTTCTTTTTAATATAAAAAACCCTGCAGTAAGCACTTCACTATTTGTGATTCGTTTCCCACCTTTCCCTGCGTCGAGTACTGTTTCTTCCATTTGTCACAAAAAATATTTCTCCATAATGCAAGATCATCGTTTTTTTAGATACAGATAATTATCGGTCACCTTTGCTATTGCTTTGCCTGACGTGATTGATAAACCACATTGTACCTGTGGTGACAGCTGGGATTGCATTCTTCTTTTCAAAAGTAAAAAAATGTGTATGTGTGTATATATATATATATATATATATATATATATATATATATATATATATATATATATATATATATATATATATATATATATATATATATATATATAAATATAAATGTATACACACACAGATTCATGGTTCTGTCTCGTTTAGCTCCAAATGTCTCACTGTATCTCATGATATTTTTAAGCCAACACTATTTTATTTATCCTTGCGTCCAAGTGTTTCACGATACAGCTTAAATAAAAATTAAACGCTTCTGTCAAATCGTATCCGACAAAAATAATATAGTGGTGACTCAAGAAATGAAAGGTCGCAGTCCTAATCAGACGTAATTTGAAGTTTGTTTAGTGTCGATGAGAGGGCTTTATCGTCAGGGAGGGAAATAAGATATAGCCTGTTTGCTAAAATGAAAAAGACAGGCCTTGAAACGGATCAGCCACGGTGCTGCTGTCGGTCGGAGCCAGTTTGTCTCCAGGCCGAGGTCTAATAGTGGCCAAAACACGGCTGGTTGTCAGTGTGTTATATAGAACTAACCGGTACTGTCAGTTCAAAGTATCTTCAGTTGTCAAAACCTTAAATCTGTATTTGACACTTTTAAACTACTTATTGCATTTCAACAGTGTTTTTTTTTTTTTTTTGTGTCTGCCATATTGTTTTTTATTCAGAAAAAGATGATACCATTGTTGCACTTTTATAACACTAATGGTAACACATTTTAGATGTTTTATTATCATGTTTCATCCTAATAAGAGAGATGTGGGGGTTTGAACATGTCCAGAGTTAACTCCAATGGCAGATAAACTATTAATGTAAAAAAGCTGAATCTGTGCCCTCCGTGTGTTATGTTCTATCATGTATTGTGCTGTTTTATATGTTCTTTTAATACAGATATTTATACCTCACGTTGACATCTGTAAAGGACATGGCATCCTGTCTGAAAGTAATCTTTGTCAAAATAATCTATGAAAATCACTTTTTTTTTTTTCTGGGAAACTTTTCTGAAACAACACCCCCAGACATCTGTGGCTGTGGCTGCAGGTGCTCATTTGTATTGATGTTTGTGCTTTATAGTGAAGGGCAGCATTTAAATATTTAATCTAGTCAAAAACATTTGTACTATCTCAGTGACACCCACGCACACGTGCAACCCATTCGTCCTAAAACCAACGTGCTCTTGTCCTTTTGAATTTAGGTCCAAGCAACACCATGCAGTGTTTATGATGCAGAATTACAGTAAAATTTTTGACATAGTGGAAATGAAAGGACATTTAGTGAAAGTGAAGGTGTGATGCGCGGTTGTGATGCGTGTTGGAGTGTGAAGTATGTGCCGGTGTCAGCCTCACCACGCCTGAAGTGAGCCCAATAACCGTGGCCTGACCCACTGGAACCAGGTTTTACCGTCTTTAGTTCTGAATAGAGAAGGAACGGAACAGTTAATGGGATACATTGAACATGTTTTCCTTTATGTGCCAAACTATGATTTTTATTTCCAACCTCAAAATTTAGTGAGCCTTTAAAAACCTACACAAGCTCTTGTTTCGGTGACCGTAGCCTCGAGGAAGAGGTAATAAACTGGAGACTAGAGGGTCCCTACTGTAGTTTATTATGTGTGTGTGTGTATGAGGGGAGCTCAGTGTTCTCCTTCTACCTTTATTTAACCAATATATCCCATTGAGATCTACAATCTCTTTCTAAGGAGACATGCAGCAGACATTGTGCCTGAAGCTGCCGGATTAAGGACCAGTAGATACATTTATGTATGATTAAATAAAAGTTCCAACCTCAACACCTTTATCCTTCAACATATCTTCTGTGTCGTCAGCTCCTAAAAATGAACATGCCACCGTAGTCAAATTCCATCTGTTTTGGGCTCCTCTGTGCATCTTGCCAGTAAAAAAAATGGTAAAGAAGAAGCGGCAAAAGGGCTAGCAGGGAAAAAAATGTCAATTACAATTACCAATAATAATCATTATAATTAAGCAATCACTTAATAGGAAATGAAATTATTGCGGGGGTTGACAGTGGGATAGAGGGAGCTCCCGTGGGACTGTATTAATTTCTGTTCTTTTATTTGGCCAGAGAACTTTGCCTTATTGTCTTTGCCTGGTTTGGTGGGGTTGGGAGGGGTCGTCGAGAGGGCTTTATTAACTGGTAGCCTAGGGTGGTGATATTTTTGGGGGTGAATTGAGGAGTTAAGGGCAAGGGACAGAGGGATATATGTATTAATATTAATACGATTTTGGGGGAAGAGGCGGCGAGCGGGTTTGGTGCAAAGGAAGTCATGGATCCACAAAATCACCCGTCTCTCCAAACTGCGTTTACTCCCTCTTTTTCCCTCTTTACTCTTATCGTCAAAGGTGCCATAGCCGTATTTAGAGTAAACAGTATAAATGTAGGAAAAACCCAAATGTACAGATACTAGAGCTGTGCAGTGTATTGAAATTGTTATTGTGGCCAGTCTGTTAGAAGACATTAAGATTGTACTTTTTATAGTGTAATGTAAAAAAAATGTTACTGCCACTAAGTGGAAATTAAAAAATTAGAAGCCAAATTGTAACCACACTTCATATTGCAAATCATATGTCTTCATGAACATAATGATGGCGGAAGAAGGGAGAAAAATGCAATTTAACACATAGGAACAATTAGGGTTAGCATAGTTGCTCTGGTATGCAAAGGGATGCCCAATAATAGTCATAAAATGTTTTTCACATGGCCCCAGAGGATGACTGTGAGTGAACTTGGCAGTGTACCCCAGATCCACAATGGGGCCTGTTTAACAGCTTCCCCTCTGGAGGCTGCTGCCAGTGTGTACAGTGTGTATGTGGTCATTCCCAGGATTCTTCCCCATGTCTCTTAATTAAGGCACTCGTCAGACAGAGACCAGCTGGGCCTGGTCTGGCTGAGCTGGCACTCATCATAATTCCAGTCAATCCAGTCCCTTCATGTCTTTGACTCACTTTTCCTTCTCTGCTTTGATATGACTTGTCCCTTTGCCGATGAATGTGCACGTTGTCGATTTGCATCCTGATGCTGTAATGTAATGAAATCTTAACTGATTGACCTTTTTATCCCACTTCATTTCAATGAAGCACTAATTAGGAGTCCCATTAGGATCCAGGGGCTTGTCAGTTAATGGGCTCTTAAATGCAAGGATTTAGGTGTTTGCGGCTAAAGACATAAGCACGGCAAGCATCATGGGAAAACATACAGAGCTGGACAGATCTAAGACGAGGCTTTACTGAGGGACGTAAAGTAATAGGAAAAGAAGCATTTCTTTAAAACCTGAAAATCATGTTTGTGCCCATACAGTGGACTGATTATTTATCAGCTTTTACCTTTTAGGATATCAGCAGCACCATCTCTAAAACTGAACTGTTTTGGTCACATGTTTGGTCTGGAAACTGGCCATGTAACAAGAAATGACATACTTGAACACTTACCTCATTTCTGTTGTCCGAAGCAGCTCAGTGCTTCAGAAAACCAAGCACTGATCAATAATAGAAGAGTGTCTATGCCATCTTAAGTTGAAGTAAATCTATCAGTACATTCTGTGACTCATAAATTTAGTGTATCTGTACCCGGACCCTACCTTTCTTGCGCTTACCATGGTGCTCCACCCCTCCCTCCCTCCATCCATCCCATCTCTTTTTTCCTCCACTCCCATTTCCAGCCGTCCTTCCATACACTAAGACCAAGGCCTGGTTACGTGGCTGTTGCTAGGCCGGCCTGTTGGCCCAGGAGGGATGCTATAGGCTTGTGTGCTAATCCAGCTTGTATCTGGGATGTGTTTGGGAGGTCACACCACTGACAGTAACAGTCAGTGTCTCTAAATGTGGCATATGCTTGTCCTGAGTGGGCTGTGATTCATCCTCATCTGCCTGCTTTATAACGTTGTGTGTCTGTGAATGAAGGTTAAGTCTTTGCTTGTGCGCTTGCTTCAGCGTGCACACATGCCTGTGCATTAGCACACCTAGGCCGCCCCTTTATCCGGGGGATTATGGTTAAATGGAATAGTGAGATTCTGGCAGAGAGCGACCGATAAAGCTGAAGTCGGCCTTGGGAGAGAAAATTAATTATTGAGGATAAAATCAGAGTGAAAGAGATAGTTACTAAGTCGTTTGGGAGTTTAGTCATTGATATTTCAGCGCAGGCTTCAGACAACACACAAGTTCATCACATACTTAATGTGAATCTTGCACCATGTGCCAAGAAGCCCATTTGTCCACCTCCAAGCTGAACCTTTAAAACTTTAATAGTATATTAACACTGTTTTGAAAAATATGTTTTCTTTGAGTGTTTTGTTCTTGAGCCAAAATGCTTCTCCACTTTATGTGGCAAGGATTGTAGTATTCATTTTTGGTTTGTCAGTTAAGTCTTTTTCATTTTAATGATATGGTCAAATCTGAATAAAAAACCTGACCCTGACCTTAGAGGACTTTGAAACCAATAGACCCATTTGTGTGTGTGTGTTAGTGCATGCATGCGTGCAGGTGAGCGGGCTGCTGTCCTGAGTGCAGACTGATCAATAGTAATTGGGTTGAGTGTCTCAGGCCTGTTTCTCTCCTTTGTGTCGTGGGCCTTTTGTAGGGTGACACAGATCTAGAGAGAAAGGGGACAGAGGAGAGAAAGACAGGAGGGAGACACAGAGAAAATGGAGGATGTTTGCAAGTCGATGAGCATGACCGACTCCCTCAACCAAATCTCCGGATATTTATTCTGCATTACTCACTAATCTAAAAAAATCTTCCTCCAATTCTGTCCATTCACATACTGTACTTTAGAGAACGTGGTTGTTTGCAGCAAGAGGATACTATCAGCATGATCTCAAAGAGGTGTGATTAAACACATAGATACATTGCATTAAGCTCTCTCCTGGTATTTCTGCATTGTTTCTAACACAAGCACTCTTTGAGTGTATCTCTCTTTCCCTCTGTCTCTTTTATGATTACCATAAAAGCTGCGTGTGTTGAGTGAGGGCAGCAAGCTCCAGTGGTATTAGCGGCGAGGCATTAGGCATAAACTCTAAGGTATATTAAAGCAACGGCCCTGTTGTTCATATAAACACGCCAATTCAATTTAGCCTGCCCCACGGGGAATGGGATTTCAGCAGCTACTGAGAGAAAGGAGAGGAGGGGAGAGTTGGAGGGAAAGGATGAGGTAAGACAAGGAGAGGGAGTGGGATGAAGGGATCTTGGGCAGAAGTGGTTAGATGCAGGATGAAGGGATGAACTTGAGGGAATAGGAATAGGAGGAAGAGAAGGAGGCAAAAAGAGGTTAGGTGTGTAGATTCAACTAAATGGTGACGTCTCATAAGTTACATTTCTATAAGATAAATTGTTGGTGATAATTTCTAAATACCTGAGAAACTCATCTAAAGAGAAATTTCATTAATATAATTCATTTTTTTGCAAATAGTGCAGTCCTACTTTGTACCTTCTTTTTAATTTCTTTTTTTTACGTTCGTTGCAAATCTAAAATATGCGATAATAAGTCATACCATACCCTTTGAAACACCTTCTACCTTAAAATCCTATGCCCAGATGCCTTCATTGTAACTTTTTATTCAGTCCAGGTGGCCTATTATATCACGTTGTACCATTAGGGGGAGTCCTGAGCTACTGCCTGGCTTTGTTTGCTTCTGCTGCAAAAGTAATTTATTGATTCTGTGGCAGTTTTCTGCTGCAAACTGCAAGGTTATCAAGCTAAAGACGCAGAAAGTTTACATTGTAACACCACATATAGCCATTTAGCTTTGACAGCTGCACTGAACACCTTTTACCTTGGGACTAGCAGCAGTGGGGCTTACTTGGGCAAACAAAAGTAAGCCAGTTAGTTGTTTTATTTCTGGATCCCAGAATGCTAGAATATATATTTACTTAAAAAGCTATGCATAGTTCTGCTGTCATTATGGGGGTATATTCTACTCTCACTTATGGCAATTGATTAGTGTTAATTTTCAAATGTTAAGATGCACATCTCTTTAATGTTGTTGCTTTGACTAGCCTGACTTGAGCCCGTGAGTAGATTCGCAAAGCATTAACAAAACAGTAGAAACAGCAGCTGCTAGTGTGTGTTCGCTTCTGCACAATGGAGTCTAATGTGGGAAAACCTACAGTTATATTATTCAATCCAAATTCAAATGGGCTTGTCAGGAGAGCACCCGCTTTTTATTACCTGTCAGAAAAACCAAGGGATGGACACAGCAGAGGGGAGCAAATTAAACGACAGTAAATAAGACCCCCTATCTCTCTCCGCTCTTCTCTGCCATTCCTTACCACTCTGTATTTTGGAATCGCACACACATTTACTGGCATTGACAGCATATTTGTGTTGGCTGCTACCTGGAGTTAATCTTAACTAGGTTTTATCTGTCAATCAGATGGAGGCGGACTTAATTATTCTGTTCAATCTATGGACTCAACTGCAAAGCTATGGCACACATCAATTGGAATGGGACTGTTTTGAAGATCTATAAATGAGGAATTATGGGAAATTTATACCAAAAGAGTTCAAGTAAAAGAGTGTTGGGAATGAGCCGAGCATGTGGAGTGTGTTGTTTCTCATAGTCTACACACAGTGATCACCCAGGACCCATCTTGCCCCTTTCAGCCAGCCATAACCTCTGCCATCTGTCCGCCCATCCTCTCGTCCTCCTAATTTCTGTAACGCTTCCTCCTCATCTCTCTCTCCCTGCTTCTATATAGGCCCTTTCTGTGAATTCAAGGCCCATTTAATCTATTGGCATTTTTAGGAGGACACAAGGGAAGAGAATGAAAACAGGACTTAGCCATGAATGTATGTGTTGTTTCTACTAAATTGCTGTTTTATTTTGATGGTTTGGTTGATTGATAGTAGGAATGAATGCTAAGGAATGAATGCAAGCAAAGCCCCCGAACAGTGTATTATTAATAACTCAGCATATTATAAATCAGAAAATAACACATGTGTTTTAACTATCTCTTCTGTCCCAAATCAATCCCTTTCTTCCAACTTTTCCATTTGCAGGACAACTGGATGTATTTAGAGACTGTATTTTTAAAGGGGCGATAAAAGAGTCATATTAGGAGCTCCTCTTCTAATCCTCTATTGTTCTTTGTCTGTCCCCTGTCCCACAGAGGGGCCGCTCTAATTAAAGACTAATAATTGTATTGTTTTATAAAGCCTACGGAGACAGAGATTCTGCTCTTCAATCATTCAGTCTCTCCAATGTACTCTGCCCATCGAGGGCTATCTCACTGGGTGAAGTCTGTTTGAACACACACGTTTGACTGTGTGTGTGCCATACAGTAGGGGGAGGAAAGGCTAAATCTAAATTAAAACTTTAAAGCACTATTATTTAATTACCCCAAAGGCTGTGGATTGGAAGGATTGGAAGGTAGAGCTGTTGCTGTCTATGTGTGTTGTGTTTGCTGCCCAGGATTAGTTCAGTTTTTCAATTTGCCCCTTCTCTTCAATCCCTTATTGGTTGCCCTTTCCTGTTGCCCCTCCTTCACCTTTACCCTCCCCAAACACACGCACACATACACGGACGCATGCTGAAGCGCCGGCAGATAAAAAGGCATTATGGTAAATTCCACTTAATGACAAATTTTTAATTTGGGGAACAGGGCCTGCTGAATGGAGCTTAATTACCGGGGCCAAAGATCCCTCGGAAAAATAACCCCCTCGACGTGCCCAACCTGCCTGATAATGGAGCGCACGGCGAAATGCCTCAGATTAACCAACTCCATTTATCTAGCCTCACTCCCCCTTTCTCCTTGTGTATAATAACAAAAATAACAATCATGAAAATTCTATCTGCCTCCCAGCCCCCATCTCCCCGCTTCCCGCTGCCGTTCTCCCGCCTTCGCGCCCTCCCGCCCACTGCCTGGCTCTCTCCCACAGGAGGAAATTCATCAAAATGAAATTGAGGTTGCAACTCACTGGTTTTATTAAAATATATTTGCCCCTTAAAGACATTGTGTGTTCCACAGACAAAAGGGGCACTCTGAATAATTTGGCCACTTTTTTATCACTGATGTTTGACAGCACAAGTTTGACCTTAATTGTAAAACACTTGTTGACTCCCCGTCGAATACAAATGGTGTCGGCAAAACTGACAACTGAGTTCTCCGTTAATATTAATGATCTTTTTTCATATAAAGAGCTGTGTAAAAATATAAATAAAGTATTAATAATAGTAGAAGTCACATAATGAAATTTATTTAATAGTTTATGGTCTTATGTGTTAGTATGTTAATAAGTATTATAAAGCTATTGCTGAGAAGTCATCATTATTTGTTAAGACAGTGCTAAAGTCATAATTTAATCCTTTTTAAGGACATAGCTGGATGAATTGCTGCAGTATTTTATTACAGAGAGCATACACGGAGGAAGAACTGTAATTAAAAGTGTGGCCGTCGTTGTCTTCTGTTTTTGTCAGTTCAGTAATGGGTGGAGGGCACAAACCATCCACGCATGTTTGCTGTAATTGAATAAGGCAAAATTCAATTTTGGTTGTTTGGTGAGAGCCCCAGAACTGGTCACGAGTCAGGACTGTGCTTTTAATAACACGCAACCTGATTGTCTGCAGATAGACGAGGAGGCAGTTTGTGTTTGAATTGTGGCTCTTTTACTGGAAAGCTAACGGATATTAAAGCAACACAATGGCTACCTGTCTTGTCTTGGTTTTGGATAACTTGGTTACACACACTAACACCACACACACACACGCGTACTTTTTTTGGCCTGGTCTGGTCCCTGTTGAGGTGTAGCCTGATTGGACCATGTGGTTGCCATGCGGTTGCCAGGCCGCGCCCCTGCTGTGTGGTAATTGGTGTCTGTGATGTTGCCACGTGGCGATGGTGTCGTGACTGACAGGTTTGGCCACCTGCCCTGCCCCGGCTGCCAGCATGGAGTGGAAGAGGCTAAGATGAAACGTCGAACGTGGCATGGGCTGGCAGGGGTTTCACACAGTTGAGGGGGGCAGGTGGGTAATCAAAGATGGGCTGAGATGAAAAAACTGATGGCCAAGCACACAGATTCAACAGGGAACCATGTGACAGATACAGTGGCAACAGTGTTGATAACTTATTTGCGTAAAATCATCCCTAAAAATGTGAATGCAGTCTTATAAATATGTCAGATTAGATAAATATCAGAGTTCAATTAAAGAAGACTTCTGGGATTGTGATCAAAACAGATGTCTTGTGTGTTGAAATAAGTTTTACCACACACCCAGATGCTGTTTTTAGTGTGCTCCTGGTTTGGTTCCAGTTCTGAATGTTTTAAATTTGCTAAAATAGTTTGTGGATTACTATTTTCCCAATGACTCTGGGCTCTCTAAGATATATTCTTTTTATGAAAAATATGCTGAACCCCTAATTTGAACATTTCTTGGTGTTTATGATTATATATTATTGGCTGAGATGGAAGCTTTGACACTGTGAAAATGACACTTGAGCAGCGCCCTGAAACATAAAGTCAAATTTTTTGTAATTTTAAATCACCTGTATTTTGTTAATTATTTTAAAGCACTTTTTTCTTTTGGGATATTTTGTTTATTCCAACAAAGAGATCAGTAAACAGACTAAAACAGAGCATGAAATGAAACCAAATGGAATCTGCTGCTTTAATCTATAATGGGCCTGTACAACTATTGATCTGTTCCCTTTCACAAGCCTCCACACACTCAAACCTATACATTTGTATTAGTTTGGCTTCATTTTTCTCCTATTATTCATCTGGTCAATCTAATTTACTCCCATTAGAACCCAAATAATAGTTTATTATTTATACATTATTATTATCTGGATGCCGTTAGTGTCCATAGGGTTCAAGATTAAGGATCTAGGTTTCTATCTTTCTTGTCCTACTCTCAGCCCCTCGGACTTCCTCTCATGGTTCATGTTCATCCCTCTTCCCATCTCCTTTCAGCTTTTGTGTTTTACACCCTTGACCAGACTCTTTTTTTATACCACAAAAGGGCAGAGAAAAGCTAAGGGGTCTGCGTGCCAACCATTTTGGTGTGTTTAACCTTGCAGAGGGCAAGGGTGATGTCACAATGGGAGCACTTTTTTCCCCTGTACACACACGGATGGACACATATACACATAGAGCCTGCACACTCCGCCCACCCTCACCATTGTCATGTATAGTGTTGCTAATCCGGCCCTGTCGCTTCAGTATTAAACATAACCTCTATTTGGGGGGGCAAGGTCTCTCTTTTTCTCCTGTTTTGTGTTTGTGTCAGGGTGTGTATGCGCCTCAGTGTGTTAATGGGTCTAGTCAACAGCGTGGTACAATGGGCGGGCTGGCTTGGGATGCCTGTTTAAGTGTTGGGACAGGAAAAGAGGGATAGAGGCAAGGCGGGCCAGGCTGAGGCTTTGATGTTGTAGGGATAACAGCTTGTAAATGCACACGCACATAGTTGAGAGTGGTAAGATAAGATATACTTTCCTCATCTCGTAGCTCAAATTAATTTTATACTGTTCAAAATGGAACAATATAGCCATAACAGAAGAATCTAATGTATCCTCCTTAGTTTTTGTCCAAGAACACCACTGCTATATTGTAGAGTCCCGACAGCCAACCATTTTTTATGTTAGGTGTTTTTGTTGTTTTTTTTTACCTCTCTATACATTTGGACCCAAGCGTGTTTTCAGCTCACAAAATGGAGAATTTTGAAAAACTCCAGATAAGATAGTAGAGACTCATAGACATCAAGCTGTCTATATCCTCAGTAACCTAACTTCTCACTTGGTCAGTGTTTTGTGTAATGAGCATGCGCATAAACAGTAATGACAGTTTTAAAGTAGGTTTTGCGTTAAGTTTTCATCACTTTGAGCTTCTGTATAAAAAGCTTGAATAAATGTGTATTTTTTATTAACCTACATATTTTGTAAGGCCTGTTTCTAAAAAGATCTCTGCATTTGTGAATATTGACTAATCTTTAAATGCGGTGGTAATGAAGGCCAAAGAAATTTGAATTGCATCCAAAATGTTAAGAGGATCCCAAAAAGTAAGTAATGTGAGTAAGTTGGAGTCCTGGCGCCATGGTAACAGAATAGGTTGGTTGTCAGGTGCCACGTTGATGGAAGGGTGTGCCTCTTCGTCCTAGGGTTATCAGACATAAAACACTGTCCGCCCCGTGAGAAGGATGGTCCCTTAATATTCACTAGCTCTGCCTTTGTGTGTGTATGTGTGTGTCACCCCAGGAGACCCGGGTGTTCATGGTTCATTAGCCACACGTACACTTCCGTTCTGTTCTCACTGGAAGAAGGGGAACACATTCACACACACACACGCATCGAATATTCCTCCGTTTTGTTGTGTTGTGCCGGCTCTGATGAACTGGCAGGCTGCCACCTCCCCTCTCTTCCTCATCTTGGAGTAATCAGGGTACCTATGAGACAGACAGGTAGCATCTGTCGCCTTCTCTCCCCTGATCCTTCCTCCCTCTGTTTCTCTGCCTCCCCTTCTTCTACTGCTCTGTACCCAGTTTCCCCTGACGAAGTAGTGATGTGATAATGTACGACATGTCCAGCAGAATCACAATCGGTGGCGCTCGTTGTAAAAAGAATGATTTCTTTTTATGCTTTTACTTCTTTTCTAACCGAGGCTAAAGCATCATGTCAGTCCTCTAAGCTAGCTTTCTCTCGCCCCAGATCGGTAGAACAAACAGTTGCAGTCAACATGTCGGAGGCCTCTCTTGAGTCCATTGCCATCTGCTTCTTCAACTTCAGACTCCTTCGGATCTGCAGGGCCACGATCGAGCAGCTCTAATGGTTTGGGTTTTGAGCAGGGCCTCAAGGTTGATTAGCATATTTTGAGCCAGCGTACAGACAACAGCCCCCCCGCCCTCTACTCTTCTCCATCCTCTCCTCGACCCCTCCACCCATGTGTTTGATTCTTCGGCCGTGACAAAGAGCTTCACCCTTTATTTGTGTGTGTTGGTGAGATGGGGGGCCCTTAGATTAAGGGAAAGCTTCCTGCTCTTTATTTGGGGAGTCCCCCCGGGAGGTGCTTTGGGAATGACTTTCGTCGAGTCACTAACGCCTACTCTCCTCTCACACGCACATACGCACCTTTTAACCATTGACCTGGTGCTGCTTGTCGAGTTGCATCAAGGCTGTGTGGTCACATACACACACATTAAGCTGCAAGGCCTCACACAGCAGGGGAGCATGGCTGAGGTTCTCTTTTCAGTCTGGCACACTAAAGTAACCAAAACTAACCAGGATTGTACCATTGGCACTTTCTGTTCAATAAATTTACATTACATTTACAAAACTGGATTGCTGCCCTGGTCCCAGTGTAGATGCACATGACAGAATCAGTTTTACTGATGCCTGACTCAAAACAAACAATAAACATTATTATGTTTGTTTTAGCATAGTATGTAATCTAGGTCCAATTGTATTAGCATTGTCTGTCTTGGACCTCTGACTGTATTAACTAAGATTCTTTCTACAGAATTGTGACTTATAGCAATTTCAGCTATTGAGACACTACCAGACTGTTCTTACAGCTGGTGTTGGTTGGGTGATGAGGTGATGGCGAATTGTCATTGTGTACGATGTACAGTTGTGCAATGACAAAGGCTTTCTTAAAGGCTTTCTGCTTCTGAGGTAATTTAATGTCAAGTAAATTGAGTCCCATGCTTTAATTATGATGGTGGCAATAAGGCTCGTGCTTTTGGTCATTGTTTTTGAGGTGAAGGTCGTGGCATAAAGAAACCCCATCCAAACAGCAGCCATTTTAATTTGTTTGACAGGGAAGAGAGGTGATAACCTCCTCTGCAGCTGCACACCCAGAGCAGAGATGGGGGGAGAGAGGTGCAAAAACAAGGGGTGAGAGTGAGAGTGCAAAAGAAGGTGAGCTGAACAGAATATTGATAAGGTGGAGGATAGACAGAGTTAACGAAAAGGAAGAAGAGCAGGAGGTGGAAAAGAGAGTGTAATATTTGATTATGGCTCAAGGCTGTGTGTTTGTCCAAAGGCTAAAGACTGTCAAGCAGCTAATCGCAGAGGTCGATGCGTGGCTGTCTCTGTATGTTAGTGAAAGCATGTGAGCCTGTGTGGGTCATTGCTACCGGCACATAATTTATGCTGAGTACACGTGTCGTGTGTTTGAGTGTGTGTGTGTTTGTGTGTATGTTACACTTTCTGGATGTCAGTTACAGTTCTGTGGGCCTGAAGAGAGTACAGTGGTCTCCCACAGGGCGCTGTTAGTGCCACTCTCATACAGATGTGCTGTGCTGCCTCTGTGGCAGTTTCACTGTGTGTAGATGTTTCCCTTACAGGAAGTAAAACTGACTCCTCAGGGTGCAGAGTTCTTAATAGCTTTCATAGTGTAGAGAATTTGTCACAAGTTTCTTGTTAAACATTGTTTTTTAAAGAAAATACTACTCACACAACATATTTGTACCTGCTGTTTTTGCTTTTCTTGTTTATCACAAAGTTAGAATTATCTCCTAGTGGTCCTAAATGACACATCACAGTAACCACAGTATGAACAGTACAGGAGTATTTCTGGTTTATTATTACATTTTCTATAAATTTTCTGTTTTTCCAGATGTTGATGAACAAGATGGCACCTGGGTGATTTCTGACAAAGATAGAAAGGTCAGCTGTGATTTTTTTTTTTCTAATTTAATATAATAACTTTGGTTTGTTTTTTTGCACATATGTATATATTTATGTCACTGATAATGCTATCTTTGTGTTGTAGGCTCAGATCTTTAACAAAGACAAGGGCGTTAGGACCATTGTGCAGCGGGTGACAAACCGATACTATACTGACAAGAACGTTCACTGTAAAAACTGCAACAAGACCGGACATCTGTCTAAGAACTGCCCTGAACCCAAAGTCAGTTCCACCAAGTCCACTCTAGGATCTACATTCTCTACACAAGGGCTTGAAAATGTATGAACTTATGCGTATGTGCTTTCCATTTGCAGAAAGTCTCACCCTGCTTCCTTTGTGGCACTGCTGGGCATAAGGTCAGTGAATGTCCCAACAAGCACTGCAACAACTGCGGCCAGCCCGGGCATCTGTATAGCTCCTGCAGTGAGAGAGCTTACTGGCACAAGCAGTGCCACCGCTGTGGCATGACTGGACACTTCTTTGATGTGAGTACAGAAACTGGAAGACTAGTTTGATTAAATCATTATATTTTGTTGTTTTGCAAAACGTTTTTGTAAATTAATATATGAATTTACTTAGAGTTGATTGTTAACATAAATGTTTGCCCTGTGGCTGCATCCACACTAAAATGTTTTCATTTATGAATGCATGACATTAGCTGTGCACAGTAGTCATGATAGAAACAGCCCAAAATTTGTCTATAAGCACCTTTTATTATTTCTCTTAATGAGTGACCAGGGGTCAGCACACGCTACTGTTCACATTAATTGATACACTTCAGCAATTACAGCTTAGTTATGTCTCTGCCATGCTACATATTCCAGCTGTTGATCGATGTATGCATGTGCTAGACTGTGTGTTGTCAATGAAAGGTGAATCTAATGACCATCAATGACAATTATCCCACCGCAACGTTCATTACCCTGCCCATTTACACTAATGCTGTAGAATGGAATGTTGTGTGTATGTGTGGGGCTGCCTGTGTTTCCCTCAACTCACTCGCTGGCTCACCGTCAGTCATGTACTGTGCTCTGTGTAATGGATGAGTAACCAGGTGAACACCAGAGGGAGAGGGGAGACCGGGACACACACAGCCCATTTCACTCCCACTCTGTCACAGGTTCTCTCTCACCTCTTTTCTCTCTTTCCTCTTTTTTTCCTCTACCTTTGCATTTTGTTTTCAACAGCAAAGTTGTGTATTTGTATTTGTTGGCCATTGTAATTACCTCCTTCTTGGAATGCATAAATTTTTCCTTCGTCTCACAAATGATGTGTGTGTGTGTTGGAGAGTTGGAGAGAAAGAGTCAGGTCTCTGTCCCCAGGGCCTTTCTGTGTCTCTCATTAAAGACAGACGGTTGACGGAGCGCGAGTATGTCGCTCGCCTCGCCTGTCGCCCTCAACAACAACACACTAGCCCGGCGGTCTGGAGGGAGCGAGCTAACAGGAGGAAGTGGCTATGGAGGGGGTTGTTGACAAAAAGAAAGCTAGATGAGAAGTAAGAAAGGTGGTCTGAATTTAAACTGAGGAGATTAAGAAAACACTAACCACCCCTTTTTACTGGCAACACTTGAGTTTTAATGTGAAACTGATTTTTATTTGCGTGTAAATTTGTACCGGAGCTAGTGAAAGGGATACAAGAAGTAACTAAACAGACTACTTCACCGTCAGGCCCAAATCCTCTCCTCTTGCTTTCTCTCTCACTCAGTAGGTGTGTAAGTAGATAAATCTTGTTGCCTGCGGCGACTGCGGCATTTTCAATTTCCCAGTGGGAAGTGGCGGCAGTTGGGAAAGGATGTCGGAACGCTTAAGGAACAGCGTGGCAAAACCCCGGAGATAATGCTTTAGCCACACCGGGACACAACGACTGCCTGCTTTACTTACTGTCTGTTTGACTGATTTGCTGCAGGGAAACATGAAGGGGGTGTTTGGTTGTGAAACAAGAGTGACAAACTGGCTCTAGCAAGGGAAAAAAGACATAGGCGTGTAAACCCATCACAGTAAATCTGCTGTTTGTTGCCCTTGCACAATTTTCTGACCACCACCTCCTCTCCATTGGTTTTCTTTTTTCTCTGATGACAATGTATGTACCTAGTAGTATTGCTTTATTCTACAGCTGATTGTTTTCTTTTCTCTTTAGGCTTGTCCAGAAATCTGGAGACAGTACCACATAACGGTGAGTATTTGATACTGTAAAAAAAAGTTAAACATTTAGTTCACTAATTGCCCTGTTTAGAAAACATAGCAACTTAAAACCATATTGAAAATGCAAACAGCATCATCTGCAGCATTTTTTCTATCCTTTGAGTTTTTGATGAAAGCCACAGACCCTGTCCCAAGAGTAAAATCACATGATCATATGAAAATAACTTGCGCATGCATATCTTGCAATTAATATGCTTTTTTTTGTAAAACAACTGTATACTGGAAAAGATCTCCTGAACAAAACTGTATGAAACAAAGTAAATGTCAAACTTTGCAGACCCTCTAAAGTCACATTTGAATGTTTAAATTTTGCCAAAAAGCAATAAAATCCTTTGTCAGGGTCTCAAGCAATGATCCAAACTTACAAAAAGAAAAGTACAGCACCACAGCCACATTTAGTTAAATCTCAGTGGGCCTAGGAGTTGTGCACAAAGTCCCAATTAAAAGCAGAGAAATGTAAACGAAGAAGGTGATGGGCGTGGGGTGCTAAGCCAGCAGCCTTTCCACTTACAGCCGGTGACACTTCTTAAATCTTTTTCATGCAGAACGTGTCTCATCAGAATAAAAATATTCTAAATCCTACAATCCAAAATATGACTTAAGTATTGCATGTGCAGGGATATTATTATATTAACTGAAACCGATATGCTTAAAACACTGTTTATTCACTGGCTTCTTAAGGAGATCATAGCCTGCTAATTAAAGTTGTGTGTTCATTCATTCACAACCATTCTGGTGTGACTTTTACAAGAATCAGTTTGGGCAAGTTTTGAAATAAAAACTTAAACAATGAGCCATCTAAAATACAGTATTTTTCCTTAAGCATCGTGAAGGTATGACATGATCACTGTAAATCAATAAGTCAGTTATGGTTGGTATTGACCTTGCCCTGTAGCAGATGAGTCAACCATGGAGGTAAAAATATCTCACGAGATTAAGGAAATGCCAGGAGTGATGGGAACCTTTTTACTTTTTTGCTTCATTTTCAACCTAAGTGCACATGTGACATCTGTGTGTTTGAGAATATGACAGTGTGTCAAAGAGTAGAAAACTGTGACACCCTCATGGGCCATATGTCAACAGGGAGGCATTTGCTTATTTGTGTGTTGCTCCAAAATCTGGAACTACTTTTCTTGGCTCCTTATTGTGTATGTGTGTGTGCATCTGAGCGAAGGGGGTGATATAGACCTCAGCCTAAGAGAAAAGAGCAGCTTGTTTGTCAATTAAAAGACGTGATAAAGCATGAAATGGGCTGCCAACGCCACACGGGACGAGGCAGTGAGAGAGAGGGGAAGAAAAGTGTGTGTATGCATATATCTTGGTGCGCACTTTTGTGTGTGTGTGTTGGGGGAGGTCTGTCACTCTTCTCTATGGAGATTAATTAGCAGGGGCTGTCTAATGAAAAGGCAGCATCGTTAGCGCTCGGATAGCACGGCGGGAGAGACTGCGGGAGGGAGGAGGAGGGAGCGGGACAGAGAAGTTCCAGGAGAGACACTGGCATAGGACAGGAAGAAAGTTGAATGCTCAGACTACAGGAGAGGCCTAAAGGTGCATTTTATAAACAGAGAAGTGGACGATGTGAGATGGGATCTTCGGCTTCTATTAAAAATGACACAACATACAGTGTACTTTCAGATTTCTAATCTGTGTTTACAATCTATGCAAGTTGTAAAGCTGTATTTTCAAAACTCTTTTTTTAAAGTAGGACAGACTCCTCTACTCTGAGTGTGGTCTGCAGACCCACCACTATGCATCCACTGTCCAATACAGGCCATTAGCATCACTAGCTACACTTACTTTTGCTTCGGCTAACTTTTTACGGTCATTCCTCAAGCTACCTTTTCTTCAAATAGAAAATCACCTCTTGCTCTGTAAAGTTGGTGGTCCTGTTGCTGTTCTCTGTGGTTCAGTTCGGTCTTCGGTGTGTGTTGGTACTGTTTGTATGTGTGTGTGATGGCGTGCTTTAACGGGTGGAAGATTGTGACCTAGGTCTAATTGAAGTATTTAAGCCATTTAAGCACTGGGAACAGAAGGTCGTTACAGATCCAAACTGGCATGGGGGTTAGGGGCCTGCTCACACACAAACACATACACAGGGTTCCTTCTGTTTAAGATGGGCTCATTTTATTCATGATGCTGCTTATGACCCTGAACTCCCCAATGTGAGAGGCTGTGTGTGTGTGTGTTCGCTTTGGGAGATGTGACTCTGTCACCTTCCGCTGGGCTCAGCCAGGTGTGAAAAGGCATTCTGTCAGACCTCCCTGCTACTGGGTCCATTTATCCTTCGTGTGTGTGTGCGCGCCCGGTCCGTTTATCTCCTGTGAGTGTATGTGTTGTCTGCTGCACCTGGCCCTCAACTAACAAACTCCTCCAAACCACACAGTATAGACCACAAAGCCCTGGGGCATTTACTGAGAAAGATACTGACGCACGCACGCACATTTGGACAATTATATAGAGTGATAAACGGAGTAAAAAACTATTCACAACATTTTCATCTTGTCTAAAGTGTGTTTTGCAGACATTCTCACATCAGTAATATTTACATATGTTTTGGGTTTTTGGACAGGTTTAAAATATCTGTTTCAGTCTCACCCACCCACTCAGACGCCCACAGACAGTCATTTTACTAATATCTTTTGTTTATCTGCTCAGTATTACTCTTTTCTTAGACTATATTCCTTTGTCTTTTAAGTTTGGACAGAAAATAATTTAAAATAATCAGTGTTTTTGTCAATACCACCAAGAAGTGAAATTTCAGTTGTTGAATCAGCTTTCTTTCCATCTGAACGAATCATAGCCTCAGAGGTGGATATTTGGCCATGGCCTTTCTGTGTGCAGTTGTCTGTGTGACTGCATGTTTTTCCAGCATCATGTACTCCTTCTATTGAAATGGTGAATCAAAATTGCCTACAGAAATGAATGTATGTGTTTCTAAATTCTCAATGTCACCCCAGTGATTAACTAGAAATTGTCCAGAGTGTACCCCGTCTCAAACCCTCATTCTGCTGTGATCGGCTCCAGGTAATCACTTGAAAATTATTGTATGTTGGCAAAATGGCAAATAATAGCAGACCTTATTACCATTTTCATAATTTTGGGTTGTGAAAATCTTGTGAAGCCAGAAATTAGGCCCAGTATCTGTACTCCTTTAGCAAGTTTATTCATTTTCTGTTAACCAGAAAATACATCACTGCTGCAAATTAAACATTTTAATGTCTTTCAAGTCTTGCATAAGTGTAACACATAGCAGCCCAAAGGAATTGAAGAATGAGGTTTGAAAATAGCAAAGCAGGGCACAAGAGAATGAAGTGTGCTGGCTGGAAGCCTTGGAAGGGGCTGACATGGATAGAGAGGCATCAGTAAAGGCCACAGTGCAGGTTGAGTGACCTCCTGTCTGTACATTGCTGCATGTAAAGATCATTCATAAATGCATGAGTTGTAGGCAGCTGCCACGAGTCTCAGTGACTTTTCCCTAAGCTCGGTTTGATCGGGCAGTAGCCGCCGTTTGAATCGGGATCAGAGTGCCACTGGCTGACTGCTGATTGAACTGCAGGCATTTCTCCCAATCCAGCCACTGACAGTAATAAGATTCTCCTTTTAAATGTACCTCTAGATTGATGGCGGCACCAAAGCGTCTTGTACTCTTTATTCTCGTTCGACCTCTTCCAATACTGCTATAACATTACTCATCACTGCAGTGCGAGTTCTGTTCCTCTTTTTTCAATATAGCACAGTTTTGATATATTTTACTTTGAATTGAAACAAAACCTGTCTCTCTCATTACAATGTAAATGATAATATCTATCTCTATCTCTATCAGTACTCAAAATCTATTTATTGCCCATATACTGTATATGAAAAAAGTGCTATTTGGACATTCCTATTGATACCCAACAAGCTCTTTATAGAGAGCAGACACTGAGGAAGAAAACGGTAAGGGCTGCGTGTAGTGAACGTTAGCAGTGGTTGTGATTGGTGCAGGTATATCGCTGTGTGCACATTGATTGGCCGCTCTGTAGATAGCAGCAGTGACACCTGTATGTGTGTGTTTATCGACCGGTGGACTGCTCAGGCGGCCGTTTGTGTGAGCGCTTGTATTGAGTAGATTTTCTTTTCGTGCTAGTATCAGTGTGTGTATTGATCTCTTCCCCAGGGACGGTCGGAGTGTGTGTGAGACTATGTGTGTCTTGTCTTTAGGGCTGACCATTAAAAAAAATAGTCAGTGACATTTTGTTCGTCACGGGAATAAATCCGTTTGAACTCCTTTTGGGTCCCTCTTCCTCACCTCACTGCCCGCCTCTCTGGCTTTACCTTCCACCTTTTTACCTTTTTACACCCTTTTTCTTTGGCTGCTACTGTCTTTCTCCAGAGGCCATGCCTAATTCACATATACTTTTGTTAAGCCAAGGTTACGATGTCATGTCCTATTCATTTCGTCCTATGTTCACAAAATACAATATAGTCACGGCTCTTTAAAAAGAAAAGCAGCTAAAATGTCTTGTTGAGTTAGACCATGTAAAAACCTAATCCTTTGAGTTAAAACATTTAATTGGTGAATTCTGAATAGTTCATTTCTGTGGATTTTTATTTCTTGATTTATTTTGTTAAAATGGCAGTGAGTCTTTTGAGTATTACCCAGTAGGCTGAACATCAGTTAAAGAAATGTAAAAGATTTACAGTAGTTTCATACTTTAAACAAACTTTAGTTTTAAAGCAAATACAATACAAATGGGTTGCAACATTTTTTTGTCAAATTTGTCATTTGTTTCCTGTAAAGTCCTTATCCTGGGTTTTCTTCACCAAGCGTCTCAACAAATATAAAAATCCTAATCCTAAATACTTTTAAAGGCACACCCTTTTCACAATTTTGATTCTAATTGAGTAAGTACAAGTGATATGTAAATATTAGTCATGACTGCAACCTCAATAATAAAAACACTTTTGAATTTACATTTGGACAGGTTTGTCCTTTCACGCAGAGCCTTTCAGATTCAATATAACATTTGAGCATTTGCAGAATGTTAGTTTTGATTGAGATGAGCTCCTCCGCTGTGGCCTGGTACATTGTGTTCTTCCACTATTGTGACTTATTTAATTTTGAAATGAAAAGTGAATTTTGTGTTTCTACAGATTTCTACAGATTTTCCAGTTACAAAGGAATTCAATGTCTTTACCTTACAACATTGTAAGCTGCTTTATGTGTAGTTTAAACTTTGAAAATAATGCAAATATCAAATAGAGTTGTTTTGTTTTTTGTTTTTTTAATACAAACCACTGCTCTGCATCGATATGATGTTTGTGTGAACTATTTTGTGTGTCCGTGTAATATGCAAGTTAATAGAGTGTTTCTTTTTCCACCTCTGCCAGTCTCACTCCAGAGCTCACATCGGGCCAGGGTTCACTGTGGAAGCCCCCTGCAGCACCGCATGTGGAGTTAGAGCAGCCTCTAGTGGTGTAGCAGAGAACTACTGTTCCTCAGGGAATTAGAGGATGAAAGATGTGCTAACAGACTTGGTCTAGTATGAGAATGTGATATCATATTGCATCAAGAATGCACAAATATGACCAAATGTGTTGATTTTTCAATTCAAATAAGGTTGTTCTTTCATACAAAATAATGCCTATATAATAATATCCTGTTGTCAAGAGCATTAAAGCCCAGATGATTTACTTCTGAATGTTTTTCAGCACTGCATTCTGACCTTCTTCTACTTTGTCCTCTGTACTCCTACTGCCTGCAGGCCTCTGTCCCTTCTCTTTTCAAGAACATCCTTAATTCAATCCTTTAAATCCATGTCCATTCAGTGAGCTTTTTCTGCTGTCTCATCATTGTACAGAACTGTGCTGTCCCTCACCAGCACAGTGTCAAAGGCTCCGCTCTTTCTGTTCTACTTGACACAGTTAACACTGTCAGCATTGAAGTTGGGAAAGTACATTTAATACCAATGCTTTTTGTTCAGTTCAGCAAAGTTTGTATTCATCTATCTGTCATGAGGGCAGAGAAAGGCATGACCTACAAGTTCAGGCCTTATCACTTTATTCAACATAAATGGTGGTCAGTTGCTATCAATACATACACATTTTTTGCTCATTCAGCTATTTACATCTTTACAACACTACCACAAATAATAATGCATCCCTTCTATTAGCTTGTTTACAACTTTGCTTTGACAAACCAAACTTACAAGCGTTCTGTCTTTTTGGTTTCTTTTTTCTGTGTGGTGGACATTTCAAAATTTATAAATAAGATTTCAAGATTATGCACCATATTTATTTATCCGGCTATGGCAGCTGCTGCATGGTTGGAGGCTGAGCACACACTGAACAATTGCTCAAATACTTAGATACACTGGCAGTTTATTTATCCAAATAACTACTAAACCATCAAAGGTGGATCAGGAATGATTTGCAAAACCACATTCCCCAAACAAATGTAATTTTAGGGCAGATTCATTTTTCTGAATTTGTTCAAGTGGTCCTCAGCTCTATTTCTTTCATATTTGTATTTGCAAAGAAACATGGTACTAGTTGCATCAGCTGTTTTGTTTTTTATGCCAACTTTTTTCCACACAGTGTGAGCTATATAGTAGGATATTAATACAAAAAAATACATAAAAGTACAATGTTTCTGTAAATAACAAAAATACAAGAATTTCCAGCTTTCCAAAAGCCCGTATTGCTGATTAAGAATTCAGTGTAGCGACCTGCATCAGACTGAGGCCCCAGTTTGCTGTCATGGCTCAAGAAGACAGGGTTGTTGTTCTGTGGCACTGGTGTCTTCACTTACTCCGCTGTATGTACATGTAAAACCATAGGAATGTACACAACTCACAGCCGCGCTCTTCCGCACACACAGGTGCCACGTTATCAGAGGTCTTGCAGGCTTCGCAGGTCTTTGTGCCTTTCCGCTTAGCTGGATGGTGTCGATGAGGTGTGTGTGTGCATCTAGAAAAGCTGTTTGTTTGTGTGGATGGCAGAGGTGTAAAATTGTGGTTTTAACATTTTTACCAGGGCAAAAGACTCCCATCTGTCCATTCTGTCCATCTCATACTCATACAGAACCCATCTTTAAGTGCTAAGTCTAAATCCCTCACTACTGTGTCATCTCTGTCTAATTGCTAGGAATTAAATAAGTTAATACATTTCCCCCCAAAAAATGGCAACTGAATTCGGCAGTGAATGTGGAACTTAAAATGGGTCAAGTTGGACCTAGAGTTGAATAGATTAGCTTGTATCGTCTGTTCCCCTCGCCACGGTGTGAGCAGATTACCTCTAGTTGTTCCTTCCAAAGAGTTTTTTTTTTTTTTCTCCAGGGGTGGCAACCCATTGGTGTTTGCTCCCCCATCACATTATCCATTATCATTACATTCCAGGAGCATTCTCTTTCTCTATCACTCTAAAGAGAAATTAGGAGCCTTGCTGATTGTCTTCAGACTGATTGAATGACTGACAGGAGAAGATAGTGCAAGCTTTTGGGAAATACACCATGCTCAAGTGCCAGTGCTCACATAGTGCCGGGTTAAGGCTTCAGTCTGAGGCTTTGTGAACTGGCAGACACAAAGGGGGCTTGTACCACATCTGGTTATTTGAGGGAAATGCCCCCTCCTTTGACTCCTTAAACACACACATACTCACAATAACCTTCAACAATGATGTGCTTGTTATAACTCTTAATAATAAGTTGTTGATTTTCTAAGTTGCATACTTCAAACTCCCATGTGATAATAAGAGGATTAATGCTATTGTCTGCATTTCATTTAGGCCTCTCATTGAAAAGACATTCACCTTATAGGCATTTCATCTTGCTAATTCACAACAGTCTAATTAGCCCAGCAGTAATATGTACATACTGACATGTTGCACACACAGGGGTCTGTTTGTTTTGGTATGAGCCCAGCAGTGTTGCGTTGTGTTTCCTATGATAAAGCATGCAGAGTGGCTCCCCTGTGGGTCCAGTAACATATGCAAACCTCTCCCCACTGCTGCAATAACATATGCAAAACAGCGCTGCTGGCCCCAGCCCCTGCACTCACACTCGTTACCACTAAAATCCCACCCTCTTTCACTCAAACACACACATACAAGCCTGTTTGCTTCTCGGATTGGTTTTGATAACTGTGTGTGTGTGTGTGTTCCTTCAGATTGTGGCTGGTAACAGTCCGAGCTTTGTGTTGGCCAAAGGATTATCACAGCTTTGCCACTAGCAGCCAAGGCAAGGAGCAGAGGGGAACGCGGCTTAGAGAGAGACAGTAGATGTGTTGGGACAACTGTGGGAAAACACAGTTGCATGTGTGTGTGAGTGACTGAGAAAAAGTGTATGTGTGCATGCATGACAGGCCACGGATGGCTGCTTGACTGTGTCCACACGGCCAAGCCCTTAGCACCTTCTCAAATACCCTTCTATGGACCTTCACACATCCTAAACCTTTTTGTGTGACTGCTGAAGTATCTGAAACTGAAACTCTTCATGCCATATCAGCTGGTAGTGGCACACATCTCAAGCACAACACCTGTGTTTAGTTAGTGGAAGAAGGAGTACAGCTACATGTTACAATGACCCTTTTTTCTGGCGGTAGGAGCAGTTTCACCTGTCCAAAAGGCCCCCTATTTGCTATGTCTTTGTACTGATGACGTAATATCATATGTCAACTTGAACAAACTTTTAAACAAAACTATGTAAAGAAATTCCTTGCTTTGCAGCTGCAGAGCATGTCTAACGTTCCATAAAGAGGATTTGTTCTGCAAAAAATGCTGCTATTTAGATCCCTGATAAGAAACAGAATGAAACCAGACTGAGAATAAGAGAGATGTAGGTTGCTGTGTTTAATTAATATGATATGAGGCTATATGCACCCATCCTATATACACAAATGCAAATGCACATTCAGGCAGGGTTCAAACAGTCAGTCACAGGTTGAGATGAGAATAGGAGGAGATTTCATTACTCCTCTTTTACACTTTCATTGGTTGTGTCTCTGTGCTGGATCAGAGAATGTGGAGATAACACAGACCCAAGGTCAGGGAGGCAGACCTACAGCCAATTTACATGAGAGATGAATGGGAAGAGGGACTGGAAGGGTGGAGGTCGGGGGGCTTGAGATGGGGACTGTGATCTCCTTAGGGTGCACAGTTTGTGTATGTGTATACTGCATGTGTGTGTGTGTGTGCACACCCACACTCACAAGAGGTCTGTGATCTCCTGGCCTTTGTGATGGAGATGGGCCCGGCCGGCCTGACCCGATAATGACGCGACGCTCTAATAGCATTCATCCTTTCTGCTGCAAAACTACTCAAGCGGAAAAGAGAGAGAGGGAAGGAAAGGGGGGAGAAAAAAACAAGTGTGAGGGGTAGATGTGTGTTGTGTAGGAGAAGGGAAGCCAAAGAGCAGCGGAGGTTAGTTGTGTTTTAGAAATGACGTGGGTGCAAATGATTTGATATCTTGGAATCAGGGCAGAGGGGAAACGAGGGGACACCTCAGCTTTGGGAATGGCATTAGGTTTGTGTATGTGTGTGCAGCATGAGGGGTAAATGCAGTATACCCCTGTCTCCTCTCTCTCTCTTTATCAGTGTATATTTGCTGGGAGCACTGGAGCATGGAAGGCTTTTCAGAACACAGGCCCATAGGGGACAGGACCTTGTGTCCAATACACACACACATAGATGGTTACTTATCATACAGGGTCATTACAGGCCTCTAACTATAGCCCCGGTAATCACTGGTTAATATCACCACTGTATTCACCATACAATACATAGCATCCCATTTCAATAGACAGCATGGGAATGATGACCGAGAAGAGTGAGATGGGGGGAGAAATTAAGGTTAAATAATAGCTTTTTTTTGCTAACACCCCTTTTTTTTCTTTTTGTCCCTCTTTAGATTAAGATGGGGCCTCCTGTAACACGGCAGACAAAAGACAAAGGTCGGACTCCTGCTTACTGCTACAACTGCTCCAAGAAAGGACATTTTGGACATGTGAGCAACTATTATTTATTTTTGCATTATTCCGTGTAGTGCCATGTCATCCTTATGTCATCCTACTTTGTGGATTTCATTCTCAGATTCAAAAAATACATTTTCAAGGGACCTCTTACGTTTTCTATTGCATGAATGTATGTGTATTTTCTTTAGGAATGTACCAGACACAGGATGTTTAATGGAACATATCCCACCACACCCTTTATCAACTACTACGACAGCAAAGAGGACATAAAATGCAGACAACACAGGATAAAGCTGAAGTTTAAACGTACGTCATTAAAGTAGAACATATGATTGCATTGTTTTGCCTTTTTGCAGTATTAAGCTCTTGTGTTTACAGTGAAATAGTTGGAGCACATTGATTTGATTTTTAGCCACAACTACAAAAAGTGTTAGTGCTTGCTGCTCTAATTTTTTATGTCTTTTTTAGACTTGAAGAACAACAGCGTTTTTCCTGCGGTTTCTCAAAGCCCGTCAACTCCAGGACCACCGAGAAAAAAGCAAAAAATCTGCCATGGCAAAAGCCCCCACCAAAATAACCATACGCCTCGCCAAAGCTTTAAAACTAGCCTCCCTGCCTCTAGCCATATCTTTTTTATAGACACTTCAGACACAGTATCTAAAACAATCAAGCAAAATGAGCACAAACAAGCCAATCTGGAAAAAACATGGAAACCCAAAAGACCAGTGCCTGAGTCAAGAGACCTACCCCCAAAAGCTAAAGTAATTGTTGATGAAGCAGATGACTTTCCCAGAGGTGGAGGACAGGGAGAGGAAACGGAGAAGAAGAAAAAGAGGAAGAGGATGAAGAAAAATGGCAGGTCACTATGTTGGACTGAACCTGCAGATGGACAGGATTTCCCCAATGAGCAGACCCAAGAGAAGGGAAAAAATCATAAAAAAAGAAGAAACAAAGCAAAGAGGAATGCAAACAAAAATTTGGAAGCACAGATGTACCCAAGTGATGAAAACTTATTTATCATCAAACAAAAGAAACGCAAAAGATAGTGCTTATGTTGTTTATATGACGTTGAGTGATGCAAATAACACAACTAGTTGTAATTCGCATGTTGTCACAAATTAGGGTTTTACTAATGTGTCTGTTCAATTTTGTTTGCCGGCTCAGGTCTTCACAATAATTTTGAAGTCTTGACTTATATTATTAAATGGTTGTTATTTTAACATCCTTAAATCTGTTTAAGACACAGACCCAGTGCCTCCTACACATTTTAAGTGGCTGCTGATAGAACTGTAAATGGTTAATAAAAATCACCATAATAGCTACATGAGTATACAATCAATATTTTATACAGGCATTTTAATGTAATTTCCCCAGTTCTTTTGAGATTGTAAAATTATACTGCTATGCAGCTATTACATCTAATGTAAATTCAGCTGTACAGTCTTATGTTATGATTAGAACTACCATTGAAGTGTGTAAATAAAATTGAGATGTTTATGATTTCACCATACTGTTTGCATTTGTCCTCTAAAATGCTGACAAAAATGCATTACATTCTGTGTGGTATTAATTCATCACCATCAATAAAAACATTTGGTTCCAATAAATGTCTGTTTCCATTTGTTTGTAGAGCTAAACAAAAATACAATTTGAAATACTTTTCTGAATAGTCGCATAGTGTTATGTAATTACTTTTTTATTTTTGGCAATAATGTTGTCTTTATTTTACCCAATGCTCGTTTCAGAAATACATTTTTAATTGGTTTTCTATCTTTATGGACTCCTTTGAGCTTGTTGGTTTTCTATTTAGTCCACATACCATGAAATTTGTGTTGTGTCCATGACGCGGCTGAGATCTTGTAATTACTACTTTGAGGCAGCACGTGAATGCAACAGATGACGCATGACGTTGCTCTCTGCGTCGTTGACGTTTATACAGCTCAGGAAAACTCGACTCGACTCCGGAGGTGGAGAAGTGTGAACATCAGCTGTATTTCACATTTCCAGTGGTTATACATTTCAGGACGTTTTTATTCCCTCGTCTGACTTTAAACACTGTGACTAAACTCAGGAAGTAACATGGAAAACGGCCTAGCCACCATCGGTGATAGCAAACTGGAGTCGGCTGTCAGGCAATGGCTACTGCATGACAAGGTGAGCTGTCAGCAGCGGTGGCTTCAGGAGGAGCAGTGGTGGGAGTTTACCATACATTAAGTTAGATTTTAACAGAAAAGCAGGCGTCTATGAAGTACCTACTGGCGATTTAGGTCTTTGTCAATTATTTCCAGCAGTAAACGCCTAGCAGCTGACATTAGCTTTAGTTTTAGTTTTGATAGAGTCATCACTATGACTACACACAATATCAGAATTGCACTACCGTTTACTACTTTATATTTAAAGTATCTGGTAGTAAAGTAGTATTTTCGAAAAGATAACAGTAGGTTAATGTAATTAGTTACAGAAAACACATTATTTCTGAAAATATGTAACCTTTCTGTATTTTTCAGCAATGTGCTATATTTCAGCAAGCATCTGTTATGACTTTACCATCAGGACAATGGAGTTACTGAGTTTAGTATAAAGTTTAGTATTCACCATCCAGAGAAAAGTGTATTTAACTCCACACAGATATGTTTAATCAGACTAATGTCCCTAACATCTGACCACAACAAACAGTCATTCATAACCTTAAAGAGACATGGGACGTTACCAATCAGGTCACATTGGGACCAGGGCACCAGATTCATTAGTCCTAGGATAACTAGATTAGGTTTGCTTGTCATATGGACCCACTTAATATAATCACAGCCTGCAGATAAAATTAGATTTTTCTCTCTATGTGCTGTAAATGTAAATGGAATTTCAGGAGATGTAAAAATTGGTGTGTTTCCTCTCTTTAGAACCCCAAGACAGCATCTATGGTCCAGGAGCTAGTGAAGCAGGGAGATGTGGAGGCGCTGAAAAAATGTTTCTCTTCCCGAATGGAGTTTGGTACAGCGGGACTAAGGGCAGCAATGGGACCTGGCATATCCTGTATGAATGACCTCACTATTATACAGACCACACAGGTTGGTAAATAAATGATCTTACAAGATAAATTAGGCATTGTTCGCTGCAGAGGTAATATACTCTTTATCTTAATATAGTGATTTCTTCTTCTTGTAGCTACTACAGAATAACCACTTCCTTCTCTTTAATTTTCTTTTTTGCTTCTGAATAACTGTTTATAATATATTCTTTTCAGGGTTTCTGTCAGTATCTGGAGCTGAGCTTTGGGAACCTTAAAGAGCGAGGGGTTGTGGTTGGATATGATGCACGGGCCCACCCTCCCAGCGGAGGCAGTAGTAAACGCTTTGCCAGTCTTGCTGCTGCTGTATTTATCAGCCGAGGGGTGCCTGTCTACCTTTTCTCTGACATCACCCCCACACCATTTGTGGTAAGGCTAGGTGGAATATTAGCTCAGTTTGGATGTATAAAAGATACAGCATCTTGTACTTTTGATCCATACTGTTAATTTTGGCTTAAGCTATTTTTTTTATCTACAAAGTCAGTTTGGTAATGTTGATGACAGTAGGACAGAAGCTACAGGGCAAACTCCATGTAAAAACTCTTTGTTGCATAACACTTGTATGATTGACCTGGTGTACATGCGGCTAAGGCAGAATTGACTTCATTTTTTATCATTCTTGCATACATCAGCATCAGATAATCCCTATTAAAGCCCTTTAAAAAAAAATGTTTTTCTTGCTGCAGCCATTTACAGTTTCACATTTGGGTCTCTGTGCTGGTATCATGGTGACTGCCTCTCACAATCCCAAACAGGACAATGGATATAAGGTAACCAGTTTATAAATTTCTAGCTATGACTGTTATTTCGTCAGTTTAGTTTTAACTGTTTTATCATAATATACATGATTTGAAACACGTGATTTTAAACACTGTGCTTGTCTGTTGAAACAGATTAAAAATTTCTATTTATTGTCTCTTTGTCGTTCCTCTTCATGCCAGGTTTACTGGGAGAACGGTGCCCAAATTGTATCTCCTCATGACAAAGGAATCTCCAAGGCCATTGAGGAAAACCTTGAGCCTTGGCCTCAATCTTGGAACACAGAGGACGCCCTTAAAAGCTCGTTACTCAAAGATCCATACAAGAACATCTACACACAATATTTTAAAGCCATCCAGAAACATTGTCATCACAGGTGCACCATCAGTCAACTTAAAAGCATACCAAATACTGAAACATAGAGAAGGTACCTTATATATGTTTTTTTTTCCTGTCAGAGAAGTGAACAAAAGTTCTGAGGTGAAAATTGTCCACACTTCTGTGCACGGTGTTGGTCATATATTTGTCCAAGAAGCCTTTAAAGCCTTCGACCTTCAGCCTCCATATGCTGTAGAAGAACAAAAAGATCCAGACCCAGAATTCCCCACTGTCAAATATCCCAATCCTGAGGAGGGAGAGGGAGTCCTGGTATGTTCTCTCACATGACAGTGACACTTTTACAGTCTCTGCTCACAGTTTTTGCAGAACCCTTGTTAAAGTATTATTTGTTTTATGTTTTGAAGACTCTATCATTTGCCCTGGCAGAGAAGGAGGGTGCCACTGTGGTTTTAGCTAATGATCCTGATGCTGATCGACTGGCAATGGCTGAGAAGCAGGAGAGGTGTGCTTGTTGTCATTGAACAAGATTATATCATTTACAGAATTGTGCCATCTTACCTGGAACTGAGCTGTGCTATGTCTAAACGTTTAACCTTCTTTTTATCTCTTTTCCTCCCTGGTTCAGTGGATCGTGGCGAGTATTCAGTGGAAACGAACTAGGTGCATTGCTTGGCTGGTGGATGTTCCATTGTTGGAAGCAGCAAAACAGTGATGCTGGCGCTGTGAAAAACCTCTATATGCTGTCGAGCACTGTCTCATCCAAAATCCTGCGAGCCATAGCTGTAAAGGAAGGATTCCATTTTGAGGTTGGTTTTTATACACTGACAAATATGGCACAGTCTCAACTGAAAATAATAAATGATGAAATATCTATGGCTACATTTCTGACTGCAGGAAACATTAACTGGGTTCAAGTGGATGGGGAACAGAGCCAAAGACCTTTTAGATCAGGGCAAGGCGGTTTTGTTTGCTTTTGAAGAGGCCATAGGTATGTGCCCATACACACGCGCACACACAGACTGACTAAATGTTGTCATGTGATGTAAAATGATCTGGGGTCACATATTCAGTTTTAAACAGTACCAAGAGTCAAAACACTCGGTTGTTAAAAATGCTTTGTTGTAATATGGCAGATGTGACACTAATACAGAGTATGACTGTCACATTGTTTAGATTGTTTCCATATAATATAATTATGATGCTTTTATTAGCTTCTCATGCCGTTTCCCTTTGAGTGACTACAGCAGCTGAAGGTTTACACATACTAAGAATGAAAAAGAAAACATGCATCTGTCTATATTTTTACAGGCTATATGTGTAGTCCCTTTGTGTTGGACAAGGACGGAGTGAGTGCTGCAGCTATAGCAGGAGAGATGATTTCTTATCTGGATACTAAAAACACAAGCCTTTCTCAACAGCTCACGACTATCTTTAATGAGTAAGTAATACCAGGTGTAAACACAACAAAGTAATTCTCAACTCCTAACTTTGTGTATTCCTCTCAGGTATGGCTACCACATTAGTAAGAACTCATACTTTATCTGCCACGATCAAAAAGTAATCCTCAGTCTGTTTGAGCGACTGCGAAACTATGGAGGACAGAAAGACTCCTATCCTACTGAGTGTGGTCGCTTTTCAATCACTGCTGTGCGTGACCTGACAACTGGCTATGACAGCAACCAACCTGACAACAAAGCTGTAAGTGCATTAGCATATTAACTATATGCAGCTTTATGTTTACTTTTTGTCTGTCATTGGATCACATTTTTTCTTAATACTCATACAGGTTTATGTCTAGATTGTATTTGCAGATATTAAACTGTAAGTCAGATATGTAATACAATATAGAACAGAAAGGACATATATATAGGATGACTCTGTGTAGTGTGTATTTAAACAGCTTCCACACTTGACAATTGTCATGTCACTTATGGATGGAATTTGTAAAAGATTACTAAACATTGTAACCCAAGCCAATTCAGGTTCAGTTCATCTCATTCTTTTGTGACATTTGTCAGGTACAGCTGCATAGTGTGTGCACTCATAACAGCTTTAAATACCACCTGACATCACTGCTTTTTAAAACATCTTCGGTATTAGCATGGAAGGACATTTTCAATAATCCAGCTGTAACTGAAAAGCATAAAGTATAGATATGTTAAATACTCATATTGTTTGAAGAAAGCTTAGAGCTGTTATGTAAAATTGTGTATTGAATGGTTCATGAAAGACACTTCACTTACTATTTCCTTCTTCTGTCATCTCTCAGATTCTGCCCACCTCTCGTTCAAGTCAGATGATTACTTTTACCTTCTCTAACGGGGGAGTTGCCACTATGAGAACCAGTGGTACTGAGCCCAAAATTAAATACTACACTGAACTCTGCACTGCTCCCGGTAACAGGTAAGCCATGAGAAAGTGCAAATGTCTTTGCATTTAAAACTACCGGCTATTTTACCATAATATTTTTTTTTCTTTGCTGTGACTAGTGATGTGACAAGTCTGAAGAAGGAATTGGATGAACTGGTTGATGCCATCGTTGAACATTTCTTTGAGCCACAAAAGAACAAACTGCAACCAAAGCCGGAGTAGCACCAAATAGAAAAATTCCAAACAGGACCATTTTTGACTACATGGGAAAGACCAGCATTACACACAAGTCTTAAACGAAGCAGAAGACATTTCCGTTTAATGCATGCCTCATTTTAACTCCATAATTTACTCTTTTTTGTATTTCCATTTCTGTATTTCCACAGAAATACTGCCAGTTGGGCAGGAGATTGTGGCCTGTATTGTGCTTACTAATAAATCGTATACATTCTTGGCATGTGAACCATATCCATCTGATTAAAGGGCATAGTTACAGTATAATGCTGTACAATATTGCACCACATGCTATGTGCTAAGACCTTAAAACACAATTCATTCCTGTTTAGCCATTCCTTATTGTGTTTTGCATCTTACATGTTTAGAAAGAAGGGGGTAAAGCTGTAATACCTATTTTACTGTTGAACTAAAATGAGAGCTACACTTGAATAATCAAAGCTGTTAAACTTAGAATGTATAAATTGAAATGATTAAAGTTACTGGATCAGATTTTAAAATATTTTATGTGTCCTGTCATATTTTATGTGTCCTGTCAAGGTTAGGATCTCCTTCCCTGTCTTATTCTTAATACTTGACAGTACTTTATGTACAGCATTAAAGTTCTGATTTTTTAATGCCTTCCCAACTTCTAATAGTCTATTTGTGTATTTTTGTTCAACATACAAAAACTACTTAATATACAGTGCAGTTTTGTCGCATCCATATTGAAAGCTGTCCATGCAAGCAGCATGCGGCTGTCATGCTCCATCTAAATGTAGAGGGGCGAAGAGGCACGACTGAGTCTTCTATATTTAACTCAAACTAGGGACAGCTTGGGCTGACGCTTGTCAACCTCTCTCGCTTCCTGTCTTTCTGAGCGTGTGTATGCGTGCGCAGTTGTCCTGACTACACCATAACCACTCTTAACTTGCACGGTGCAGCCGACAGGTAAGCAGCGTGTATATGTATTTATATATGTATATACAGTGATAAAGGGTCAAATGTACAGTCAAACATTCCACAGTTCGATGTACTGCTTTCCTGTATGTGTGTAATGCCATGCGTAAAGCGTGCTTATTCCGTGCGTAATGTCGTTATAATCAGAAATGAGTTATCCGATATTACGATGCTTGGGTCCTGTTCTGATTTTCATGTCATTGTTGTAATTTAATTCTGGTGAAACGAATAGAACTGTAATATGGGGCATTCTGTCCCACCTGATCTGCACTCAGGATTTCATTACATTACAAGGTCAAAAATATGTACGCATCGCATCTCTGACTATTGCATATTTACAACTTAATGACGTATAACTGCAGTTGTGTAATATTTAATAATTCTAATTAATGAATGACACGCCGAATATTAAGATATTATATTATATTTACAGTTATTGTTTTGGTTGTCGGGTAAACAGGCTCTATAACCATAGTGGTTCCCTTTAAACAGGACTGAACCGTGGTGATCGTCACAGAATTCCTGTCATGTCTTGTTTCTCTGTCCTTGAGACTTGAAAGTCTAGGTCAGTAGCTAAGGCCACTTGTTTCTTGTGTAAACAACACCAGGTGGTCTTTTTGTAATAACCTTTCAAATGGCCCCTTGGCTGCAACAGTGTTTGAAGAAAGATTTTCTTTAATATTATACTGAAGAGAGTTCATTTCTTATGGCTTTCCGGTCTTTTAAATGACTTCTGTTCTTTTCCCTATGCTTTGCAGGTGAATCAGAGGCACATTGCTGCCTCAGAATATGGAGGGACTTTACTTTGAAGTGAAGCGTAGAGGAGATGAAATTCCTGGACCTTCTTATCTCACTTCAAACCAACACTCTTGTCCTTCACTTTTAAATTTCCCTTCTTCCCCAGCAAGCCCTGAGAAACATCCCACTGTCAGGAAGAGGGCTTCATCATGGGGCCAAATTATAGATGACAAGGAGGAAGAGGTCAACTACAGGCTCAAGTTAATTGGCTCTTTGCCAGTCCATCACCTGACGACTATGGCTATGCTTCCTTGGGTTGTGGCTGAGATCACTAGGACCAAGAATGGAAAGTGCACTGGAATAAGATCGAGAGGAGCCAGAAATGAACATACGAATACTCCAAATGGAGATCAATCTGTGCTCCTCTGTGTATCAGCATCATGGGTGCGCTGTGTATCCATCTCTGTTGAGGGAGTTGTATGGGACCCTCTAAGTTACACAGCGCTGTTTGAATGTCGTCCACACCAAGTGACCAAACTCATTCACAACAGTCAGGAACCCAACAGTTTTGGATTTCTGGTCAAAGACTCAACAAACTGTGTCTGCTATGTGTTCCTATGTGATGAAAGCAATAAGGTAGGTGTACACTAAAATAATAACTTAAGTCTTCATAAAAGTTTGTTATATTACATAAAAAAACACTATATTATACAAATAATAGTATTACAAAAAAAATAAATAAAAAGCTACACCCAGACATGGGATGAAGTAGACAGCTTCTGTGTTCAACAGACTGCCAGAAAAAAAACCAAATACAGTAAATAAATACATTATGTTCGCCAAAACACTCCTGACCTCTGATAGTCTGCACGGTGTGCAATGCCAACAGTCTTTGTGAAATGTTGACGCTGGTGGTAGATATTTGATCATTGGATGCCATGCACAACATGCCAAAGACTCCAAATAGGAAACTGAGACACCTGAGGATAATAAACATGATAAAAGATAATATGCCTGGTTGTAGCATGACCTAGATAGATTTGTTGACGCTGATATAGTTCTGATGTATTCTGTGTTTACATGTACATAGTTATCAACTAGGCATGTACAGGCACAGTGTAACAATATATGCTTTATGAAAATTAATATAAGTTTGGCTTTCATCATACAAGCAGAATGTAAAACCACTCAAATACTTTGGGGACCACTTCCTGTATCTAGGCACTTGTTTGCAGGTGTGTTGTTGTGGGGTCTGCTCATAAAATAGTGTGTACATGTGGGAGTGTGATGTTCAGTCTTAAAATGTGATGATGATGTCAAGCTGACCACCTGGCCCTTTGTCACAGTTGGCTCTGAGACACACACCCTCACACATTAACATCCATTTATATGTGAGCAACGCTGTGAGATCATTTATTTATTTATTTTTGGAAGTGTCTCTTGTCCAACTGGCCACTAGGTGTCACTACTCAAGTGCATTTCAGGGAAGTGTCAGCTACAAAGTTTAATTTCTTTGCATGTAGGGCTAATCCTCAAGAAATGTCAACTAACACAGTGACTTGCGTGTGCAACAATAATGTTTTATTTATTTTATTTTGGTTTCATTCAAATTAACTAATGATTTACATAAACTCTAAATAAAAAAAAATATTAAAACATAGGATAGCCAACTTTAACATTTATTAGCTTTTTAAATTATTAGTCATTGCACTCGAATAATAGGCCAACATGTTAGAAAGTAACGAGCACAAAGTTGTTGAATTAAAAAGTTTCATTTGTATCTTAATTGTACAGGGGTAATTTCTCCAGTTTTAAAAGTAAAACTGTTACCAAACTTGTCCCAAGAGCCTTGACGGTTAGAAATGTAGTTTCAAATGACATTTTTAAGTCTTTTCTCTAAAGTTTTCAGAGCCATAATGTACAAAACTAAGCCTACTCTATATGTGAACAGTAAAATGCCTTTTATATAGACGTATCACCAAATATATGGACATAATCTTATCTTGCAACGGTGGTAAAAAGGGTCCACCGCCTAAAGTTTAAGAGCCCGGGGACAGGAACTGTTCCCAGCCCATCCTCACGCTTCATTGGCGGATTTGGTGCATCAAGTTGGCTACATTTAACCCAGATGTAAGTTAAGTAGCTTTCAAAATAAAGCCAAAATACGTTTTTTGAAAGGCGAACACAGAGGGAGAAACTTACTTTGAAATGCGAGTCTACATTTGTCGTGGTGTGTTTGTTCATGTTCAAACTCATACGCGCAGTGTGCTCGACTTCGGGGAGCAAAACCAACTTTGTAATGAAATAATCCCAGCAGGTTACAGGAATATCAGAAGTCTCAAAGAGGAGCACATCCAAATCTTGTCTTTGGAAAGTTTATGGCGAATGGGATGAAAGCGCGACTCCAGTTGTTTAACCTGTTCAACGTCAAACAAGAGCAAAAAGATGATGTGAGTTAAATACTTGGGATTTTGTTTAGTTTATGTCTCATGCTAAGTGGTCAGTTAGCTCATAAGACGCCATAGGTATTAAGCAGAGGTTGTAGCATTAAGTTAGCATAATTAGCGCCTGTTAGCAACATGAGAAAAGTTAACAGTTAAAGCTAGCTGTCTTAAACTAAATGTATACATCAGGTCTAACTCAGAGTTGGATTTACTTATAGTAGTGACGCGGAAATAGTTGTTAAATGAGAAGTACATCTAAATTGTAATCTGCGTGACATACTGTGTTCTACTTTACAATGTTTGAAGGCAGAAGTGAACATTTACCAATACTCTTCACAGTGAACCATGTGATCAGTAGCATTTTAACTGGATGTATTTACTGCAGACCAACTCCTCACTGTAAAAGTACTGGAAGTATGTTCAGTATTTCTTCACATTTCTATTTCATTTTTTTTAAACAAATGGATGGATAATAAGCTAATTGCAGTGTCCACCAACGGATACGTTTATGCAAATAATAGTGTTTTTGGCACAGGGCAGGCTAGATGCTATTATAATGTCTAGGCTCGCTGTTTTTTCAGCTGTGTTCATTGAGTTCACTTCTAATGTACAGGATAAATAATGACTTTTGGTAAACCCAACACATGAAATTCCTGTCTGTTTAGCTCCTTCAAAGTGAGTCACGGTGATAACAGCTCCAGGGGTATTGCGCTTGTGCCAGGACATCAAGGAAAGTCATTCAGGACACTGTATAGGGTACTTATAGTCAGCTCTCTCTGGTCTGTATAAACATACCTTCCTAAATCCCTGTTCTTCGGTGCTCCACATCCCTCTTCAAACTAAAACTGTAGAAAGAGGCCTTTCTCATAAGTGATTGTGATGTTGTGACTTGTCCAGTGTAGTAATGCTTTCCTAGAAAAATGTATGTTTTTTTATCTGTTACAAAAAGAAATTATCTTCCAGATTGTCCAAGCAAGATTGTAGTACCTAAACTGAAATGCCCTTTTCTCTTTTCCATTATGCCATCCCCTCTTTTTTGTCACATGCTTTTCCACCCTCTTTATGTTTCTTACTTCAGGTGTCACATGCTTTATGCTCTGTTAAAAACAAGGTTGTAAAGTTTCTGACAAATTCCCGTCTTTATAAAACAGACAGCCAGTTATCAAGTTTGTGTTTTTGTTGTTTTGTTCTTTTTGTTATTTTTCCTCTGTCACTGATTTTTTTTTTAAATATTTTCCTAATGTTCACATGATCTGAGGACAGTCAGTGCTATAAGAGGGGAACTTCAAGGTTATCTGTGAACCTCCCTGAACTAAAATCATTCTCTGGCAACTCTATCCCGACTCAGCAGAAAACTAGCCTCTTTTCTGTGTCGTTTTTATCACATATATGATTGGTTAGTCCTTTTGTTTGTGTGCTTTGAACTGTTTTTTTTGTAACTGAATGATTGGGTGATAACATGTTGGACATTACCTGCAGCTTTCTGATGCTAACTTCTCCAGCTGGCTTTATTTTGTGTAAAGAAATATATTTCTATCAGTTCCAGGCTTGTGAACTTTGAACCATTTCTGACCTTTGTCTTCCCTGGACCCAGCCACATGACTGTGGGAAATGTAAAAGAGGGACTTTAAGTTTTTTGTTTTTCTTGGCTGGTTGATATGTCACTGGGTTTTAAGGGACATTCCACTTGTCATTTTTTACATTTATTCATTATTCAGGCTGTTCTTGTGTTTAGTGCCATTTTTACTGTTATTAATGCAAAAAAGACCCTTTGCTTCAAGAATTTAATATTGCAATATGTGAATAATTGTTTATTCCACTAAACTGCCACTTCTCCTTTTACTCTGTTACTACTTCCTTCTTTTCTAGGCCACCACTACAGTAGTCCCATTTATTTCAGGCTTGGTTGTTTCTCCGTAAAAGGCCAATTCTGTGGGTCACAGCCTGAGGCCTTGTCCAGCTGCCTTCCTGTGGGACTAGCATCATGTAAACATTCCCCTAACTAGAAATGTGCTGCTGTGTGTCTTTAGGGCTGTCCATTTCCCCTGCTCACTTGTGCCATTCCTCATCTAAATTATAGTTTTAGTTGAAGATAAGAAGGGTATTTTGATAATTAGGCCACCTCAGTCATCTTTCAGAGAACAACTGTTGTGAGGATGTTCAAAAATAATATTAATCCATTTGATGA
The DNA here is from genome assembly GCA_036850595.1 of Rhyacichthys aspro. Taxonomy (NCBI): domain Eukaryota; kingdom Metazoa; phylum Chordata; class Actinopteri; order Gobiiformes; family Rhyacichthyidae; genus Rhyacichthys; species Rhyacichthys aspro. Next base: position 9,142,490 of record CM072148.1, on the reverse strand, counting down.
TTTTGTGCATGTATGAAAGATTTGTAGTAAGCAGCACAAACATTTTAGATAAGAATTATAGAGATTAAGTGATTTTAACTCATTAATTTTCATGACCAGACATCAACAATATTCATTCATACTCATTCTTAAACTCTGCCAAAAATCAGTGTAACTCAATTTGTTACTTTGTAGTCATTTTTGTCATGGAAACTGGTGAAAGGTTATGTAAACACTATACATGTGTACATGAGTTAGTTGAAGAGAATACAGCAGAAGCTAAAGACCAGCAGAGTTTTGGAAGAAAAGCAGAGCACTCTCTTAAGAAGATTGAAAACAAGCAGGCACTACTGTGAAAAGTATTAGCTGAGACTTGGTGTTATGTAGAACAAAGTGTGCCAATATAAGGCAGTTATTGTTTTATGAAAGGCATAACACACCTCATGCTCAGACAAGACACAGCAGGATCTGACTGAAACTGTGTGAGCCTGTTGATTAAGTAGCAGCTAAGGCATCTCACTGTGACATCACTGATGTGACTCAACCACTGCTTCTGCTAAACTCATCTACTTCCTCCTTTTTGTTCCCTTTACGCCTCGCCTGAAGGATTTTCACATGAGGCAAACAACTCGAGGGGCAGACATCTAAAACAGAAGCCAGCTGTGGTGTTCTGACGTCCTGATATTTTATGTTTGTAATCTTCCATTAACAAGAGATAGTTTGATTGATTTTTTTGTCAGGGCTACATTAAACCTAGTTATTAAAGAAAACAGGGTTATTGACCTACATAGATTTGAAAAGATTGATAGAATAAATTAATCGAGAATGTCATGATTCGAATCATAATTAAAGTAACCCTGCGTAACTTTTAGCCAGTAAAGCGCACAGATCCCTCTACAGCTGTGGTTCCCAGACACTGGGTCAGCACCCAAAAGTGGGTCGCAGGAGATTTTGTTTGGGTTGCCCAAAAAATTCAAAACTCAATTTAACTAAAACTCAATTTAAAAGATTCACAAAAAACATTTGTGGGCATTTAAAGTAAATATAGCTTTATAATTGTAATGGACAGAACTGGCATTATGCTAAGAATAATATAATGATAAATTATCAACATAGCTTTAAAATTGCTTTAATTTGCTTTCTTTATTTTTGTTATATATATATATATATATATATATTATTTATTTTTTATTTTTTTATACACTTCTGCCTGTGTCCACATTCAGGACACTTTATTGACGTAGTGTCACTGTGAAGGCTATGTGGTCTGTTAACAGCTTTTCTGTCTTTAACTGGCAGTAACAGCAGTGTCAGGCCGTTTTAATGGAAATCCTCTTTTAGTCATGGAAAGAGTGAGGACAGAAAAAAAGATTTTTACGGTTCATTTGCTGTGGCCTGTCCTCATTCAACCCTTTATGTCCATTTGTTAATCTGAAGAATTCACTATGTGCTTAATACATGTTGTTTTTTTTAACACAGTGAACATGAAAACTCAATTCATTTAGAGTGTCTAAGCATAATGGTGGACAAAATAATATTGATTTAAGAAGAACTGAACATGTGTTATTGCTTGTGAGCCATTAGATTTGTGTTTATATTTCAAGTTTTAATATTTTCTTAATTATTAGAGTTACAAAATTTTTCACTTTCTGATGGTGAGATCAACCAGTCAGCTGGTTTATCATGTGTTCTTTTGAGTTGTTGTTGTTTTTTGTTTTTTTGGGGTTTTTTTTAATATGAGCCATGGCCTAAATAGACTCTTCTCTAAAGGATAAGACTATTGCACCCTTTACAGTTCCCTTCTTTCTCTTGGAAACAATAAATGTGTGGGTTTGTCCTGGGGCAGGCAGGTGTCTACCACTGTTTGTTGATGTGACTTTGTCCAGGACTATTTTTGCCAATGTCAACATCATAACTATGTGTTTGGATAAGTCAAAGGTCAGGGGTCTTCAAAGTACACCCGGAGTAGTGTGTCTATTTTGGAAAGGCCTGTGTGTCTCTATGCAGACCGCCTTTGCTGGCACATGTGTAAATTGTACACAAAGCTGAAATTTATAGACAGCAAACTAAAACATTGTGATGATGTGGAACAATAGGGTAAAAAAAAAAGTTGAGGTAGAGACAGCCTGCAAGAAAAATGGTAAGAAGGGTTCAAGAAAGAAAGAAGCTGAATACAAAGACTGCTTTGATGAAAAAGGTCAACATCCAGCGTTCAGCTGTTTTTCAATAAAGGACAAATCACAGAGTCTGCTTTATTTTAAGGGAGCAGTAATACAGTCTGTTAAAGAGAAAGGTGTGGCTTTTACATGCTTGTACGGAAAAAATGTGCTTTATGTATTCAGTGTGTTTAGCCAATCAGTGCTCTAGTTTTCCTTCTGTAAGTGATGTCTGACACCCTTGACTTGACTGTAAACTTTTTCACCAGCTTCACTCTATGTCATCAGAGCTGATCATAATCTCAGACATTCTAAATATTCCAGGACATGCTTCTCTGGAGGTGTTCGGGTAATTTTCTTGTGTTGCCTTCAACTATAGTTGGACAACATTTCATTCATTCTCTAACGTGTAGCTTTTTCTGCTTAAATGCTAATGTTTCAACAAGAATAGCAGACAGTGGATGCATGAGCATGGTCTTTTGGTGAAAAGGGTTACTCAAATACTCATCGCCTTTGGAACTACGATTACATTTACAAATAACTCTACGTATCTTCTTCATATCTCTGCAGGTTCCTGAGATCATCAGTACGCTGAGGCAGGTGGGCAAGAGCTCAGCACGTAATGATGAAATAGCTACTATTTCCAGCAAAACTTCCACATCATCTGAAGGAAATGATCCCAATGAAAAGTCCCTTAACATTTCTAGCTTTTCCACTGCTCCAAACACCATAGGACCCATTTCTCCAACAGCTTTCGCCAAGAAGTTTGAGGTGTTGTTTTGTGGCCGTGTGAGTGTTGCTCACAAGAAGGCCCCTCCTGCTCTGATTGATGAGTGCATTGAAAAATTCAGCCAGTTGCATGGCTCTGGAGAGACTGATAAAGGGGGAGGTAGCAGTGGATTGGTGGATGGGTTAAAGAGGGCATTCTCTTTCCAAGCTAATGGACTGGGTAACAGTGCTGCGGGGAGTCCCACCAGCATGAAGCGGCCTGTCCTGTTCAAACGTGACCCCAGTTTTCCCTCTTTGCAAACCTTGGATGAAAATGGACTTTCACCAGAGATTTCTATGAACAACACTACTGATGCACAGAATAAATCAGCTGGAATTCAACCCACCAGTCTGCTGGAGAACAGGACCATGCTGTTCACGGTAGTGTTTTTTACACTGAAATGGAACACACATTTATTTAGATTCAATTTGTAGAAAGACTGAGATATTTGCCTAAAATTACATGGCTGGATATTTCTGTAAATAGTAAAGCACAGTTTTAGATTCCCTTAAAAGGCTGGAAAGAGTCACTCATAAAGGAGACATGAGAATATTACTTTGATAATGACTCAGCAGGATTAAATGCTGACTGTGCATTAAATTTGCTCAGCCATGCTCTCCCACTTGACTTCTTTATAACCTCAGTGGTCTGCTGGCAGAAGGGGTTTTCCTGTTTGTCATCAGACTGGAACAGGTCAGAGTTCACACAGGAAGGACTGGTGCCTGGTGTCACGCCCCTCTGCAGATAAAAGCAGACAGTATGATCTCATCAGTGTGGTTAAGTCACTGCCTCCTCTTTCAGTCTTATGTTTAAAAAAAACCCCATGAATCCCCCTTATTTCAAACTTTTGAACCGTATTTCACTTATTCCCAATGAAAAATATGTTAATGTATAATGTGCCAATAAAGAGAGACTAGTTCAGAAGATAAAAGCTTAGGACTGTTGTAACACATGTACACATGTTCCTACGAATTGCATGTAGTCAAACAAAACCACAATAATCCTAGCTGTGGTCAGAGAAGCACACAAAGTAAAACCAGAGATGGCTAAACTCGAACACTTTACAAATTGTAACAGCTCTGTTCTTGTGTTTTAGGTGGGAAGGTCTCAGATTTATTTGGTCAGTCCAGACACTAAGAAAGTTGCTATGGAGAAGAGTTTCAGAGAAATCTCCTTCTGCTCCCAGGTTTGAAGCTTATATACGAACAATAAAGAAAAACCTTTGTTTAAAATGTTTAAGACTTTATAAGTTTATGTCATAACCCTCTGGCCATTGATCTCCAGGGTATTCGCCATGTCGATCACTTTGGCTTCATTTGTAGAGAGACTGTGGAAGGAGGGAACTTCCACTTTGTCTGCTACGTCTTCCAATGTGCAGATGAATTACTGGTGAGAGACAAATAATTCAACACAAGGAGAGGAAAATAAGACTTAAAGATGCTGCTACCTGGTCTTTGTCATATATAATCTGATAAAAATCAAATCTTGCTCTGTGCTTATTATAGGCCCATATTAACTAAACCTGTCACAGTTTCTGCATGAGTACATCAATACGGTTACATTGGCTTATAAAATTAATTCAAATAACCTGCACTGCCTATTTTTAGTATAAGATAGCATACTTATTTCTTTTTGAATAAACTAATTGATAACAATATAAATATCTCTTTTTGCTTTGGCAGGTAGATGAAATTATGTTGACTTTGAAGCAGGCATTCTCTGTAGCGGCCATGCAGCAGAATGCAAAGACCCAGAGCCAGCAGTGTGACAGCTGTCCTATGCAACAGCTCCATAAATTGTGTGAAAGGATAGAAGGTAAGAGAGTGGTGCTGAGTGAATACAAAAAGCAAGCTCACTTCAGATGAAGAGATCTAATACTGCGCCCAAGACAGTTCTATAATGGGACAGTCATTGGGACCCCTGTTTGGAGAGAGCGGGAGGGAGGCAGCACTACAGTGTTGTGCTGACTATATTGCTGATGCAGGGTGTTTCAGATGATTTTGTTTTTGAACACACAGTTACTCACTATCAAGCTAGCGTGGCAATATAATGGTCTCAAAATACAAAATGACTTGACTGGTCTTGTTTCCAGGTTTGCATCCGTCTAAAACAAAGCTGGAGCTGCAGCGTCACTTAGCCTCACTGAACAACCATGAGCAAGCTTCGGTCTTTGAAAACACCATGGTATGTTTTCTTTCATTGCCTCGACTGCCGCAGGGCAATATTTTTGTATGTGGGATGTGTCCTCACACAACAACTTTCTGCCGATTATTCCTTCTGTTTTTTCATGGTTGTCTTGGCTTTTAATGCGGTCACATTGTCATATTGTCTTTATGTATTCTATGGACTTTGTGGATAAATCACAATTTTTTTACTGTAACAATAATTCAAATTGATTGATGTTTTAAGTTCTATTTTTTATGGGACTCAGGTGACATCTGCTGGTAATAAAGCTGAACTGCACACTTGACTAACCCTTGCATTTATGTAGTAATTTAATATAAGTGCAGCCACTCACTCTAGAAAGTAAAGTGTTTTTAAATGTTTTGTATGACTTTCACACACCATGTTGTGTATATGGGATTTCTATTTGCTGCAGAGGGCTCGTCCTAAGAGTGACCAAGAGGAGAATGAATTGATAATGACATCCCTAAGGAATCTGTATGAGGAAAGACAGAAGAGCCACCAGCACTCCTTACCTGCAGACAGCAAAGTGGTAAACTAAATGTGTCCAAACCCCACAGAGGCCATCTTTCTCCTCAGTAAGTGCTAACTGTTTGTATGCAGGTTTGTGAGGAGGCCCCAGCTGCAGCAGAGACACAACAGAGCACGAGTCGACAGCGACTTGAACAGTTCAAGAGTCGAGCCAAGCGCTCACTTACCGAGTCATTAGAGGGCATCTGGAAGGTAACAACGCACTTGTCTTTCTTAATGTGTATATACTTAATTATAATTACTTTATATGCTTAACTGTGAGGTGTATACTGAGTGTTGCTGGGATATCTTTGTTGTTGATAGGGCAGCAGCAAGGCCCGAGCACAGAAAGAAAACAGTGAAAGGAGTGACAGCAGTTCTTCCATTTCTACTGTCAACAGTAGTCTAGACCAGCCCAGCTTAGATGACCCATTGCCTGACACCTCTCAGCTGCGGCCAACCAGCCCACTCAAGTATGTGCACTAAAACAAACACAAAATAACCTTTTGTAGACATTAGTTTGCTTTTACATGTCACTGAAAATAATTGTTCATCTACATTTGTCGTCTTTGTCTTCCATAGGATTATTACAAATCCCTATGGAATTCATTATATTTAACTAAGTTGTAATTTTGTATTCTTTCTCATTGTTTCTTTAGGTGCCACAACTCAACTGGTGACCTGAAGCACCTTGACAACTCCCTCGCCCTGTCGTCTTCTTCATTACTAAATGATTCTCAGTCACAAGGTTTTCGTCGGAGAGCCAGCACCTACAGCCACCCTGCCACTCTGTCCTCAACAGAAAACCTGCCCGTGGTCACTGTAACTCGCGCACCACAGGATACCTCTGCCTCTTCCAAGCCCAAGCTTGTACGACACTACTCCGTCAGCACAGACAGTCCACACCAGAGCAAGTAGGGCACGTGTGTTTTTCTGTTTGCTTTTTTACTGGCTTTAAAAAACAGCAATGATTGTGGGTGTATTAAATTACACAAAGGGCTTGCATGTGTTGAACACTCCTTGACTGAACTTTTGATGGGTTTGTTTGATAATCCTGCTCTGACAAGTTTCTGTGAACTGCAAAATAAAAATACGGTGGTCATAATAATGCATTGATAGGGAGCAAACCATCACAATCTGAATCATATCAAAAATCTTCTCTGATACTAAATGTATATTTAGACTTTGACTAACTGAAACTCTGACAAATGCATAACAGTGATGCTGACAAATTGAAGTCTAACCACTAAAATCAACAAAGATTTAAAAAAAAATCTCTCCTTTTCTCAACTGAGACACACTGCTAGCTTTCATTTTATTCTTTTTGACTTTTCTTTCTGAGTTTAGACATGTTTCAACAAACTCCACCCTTCCTCCTGTCTCTCCCTATACTTCAAACTCCTCCTCTTTGCTCCCTCACCATCCTTCCTCTCCTTTAACTGGAACCCGGCTCAGCAAAAGAAGGTGAGGACACTTTCATGGTCATCCATCACGTTTTGCACACACTGTTTCTTTTCTTGACCTTTTCATTTTGTATTTATGCATTTTTGTCTTGTTTCCTTGTTGCGCTGTATGCCAAATGTATCTTTTTTATTGTGCTGTCTGCTTGTTTTTACCTCCATCTCTCAACCTCAGCCCTCTGGGTGGCCTCCGGGCTCGTCTTCACTCATCCTCTTCTGTCCCTAATTTTCTGAAATTTCAATTTCTGGCCCCCGTTCAAGAAAATGAGTTTCCTGAAACAAAAAGCAGGTACATATGCAAACATCAGACTTATGGTCGTTATTCTAATATTGGTGTGTCCAACAAAATTGTGCTCATTTGTTTTATACATATAGCATATTTATGTTTTAAATATATGTGTGAGTCTTAGGGGTGCAACAATTGTCAATATATTTTTAAACTGTTCAGTCGGGTCTTCAGCGTTTGAGCTGAATAATTTATACTCTAGTGCTAATGTCATACAGCAACTAATTTCCATTCAGTGTTGGCAGATAATGTAGACCATAGTGAAATGCCTTTATTAGCAGAGAAAAACTTGTATTTTTGTACTGTTATGCCACTATTACTGACAAATATACTGTATATAATAAAACAACAAAGAAAAATATGTATGAAAAGCTATGGCCCAAAAACCAAAGCACCTAAACTGTATCGTTGCCTTCCTCGGGATAATATTCCTCTTATATTACATACATACTCATGTCTGTGCACGCGTTGTTCTTATATTTTCAGTGATGTAGCAGCTTTATCTGCACTAGTCCCTGCATGTGGGATTGGAGAAAGCCCTCTGCGCAGCCACCGTCACTCATGGAGACAGCAGATATTTTTGAGAGTTGCTACTCCTCAGAAGAGTACAGAGCCCAATGGTAAGATTGGACATAGTCCCAAATTACATCTGTCTTTTTAAATCTGTCCATTCACAAAACCTTAAACACAAACAGAGAGAGACAGGTACTTTTTTATTTCTCTTGAAACTCTAAACTCACAATTCATTTAAAGTACTGGTACTGGTTAAATAAACAAGTCTCTTTTAAACATAGTCCCTGTTCCAGTAACTGAATGGTAATAATGGAAGGTTTCTGTTTTATGTCGTGATCATCCTGGTTGCTTTTCTCCTGCAGTCGTTTCCTTTTCTCTTCAGCCCAACACTGGTTTGAATTGCCTGTTGTCAGATTAGGCAAATGTGCAGCAGCAAATGATAAAAAATGCTGAAGAAGCAAGTGCTATTTTTTTAATTGGTGAATCTTTATTAAATCCTGTTTATTAAAAAATGTTTCTATATTATATCTCGGGACGTTATTATAAAAGTGACTGAGTGACATCCCTTAAAGTCCTGCTTTGTGCAGGTGTGTTTTGACAGGTTTGATCTTCAGCCTAGGATTACTGTTCATGCTTGGATTGTGAATCTAAACATGTAGCCCTCAAAGAAAGATAGCAGATTCAGGTTAGGCCACTTGTGTAAACATGGCAGTCTCTGTTGGCTCTTGTGAAATGTTAACAATGTTTCCCTTTAAATTTGACTTTGAAGAATATGTCATAATTTTATGGGTAATTTGTATTGTCATATGGGTCATATAGGACAATCTATGTAAATGTTAAAACAGATAAATATACCATTTACAATTTTCATTCATATTTGCTCATGTTTAAAATACTATAAAGTTATTTTATTCTCACACAAACTCATGACAGCTAATAATATATTTCTTACCAACACTGTCAGATTGAGGTGTTTGTTGTGGATTTATACCTTTTTTATTTTCTACCACTAGAGGGTAGTGTTCTACTCAATTTACTTAGAGGTCTTTCTCTAAAAATAGGCTACAGTAGTACTTTTGAATGGCTAACTGAAATAAGTATTATATAAACAAATCAAAACAATATAACACTCATTTGTTACATGAATATTCTTATAGATACATACATTCAGTTCTAAATCTCCACTACTATTGACTTTTATTTGAAGAACCCAAACCTTCTGCAACACACTACAGTTTTGAATAGCTAACTGATGTAGGTATTAAATAAAAGAAAAATCTGAACTGTAATATGTTACATTACTGTGAAGGGAGGTTGATAAAGTGTTTCTATATAATTGCCCCCACCTGCACATGCTCCAGTGGATTATCTGTTGGAGAGGATTTTGTCTAATAAGTGATGGAATGTGGAGCTAGGATGACGCTTTTTTAACACTCTTATTCAACGTGCTGTTCATGAGGGATTACAAAGGTTTATACATGTCATTGTGCCTCATGTTTCCTTTTCAAGAAGAGGCTTCAAGCTGACATGACATGCCTTTCCAGTGATTGTAGGAAAAGTGAACTGCAGCAATAACATAGAGTAGAAATAGTTTTTTAGATCTTAAATGTAAAGGGCTTGATGCTTATTGAATGCAAGTCTGTCACTTAGTTTGTATTGTGTGTGCTTCCATGCATGAGGTCATGGGTGTGTCAAGTGCTTTGTGCTGGGGGAGGCGGTGGTGTTCAAGGTCATGTTGACAGTCCACACACAGACAGCGCCACTTTAAAGCGCCAGTCTTGTTGACCCACTTTGCGTTTGAATATGAGCATATAGAAATCAGAACTTACTTGGTCCTGTCTTCATTACTGAGGGGAGTGTTTGCTCAGGGAGTGGTGTCTGTCACTTCTAGATGCATGTTACAACATTTAGGAACATTTAAGATCAAGGTAGAACAGCTTAGGGCAGGGGTAATTGGTGTAGTGATTTTAAAATGATAGCACAGAATTTGTGTTTGCGTTCATTTATCACACTAAAAGTTAACCCATTTCTGTGGTGTGTTTGTTTTACTAATATATCTCTGTGTCTGTCAGGTCTTTGGCGCTCTGAAAACACAAGGACCTGGTGTTTATGTAGTGAATTTGCTAGTTTCAACACATAAAAAGTCACACACACAGAGATTCATTGCTGTTGACTTCACCTGGAACAAACGTTTTTGTTTTATTTATCTCAGCCTGAAGAATTTAAAAAGAAATTTCTTCAGTAAAGATAGTCATCAGATGGACCCACCTGTCTCATTCCTTAGTGGCATACCGTGTATGGGTATGTTACCTTAAACTGTGAGTGTAGAGTGAGAGAGAAGCACTTGCTATCTGAATAGTTATGTTCCTATTCTAAACAACACACCATGTTTTGAGGTTTGGGAGCCACCCTGTACTTTGGGGTGGAGTCACACAAAACTTTTTCTTCCAACTGGTAAATGTGTCTATGTTTAGAAATGTCTTATTTATTTTGGTGAATGAGTGTAAAATTAGCTAAACAAAGTGTCATGGCAGCCTGTCAACTCTTTATTAATTTAATACGTTTACCTGGTCATTTATTACATTGTTTGTTACAAGACTTGAGTAATGTTTCATATTTTTATTTATTCACATAGTACAGTGTCATGGTATAATTACATCAAGCAATGCAAAATCTGATATGTCCTTAAGACCGAGGAGGGGATTCCTGTCTCGACGGGGGCCATGTGTGCTCTGGCCAGTCTGCAATGGCAGGAAGTGGTGATTTGTCCATGAGGGCGCTGCCTGAGGAGAAGAGCAGAAGGAGCAAAGAGGAGCTGAGGGAGCTCTGGAGAAAGGCCATCCTTCAGCAGATCCTGCTGCAGAGGATGGAGCAGGAGAACCAGAAACTACAAGGTGAGTTGGGTGAAAAACCAAACGCACACACATTCAAACACCTGTCAGTGACTGTCAGTTCTCTCACAGTATGTATTCTCTTAAAATGACAACATGTCTGTCAACATTTGTAATTGTGTAACAAACTGGCCATTACCCAGTGCTTTTAATTTGTCCTCTAATTAGTCTGCTTGATCACTATGGTACCTACTGGCACAGATGTCATGAAAGTAGCATTGGAATTTTCCTTTTTAAAGTTGAGTTTCTTAAGAAGCTTACTGATCTTTGTGTCCTTTAGTACATCTTTTGGCAGGATGCCAATCCAGATGTGAACACACTTTTCAGATCCGCCTCCACCTCCTCTGAAAGCAGTTATATAATATAGTTGTTTATTTGCATGCAAGTGTTCTTGGGATTTTTAGGGTGTGCCAAGTGCACCGCCTTTCTCCTGACCTAGTTGGCACAAAACAACACACATTTAAGGAGGCACCACACCTCTGACTACCTGCAGTGTATACAAATCATTAATCCACACACAAAACTCCACTTTGATAGAAATTATTCCCAACAGCAGGGTGTGATGTGAATGTGGGTCAATATTGACGTAAGCAACTCTAGTTTGTGCAACAACTTGCTACTCCACACAACCACTCCTGGCCACCTGGACTTGTGTTTTTTTACTTTTCCAGTGTACACTCCATTAGTTGCTCAGTATTTATCAAGTTGGAGCCCAACTCCCTGTCCTCCATTCTATCTGTTTTTCTCTCCTTGTGTTGTCTGCTTTATGGGTCAACTGTGAAAATGCACTCCATCGGTTTTGTGTATCTTTGTCAGCTCCAGGGTGTGGTATGTTATCCCGTCGTGTGTTATCAAGGGTGGAGTGCTTCACTGACAGAGAGGGAGAGAGACGGATAGAGTGGACGGTAAGGTTGTAGTTGGACAGCTGATAAGGCACACAGCCGAGCACAGCCTCCCCAACAGCATCTATTCTTACTCTGGGTGTGGCCCCTATCTGCGCTGTCCAAGCCTCCTTTTCCTTTATTACCCACAAAACACTCTTTTCAGGTCACTCCCATCATGTTTCTGTTTCTTTATAAACTTTTATCCACAGGATGTTCTCAAGCCTTGCAAAGATAACACATTTTTGTATGTTTGCTGTCAACTTTCACCATTGTTTTCAGACACTGCTTAAGTATTTCAACCTCTTTATGTGGTTGTCCCTGTTTGGGATTTTTTTTTTTTTTGCACATTTTAAAGCTCATAGACACATCCCATTATTGCCCACACATATAACAACCGCCTGTTTCCTGGAAGGTATCAGAAGTTGTGTAATGTCGTCTTGTTGTCTCATGGTGATGTAACTCCACAGAATTGTTCCAGCTTTGTCACTTGGTTTTCAGGACACAAAAAATGAAATGATGGGAACAATAGACAAAAAGTGGTTGAAGGACGAAAGAAATGTACCACTGACCGTTAAAAAGAGTGTTAAAAGGGGATTATTTGTTTAGGAGAGAGGAAGGGTGTTGTCAAAAAGAAGCATTGGGTGTGTTTCCACCTGCTTTGATCACTGGTGTAAATGGCAACAGAATTCACACCTTTCTGCATTTCTGTTTTGTGTTCAAGTGAAACTTTTGATACCAGTAGTGTTTTACAAATTCTCAGTATCTGCCTCTGCCTTATAATAATGAAGTATAGTCACCACTACTCTCTTAGACGCAACACAATACATCACAAGTTATTGCTGTGTCCGTTTGTGAAATCAAACTGTGACGTGACAAAATATAGACGCAAGTGGCACCAGTGTGTCTAGAGATTTGAATTTCTTTATATATCAGAATTCAATTTAACTTTTGCAGGATCAAAGGCGGCATTCAGTAGCAATATATAGCATAGTTACTGCATATCACGTATTTTCTGATATTTTCCTAATTCCACAACTTATATGTTTATGTCTGTTTTGTAGCCTCAGAAAGTGACCTGCAAAACAAGCGATTAAAGCTGGACTATGAGGAAATCACTCCCTGTTTGAAGGAGGTCACTCTGGTTTGGGAGAAGATGCTGGGTACACCCGGGAGGGCCAAGGTCAAATTTGACTCTGAGACAGTACATGCTGCTGTCGCACAAGGTACATGTTAGCGCCACAAGCTTACAGATTGTATATGCCAGTCAAAATAAGTACATGGTGTTTCTAAATACTGGCTATAACTTAGAGCTTTATTTTCTGGCGTTATGTGTTGTGAACAAGACAGTTAAGTGCTAAAATATGAAATGTATATATATTGTACAAATAATATTACACATCATTAACAAATCATTGGCAAGTGTTAACTAAATAACAATTGTAGGCCACTATAGTGTTGGGAAAACACATTGATACAAGATCTTGACTGTCATAATTTTTTAGAGACATTTTTTAAATTGCTGATTCTAGGGAGTTTTACTGTTGAGGTTACTTTAAAGAACTGAGCTTTTAAAAAATGATGAAATCCCTGCTCGTGACCTCAGTGCTTTTGGCTTATATTTAACAGGGTTATAGTCAGTATCTCAAGAATGATTGAAATGTATTGAAAATGGTACAGCAATTTGCATACCATACCATGTTTGCATATTGCAAGTAACCGCACCCTGCTTTAGCTTTGTCTCTGCTCTGGCCGACAGGTGTCCCGAGGCAACACCGCGGAGAGATTTGGAAGTTTCTCTCTGAGCAGTTTCTCCTCCGGCAGACTGTCCCTTCACGACCTCCTGCCAATGACACGCCATACAAAGAGCTTCTCAAGCAGCTCACATCACAGCAGCATGCCATCCTCATTGATCTGGGTAACAGAGCAAATAATCAAATATTCAGACTTTTTTTTTTGTTTTTATTATAGAACAAATGCCTGCCTACATTTGAACACAGCTTTTACAAGTTAGTATCTTGAAACTAACACATTTTCTCTTGCAACAACACCACACAAGCAGCACCTACACCCAACTCAAATACCACATACATCTGTGCACCTAAAAAAAAGGCTTGACATGGAGAATAGTTGAACACGGCTGAACCTCACATACATCACACTAGACAGACACACTTTCCTTAAGGCGCGGGAGGGATGGCTGCATTATTTTCACAAACATTAAGCGCCTACAGCACATTCCTCCCATGAACACTCACACGGTGATCATTGTCTTCTCTCATCACTGTAAGTCAAGAAGCTCCTGGCCCCAAACACACACACACTGCTGCCAGTTGCCTGCCATCCACCTTAAAAATGCTCCTTTACAGATCGTAGGTCCTCATTATGTTGTCATTTGTGAAAGGTGCATGTCCTTTGCAACTGAAAATGTTAAGCTTCTGAAGCTGACTTGACTTAGTCATTGCATTAGGCCACATTCACCAGTGCTTCTCGAACATGTTTGTAAGCAAGATGTCTTAGAATGGGTTAGCACATGCTCATGCACTGAGTGTCTTTGTAACATCAATGCAAAAGTGTAAAGTTTAGCATCCTTAGGCAAAGTTTAGAAGACTATACTTTGTTTCAACACATGTCCATGCCTTGGGGCTCTGCTGCCTCTTGTATTTGACAATGAATCTTTCCAGGAGTATGTCAGATGAAATCAAGTAAATCATTTTGATTAAAACTGATATTTTTATTGTTGTAAATCAGTGTGATCTAAAGTATCAATAGATTCTTTGTCTGGCTCCTCACCAGTCTAGTATTTTATAGTCAAAATAAGTCTGCAATATGTCTTACATCAGATAATAGTTGTTGTTTTTTCCACCCCAGGTCGCACTTTTCCCACTCATCCATATTTCCAGGCCCAGTTGGGGGCAGGGCAGTTATCTCTATATAACTTGCTGAAGGCTTATTCATTGCTGGATCCTGAGGTATTCTTCCAAGTTTCCTATTTCACTTCACTAGTGCATTTACAATAGATGTAAAAAGCCAACTGCCCTTTAGTCTTACGCTTTCTTCTTTGACCCTGCCTGTTTGGATGTCAAGTATGTGTTTGTTGTTTTTGCAGGTGGGCTACTGCCAGGGCCTGTCCTTCATTGCTGGAGTGTTGCTGTTACACATGGGGGAGGAGGATGCCTTCAACATGCTTAAATTTCTAATGTATGACATGGGGCTGCGCAAACAGTACAGACCTGACATGATAATCCTGCAGGTAAGATTCAACCACACAGTATCTCTTTGTATGGTTTATGTCCCTTTATCTGATCAGTCACTTTTTGTTTACACCTTTTGGTCATTCCCCTCGATTACTTGAAATGTTCTATTCAATCTTAGTTAATACAAGTCAGTCAGTCTTATTAAATTTTGGTGAACTTGTTTATTGTCTTAGTGTTTACCAGAACTGTGTTTACATATACTTAGGGTTGTTAGGCAGAGCCATGCTTGAGTGAACCAGTTTTTGCACTCTGTTCAGACACGTGTCCAACAAAGAAGCCATGAACGCTCTCATAACCTCCTGAACGTATGTCTGATCAGGTCACATTCGGAGGTCTCTGTACTAAGGTGTTTCATGGAAAAGTTGCACTTGATCAGGGGCACTCCTCGTATTATTACCTTGTATTAAATTTCATAGGTAATTAATTTAATACAGGTGTGTCAGTGATGCACAATATCTGATTTCTCATCAGTTTGTATAAGCAGGTTTTCCAGTAGATTTTAGTTTTAAATGTTCACAGTTAACAGCTTAATTCATTTAACTGCTTCAATGCATAATGTGATGTGATTGTATTTTGCAGATCCAGATGTACCAGTTGTCGCGGCTGCTCCATGATTATCACAGGGATCTTTACAGCCACCTGGAACAGCAAGAGATCGGACCCAGTTTATATGCAACTCCTTGGTTTCTCACCGTTTTCGCCTCTCACTTCCCACTCGGCTTTGTGGCCAGAGTCTTTGGTAAATCTGAGTTTATCTTAATTTATTTTCCCAACGTTCTTTTGTGCAACACTTCAGTTCCTAATTGGCTGAAGTGAAAAGTAATAAAAGTAAAAATATTGAAAGAGGGTTATAATGAAGGCCTACAAATATAAATAAACACAACATAATTTCTACAACTTTTATCATGAAATATCAAACACACCTCCTTTTATCATCTAAGTAAATACCATCACATACCGTTTTTGTTTTTGTATACCATTTCCTTCGATGGTACTCACTCATTGAACCAGACTCACTGGCTCCTTGTGCTTATCCGAGTGTAACGCTGTTTTTGTGTACGTGTATGTACCATTAGTTCCTTGTGAAGATTTGGGTATCAAATATGAGGCGCTGCACGTCCCCTCCCATCCTTAATCTGTTGTATGATCTCGGGCCTAACCCTTTTCCCCACACCCTGCTTAATTCATAAGGCCTCACACAAATACCCACTCCTACACAGCCTCCACATATCCTCTCAGGCCTGTATTTATGTTTGCTTACACTTTTATTACTGACGTCAATGTATTGATCATAAAAGAAGCTTTTAAGTCCCCAATCAACACTGTGAGCTCTGCTGTGACCGACTGCCTTTGTTAATATTGTGACATAATGCCAAATGTTTTCACGTTACATTTCACCTTTGTCTCGCATTTGTCTCCCTGGAATCCACCCTCATTTTTTAACCTCGTTCTGTTTTTGTTTTGTTTTTTTTCTCTCCGTTTGTCAGATATGTTATTCTTGCAAGGGTCAGAGGTCATCTTCAAGGTGGCTTTAAGTCTACTGGGGAGCCACAAACCTTTGATTCTGCAGCACGACAGTCTGGAGTCCATAGTGGATTTCATCAAGACCACGCTGCCTAATTTAGGCTTGGTGCAGATGGAGAAAACGATCAACCAGGTCAGAGCATCTGATGCAGTACAGCCTTGTGTTGTTATTTATTTTAAATGACACAGCGGTATATGCATTCAATAAAGAGACATTTATTGACAGCAGTAAAAATGTCAGTAGACTGCTCACACCATGGCAATTACAGACAAAAGGGAGTTAGATCATTGGCATATCAGATCTCCCTTTAATCTTGTGTACCCACGTCACTGAGGTTTTTGTCACGACAGAAAGAATAATCTCTGTGTACATAGCAACTGTTTAGCATATTTTACAGCAACATATAAACCCATAATGACATTACTGTGCATGTAGTGATGTTTTGACAGAAGCTATAAATGTCATCCGCTTCCAATAGGAATTTCACTGAAGTTATATTACTCTCACCTGCTGCATAAAAAGAATACAATATGACACATGACCCACTTTACTGAGTCAACTTGTGTTGAACATCTTAAACAGTTGGGTAATAGTCGCGGCACATGCTGCTATGTAATGAATCAAACACGTGTGAAGTATGCATTCACCTTATCATTTTGAGAAGATAGGAATAGGTTATTGAATCATGCACGAACTTGCCAGGACTTTCCCTCCGGTGCCACTTATCTACATGTTGACTGTATGTTAGCAGTGTGGCGTGACTCACAGTTTCACCAACAAAAAAACACAAAGTTTAGGCTTTTAACAGGATTCGTGCAAAACATCCCTCTATTTGTTCTATGATCTGAGATTATAGTATTTATAGGTTAAGGATGATTACACAGGCAAGATAATATTTGGTTTTCTGTCGTTGACTAACTAAGCTCTAGTTTGCCATTTGACATTACTTATCTCAATGTAAATAAGATCAAAAAGCTTGGATTTATTAGAGAAAGACGGCAATATCTTTCAGTTAAAGAAAACCCAAACAACCATTTTTATTGCATCTACTTGAATTGCAAGGTAATTGATGCAGACAAGTTTCCACTGATCTGATTATGTGAATGCCCGTTTGGATTATCTTCATTAATTGTCAAGCCCTGTGGCACCCACTTGTCCTCCATCGAAGCTCTTTGGCAATGTGGGATGTGAACACACCAAAAACGTACCTGCAGAATTCCCGAGGGGTAAAATTGGCCCATAAAAGAAAATGTACAAAGAAGATGAGTATATTTCAGAAAGAGACGGAGCAATGAAACATTGAACAATACAACAACAATGAACTAGGAAGCTAATAAAATTGGGTTCTCTTAATGTGTTTTTTTTTGTTTGTTTCAGGTATGTGAAATGGACGTGTCTAAGCAGCTCCAGGCCTACGAGGTGGAGTACCACGTTTTGCAGGATGAGCTTCTGGACGCACCCCCGACCCTCAACCAACAACAACGAGCCGCGCAGCTTGAAAGGACCAACCAGAGCCTCCGACAGCAAAACCTCGACCTGCTCGAAGAGCTGCAGGTAAACACACGCACAGACACTTGAAAAGATGTTAGTGCCTTTGTATCATGTCTTTAAACATATAACCCCTCCCCCCCAGGTGTCCCACGCCCGTGTGTGCAGCCTGGAGAGCCAAGTGGAGGCGCTGGTCCAGTCAGACAGTCAGCTGAAGGAGCAGGTGTCGGTGCTGGAGCAGGAGAAGAAGCAGCTGCTGAGCACGGTCTCGCGCCTCCAGGACCTGCTCAACAACCTGGGCATCAACACATCCCCGGACGGACAGGCAGGCGTCCCACCCACCGATAAAACACCTGCATCTCTGAAGGGACAGGACACATGGGGGGCGGGGGACAGGACTGAGCACTCCCTTCCTCACCCTTTAGCACTTCCAGAAGCCTCGTAGTCATATACTTCCTAATTTCTTACAGTGGAAGGAACAAAGAGGAAGACCAACTTGTCACTGGAGCAAACACAAAAGCTCCATTTTACAGCCTTCTTCTTTCCAAAGTTCCAAAGACAAAAAGGGGTAGTAATGATACCCTCGGCTTGTACCAAACACGTGATTTGATTGATAGCACTGCCCCATTCTTTCACTACTGCAACAAAACAAACATTTGCACCTGTCTTTAAGTCGTCTTTGAATGTTTGAATGTTTTAACTGTGTCAGATGCAAACAGGCCTTAGCCAAAGAATGTCAGTGCTTTTGAAAGAGAGTGAGAAATGTGAAGATGGCAAAAAGTAAGTGTTGGCTGAGTGTGCTCATATTCAGAGGTCCAATGTGTTATTTTTGATTCCACCATAATATGACTTTAGCATTACAGTTTTGTATCAGGTCGTTAATTTCCCATGCACTTTATGCTTTAAGGCTCACTTAGCTTAGTAGTTCATCCAAAGAACCACAAATTTGTTCACTTCAGTGACCCATCTGTAGATTTAGAAGGAAACCATAGCTATGCCTTTCAAGTTTGAGAACCAGACAAATCAAAACCGATCCCGATGCCTTTTTCTTGAGACAGTCTTGTGTTATTCATTTACTGTATTGAACACACTGAATTTCTTTAGCAGGAGCTGCAGTTGTATGTGAATGTTTTTAAGTGTTACTGTATGCCACTTGTCCTGTATTCAAGCATGTCACTCCATTTACACTGTAAAGGTAATTTACTCTATTTTCACATTTTTTGTTTGTTTTTCATTTTAACGATTATCCTGTACTTTAAAAAAATATATTTCATATTCTTTCAGCACATGTGAAGCAGTTTTCTTTGTGTATGTTTGCATTTACATTTTAGTGGCTGGTGTCGTCTTGTCTCAACGTGCCAGTCACTTTGAAGAGTTTGGTACAAGACTGGAGTCTATGGAAATATACAGCACACCATATTTAACAGACACACAAACTAGTCTCTGGGCAAAGAAAAGGCATGTTGGGGCAAGGATTTGTGTCTATGTCTGTAACGGCAGCACCAAAGACAATATATGATCATCAGAATACATATTTAACATTTTTTAACTGCTTCAAAGTTGCAAAAGTGGCTGTAATATTTCATATTTGCATACAGTATTTTAAATATGTTTTTACTTACCAAACCTTTGACATTTAAACATGCCTTTCCTCAAGTAAATTGTCCACTTCATGTTTTACAGAGCTCATTCACTCGTTTATTTTGTCTCTTCTTGTCAACCAGCTGGTATTGTTAAAGCTGCTTGTTTGTCTGGATGCCACTGTCTGACTGACTTCTAACTAATTACGACAAAAACTGCTGTAAACTTTGGTCATTATTTTTTACAAGTCACAAACCGGACAAACTTTGGAGTTTTAAAATAGCAAAAATTCTATTCATTTTCCATGCTTACTATGTCTTTTATAAATACAAGCCTTTTTTTTCCCACAGTGCCATTCAGTTTAATGTGATGGCTCATGACCCTGACCCTTGACCTGTTGCAGAAGGCATAAACAAAAGGATCAGCGATGTGATCCCTTTATTATCAAGTAGAGACTTTAATAATAGTGGGAACCGCTTGTCCTGATCCAAACCAAACACCAAGTTGAAAGGAGGTTTCCCATTAAGCCCTAACAGAAAGAATCAAGTTCAGAGGCACACACCTTCTTTTCAGCGAGTGATTGACAGGTAAAGTACGCCGACACTGCTTATGCATGCTGCCACACCCCTTAGACCACTCAGAGTCTCCTCAACTCGGCATTTAATCTATAAAAGATCTCACAGAAGCCTAAGTGGATTTTTTTAAAGCCTCATAACTCTTGCCTGAGCCGCCCAGCCCAAGTTGTACGTCTGTGGTAAATCATGCCATGTTGTAACTGCAGTCATGTCAGCGCACCTGCTACGTCAGAGCACCCACTTTTTAGGTCAAAAGGGGTGGTATAATCTCATTAGTGTATGACTGGTTAAAAATGAGTGGACAGATAGTGGAACTGAGAGGATCATGAGTAAATAAAGCATGTGTACAGTGTTGTTTACCCCATCCACTGCCAGGTTGAGCACATTGCCAGAACTTGTGCCATCGCCCAGAGTTTAGTTTTATTTAACTTGGCGTCTGTGTGTCTTTCCACGCTCCACCTCAGTCCCAGCCCTGCCATGCCCAAAAGCTCCACCAACAGTATGTTCAATGGTGTATCAGTTACTCAGGTGTATCAAAGGTCATCATGCTTCCACCTGTCCAGCTGCTTATCGGCCCACCTTTACACACTGATGCTGTTGCATACTTTTATGTGGTGCATAAAGTCATTGAACTGGACATAATCATTAATGATGCTCCCGCTCAAAGACAAATAAAAGCATATCAAAAGCTGAGATGAGAGAGCGCTCGTCAGTACAAAAGGTCAAACTGCCTCAGTAACAGCTCATAAAGCACTGCTCCTGCACTAAATCTACCTGAGACACCGGGACGACCATAAAGTCCTCTCCTAATCAGGCTGGATCTGGTGACCTTAGACATTTGTCGACTCGATAAGGCAGCTTCTGTGTGCCTTTCCATGACTTCAGCTTTTAGAACATACACATGCCTTTAAAAGCAGCCAAAAGTTTTCCTGTTTGATCGTGATACATTCAAGTTTCATAATGGACCTCTTTGGAGAAAATGGGACCTGCGTTTTTTGCAAATGCTGCTCTTTTAATTGACCAATCACAACAGAGCAAACCATCCAACCAGACTCAGGTGCAGAGGTGGATGTATACAGCACCACCCCTCTCTACCCACTGTCCAAAAAGAGAAACTACATTCATGTTGTAAACCTATCACAGTGTAAACCATAATCATTAACCAATAATTATTATAGCTGAGCTCAATAATTAACGAATTATTAAATTTTGTTTCCGATACAGCAGTTTAAAATGCAAAGCTTGTCGGTCTGGTCCTGACAACCTAAAATTAGCCGTAAATGTAACATAAACCTTCTTTTTGGTTCATTGACAGGCTGTTGTTATCTGTCTTTAAAAGGAAATTGCATGCGTGTTTCAACATCCTTGTCTGTGTTTGTTTCTTCACAACTCCCAGGCGTCACAGTTGCACATGTCCAAATTACGAGTTAACGTGTCATAGTTGCATAATCCTCAATAATACGTGGCCTGCTAAATGTAGCTCTGCGTAACATTACTGACAGGTTCTTAGGTTTTATGCCAACACAGATGAACCAATGATAAATCATTTGAATTTAAATCATACTTTTAAACTGTGCACTTAAATTTAAAGGACAGATGAGGAGATAATAGTCTTGAGGTTACGGCAGACAAGCACTGATTTATTATTTGATATTTGCAGTGCTAATACTGTTAAATAAGTAGAGATCAAAAGCAAATATGATCTCTACTTAGTCTCAATCTCCACAGCTATTCAATTACAACACTGCAATAAATGTGCGACAAAGTAGAAAATAAACTTGTGATAGTTCAACCGCCTAAAGATAAACTCAGAAACAACCTGGGAATTGACGCTACTGTAACACTATAGTAATGAGGACGATAATTACAACGTTGTGCTGAATATGAAGTCGTAAACACAACCAAACACAGAGCTGCAAACAGTCTGCTGGCTTGTATTTTCTTGTTGGTGACACATGAGCTCCCAGACATGTCTCTTATGTACAACAGGTTTTTGTTTATTTCTTTACAACCTCAGAAAGGTCCTTGGATCCGGTAGCTTTTCTTTTATTATGTTATTATCTACCATACACTGTATCCAGTTCAGTTGATAAAGACGGAGCTGGATGCAGTGTGTGGTACATAATAACAATAAATAGACTAAATTCTTTTTTATCTGTGGTAAATTTGAGCAGTGGTCGGTGAAAACACTTGCAAATCTCAAAATTGATTTTGTGCAATTGAAATAAAAATTACTTTTGTATGCACCAAAGAGCAAATTTCAATTGAAAATAAAAGGACGGAAGGGGTCTGAGAAGTCCATCTGAGTCACATGATCAAGAAGTGGCTTTTGCTTCAGTCTGAACATGACTCACACTTCAAAAGAATTTTTCAACAGAAACTGTGCATTAGCATCTTCTACAAAAGTGTTACAGTGGCCTTCCCCATAACACAATTTGTTGGTGACCAGCTATTACTTCAATTTGATTTTGATGGTGTGAAATGCCAGTTGCATGCTGGGATAGGCAGTGTGTTGTCTGCCTTAGAAGCAGCATCACAGAGTTTGACTGTGGTTAGAAAAGGAGGTCAGAATTATGAAAGAAGCGGGCTGTAGTGCGTCCTGCTGACTCACACGGTGCTAACATGAAACAGCAGGCAGAGCATTAGTGGAGACATCATCACTGAAGAATTGGGACGGATGAGGTTACGGGGTCTGTGTGTGTCCAAGCGCATGAACATGTGTGTCAGGGCGTTACTGTTTGTCGTAGAAGGTCAGGCGCCACAGTTTGGGTGTGACCACCGCTGTCCTGTCAGCACATCGAGTGTCCACAAAACCACACCCTTTACCCCCTGCTTCTTCTTCTCTCTCTCTGTCCGCCTCCCTTCCTCAGAGCCAGGGTGTAACCAAGACGCCACTTGTCAGTTAGTCTGATCTGTAAAAGGAGAGGGGGTCTTTGTGTGAGGGCAGAGGCAGAGACAGGCAGTGACAGCAGGCAGGTTTTGAACAATAAAGTTGTCTGTTGGCTATTTCTGAACTTGGGAGAGGAAGCACCACTCCCAGTCGAGTGGGAGACGATTCATACAGCCCCCCACCCAGCGCTGCATTGGTTGCTTACATTCACTTCCTGGAGACTTACCTAACTTCACACCGTGCATTTTGTCACCACATGTAACATCCCTATCACACATCCATACAAGCACCCACATCTCACAAAGTCACTTACACTAGACGTCTTTGAGCTTTCAGTGTCACCACACCCTTCTTGTACGAGAATTAGTAATTGTGTCTTGGAAGGAACCATCCATTATGAAGCTGGGCACGATTCCAGCTCAGCTATGAATGACTGAATAAAGTCCCTCTGGTCTGAACCCAGTGCACTGCTCATACTGCAGTTATCAGCAGACAATGTTATGCAAGGTGCTGAAGGAAAGAACTATGTTAGGGGATTTATTGGGTATTATGCACGCATTAATAATCATATGTTAAAACAAAATAATTCATCTAAAAATGTTTACAAAATTCCAGTGTGAAGTAATAGAGTTAAGTGCTGCCTAACTTCATTGCACTTAAACTGAGCAACACCTAACTGCTTAAATGCAAAACAGGGCCGTTACTGCAATTCACAGACTGTGTGCGTGTTTGTGCATGTGTCTGTGTGTGTGAGGAGGAGGACGCTTCAACATGACAGCAACGCCCACAGATTTTCATTGAAAAACTCTTTTTTCTTTTAGGCTTGACTCTTGCTGAATTTATACTGTTGGTGTCACAGCTAAGCAACTTCAGTATTTTGCAATTAACACAGTTTATAAAGGCAGTGGTATTATTCTATTATTATTCTTTCTTTTAAAAACTTGAACCAGTCTGTTGCACATCTTGTGTTAGAAACACTCATTTTATGCACTGAGCCCTGAGACAAAAAACATCAAAATGAATATTGTGCTTCTCTGTAAAAGTACATCTGGTTCATCATTTGTACAGGCAGAAACCACTAAATTGGAAGATCATCTTTGTCATCATGACTTCTTCACAGTATAATAGTTATAAGCAGTCCTTTAGTATCTGAGGTGATTTGAATGATCACATCTATATAGGGATGGGCAGATTCCTGTTGAGACTTACTTCATGCCTCCATCAGTGCCAGACCTGGGGCAAAATCACATAGAAATGCCACCATGCTTCTCAAAATACACCTTTTTAGGCAAATGAAGCTGTCAAAGGAATTTTGGGAACAGGGAAAATCGACATGAATAATTACAGTGTTTGTTCTAACAGGGCGTTGTGTGTGATATCACCTGTCTGCCTGTGGTTAATGCCGAGACAGAGATGTGGCTGTTCCCTTACATTAATATAGCAGAGGATACATACCTGAGAGTGAGACCTCCCTGCAGCCCGTGCCCCAACACACCGTTCTCATCCAAAAAACCTCTCCTTTTAGCACTAATGTCAGCTACTGTTATGTTTTCATGTCTATGTACCGTTCTGCGGTGGCTTGTCTCTACACAACTGTCTCTCATCTGTCAAATGCAACTAGAGATCAATCTTAATGCTTCTATTTCTGAAAAAAAAATCATTATAGCTTTATTAAATCATAGTTTCATTTTGTCACATTTGACAGCAGCAAGTTAACATTTATATCAGAAGCGTTGTCATGGTAATATACACAACAAACACATATCCTATTGTCAGTCTGAAATCAATCATGTGATTCACATAGACAGTGTGCGGTTGTGAACTGGTTGGAACATGTTGAGGAGTTGAAACTATATGAACGTGTTTGTCTCGTGTTGACAGTGATTTGGCTAAATGGACTGGGAGAAGAGATTTATGTTCTCCTTGCAGCATTTCAAGAGATGCTTTTGAATTATTCAAAAAATGGACCGGTATTGCCACTTGTTGCCTCACCTGAATGTTGAGTGAAATCTCAGTTTCTATCTGATAGTTAACAGCTTTCCATTGAAGAGTGTTTCACAGTTTGTTTATTTGTTGTTAATATAACTATGACTTCCTTCAAGTCACACACTTGTTGTTGGGTTTAGGCGCATTTATCTGTCAAACTGAAGCCCTGGGGCCAAATCTGTCCCTTTTTCGAATTTGGCTCCAACTTACTTTTGTTTTTTTTAACATTGGCTCGTGTGACTAATATTCTGTCAGTCTTTATAAAAATAGATAAAAACAGAATCAAGCCAAAACAAAACATTGCCAAAGAACTACTGTGTCAAGATGCTTATAAATCAATTTTTCTCTAGTCAGATTTTGGTTTCATTTATGTGGCGTTGCTCCCGTCTGATTCTCCAAACTGCCTGTGTGCTGACTATTGAAATAATAAATTGGAATAAAACCACATTTGAGGCTTCATTTTAGGCTTATTTAAGTCTGAATATATTTTTACACAACACCTCAATCACAGTTCTGTGCATTCTTAAGAAAAAAGTTTTGTTCTATTCAAACTAACATTTAAAATCTTCCAGCTCTACACAAGATTTATAAAATATGTATATTTCATATATTCTACATCCACGGACCAAAGTGGCTATTGTCACTAAACGTGTTGGTTAATGGGAATCCACACATGATTCATGAGTGGATCCTCTGTAAAACAATATGTGTGCAACATTACTTGGCAGACAATTCATTCCAGAAAAATAACACTATTGTCTGGTGCGAGTACATGTCTGTGTGCTGCCGCCTTCACCTGAAGCTAAACTTGTACGAAGTTCACTCCTCCCTTTTTTACACAAACACACACACACACACACACACACACACACAAACACTGTGTTTACATGGAAGCGGAGACATTTGACTTATTTCCTTATTAAGATTATGACAGAAGTTTTTAAATGTCTTACTGCGATTGGGGGCTGGAGAGGGGGGTTATTTGTAGGTTAATTAAATTCAAACCTTTTAGAGTTTGTAAAGGCAGTGACAGGTTTGTGTCCTTTAGTATATTTCCAGTTGAGCTGCAGAGTCCTCACTTCTAAATGGAATTATTACTGAGTGACTTGTGCACAGAGTTGTGTCCTCGCGCCACACGAACACTGCACTGCTCTGTCCGGTGCTGGTGTCCAGCTGGCTCCAGGTGTAGCTGTCTGCTTTAGAGATCTGTGCCAGGTGTTAGTTTTTTCTTCACTTTGCCCTGGGCAGTCCAAGGGAGGGCCTGTTTAGTGACATACAACACCTCTAGTTTATTTTGCATCAGTTAGAGCTAGTGCATAATGGGTTTTTCATTTCCTTATTTTTTTTTTACAAAGGTAGAGTGAAAGTGTAGTAAAGTCTAGTAACAATCAATGGATTTTACTCAGAAAAATCTCATTTTGAACAACAATTTCAAAGAGAACTCAAGAAATTTGTTGTTTGCACCCTCACAATATCAAACATAAAATAAAAGATTAGAAAATCAACAGGCATGATTTAGAAAGCTTCATTTAAACATCATTGACCCTACATAAAATAGTGTGTTTGTTATGTATAAACCCTGGATATCACACTTCTCGTAAGCCATACATGACGTCAGGTCAGAAACGTGTACAGTACATCTAGTGCTACTTAAGTCAACTGAACACAGACAAAAATCACAAAGTCTTATCTGACGAGCCCTTTGCCACATTCTGTTTCACAAGAGAGATGTACACAGTTTCACGCTCTACTTCAGGTGAAGGAGCAGGCTAATCCCAAACGGATATAAGTCAGACTTGAAAGGAAAAAGCCTTATAGAAATGTAGAAACCATCCATGAAATAACTGCTGTCATTTCATCGCCTTGTTTCAACAAAAGTCGCCTTGTTTCAACTGCCTCACCTTGCAGCGCACAGTGATGACAAATACCTCTTGCTGAGCTAAAAACCACATATGAAAGAAGAAGTAATCATATTTACATTTACTGTACTGAGTGGTTTTATGACATGGCTCCACTCCATTCCAGCATCTAACAAATATTTACTAGAGAGAATATAAAAGTGGTGTCAGAAATACAACTTAGTGTCAGATCAGGCTAAACAAACTGTTATTCCCTCTGTTCATTTAACACAGTCGCTAACTACAGTGTAGTGTTTGGACAGTCTACATAATGACTTCTGACCATGTGAAATACACAGAAATGTTTCCTAGTTAAAGGTCTGTAAGTCTTAGGTGTCGATGACTGATTTAATTGACCATTGACAGATATTACACACTCCATATTTCCTCCAGATAAAAGCAAGCAGACGAATAACTGCAGTGTGGTTTTGATGTAAGGCTTACTCATTTGATTTACCTGATCTGGTGTCGTAATCTTTGTACCACAGTTTATGAGTAGCTACATATTAGATCACACCTTTTCCAGCCCCATTTTTCAGTAGTGTGTGTGTGGTAAAGTTTCTGTGGCATTGCTCCTGTCTGCTTCTCCAAACTGGAAGTGTTGACACCAGTTGACACTATCAACTATAAGAAAATAAATGAGCTCTCCAAACTTAATTGAATCACGTTTTTTTAATTATTTTTTAAGTCACTCTCAAATTGCTTTAGCTGTAGCTAGCTAAGTAGCGTTATTAACCCTTGGGGGTCCCTTCATTATGTGCTCCACCTGAGTCCCCCACTTTTGCTTGTTTAGACATTTCATTTAGAAATATTATGTGTCAACATATTTTTTTAATAATTTTAATAATTTTTTTAAAATGAATTTCATTATTAACTTCAGTCCTTACTATACATGAGAAATAAGTTTGTGTTTGAAAAAAAAAAATATATATTCAACTTTGTCAGAGAATGACAAAAAATATTGATTCTGATCAATTTTTGTTTTTTGTGTGTAAATAAATTCCTCCACCTGGGGGCCTAGGACACAAAAATGTTTTTAATAATTGCTGTTGACATTTAGGCATTTTAACACCAGGACAAAAAAAACCTTAAAAACAGAAATCACATTGCAATGGTAGAGAATTGAAAACATGCATTTTGAATGGGAGTCAGTGGCACAAAAAATGCAGAAGGGACACTGGTGGTTCTATTTTTTTATTTATTTTTTAAAGGCCTCGGTAATACTTAAACAGAAAAAATCATTAAAAATGTAAAATTCCCAAAACACACAACCTGGCCAAACTTTATGCTTTTAATGCAGACAAAGTAAAACAGAAAAAACTGTCAAGGGACCCTTTAGAGTTAAGCTAACTAGCTTTTAGCCATTATCATTACACCTTCTGTTACATCACGGGATTAGCCTGAAACTCTTCGTGCTGCTGATAAACAAGGCTTAATACTATAATACCTTCTATTTTTCCAGTGGCTGTTTCCTTGTCTTGGAAATGACGGCTGCACCCCGCCCCGGTCCCGCCTCAGAGCCGCCCATGAAGCCGCCCGACCAGACCCCCGAGCGGCCCGCGGATCATGTGACAGCCCCACCACCAGCAGCTCCACCACCAGCAGGAGTCTTTACAACCAACCGAGTCAGTCCGAGGCGCACACACCGACAGAGAGACACACACACAACCCGACAGGGAGTTTCGTAATTTGGGGAACTTTTGTGGAGCCATCGATCACCGGAGCGTCTTGTTTTTGTGCGCCACATGTCAGTGACACAACCAGCGCCGCCTGCGTCACTTTTTCTGCGGAATTTGCCTTTTTAATTCAACTCTACCGGGAGGTCATTAGGAGCTGTAATCTGGGAAGCTTTAACACATCTTCAAAATTGATTTTCCGTCTGAAAAGTGAGTGTGACACCGAAACTCTTTTTGTTACTGTTAAATAAGTGTTAAAGCCCTTTTATTAACGCTTCAGATGTGTTTGTGTGGGTTGGCAGGAGTTACTGTGGGAGAGAGTCTGTAAATGACAAGTTGCGGCTGATTTAATAAGCTCGTGTTGTTTCTCATTAATGAACGAGTTAATCACTTAAACGTGTTTATTTTTAATCACTGCTTTCGTGTGTGGCAGCTGTCTCTACTGGGAACTAACATCATTTTACAATTTGATGGGGTTAGTATAATAATCTGAAGGGGCTGATATTGATCTGATGTAATCCTATGATGAGCTATATAAGGAAACACATGGCTGTTTATAGCATGTACAGCCTTTTATAGGGCATGTTGTGAAAGTGTGTAAAGAGGTGGATTTATGAACACACTGACTTGTTTGTTCCTTGTTTTTACCACTTGATATGATTTTACATTGAGCAATTGACCTATTAATTATATATTCAAAGCAGATTACAGTAAAACAACACAATTAATTCGTTTTAAAGCCAGTCACAAGGGTGGCCTGTCAGATTTACACTTTTTTTCATCAACATTTCTCACCATTTATACCATTTGGATTTTGGTCATTTGTTATAGTTGTAATAGTGACATTTTAGAATTACTTTTTGATTTTTGATTTTAATAAACCACAGCAGCACCAATGGGATTGAACCATCAAACTGCTGAGAGGACTTGTGTATCGTCTCCCATTCGTCTTGTAACTTTTTGAGACTCTCATGGCCACTACCAGGATTGATGGGATGGAGTATAAGTGGATGAGTGCTGTTTCACACACCGAGCGTCAGTCTGTGTGACAGGTGTGCGTGTGTGTGTGTGTGAGATAAGACAGACGTTCAGATGTGAAGTCACACCTGAACCCTCTCTACATCCTCTACCGTACACATGTCTTTTCTTTCTCTCCCGGTGTGTTTCTCTGTCTCTGTCTCTCCCTGTTTCCTGTGCTTTGTTTCAAGGCTGAGGCTTGCGTCACACATTCCACTTGGCATATGAAGCCCTTATCCTGTTTAGAGCCTGCAGTGAGAGGGAGAAAGAGGCAGATACAGGGGAGGAGAGAGGGATGTGGGGGGTGGTCGGCTGGAATGAGGGGCAGATTTCTCCCACTTTGTTTTAGCTTACCCTCTTCTTTTTCTTTAGAATAATAAAAACAAGCTATAGATGATGACCTTACCACTTTTGTATGCATTCATATCTCATGAAAACACACACCTTCTTGCCCCAAACACCCCACCTACCCCTACGCTTCTTTTCCTGAATCAACATGCTGATGTTATCTGGTGGAACAAAATGCATGGTGTGTGTACACATTCACACACTGCTCAAAGGGCATGTCTGAGGGAACATTAGGGCTAAACATTAATCTCCTGGATGCTGGGGAGTTGGTGATTCGCCATTCGAAGTCAAGGAGCTGGGGACACTGTGGGCTGCAGCAGACAGCTATAAAGTTTAAAAGCTGTAAGTCGTTACACAACTAAACATACGTGCAGGAAAGTGCACACCCGCACATTTGCGTGGAAGTGCGCGCACTTTTGCAGCATGTTTGTTACCACATTGAAACCACTGGATTGAGCCACTGTGACTGCTTCTTACTGCTACCCCCTCCCCGTGTTTGAGGTTCATTGAAGTTTTGTCATATTTTGGTCGAAACCCTCTTGGTTTTCTTCCCTGTTTCTGTGTCTGTCTTGTTCTTTCCACTTCCATTTTGACATAGTTTGGTTTGTGGGGCTGTTTTCTTTGCTTCCATTCCCCCTCTCATTCTTTGGCTCCGGAGGTGTAGTGTAGAGAGAGAATAGGAGAAGGGGGGGTCGGACAGGAAACCACAGGCCCCCTGCAGCAGCACCCCTCATTTGGCTTCGCTCTCCTCCTCCTCCTCCTTCTCTTCTTTACACCCCCCGACCCATCACGCAGTGTGGAAATAATAACAGTCAGACTCAACTCTGAGGGCTTCCGCTGCTCTCTCCTTCTCCTTCTCCTGGCAGACTTTCTCCTGTTCTCCCAAAAGCCGTCTGGAAAGTCTCAAAACTCTTTTTGGCGATGTGTGTGCATGTCACTTTCTGAGCCTTGTGTCAACTCCAGCGTGTCTCCAGACATGAGGACCCATGTTTTAGCTCGTGTGTATGTGTGATGATGGATCCTGTTTCCTCTCCCCTACTGACGGCCCCCTCTGGCTTCCCTTGAGGTCTGGACGGCCTGTAGCCCCACGCTCTGCTCTCTTTGTGCGTGTATCTGCTTTTGTGTGTTTTGGGAGGAGTAGACTATAGGCAGTGTACATGAGGGAATTCAAGGGAGGCTTAAGCAGGGGCTTTTAAGTGAAAGTGAAGCAAGAAGTTCAAAGTTGGACTTGATGTCAGAGCAGAGCAGAGGAGACATTATTACGGATAGGAAGTGAGCTAAGACTTAGGGATGTATTCACTCGGGGGTAACAGTTTGGGTCGAGGGCAACAAAAGTGGAGCAGTGAGGAAAAGGAAAAGTTAATTCTGGATTATTAGCTTGCCACCTCCATGAGTCATTTCTACAAACGACCAATCGGCGCATTCCTTACGGTGTGGGTATTAGGAACCTGTTAATGTCATTTTCAAAACAATATTAATACACAACAGTATCCTAAATCAGAACAACGCAACATGCAATTGAGCAACCAGGCCAGGCACAGATTTGAAAACTGTGGCTTCAAGTGTGTGCGTTCCATCGTGTTCTTGGACAAAGCCGTTGTCTGGAGGTTTGGGGTCTCTCTGGTGATCTCATCATCTCCAGCCCATGTGTGTCTGTAATAACTTATTCCTTCAGTGATTTAGTGCGCGTATTGTGTTGAGCTAGCAGAAAGTCGGTGCGTGCATGTGTGTGGTTAGTCAGTAGCCAGAACAGACTCCAAGCCACAATATTTTCCCCCCTTACTCATGTTGTTTTATATCATCCGCACAGAGAGAACGAGATGGCCGTGTGTTGTGCGGCTCAGGGTAAACGCAGCCGAGGAGCGCGAGGGTGAGTGATGGAAGGCTGAGAAAAGGTTGGAGAAGATTTGGAGGGTGGAGAGGGAAGTGTTTGCTGAGTGGGTTGGGGTTGAGTACACAGTAGCTCTACTGACCTCGAAGGACAATATTTGCAGACCACACTTGACATGCACAAATACACACCCACACGGAGAGCGTAAGAGGATAAAATACTCCAGAGCAACTCAGGTAGGTTACTTATTGACCAAAAGGAGCAGCGTGCACCGGTTCTGAACTGGCTCACTTTTTTTTCTTTTTTTTTTTTTTACCAAATTTCACTCTTTATTTCAGTCTCTGAAGACAACCTCAATGGAAAGTTTCAGAAAGACTCCTGTGACATTTTGCCTGAGAAGTGTAGAAGATGGTGTATTTTTGTCTGTGGTATACTCCCAACACCTGCACTCATCAGAAGATTTTAAGCAGCTACTCTTTGAACTTTATCTTTGTCACCATTACTGACAAGCTCATTTAGCACAACTAACTACACCTAGCTGCATTAAAAGTGCGTAAATCAACACTCAGGCGAAACAGGCCGGGAGCAGTGTGAATGTGTGAACTTTAAGGGGAATGCTATGTTCTTAGCACACATTATTGTGTCATGTGCTTCGGGGTTTTTGAGTTGAACTTGCATATCTTTCTAAAAAAGCAGGGGTAATTAGAAGGTTTAGAAGTCTTAATGGCATTGAAGGTAAGAAAAATCAAGGTTTTGCATTTCAGACAAGTTAAAAGAGTGCTTTGTCATATGACATTGTACCTGTAGGGGGAGTCATGAGCCGCTACAACACTCTTTCATGTCACCCCTAGCCCTGCTCTGATGGGAAGTTCCTTTGAGAGGTCGTTCACACAGTGATGCATTTCGCCCCAAACTCTGAAATGTGCTTGTTTTCTCGAAGACAGCATTCTCAATCCACACAAAAATGAATCTGTCCGAGCAGGTCTTTTTCTAACCTCCCGCCACTGGCTGCATCATCGTGCATCTGTTGTAAATGCCGATAATAGGATTAGTGTTATGTGCAGTGGGGCTCACAGCTCCCCTACTGGCTTGGCAGACATACAACAACGTCCTCAACAACTGAGTGTATCCATGTGAATGCAGAACAGCCTAATAAAGAAAAATAGCCATATTTGTCTACCGTTTAAGTCATTTCTTTAAGTCATTGCTGGACTCCTAATGGTTTGCTGGATGATATTTGCTGGAACAGGCTGGTGATGGTCACTGAAACTGTGTCCTTGTTTGGAAATTTGTGAGTTGTGAGTCAGACCTGTGTCATCCTCAGGGCCTCGGTTCTCAACAACAGCACTTTCTTGTTTAAATATAAACACAAGGTTCACAAAAGGTTTAGGGACTTCCACAATGATTTTCTTTCTCAAACAATCTTTGAGATATTCCTGGAACTATAGGAAAAACACAGTCCTTTTCCTCATATCTGCATTTTGTAATGTGTTTGCACTCCGTACCTGAGCCTGTATGTATGCCAGAATAGAACAACTGCTTGACCTCGAGCTGAACTGGAGCACAATACAAACCCAGATTAGAAAACACACCCTTAAAATCATGCACACACATAGTTCTCACCCAACTGCTTTCTCTTTGTTTCTTTGGAGCTGAGTGCAGGGCGAGGCCTCAGTCGTCATGTTCACACCCTTCCTGACCCAGCAAACAGCCATCCTGCTCTCTCACTGGCCTGCCCCCCAGCTGGACTGTGTGTGTGTTATGGCCTGTGTTCTTGTTCATTTGTTAATAATTAAAGGCTCACTCCAGACTGTGGACTTTAATCAGCTCTCTCACACACACATGCGCTGACTCCCCTAGGGGTACATTCTTTTGACTGTTCATCTTGCTTTAATGCTCCGCTGAACACACACACACAATCACGCTCATAAACAATACACAGTCATCACAGCTGCACCTGGCCAAAAGCTAGGTAACTGGAACCACCTTTGAAATCTCACACTCTTTTTACCCAAAAACGTGTCAGTCCGTGTATGTGCGTGTGTGCAACAAGTCTTCCCTTGTCTTTGGTTCTGACCAGTTTCAATGTCATGACTAAAACTGGCTCTAGGACGTCATAAAACTGAATTACACGTTGCATTGTTTGTATGACAATTATTATGCACACCTTAGCTTTTAAATACTTTCACGCAGCAACAAACTATCACGACAAAATGTTGGTAAATTGATTGATTGATTGGCAATGTGACAAGCGGAGTTAGAGAGAAGGAGGAGGAGCTGTGTTAAACGTGACAAAATCTAGAAGCACTGTCTTCTTATCTTCTTATCTTCTTATCCATGATTTAATGCCCATTGTCAGTCACGTCTAAATAAAAAAAATATATCTTATAAGAAGAAATATGGTTCTGCACAATATAAAAATGTATTTCAAATGTTTTGAAACCTCTACATTGTTCTGAGAGTCCTGTGTTGTATTGTAAAGATATCAAAAGAGGACTCAAAAAAGTGTTAAACTGACTTGATGAGGATGAGTTGTGAGCTCCTGCAGAACTGAGTCTACATATCTGTAGTTTAGTAGCAGTGATCATATTAATTCAACCAGAAAACTAAATAGTCAACAGTTGCTCTGTTATATTTGTGGTCCTCCACGCACTTCCACTGCTGTTATTTTTTGTCAGAACATTAAATAATCAACAATTATTTGAGATTGGCTGTGTAAATCCGACATTTGTGTTTGTTTTATTTTGTAGGAGCCTGGCCTGTGCAGCCATGCTGATGTATGATTATCCTCTGAAAACAGACATGGAGACGGTAAGGCACGTGTGTTTGTATAACTGTAGCTTTAGTGTGTCTGTATGTTGTGTGCCCCTATCATGCCTGGACATGTTTTTTGAAGACGTACACTAACTTTGACCCACATGCACTCACACCTACACGCACTGCTTCAGCTACGTGTCTAGACAGACTGGTTCCCACATACTGCCTCTTCCTGGACAAACAGGCACAGTGGACATTTGCATACAATGGGTACACACACATCCATATACTGTACTCAGCCTAATCACTGCAGAGAATGAACAGTTATTTAACAACTCTTGAAACGATTATCTATATTTAAAAATATTTCTGAAAAAAAAAAATTATATTTGAAATGGATTTGACCTAGCATCACAAAACAGGACTTCATTGCTTCATAGTTTCCCAACAACTCTAAAAAACATTAACTTTGGTTAAAGCTTCAAAAATGACACTTAAGTTAAAGTTAGTAGACAGATGTGGTTGTTCACTTGGGCATGTGGTTCAATTGGCCAATAACCTGTTTGAGAAGCATATTTTTCACAGAAACAAGGCCATGACCATTTAGACACTGAACACATATGTCTTTTTGCTGTTACAGTATTTCCAGTGTGAGTGAGTCTGTTGACTTGTTTGGCAGAAACATGTCTGCCCTTGTTGTTCTGTACAAGACGGAAGTTTCTAATGCTGCGCTTCCTTCTCCTGCATCCTCTTTCCTCTCTCCCGCAGTCGTTCTACTCGCCGTATTCAGAGACGTACAGAGTGATCCTGCCCCCGTCCCACCTTTACTCATCCCACCTGCCTGCCTTCCCCTCGTCCCTCACCCCGGCCAACCCCCAGCACAGCAGCACCCAAATGGAGCCCGTGGACCTGTCCGTCACCAAGCGCTCCTCCTCCTTTTCCTCCTCCTCTACCTCCTCTTTGTCTCCCCCCTGCTCCTCGTCTTCTTCCCCGGTGTCCTCTCGCAGCTCCCCCTCCCCCCGCTGCTCCCCCCTGCGCTCCTCACCGCCCCACGCCCTGCCTCCGCCCACCCCTGCTATCTCCTACCCCGCCATGGTGGCCCCTCTCATCGGCTCAGGACAAGGGGTCATCCAGCCGGGGGTCATGGTGTCTCCCGTCATGTTGCCCCTGTCCGTCCTACTGCCTCCTCCGCTCCACCTGCACCAGTCCCTAATGGTCAGCCCACCCCTCGCCACAGATGAGGACCACCATCGCAGCCGAGAGCAGACAGGTGAGTCACGCTGCTTTGGTGAATGTGTTCCTGACTGGGAACAAGTGAATTTATGAAAAAAACAGGAAATGGTCAGCGTAAGACGTGTATGGAAAGAATGTGCTGATGTCCTGTATGTTTTCCTTATAAACAAGTTCAATTTAATTGTTCCTTTCAATTTAGGAAGTGTCCCTTATTTCCTCTCTTCTTAGAAAAACTGCATGTTTTTGCTTCTGGCGGAAGATATGCCTGGGGTTAACTGTAGGTCACAGAGGTCAATGCCTAAATGGCTGCACAATAGATATGCATGCAAAATAACTACATTAGACACACTGTGAAATTGTCAGAAAAGAGATAAAAGAACATTTGTAAAATCATTTCAGACATGATACTGTAACTCTTAAGTACTACTTTTCATATACAGGCCATGTCACTGACCAGTTCCCATATGTTTACTCTTTCAGCTCACTTCAAAAAGCCCCTGGAGCTGCGAGGAGACGCCCATGACTTGCATAAGCCAATCAAAGCAGAGCCTCGCCCTGAGATCATCCATGACCCCATCAGCTGTCATGAGAAGAAACCATCAGCCATCCGGATACAGCACGAGTACGAGTGAGTGGCCCACTTTTTTTTTTGCAGCTTCTTGTGGAGCTAGAGTTATTTATTTTTTACTCCCCATAGTGTTATGTGCTTGAACATTAGGAATATAGCCAAGCGGAAGTAAGAACGCTGCACAATGATCATTTACAGAAAGTGTCCTAAACGACACGTGCGAGCTGTGCATGTGGGGTGTGTCGGATTCCTTCATTCCTCTGTGACGTCTTTTACTTTTATTTCTTGTCTTGTCCACCAGTCACACCTCACATTGCTCTTTACTGTATCTCTTTGTTTCCTTCTGCTAATGAGTATCGGTACATTCATTTACAAAGCAACATGCACACATTGTTTTCTTAGGTGTAAACAGTGGATCTGCCTATTCTGATATTGAAACAAGGTCATTTGATTTTGACTGTATTAACACTGTACTGTAGTAATAGTTCAAAACTCCAATTAGTGGCACAGTATAAAGTAGTAGTTGCCCGTGGTCTTTGTAATAACATCAGAGCCATATATGCAGAATTATAATATATATATTTTCATACCAAGACTAAGTTTATATCTTATTTACCTGGCAGTTCCTCTCTTCTCTTTATTGTCTTTTAATTGTCTCTTTCTCCTCCTCCGCCTCTTCCTTTACTTGTTTTTGCCTTTTTATCATCTCCCACTCTTTCCTCCCTGCCCTACCCTTCCTCGCCCTCCATTCATCTTTTCCTGTTTCTCCTCCTCGCCTCCTTTGCCTTCTCTTTTGTGCCCCTGCGGGTAAAACAGCTTTTCCTATAGAAGAAATAATTGCAGGTTATGGGAAACATGTAATAGTTAGAGAATGTTGCCTGTGTGTGTGTGTGTGTGCATTGTATAGTGTGAACTTGGTTGCCATTACAAGCTGCAGTTGTTGTCAGCGTGCCAGGGCTGAAATAATTGGACCCTTCAGGAGGGGTGGGTGTGTCCTGAGCTGTCATCACCTTTTTTTCAAAACACACATGAACAATGTAAATACAGTATGTTCTGTGTATAATAAATGGGTCAACAGTGTTGTGTCTGTATAATGATGGGCTGGACACTTCGAGTGTGTACGTGTTGTTGCGGATTTTCTACACATTCCTTTACGCAAAGCTGATCTGTGACGGATTCATGTTTCAACACTTGACACCTGCTCTCAACTGCCACTTACACACACTCAAACACTGGGGGTGTAATGATAGTATGGACAGACAATTTCTTTTTTGTTTGTTTTGACTTTTTAAGTCTCTTTTTTATGGCCTCTTTACTGCTTCTCTTTTGTTTTGTGCTCTATTGAGATAGAGTAAAGTGCAAAAGCCCACAAACATGTCAATGGAGGTGGTTGGTTGACTTAAAGAGGAGAAAGCATAATTTTTTGGTTTTACGCTAATCAGTTTCAGATTTGATTTGGAGAGGTGACAAGATAGACTGGAAAATGCAGGAGGAGTTTTTTTTTTTAACTTCCTGACCGGTAGCAGTTGTTATTGCTTTAGTAAGAATCAGCAGCCAAATAAGGGCTGTAGATAGTTTTCCACGTGGCTGCTGTAGCACCACATTAGTGCCCTCTGTTGATGAAACCTAACTCATAGCACTTACTGCAACTAATATGTTTTTTGTGTGTGTTGCAGGGTCAACAGTCCCTCAGTGATTGTCCATTCGCGCACACAGCATCCTCTTCCACCTGACTCGCCCGACGCACTAAAAAAGCGGCGAATTCACCGTTGTGACTTCTCAGGCTGTAATAAAGTGTACACCAAGAGCTCCCACCTCAAAGCACACCGCAGAACACACACAGGTAAAGTCATGATTCATGTAACAAACTTTAAAAGAGTAAATATACATCTATTCAAACCTAACATTATTTTTTTTTCTGCAGGTGAAAAACCTTACAAGTGCATGTGGGAAGGCTGCACATGGAAGTTTGCCCGGTCTGATGAACTGACGAGACATTTCCGCAAACACACAGGAGTCAAACCATTCCAGTGTCCGGACTGTGAGCGCAGCTTCTCTCGGTCTGATCACTTAGCTTTGCACAAGAAACGGCACTTGTCACTGTAAGACTGTGCTGTTTTCATGTTGGACTGCAACACTTTGGGATGGGGGTTAAACTATGGGATGGCCCTAAACTTTGGACTGTCACAGGGCACAGGAAGTGTTCCTCAGGGTGCAAGTTAAATCTGTTCACCTCATGATAACCATGTAATTCCAAAATAAATCCCCTCCACAGAGTCTCCACCAGCTCATTGTAACACATCAAAAAAAGAGTAAAGATCCGCTAAGGAGGGATTGATCATTTTGGAGGAGCTGCAGCATCTCAGCTGGTTTGAAAGTGCTGTCCTCTTGTGGCCACAGAATCAAACTGCGATTTAATTGCTGGTAAACTAAACAGTGTGCCTCACCTTCTTTCGCAATATCACCTCTCATTTCTTAAAATGCAGTCACAATTGTGGACACTCAAATATGCTATTAGCTAGCTAGTACAATATAATGTGAAACCTGGGCAGGAAGCTCTTCAGAATGTATCAGAGCACATCATTAGTGATTAAGCTTTGCTAAAGCCTCCTTCATCGACCACCACACACCTTCTCTGCCTCTAAGTCTACACCATGAAGTACTTAAGGAGACAGATAGCTCACACTCATTCCTCTCAAACACACGACAGAGTACATGCACTTAATAAAAGCAGCCAGGCCTCAGTTTTGTGTGCTTTGTGGTTAGAACAAGGGATTCTGCGTTTCATCCATTGTCAGATTTGAAGTGTTTTTTATGTTTTCATTCAGAAATGTGAAAGTTATATCTGCACAGGGGCATTATTTGACATTGTAAGGAAAGACACCACTTGGCTGGTATAAGGGTAGAAGCAATGAAATGTCTTAATGTTGTATTGTTGTGTATCACATTCATATATCTATGTTTTGGTTTGTGATGTGGCACTTTGGTAGCCTTTTATTATATGACACCTTTATATGGGGATAAGGGGAAAGCAAGGAAATGTTAGTCTTGGTTTCTTCCCCCTTAAAAAAATCGCAAATGCTTCATATTTAAATCTTAAATTCAGGCCATATACTTGCTCAGGCCTAGGCAGATTTGTGGAATACATTAAGAGCATTCTGTTTTTACAGCTTCTAGAGAAAAAAATCTTTGTATGTAAAGCATTTTTGTACATGTCTCCAATGTGCACTTTATATTATAAAACATTCCCAAAGCCAAACACTTACCGGTGAATCTTAACTGATAAATCTGCTGGTCAGTATGATTAGAAACGTTCAAGAGGTGTCTTTTCTTGGTCATTATCCAGTCATCTGAAGCCACTTTTTGGCATGTGCGTGACACTTTTCTTGTGTTCACTCAAACAGATAAATTGTATGCACATACACAGAATGTATTGGCACAAATGATCTGTATTTTCTCCTGGATATTCTTTGCTTGTATATGTATTCTCTGCAAATATAAGTTTGTAATATATACAGTTTATTTTATAATTGATTATTAGACTGAATGGGCAATTAAAGGTTTTTACTAAGCATGGTTTTGATATCCGTATAATAATGAATATTATACATTTCTACTTGTATAATGTCTATTTTAATCTATGTTGGCAATTGAAAGGGAACATGTTAAACTGTGAACATATACTGTACAGGTCTATCTGCAGTGTTGCATTTATTTTAAAAACAGAATATTCAAACCACTTAATAAACTTATTGATATTATCTTAAAACTGTAAGTATTGTGTCATATGCATCAAAACATGCTAATGATTCAGTGTATTCAGTAATATATCAGTATTGAATTGTCTTCATATTTTTCTCAGAAAGACAGATTTTACTGTAGTTTTCAATTAGATGTATGATTTTCATTTAAAGAAAATGACATTCATTAATTTGATTGAGTATGACTGATCAACATTGCCTACATTAAGCACGCTGCCTTTTATCCAAATATTTATAAACCCATCTAGTATCTTTTATGTGACGTTGAATGGGCGGCTTTAGTGCTACATACATAAACCTAATTAACACGGGCAAAAGAAGGGCTCGTCCGGGATTTGAACCCGGGACCTCTCGCACCCTAAGCGAGAATCATACCCCTAGACCAACGAGCCAGTAAACGCCTCAACAAATATATATGTATATGTACAATGTAAATATATTGACAGGTACATTTCAAGTTTTAGCAATGTTTTTTTTAATTGTTATTCCACCAGTTCGCAGTTAAACTAAAAAAGGTACGATACAAATAAGCGGTGATTTCAAGACTCACCGTAAACCAACAGTTTGGTGCAAGATGGTTGAGTCAGAAGCACTTACCATTTCGTCCAGGGCA
Source organism: Rhyacichthys aspro (assembly GCA_036850595.1). Lineage (NCBI taxonomy): Eukaryota > Metazoa > Chordata > Actinopteri > Gobiiformes > Rhyacichthyidae > Rhyacichthys > Rhyacichthys aspro. Next base: position 9,101,857 of record CM072148.1, on the reverse strand, counting down.
GGGGAGCAAAGGTAAATGCTCTTTTATTGTGCATAACCTATCAAAGCAATCAGAGGCCATATACTGTTTATTACTGAACGGTTACCACTGCGACAAAAAAGTTCGCGTCTAATATTTACAAGAAGTTTTTTTTTTTTTTTGACCACGTTGAATATGGTCAACTGCATTTACTCATCTTGTCAGTATTAACTCTTTGGTGCAGGCCAGGGCCGTACGCTCCGTAGCCCCTGCCGACGTGGCGGGGCGGAAGAAGAGTAGCCGCTGTTTGGTAGCCTACTGATCACGGTGAGCTACACTCACGCTTTTTAAAACAAAACTGTAAAAATGTTTTGATTTCCTGGCGCATATTTACTCGAGGCTGTTACCAGCACAACAAGGATATAGTTAAAGTTGTTTGATAAAGTTGTTATAGTAAAAGCGACCAGGGTGCAGCTGGGAATAATAGCCCAATTGTGAGAGACGATGTGATTGAACAGTGCTCTTTGTTGATTGTCTTTTTTTTTTTACATGCAGTGCGTTGTCATGTTGTAACAGTGTTTGAAAACATTCCTTGATGCAGCTGTGGACCCCTCGGTGTGTTTGACGAAGTTGTGTATTTACCTGACAAGTTGATTTAACTTTTGTGGATGTAAAAATTGATCTAAATCCAGGCTATAGGCATAGATCAAAACAGTTATGTATTACGTTTATTAATGATAGTATTGACGCCATTGCTTAAGATAAGAAACTATGAGGTACATTTATAATGCAAATATTTTCGCAGTTGAGTGGAAATGTGACATTTATTATTTGACTGTAAGTGCGGCAAATGAGCGTTAGATGGCGATGTTGAACAATTAACAGCTTTATTCACCTTATTATTTCATGTTATTCACACTACTGTTGTTAATAATTTCTCCTCTGCTGCAGGTCACCATGTCCCAGGCTCCACAGTCTGATGCAGACTCTGCAGACACAGCTATCTCACCCCCAGAGCACGAGTCCACTTCTTGTCAGGGGGTCTTAGATGTCTCCCCAGAGCCCACCACAGAGGTGGAGAGTTTTGATCACCAGCAGTCCACAGAGGGGACCACCTTTGACGTGACTAAGACTGGCATAACTGCTGCTGTATTTGACCAATCAGAGCCTGCAGCTGAAGAGCAGAGTGTTGAATGTGACCAACCAGTGAGTCTGGAGCCAGACACAGAGGAAGATGTCGAGGTTATTTATTATTTATTCACTCAGTCAATCACATGGCATACATAGAAAACAATTAGGCATGTACACACAATATGGAGTTCACATTAAGAACCTTAACAGTAAAGAAAGGTTCTTTAAGTGACTTTAAGAGGCCGGTGTGAATATCACAGTCATGCTAGTCCTAAGTAACTTCAGTCACTTTTAGTCTTATTACGGTTCAATTTGAACTTTATATAATTTTGGCTGCTGCCATGTGATTCCCTGTCAAAAAACAGACGTGCATAATAATCTTATGTCATTAAAATGTATTTATTTGGTGAGTAAGGAATGTGGCATATTTTTGTTGAGCTAACAATAATATGAATAATACTTAATAGCTCTATAATTATTGCAGTCACCATTACTGTTTAACTGCCTAATCATTTGTGTGTTAGTCTTTTTTATGTGAACATTGTTTTTGTTTGTGGGAGCAGAGTTCAATCCAGGAGAAAGATAAAGGCTGGGGAGGTTGGAGCTCATGGGGAAAATCTATTCTGAGCAGTGCAACCTCTACAGTGGGTATGTCCTACTTCATGTGCTGTCAGTCTTTGGTATTAGATATGCTCCTTCCCTTCAGTGCTTTAATTCTTGTCTCTGTGCAGGTCATAGCCTGAACTCAGTTAAGGTGAAGGCAGGAGAGGCTCTGCGTCTTCACCGGACCTCAGTGGGAGAGGAGGCACAAGAGGATGGTGCAGAGGAGAGGGAAGAAAGAGGTGGAGGTGAAGAGACTTCTCCTCCTGGCACAGCTGAATCTCCAGCTTCTAACAGAGGAGTCTTTTCTACAATCACACATGCTGTGCAAAACACAGTGAGTGCACGACCATTAAACCCAGGCACCACAAAACCTGTGATAAATATAATATTATATATAATATAATAATATCCCACAGTAACTAGTTTTTCTACAGTAGCGGAAAAAGATTTACTTTACATATTCCATTCTCTCTTCAGTCTCATAAGTGCACTCTCTCACAACATTGTCACAGACTCTGGAGGCTCAGTGTGTTCAGTGTCTTGCCAACGACACTTTAACAGCATGATCCAAAGACATACAGATTGAATCACTCGCCTGCTGTCCCTGTGTGAATGTGATTTAATCAATACATTCTTGTAACAAAAGAATTTTTATTTTTTTTTTGTCAAAGTGACATTTCCTTTTCTTTCCCAAATGTAGCATTATAAAGCAACTTTCAATATAGCATTTCTAAAGCAATGGAGTAATATTACATTCATGCATAATTGTTACATATAGTGCTATGTGACAGTTATGCATTTTCAAATAGAGATATATTAACCTGGACATAGCCTGCATTTATTAGTTATTTTCTCTTTGATGTGTTTTAGGGAAAGTCCGTAATCAGTGGTGGCCTGGATGCATTGGAGTTCATTGGGAAGAAGACTATGACTGTCCTTGCTGAGAGTGACCCTGGTTTTAAAAAGACCAAGATCTTGATGGAAAAAACTGCATCACTGAGTCAGGCAAGCCAAACCATTTTCCTTCTTTCAGATAAATAATGTACGGCTACTGCTGCAATGTGCGTCTGTGTGTATTATTCAGTATTTTTCACCATAAACCCATACTCTCATGTCTCTTAAAAGGCATGTGTCTTATTGAAGTTACTGTGCAATTTCTCAGATGTTGAAGGAGGCCAAAGACAAGGAGCGTGCCCGTCTGAGCAACCAGCCAGTCAGCGCTCCCACAGCTCACTATGGCATTCTGTTTGACGACTACCAGGGCTTGTCACACCTCGAGGCTCTCGAGATCCTGTCCAATGAGAGTGAGGCCAAAGTGAGTGCACACAATGTAGAGTCATGTCCTGAAATGCAAAGGTTAAAATTGTGGGTTTAATTCATTTGGGCTACTAGGTCCAGGCATTCCTGTCTTCTCTGACTGAAACAGAGCAGGAGGAAGTTAAAAAGGAGCTGATTTTCCTAAAGGAAATCTTCATCAAACAAGAGGATGAGGAGGTGCAAGAGGAAAAGAAGGTTAAAGAAGGAGAACTGGCCAAGGACAATGGTGATCTAAGTTCCCATTTACACTGTTCCACTCCTTTATGTGAGTGACTCAGAATAAACTGGAGATAGCGATGGCCTCTCAACACTGACCCAGGATCAGTATATTCCATACCCAAGTCTTAAAGTTGGTGGTATATGTTTTTATAGTCCATAGAAAGAAATTAAGTCAGTGGGGCTTTTTTTGACTTTCACACATTTACACACAATTTTTTATCACAGATAGAAAAAGGGATTAATGATGAGATTAATGTTGTCCTGTCATTTGAACTCTTTCTCTGTTTCTCTCACTCTCTTTCTTACAGACACCCATCATCCACATTTGAAAGCTAAACATGAAGTGACACTCTGTGTCAGGTGCCTTTAGGCGATTTCACAGCAGAACAGAGTTCAGAGTCCACTGATTTGCCCTCACACCACATGGAGGTTTTTAGGGCTTGATCCTGGGTCTGTACTTGGGGGCCATTCACACATTACACCACAGATGCCAAACAGTATCTAGAGATAGACCTCATCATGTACAATAATGCCATAATTTACCATGGCATGCAACCAAATCAAAACCTTTAATAGCATGTGGTGAAAATTTTGCCTGTACAGCTTCGACATTGATGACAGGAGGACAGTTACAGTTATATTTGCCTGTTTTTTCATCAGCTTCTGATGGTGAGGAGTTTGTGAGTGTTCTCACAGAGCTGTTGTTTGAACTTCATCTAGCGGCTACACCAGACAAACTCAACAAGGTGACAAACACACTCAGACATCTAAAAGAAACAGCATAATCAGTACAATAAAGAACTAATATGTTGATAAAGAAAGACTGGAGATGTGCAACTTTGTGCACTTGTTTTGTAGCGTAAGTGTGACCTGACCATTCTGTCGATGAAGGAGTCATTTTTGTTTTAAATTGGGCAACCATCAAAATGCTATCAAATAGCTAAGGCTATAAGAAAGAGCATCCACCTTTGACAGCTGATATGTTCTTTGAACATGAGTATTGAGTGAAGCAAAACATTGTGTTGTTAGAGTCTTGTATCTTATTATATAATCAGAACCCCATTGTCAACAGTTGTCTGTCTGCAGTGTAGCAGCTATTAAAATGCACTTTACACAAAATGTTTCCATTGCCACCTACCCATTAAACAGCATAGGGTTCTTACCAGTAGCCTTACTCTAAAATGTAGCCCACACAAGGACAGACACACACACGTATGCACGCACAGCCTTAAATCTTTTATAAGTAATATTAAAGTTTTCACTTTGAAGTCATGCTGCATAATAAAAAACCATCATATAGGACACTCATTAGCATATAATCATGTATATGTATCTGATTAGCATACATCAGGACCTCTCATCATGCAGAGCTGATGGCTGGTAATTATGCATCTCCAGGCTCGCAGGAGAGCCCATGATTGGGTGAGTGAGGTTGAACAGCCTGTCACTACGGAGACAGTTGGCAAGGAAACGCAAGACCAACTGGAAGGAGAGGCCTCGCATGGAGAAAACAATAACAAGGAAAATGGACAGGAGAAGGTGGATGAGAGGAGTGAGGGGGAGGAGACCAAGGAAGGAGAGAACGACCCCAGATCTGTGGAGGTGAGCTTGACTCAAAAACCTCCTCCAGCTGGATTTTTGAACCCACACTGCCTATTATCATGCGCCCCCTGGTTTACTTTGACACACTTGTTTCCTGTGTGTGTGGTTCCTCTCTGCAGGCTGTCTACTTGTCATCAGTCGGCAGTCTTGCTGAAGTGACAGCACGCAGTATTGAGCAGCTCCACAAGGTGGCAGAGCTCATCCTTCACGGCCAGGAGCAAGAGAAAGCAGCCAGGGACCAGGCACACATCCTCACCAGGTCTCTGTGTGTGTTTGCAGGAGAGGTTATAAATGTGAAGGATTTGTTAAATGTTACATTCTGTTGCAGGTTAACATGTGCCATGTGTAAAGAGGTGGAATGTTTGGCCAAGAAATTCTCTGATGCCCTGCTTTATGTTGGGGTACGTTAAATTGTTTTTCTTTGTTAAAAGGTTGACTCTCATGTATTATTGCCAAAACTGAAACTATTTTAATCTTTTGAACATAATGTTATGAGCAACTAATGGTGGTATTCAGAGGGTAGAACATCCAATTTTCCCTTCATCAAAAATGTCATCAGTAAGAAGACACTTAGGCATGAAAGGTTTTTCTGAAAGCTTCTCCATACTGTTGTTGAAGTCATATGCCATTAAAGATGTTTTCACTCTCCAAGATCAAAACTTTGATATGGAAGGGACTTAGCACAGCAGTCCTCTTGACAAATGTGTGTGGCCCTTATAGCCCAGTGGAAAAATACTAAACCCTTCTATGTTAGAAAAGAGTTTGTATAAGGATATATATCACACGGATACCATCGACAACCTATTATATTTTAAGCCCTTTGTTTCCTTCTTTCGTTACTACCATTGAAAACATCAAAATCTGCAGCTGTGCTTGTCAGACAGTGCCTCAATTTGCTGCATTGAAAATCAAATCCTTATTGTAATGTTATGTTATTTTGCAATTTCCTCAAATGACACATTCTTGTAATTGACTATAACTGATGACCTTCTAGTACATTCTCTTTGCCTCACTTCCTTTTTCAGAGCCCACGGAAGGCAGAGGAGCTGAATCCACTGGTAGATAGTGTGCTGCTAGAGGTGAGATCTGTTTGAGTCTCTTTCTCAGAGACCAAATCCTGTTATATTCACAAACAACGATGTATTAGTTGACTAATGCCATTCCACTGATGTAACTGCATGCATGCCATTGAAGCAGCTGTTTAAATACTATACTGATTTGTCTTTGTGCAGGGCTCCAACAGCACAAACTACATTCAGAATGCATTTCAGCTGCTGCTGCCAGTCCTGCAGATCTCTCATATTCAGAGCCAGCACTGCCAAATGACAACACAAGCAGAAGGACACACAAGGCACTAACACTCATTGTAGTTGAGTTTTCTTACTAATACATTGGTAGAAAGTAAACACATTAAATGTTGTACAGTAAAAAAATTATCTAGATTAAGAAGGGCTTTATATCGCATAATAGTGCCTGTTTTTTTCAAACCTGACCAAAACCATTGTGTTGAAAAGACTGTCACTGTATATTAATATTTCTTTGCACTCCTCATGGTCTATTGTTATTTCTGCACCATAATGAAATGTTTTAACCTGGTTAAAAACAAATAGCCAGTATTAGTGACTGATTATGTTCATATTTATTAACAATATGAAACACTGCATCTTTTTGTAGAATTTGATTTCGAAAGAAAAATGCTTTAAGTTTTCCACTACTGTTCTCATTTTTGGTGGAAATATGTTTGTGCTGCTACTTTTGAAACAAATTGTCCGCTGTGGAACTGATGATGTAAATGTTTCTCTTTTTATTCTAATGCATATTGACTTCTAAACTGCTTGAACAAGAGATATCATAGATATCATCATCCTTTAATTCTTGATCTGTGTTGAGCTATGGATTTATTCCTGTCTTACTGAAGTGTTCTAGAGCTCCTTTCTTTAATTATCCAAAGGTAAATTAACTCAAAGCTTCAAGTTTACTTTATCTACACTAGTGTTAGAAGGAAAACTATTAAGTGAATAAAATATGAGGCAGGCATGTCATAATGTTTCGCCATGTTCCCATCTCAGCCAATGGGCAAACCCATTCATCAGCCCCAACTCTGGCCCATGATTTGTAATGAAGGCCCAAAATGTTGAGCTAATTTATTCATTCTACCTTGGATGTGTTATGAATTTATTCAGACTGTCCTTTAATATGATGTCCTGAGACTGAGAGGTAAAAAATAAATATTAATATTCTATAGGTGTCTGAGATGATTTTATTCACATTATGAAAGAAAGAAAAGCTCCTCATTTTCCGTCTATGGATCTTTTGTTGTCACTGTGACCAGGTCTGTTCTTCTGATGGAGGCTGAAGAGGGACTGCGATGATGCAAGGTGGCTGCACAGGACAGGATTAAGCAGGGCACACATTAAAATATATAAAGGCTCATATATTATCAGATGGAGATTCATTTCCTGTACACTGACCAAGGATAAGATGCTAATTAAAGGGATAGTTCTGTATTTTGTAAATGAGATCCTACCAGATTCTTTTGGAGAAGAGAGACAGGAGAAAATCACAGACTTAACCATGTACGGCTGTAAACTGGGCTAGAGAAAATGTAATTTTAAACACATTACATTTAACACACTGAACTACTTGCATGTCTATTAAATAGTGTGGTCAATAATTTTTTATTTTTTTTAAACCTTATTTTGAAAGGAGAAGGGCCCACTGTGTTAGGTTTGGTTGGAAAAAGGTATTTATAACAGGCACAAACGGGACATGGAATCTGGAGTTTGGAGGAAAAAGACACCTGTATAATTTTATGGCAGTTGGCATTCATTGTGTTGCATTAGCGCCACCTTAAGGATGTTGTCTTCATAGCGCTTTCATTAGTTGCATTGATGGTAATCATTAGTTGTAACAAAAGTGTGTTTTCACTGGCTCCATAAACAGCCACACTTAACACAAAGCTCCTGCCTGCTTCTCCAAACTAATTTACCTGTTTTAAAGTATCCTATATGCCCCCTTTTACAAAATACAAAACCATCCTTTTAACTTTAACAGAGGAGTTGTAGTTACCATTATAACTGTTGTCTGCATTTCCATCGAACAATGTCTCTGTCTCAGTCTCATCTGTAAAATACACACTGAAACTAAGAAGAAATCCTTTCATATAGGTTGGTATGTTCCTTGATTTGCTCCCTACCTAAAGTGTCCACTTCTTCAATAGTGGACAATGCTGCAAAAAAAAAAAAATTTAAAAAAAAGTTAGCAATTTAGTCAGACAATGTTTTGATGTGCATGATGTCAAACTGACCTGACCAAAAGTGAATGCCCTTGATGTGAAGGTTTTTCACTATAAGACAAATCAGAGAAGCTTATAGTTAATATAGTTATAAACAGAATTAAACAGTCCACACAGTGTTGGAGCGTACCTTCAGGAGTGTTGACCTCACAGTAGCTCTCTTTGTCTACAGTAAAAATGTATTGCATGACACAGATGAATCATTTACATTTCATCCACTACATTTTAGACAATCAATTTGTTAACAAGACCCATTGAACTTACTAATTAAATGTTGTCTTGTGATGGTGGCGCTAACAAGATGTGTTTTTGATTTGTCTAATAAAAGGAAAACACATTTTGGATTCAGATAATGTTTAAGGATTAATTAAAAAATTGTTGTCTTACCAGATGAGCGCTTCATCCAGAGGATTTCTCCAAGGACAGTGGCCACTATGAGCAGCAGCACCACACCCAGCAGGCTGAGCCAGAGAACTCGGGATACACACCTCCACTCGTCTGACACACAGTATGTATGGTTATTTCCTTTTCAATTCCAACATTATAACTATTTATTTCCTATTTATCTGTATGGACTAGGTTAAAGAGTAGTTCACGTATAAGGGAAGTAGCAGAGTGCAGAGAAGTGGGTTGTGGAACAGTTTTAAGTGAGATAGATTTCCAGCTTTTCCTGGAAAATATGCTATATGCTCAAGGGAGTGCAAACTGAAAAGAAAAGCTGGCCAGAATCAATACAACCTTGCACATTCAGTGAATTAAGATGTACTGTAGGCTTTGGCACGTCTGAGTGTTAATATAGTGGTAGAGAATGGAGACAAAATCACACAAACTAGAGTCAAGGAACTGAAAGAAATTCCTGATTGAAAAATATAAAATATAACTTAAGAAGAACAGTGGAGGATTGAATAGAGTCTGAGCTCAAATGAAAATGGATCGACCAATTTTGAGTGTCTCCTCTGGTCTCCTCAAGTCTTACAGTAAAGGCGCGCCACTCTGCTCCTCTCTCATCTTGACACTAACCGTTTGTAGTCCGTTTCCATGGCAGCCTTGCTTTTGCTGCTGCAAGTGTTTGACTGGTGAGCCAAAGCAGACAGCGGCTGTGATTGGCTGTGTCCGGTGAAGGAGGGCAGTACAAGAAAACCTCCTTGTGCCCTTCATCATTTTTCCTCCCGTCCTCCTCTTCCTCATCGTCAGACGGGTGGAGGTGCTGGGTGCTGTGGTTGTAGCAGCCGAACAAAGTGAGATTGACTGACTCTGTGTTGGTGAGATGAAGATCCAGCCAGACTTCCAGATAAATGCCCTGAGCTGAGGAAAAATGACATGGTTAGGTTTACTGACAATACAAAGCTTTTCCAGTGAAGTGTGGTGTTTTGGGAAATATCTGGTGGTAAACTCTTTTCTACTCTCTGAGAGCATGTACAGTAGCCTTGAAGGGACATGCTGTTGTCTGTCAATAACCAGGTGGAAGTAGGTCGGATGGTGAGTTCACTTTGAACATTTAGAAACAAAATCAATTTAGTTTATAACTGTCTTAAATTTTATGCAGGAAACGTGCCTCTCCTTCAGATGCTTGTGAAACTGTATTGTGGGTGCTTTGTCTTTAGTTTGGATTAGTGATTACCATACCATCTGATCAGAACACAAACTTGCAAGAACAAAATTACCTCATTTTTTTCTTGCAGCCCTGGTTTGGAAGTTCTTGCAGCTTGTTCTTGACACATTGTCTGGGCAGAACTTTTTTCTTGTGAATGTCCGAGAACTATTGTGTGACTTTTGTGTGAAATTTAACTTGAGTTTCTTGTGAAGTATGAAATGTCCAGGTCAGAACTAATTTGTTCTTGTTCTTGCCACCTCAGGAACAAGAACACATTTCTCTGTTCTTGTCGACTATGTACCAGGCTTTGATCATTTACACTGCAAACATCTGCATTAATTGGATTCTGCATCTTTTTTTCAGTAAGTGCTAAATATAATGGGATAATGTTTAAAGACTTCTGGAGTCTAAATTTGCTGAAATGATTAGTCATGCTTTTTTCATGACTAATCATCAGTGGATTTCTCTTTAATCTTTAGAAAATGCAACTAGGCTGTAACATATTCACAGAGATCTAAAATGATAATAATGCTTTTATCTCCCATCCGTGGCTTCCTACATTTGAATATAAGTATATGTATAATGTATACAGCATCTTCAAAATACCATCAGATGCATATAATCTCGTGGGCTTTTGTTAAACTTAGCCCTACTTTTGTTTTCTACGCTTATAAAATTAACTACCACCATCCTTTAACCAAAAAAGGCTTTTCATTCCTGAACACATCAAGAGACGAACCTTTGTTAATGTCTTGAAAAATAGGTCTTTATGCTTTATGCTTGAATGGTGTATAGTTTATTGCTGTGTATAGTATTATAAAACAAGCACATGACTGAGTGCATCTTCTTTATTGTTTTCTTGCCTTCTTTAGACAATGTACATAACTTGCCAGCGAATTTACTTACTGCTTCTCCACAAAAACAAACATTTAAAAGCTGTGATACCTGCTGATGAGCTGTTGAGATCTGCCATGTTCACCTCTGACTCACACACAAAGCAGTTTGTGTCTGGTTCTGTCACGTTGCTTTGATTAAGTGGTGGGCAGAGATGCTCCCACTGTTCATGACGTGTGTCGTTCCTAAACACGTCCTGATCTCCACAGAGCTGGTACCGCACACAGCGCAGAGAGACATTTGATACTGAAATGAAAGAAAAATGTACAGTTTTAGACATACGCTTAGATGGTTGAAATCGGGCAAAGAAGCAAGCGCACAAATACAAATGAAATGCGGTTTAAAGGGCTGAGTTTGTGAAGGGAAAGAGGAAGAAAGTGGGCCAAGTGACTGAACAACGTTTCAGAAATGCTTCATGAGGCCTAGTAAAAGATGTGGACACAGAGTAGCTTCATCTAAAACCGCTTTAATGACCCACCTTTGTATGAAGTAAAGAACTCTGGGAGGCAGATGATGAAGGCGAGGATCACGAGGAAGACTAGTTTAGTCAGTGCTGCCTTGGTCATTGTTGCAACATATTGTGAAACCCTGCTTTGTTTTTAACCATGTCCAGGCTTGACTTGTGACTCGTGGCCTCTCCTTTTTCTCTGTAGTTTTAAGAAAGCTTTTCGTTGACAACGCAGACGATAATTCACTGTCTAGTCGAACACTGTAACTGAGAAAGACTCTTAAGGCAGCAGCTTTGCATCTGACTTCCTATTGCACTTCCTGCCCTCTTCTCAGAAAGTGTGTGAAATGGAGAGATGTAGAAACACAAGAGGACTTTTATCCGCAGAATGTAGGTATGAAATGTGTGAGTGTTATGTAAATGTAAACTGTTTTTTTTTGTGTAAGATTTCTTTAAAATGAGGAAGAGGCTGTGTTTAGGTTTATGCTGTCTGATCTTAATCTGTCCTGATCTCAGAACAGTCTGCTTTAATTAAGGGAGATGGGGCACATGAAAGGAAATGAATTTGAGTTTCTATTTGTTTATGCAGGGTTATACATAGTGGTTCTCTGGTACTGCGGTAAATTGCATGCATTTTAGCGACAAAAGCAAAATGAATGGTGTATGTTGTGTGGAATTCAAAAGATGAATCCTCAGTGCCGCCCAAGAACAAAGTTGAAAAATAAATAGATTTTAAAATGATACTTATATTTATTTTAGATGATTCCCCCCACTCTACACTTCAGAACACTGAATATTTCCTTTTGTACGTTTAACTTGATCTCTGCTGCGTGTGGAAGTGCAGCTCAGATTTTATGGATGGGAGCCTGAAAGCACTTATCTTGGCGAGCATTGGACCAGCACACACACAAACACGGTGATGAGCGCGGCGTGCAGGTGAAGTCTTATCTCTGCTCCACAGTGCCCCTGGGCTCTCAGGTTTCACTCGACAGCTTACACAGCCTGATGGAAGGCTCCTTCTCACTCCAATCAAAGCTTGACGTCTCGACCATACTCCACATATTTCAAGTGTATGGCTGAAAAGTGTTTACTTCTACATTTCTGTGGTTACTGACAGAATGTACCATGTGAATTCAAGCATGTGGGTAGCTTCATGTGTGTCATTGCTAACCACAGAGATGCATCACACTCCCAGACCTCCTTCAGAATAGGTCAAACTATCTCATATTTACTTGTTAATGGGGTGCTGTGTATGAGTTGACTGTAGCAACACCTTCTCCCATGTTCACCATTGCTGAATGTTGTCATAGGGCAAAAAAGTTCAAAGTCAAAGCACCGAATTAATCTACCAGCCTTATTTTTGTTGAGAAATTGAGAAAATTGAAGGCAAAGAAGTCAAGTGGTTGATTAAAAGTCATTTTCTCTAAATGTGAATGTTCTATATTTGCAGCGAAGCAGCTTGAAATCCCCTCTGGACGCTTGGAAACCGGGGCTGAGAATGACAGGTATGCACACCTGAAATGTGTCTGCATATAAAGTCTATTTTGCAGCCAAATCCGCCCATTTACTGATCATTATACACAAATACAATAAAATTAAATCTGGGTATTCTCATTTGCTAAAACACATATTTATCTAGTATATGTAGTGCAGTAGTTGATGAGTAAATGGATGCGTGTCATTTCGGTTATCTTACATTTAATTAATTTAAAAGTTGCTGCATTGACACAGATTACAACCTGTAGCCTTGAATGTAAAGTAATCCAACAGTCCGGGTCCAGAATGGCGTACCATAAAGAGTCTGGTTTTTAGACTTAACACAGCAGACCAGAAACAACTCACAACAGCTGCTATATTGAAGATGCTCTGAACTAGTTTAGTTTAGTTTTAACCATCACAGTGATAGTGGGGTTCAAATATCGGTACCATAGTAAGTAATTGATGTTATTGGTTTTATGGAGAAATAGCACACATATATATCAGGATGCATAGGATTGCCGCCGGCTGAAGTTGTTTGTGGGATTTTAATGACCCCAGCTTGGCTCTGGCACAGGATGGACTCTCACAGAAACTTCTTTCCATTTCCAGGGTTTGGCCCTAAACTTTATCTGTAATGAGCTGAGTCTGCAGAACTTTTAAACATTTCTTCTTTTCTTCTTTATATCAAATCTCTGCTTGGAGTTGGAATACATTCAGACTGCTTTTCTTTTTTTCTTTTTCTTTTTCTATCAATCTACAAACTCATTTGTCAAGCCATAATGTAAACGCTGCGAAGCATTCATAAGTGCAGAACATACACATCCATCACTTTAATGCCCTCATCAAAACGTGCAGTGACGAACACAACAGTGCAGTACAAATGCTGACTCTGACTGTGTGTGTGAAAGTATACATGACAGGTCCTTATCAGTACTTAACTTTTTTCAGGTCCATATAATGAGCTGATAATGATAAAGCATTACCTGTGTATTGCGTTAGACATTTTGACAGTGAGCCATGTCACTTCAGGGGGAAAAGTCACTCAAGAGACACAGTGATACGTCAGTTATTTCTGAAGCCTAACCGTGTGTGTGCAAGATCTGATTCAAGGGTGTAAGAGGTTGAATGTAACTCTGAGATGAGATTAGGGATTTAGAGATGGTATTTAACAGAAGTCGGTGCTGGATTTCAGACATTAGGACAGTTTTTATGTAGTCTACAATGTGATGGGTGAATGTAATCTCTGAAACTGTTTTACTAAGACACTCTCAGATATGTTTTTTGTTTTGTTGCGAGTGTGGATTGCAATTCATCTCTGTGGCAAAGTTTACCTGATGCTAGAAGTGCTTCACAACAGTTGTTGTAAAATGGAAGTTTAGATAATACAGTCTTCTACTCACATGGCTTATCCTTATTAACGGCGACCCTTTGGACCGTGGTTCAGCGAGACACAACACGCTGCATGTGCACCACTCTGCTGTTAACTCTGCTCCTAAAACCTGGCTGGCTTCATCCCACACTCCACCTGTCCTCTCTCCCTGAGGGTGAAAGCCATAACTGCACACTCGCTGCTCAGGTTTGCACTTCTTTATGCAGAATAATGAGGTCAAGCTTGAGTTATACTTGAGCAGAAACCTTTGAGAGAAAGTATTGGCTGCATACTTTTAACAGGAGACTGTAATCAAAGTGCAGTCATACTCAGAAGCTCTCTCTGCGGCTGATGTTTGCTATGTACTTCACTGACCAGCCAGAACATGATAAGTGTTATCTAAGACTTCTTTACCTCTATACATTCATGAATTTATTATCTTCTACCGCTTAGTCCCATTAGGGGTCGCGGGTCACTTGAGCAGCTTTGGGCATGAGTTGGGGTACACACAGGACAATGGCCAGTTAGTTAGGCTGACATTAAGACAGAGACATTGACAAACAACCATTCACTCTCACATTCATCCACTAGGGCCAATTTAGACCAACACATGTATGTTTTTGGAAGGTGGGAGGAAACCAGAGTACCTGGAGAGAACCCAAGGAGGACATGCAGACTCTTTACAGAAAGACCGAGGGCCGCCCCAGAAATCAAACCCACAACCTTCTTGCTGTGAATGCTAATCACTCCATACAGAATAGAGAATTAAACTATGTTAACATTACGATAACATGTTAGTAGTATATAATTGTCATCTGTGTGCTCAACATTTTGTCTACTTTCACCACGTTCTTGATACAACTCACCCACAATTCAAAGATATGTTACTCATTTTGACAGTGCTCATAATGGTATGGCAGATTGGTGCATGTTATGTTTGTTGTTGTAACATCAACTCATATTGTCCTGTGGATTTTTGAAAAAAATGCAAATGCAACATGTAACAATAATGAGTAGATTCATAAATTGCTTGCGTTAGTGTATGCTGCATTTCTTTCTGCTCCAGTTTAAAATCTAGGTGTGTGTAATCTTCTAGACTATTACCTCAATACATCAAAACAACAAGTGCAAATGGCTTTCTTTAAGAGCCAGGGATAAGACATTAATCCACAATAAAAAGGCCGATATTTCTTGCGATTGTAATGAGATGGCTCTTGTAGCATTCATTGATGACTGACTCAAAGTTATTTTACAATTATGAGCCCCGAAATGGAAAACAAGAGAGGAGCAGCGGCAATTGAGGAATGAGTAGTGAGCATGTTTTTCCATTAAAAAACAGGGTAAGTGGAAGAGGAAGAGGGAGATTCAGAGCTGTGTCAGCACTGTGCTGTCATTTGGCTCTCGGGAGATGAAGCCACTGTGCGCCTTTATGAGACTTTACGATGGCTTCACAAAGAGATTATCATGATAATGATGAGTGTGGACCTTTAAAGGTGATAAAGATTTCCACTCTGATCATCCTAAATGTCTAATTGTCCCTCACTTTCCCTTCTGCACGTGAATTATTGTTTGTGGCTTGTCAATACTTTGACACATGAGCCTCTTTTGTCGCCTTACTTTACTGTGTCAGTACATTGTGTGTTTAACGAACTGGTGAAGTACTTGTGAAGGACTCACTGTCACCTGTGTTCACTACTATTTCTACCCTGTAATGAGTTGCACTAGTTGTATAAAAGCTTGCATGAGTTAACTTCCCGTCTGTGTTATAAGGACATTTGGTTGGCCTCATTTCAGAAAAAACCCCACAATCCATGACTCATGATTACCAGTCTTTCCAAAACATGTGACATGAATTTCTAAAAGGCTAGTGTGGAACAGGATTAGAGTAGACTTAGCCTACCTGGCCTATAGCAGACTTGTCTATTGTGTCTGCTTTTCTCTGCTCTAACCTTTCTGGTGAGAAAATGCCGCTAAAAGCTTTTTAACATGAGAAGAAATCAATGTGATCCTATTGCACCTACTTTCACCTCAGATTGGAACATATATAGTGCATTTGCTGGGAAAGAGGCGTGGACCAAAGCTGCTTGTTGAAATGACATAAAACTAAGCCTTTACTCTTACACCGCTTTACGGGTCACATTTCACACTGTTAAATTTTATTGGGGCTTAAAGGAAAAAGCAGCAGTATTGCTATAAAAATTCACAATGGATTAAATCATAGACAATAAAACGCACTACAATATGAACCAGCCACATTTAATTGCTGCATCCATGTCTGCTGATAAACCCGTGCACTAAATAAATTGGTCAGTCTCGTTGCTTTATTCTCTCTCAAGGACAACGGTCTATAACATTTCCACTTCATATCACACCCCAGTAAAACCAGGCCTCTTTAGTCAAGCACAGCTGTACCTGTCGAAAAAACCCAAGTAGTATTTCACAAGCTTTGAATAAACTGACTCATTACGGTTCAGTCAGTGGCATCAGGGGATTGCAGTGATTAGCGCTGCAGTTTCACCTAAACCTAAATGAGTCGCTTAATGCTCTAAGAAGGTACGCAGCAGTGTAGGAACCTTCTGCCCCTGGCTTATCACTGGAGTTTAAGGATTTGAGTTTGCTAGAAGCACGATTGGTTCTATATGCTATTTATAGAGCGCCACTGTTCGCGCTTCCTAAAATATTGGTGTCCAGTGTGTGAAAAAGGAGCATGCAAGGGGTGTCATGAGAGATATGTGACATTAGGTTGTACTGTGCCACTGCTCATCACATGGCTCAAATCATTTATGCCAGTGCTGTCGATGAACCCTCTATCATTTATCTCTCGTTCAGTGACTTTCCTCCGTCTGCTCAGTTGTGCCTGCGCATACTAAAAGCTCACTCACGCTACAATACGAAGCGCTGAGGGCCAGTTCTGATTTCATAAGCCGCAGTGTCAGTGTCCTCTAAACGCCCCCCTTCTGTGTTAATTATCCCACCTGCAGTTGATGAATGCATTGTCATTGTGTCAGACAAGGCTCTTTTTCTCACACACATACACACGCTGTCTGGATCAGCTGCAGTTTCTGGGGTAAATCAATGTTTGTATTTGTGAGATTTGCAGATGAACAGGCAGGTGTTTGGCCGTTGGCGAGATGGCTCTAAGGCAGATGTAGATCCTGGTAATGTTATCTGCAGCGGAGAATCTTTTTTTGTGTTTACCTTGAAGTTGTCTCTCGCTGTCAACTATGAACGTCTTTCTTCCCTTCTTGTGAACGGTTCATTGATAGGTAGATTATGCTGGATCACGAGGGAGTCTGACAAAAAGGTGTTACGATATCTAAAGTTTACACTGAAGTCTGCATAATATTCAGTTTTATTTAGCAAGACATACTTCACAGATAACAGTATTTCTGCGGTTTAGAAATTGAAGAATCAACACTTGATTTGACAAGTCTCCGAGACTTGTTAAGTGTGAGATGGTGGCCCATTTTCTACCTCATTAAGTAACAGAAAACTGGGCAAAGCACCCCTTGTGGAGAAAACAGTTCCACCTGATTATGGCACTTTGCAGACCCTTTATGTGAACAACAAACCCCTCATTCCCTGTCTTTTTGTTGACTGTCAAAAACAAACCACAGAGCCCTTAAGCCATCATGTTTAAACTCAAACACTATGAGGAATTGAACCACGATTGACTTGACATCAGCCTCTTCACTAATTACTGGGATGAAACAGTGACATCCAGCCCTTTCTGTCACAAGCACCGCCTGTTTCCAATCACTATTTCATTGACCAGCTTTTAATTCTCTTCTTTCACCTCTGTCATTCGATTTCACTCTCTTGCCAACCTTGTTCTCATCTCCTCTCCGCCGCCTCATCAGTTTACGGATCAATGGCTGGCGAAGGATAAGGTGACCTTCCTCTAACTGACCAATGGCCAAGCTGAGAATAGAGACGACAGCGAGCGGGAGGAGGATCGCTGTTGTGGCTGTGTGTGACACCTGGGGTAAACGGTGCACTTACACACGCTGACTGAGTATGTCCTGTCTCTTTGCTGATAAAATGGATGCCCTCAGCCGTTTGCACCATTCAGCACAAATTGGTTCCTGTCTCGACTGGGATACGTATAAGATTAGGTTTAACATTGGGTGGAGGGGGGAATTCCATGTAACACAAGCCCAGAAGTTATTTACTGGCTTATTCTAACTTTGGTTAGCAAAGTTAACCCTTATTTTGTCAATCAGTGCTGCCAACTGGCCGAGACCTTTCGATTAATGCAGCGTCCCTGTTTTGCATCTTAAGCTCTAGTGGAAGTATCAGGATGTTGCTGGAGAATAGCAGCAGAGTCCATGGTGAGCAATAGTGTCCAAGAAGTTAAGTATCACCAAAAACATTCAACATATGGAAAAGAAGCAAAGAAAAAAGCATGTTGCTGTTATGAATACAGCCCATCCACCAGGCTCAGTGAGCACTAAGTCCACTCTTGTCTGAAATATGTTCCTTTATAATCACTTTTCATATATGGATGGGAAAAGACTATCGTTAGCTGCTGAATTGTGTTCACACATTATTTGATGGTAATTGTCAGTGCTTTTAAGAGCCACGTACAGTAATTTATGACTGTACAGAGGATCAGCACAGACATCAGCCTTCTCTCTCATTTCATCTGTATGGAAGCAATGGGCTGTGATTGGCTCGTGGCTGGAGGGCAGAATAAATTATTAAGACATGCTCTTTATTTGGCTGTAAATGCTCTCTGCCTTTTTTCCCTTCCCTACTTCCTCTTTCCCAACACACCCGCTATGCTTAGGTAGCAAGGGACTAGGAAAAGAGGGCATTGCAGCACGAGGAGAGAGATATTTATGGTTTGTTCGGATGGATCTAGAGAGTTCAAATGTAGAAATGACAGAAAGAGCTTTGGTGAAATAAGTGACTATGAGAATGTGATGAATTGCACACCTAGCACTTTGCTGTGCTCGACCTGCAACGCACACCTGCCTTAAAACCAGGAGTCTCTCAGAGCTTAGGTGCGTATTCGTTAAACCCACAGAGAGCAGTTGTGCGGTGGTCATAAGAGAGCTGTTAAACCACCAAATGGGTTTTAGTGACGAGAAAGCCAGAGAGACGCTCTCAACAGGGAAAGAGGGTAGAAAGAAAAAACAGAGTTGTTTTCATTTCCATCAATAATTCAGGATGTGTATTATCTCCTGTTGTGTGCAGCTGCAAAATTCATGCTTCAGCGAGTTTTACCCGCGGCGAACAACCAGATAAATATGTGAGAAAGTCCATGAACACATAGCAAAGAGGAGCATTAGTGGTCATTTGTGTTTGTAATGTATGTAAATATTTGAGTCTTACAGCTCTGTTTGTATCTTCACAATCACTTAATTTTATGAAGTTTGTTATATCCTTCACTTATAAGACTTTTTAATGGAGACATCTAAAAATGTAACATGAATTGGGATAAAATGAGATATTATTACTCTAAGTCACTGCATTGGAGTCCTGAATGATTATTCCTGGTTTGATCCATAAACAATATCATATTATAATATATTATATATACACCATAACATATTAAAAATGTAAATCTACTTTCTTACTATTATTATATAATTATCTGTAATTTAAGCAGTAATGTCCTAGAATTGTGTGCTAGTCTTTACACTTTTATAAGGGTTAACTGATTTCTTTTTTACGTGATATTGTTGACATTGTTTTACACCACTGTGTAAAACAATGTTTTGGGGGGCGCAGTGTGATTTGTCGGGGGTCATATAATTCTCTAACACCTCCACATAAAGTTGTGTTTGTCCTGCAGCACAATTCAAGTCAGAGTTAAGCGAACGGTGCACGATGAGGCCAAATGTCATCCCCCGACAGATCGATAACGGCCTTTACTCACAAAAGATGTATGTACGGCTGCGGCAGGACGGCTGCTGATATAAGAGCGCGTTTGATTAGATTGGACGAAAGCCAGGAACCATTTCTTTTCAGCTCCGGCTCCTCCAATCATCTGCTTCTTCCTCCTCATTCTCTGGAGCTGCTCAACAGATGCACTGCTTAAATGTGGTTGAATTTGGCAGCTTGAAATTCTCCATTTTCTCTTTCCATTCTCTCGGGCAATTACAGGAGCCAGAGCAGGCAAGCCAGACCAAAGTCATTAGCTTTTGTGCGTGTGTGTATGTGGTTTGCTTTAAGAGAAAAAAACATTTTCCCTGCCCACAGCAACTGGCATGGATCAAAGTAATTGGCCATTTTGGTTCACACTTGGTCAGTGCAAAAGCCTTGCGCTCATATCAGAGTGTGTGTTTTTATTTCTCTCTAGCAGCCTACTGTAGGAGTAAATGCTGCACACATCTATTAAGCCACTCACACTCACCCAAGAACATATTTTTTCATTTGTGTTGAATAAAACATGGCGGTAAAAGTGTGTCAAAGTCTAGCTGTGCGCTAAGGGAGAAGGATGGATGTTTCTGCTCTGGTTTAGTCTAAATAGAAAATGTCTGCTCACTGTATGTGCTCAGATGTGATTGTGAACAGGTTGATGTTATGATCCTTGTCAGTTTTGTTCCATTTCTTAGGTCATAAAAGACATATTTTTCCAGAGCTGGCTGATTCCCCCTCTCTCAAAACTCCCGTGTGCATTGGCTGTCGTTGAACTTGAGACACACTAAATTAACCCTGGCCTTTTACATACAGTAGATCCCCTTGCAGGAGAGGAAGCAGGCATAGAAAGAGGGAAGGGTAATGGGCAGGAGCGAGTGCAGGAGGAAATTAGGAAATGGCCGAAGGAGGCTATTACAGAAGCTAATCAAGAAAGAGGGACAACATTAAAGGCAAGGTCGAGTTGCAGAGCGGATCCAGGGCTGCTGTCCACTATTTACTGCATTTGCATTTCACAGAAGGAGATATGATTTGAAGAAAAGGAAGTAGGGAAGGAGACATCTCAATCTGCTGTCTGTCTGATGTCGAGTTTCTTCTATTCTTTAATCTCTCCTATTAGTTACAGATCAGGAAACTGGGACAACGCACAGTCTGGATTCGAAATACACACCAGCTGAATGCAGATACATTAACACCCAAAGAGATATTACACAAACAACAGAGAGTTGTGCCCTTGATCTGTGAGGTTCTGCTATTGACTGATGTGTCAGAGGATAAGAGGGAAATTAGCAGCTGAAGGTGGTATGCTTTTTATTCAAATCAGGCCTACAAAGTGAAGCTCAGCTCTCCTTCAGCCTGCGTGCACTCCTGCGGGTGTGAAATTAATTTTCAGCTTTTGAATATTAAATAGTGTGCATCTACTGATTGATGCACACACATTTGAGTTTCTGTCATAATAGACACTTGTGTATTTTGTACTTTAAATGAAACTTGGAAACGTTGTTATCACACATTTATATCAAGAAGGTTCTCTTTTTGCAAACACATTTCTTTCTTATTTTTTTTATTTATGGAAAAAGGATATTCAGCAGCAAAGATTTGTGTTTCTAAGCCATTCACAAAAAGTAAATAATCCCAGATTAATGTGATTTAATGGGCTTCCTTCAACTAATGCAATTACTTACTCTCTGCTGGCAATTCACTGCAATTAGTTTGTTAGTTTATGAACATCAGTGCAATACTATATTCCCTTTAATGTTAAATTGAACCTACCTAACACCCATAGACCTTATCCTTAACCTTAAGCCCTGTCTCAAATGTAGGTCATCAATATGAAAGACCTGCATTTTGTTCCCATAGGGGCGCTCCTTCTCCACAAGATTTACGAGCCCTTAACATGAGTTATACACACAAACTCTTCACTGGGTGGAGTCCTGTCAGTGTGGAGAGGTAATTATTTGCTTGGCCAGTCTAAGCCTGCTCTCTCGAGTCTCAAGGACGTAGTTGCCGGCAGTTACGCTACCAGCCAACGAGGCAGCGACTTGAACGAAACTGTGTCCTTGTGTATGCATGCAGAATGTATAGTGGCCGTATGATTTATATTTTTGCATCACTCTGCCTGGGTGTATGTGTGATTGGGCATACAACGCAGGTGTTTACACCCAACTCACAATGTGTGTGTGTGTGTGTGTAGAACAATGGCTCCTGCAGCTTTGCCTCTGCAGGTTTCTCCGCACATCAGGGAATCACAGCCACAGTCCCAGCATCAGACACAAACATTTCTTTTTGTTATGGAGGATAATAGCAGAGATTGAGGTTGGAAAGGAGATTGAGAAGAAAGGTGGTAGAGAATGAGAGAGACAAAAATGAACAAACAGGAAAAAAAAAGAAAGGTGTTTAAGGGTAGGCCTTCGGAGGGAAAACATCAGTCATATGAGATCACCTGATCATCACCGCCACGCCAGACAGATAATGTTTCACTTTCTGGCCTCATAAAATGTTTTTACGACAGCTCTCCCCAGAGGGCTGCTACCTGTTTTTATTTGGCTCTGAATTGATATCTGTAAGAGAGTGTATGTGAACACTTGCAGACTACAAAGTGGGAATAAATAGGATAGCAATGTGCCATTATTGTGTGTAGGCTATGTGTGCGTGCTTGTGTCATTTTTGAATTTGTGTACGTTCACAAACAGGATGAATATTGAGTGTGAAGTATCTGTGAATACAATTTCATGGTGTCATTTCCGGGGTGCATATACGTGAGTGCACTGCAGCCATAAATCTGTACCAGAGAATTTTGAGTGATAGTCTCAGCCAACCACAGCCAGGAGACCAATAACAGTAGCCGGCTCAAGGAGGCTCCTGCCAAGTGGCCAATGATTAGACCCAAGTGAAGGAGAGCGGGCCTGAATAGCCCCTCATTTCTCTGCTTCATTCCCCCTCAGAGCCTTATTGCCCGCTGCCCTCAGCTGCACTACAGCACTTGAATGATGCGTGTTGCAGAAAGGCATTGGTTTAACTGTGCAGTGTGTGTGTTTTTCTTTTAATTGAGGAAAACCTGCTCAATCATCTAAAAGCATTTTGTAAAAAGAATCATCTGTGAAAAAAAAACCCAAGACCTTAAGACGTCATCTAAGCTTTATTATCAAAGATGTTATCACTCTTTGTGCGATTTGATCAAGAATGTAAATTTTTGTCTCATAAATGTTCATTGATTTCTTGGTTGAGTCCAGTGCTTTCTCGCTGTAGGGACACCAAATTAAACATTCCCATTACATTTGGCAACTGTGTCAAGTTTATGCTCAGGCAAAAATGAAAACCATATGGTACGGCAGATCTAAGCGGATAATTTAGTTTGATCTCTTTAACATAGTCTAAAAACATGAGAGCACTACTGCAGATGTCCTTTTCTGTGCAGCTTTAAATGTGCAAGACCCAGAAAGATGAGAATAATCTTCAAAGTGATTTCTAACAGTAAACTATCCTTTCCCTTCATTTAATGTCTAGGTTCACTGAGACTTATTTAACAGGCTGAACTGATTGACAAACGACACGTCTGTCTCTGCGAGGGATAAACTGTGAATGGGAATAGCTTTGGATTACATTTAACAGGACAAAGAACAGCTAAATAAATCTACATCTGCTCATATAATCTGCTCCTCTGATCTCCCTTTGTTTTTCTTCTTTTTGTTGATACTGTTGCTGGGTTTCCTTCCTTGCTTTTGCAGACTATGTGTGTATGCAGTCTTTGTTTATGCGTTTGTGTGTCTATTGACTTTGCTGTATTGATCCGATAGAACAGTGGGGTGGTCCTGCTCATAGTCTCTGAGGTGTGTCCTGAAAGTGAGGAAAAGCAGCTTGTTTCTTCAAACCTGGCAAACAAAGTCTGTAAAATTGAAACAGACTGTATTCATCTGCTCCCCTCGGTCATTTATTTATTGAAGAAATTAGTCTCAGTGCTGGCCGTTAGTCTGCAGAGCCAGTTTATGAGTAACCCATCTTGTAATTCACAAACTGACCTCGGCTGCTTGACTTATTGATTCTTGCTGGAGTGAGGCTCCTAAAGCATCTCATCCCTAATGTTGGTGGGAGTCCGGGCAGAATAAACTTCAGCACGTCCTGTGGTTGTGTCGAGGTTACTGCAAGGTGAGGACGGCTCTGGTTGAGTGGTCTGCAGGTCTGCTGGGGGCCTGGGGCGTATGGATGAAATAGCTCCCATAGGACCCACTCCCACTGATCATTACTGTCTCTGAATAGCTGCTGCATTGCAGATGGAGGAAATGGATAGAAAATGGAAAAGACTGGTGGAGAAGAGAAGCACTGAAGGTTTACAAACAGATGCGCAGGAGAGAGTTTTCAAGGACACTCACTCTGAGGACTGTGTGTAATGTTGATTACTTTGACAGCTTTAGAAATGAGCGAGAGTGAGGTGGGCTGAGCTGTTGGGTGAAGACAACCACAACAGAGACTGACCATGTGAGAAGAAATTATGAAATCGGGTGTGCAACCCAGCATGCAGATTCTCTCAAAAGTAATACAAAACAATGTATGGAATATTTATTAGCTTTGTAAGAAGTGTTTGTTCCCGGGTGAGGAGTAGTCTATAGAGAAAAACAGATATCAATACCAAATAGGTCTTTAAAGGCAAACAGGTTTTGTTTTATACTATTAATGACCAAAATAGCTGTATTTAGTTTACTTGGTCTAAGCCCTGGCTCTAGGCGTATGAAACAACTCTTTGGCCCTATGGAAAATTGGAAAGGCTATAAATGATAATGTTGGGCTGCTTCATTGTGCACAACAGTGTCATGTTTTCCACTCAGTCAAAAATGTGGTAGGCTTAAAGATAATGGGCTGAGAGATGGGTTTGACAGTCTCAGAATGTGGTGGTCCCCTCCCTCATCTCCATGAAGCCTCCTCACACACCTCTCAGTGCCTCCAGTCGCGTTCACGGGAGCGGGCGGTTACTGGAGAGACGCGTGCAGCTGAGTGCAGCTTAAACGGCGGAGGGACTCGAGCTCTCCCCGCCATTTGCTGTCTGGAGCCTGGAATGTCGAGCAGCGGCTCCGGCCCGTCCTCGCGGAAGGAGTTTGACGTGAAGCAGATTCTCCGGATCAGATGGAGGTGGTTCGGTCACACCGCGTTGCCTCCCACTCACTCCCCGCCACTAGAGCACTTCGTCGGGAGAAGAGCGGGCGGCAGCCCCGGGGACAGGGGCTCAGTTAGCGGCTGTAGCAGCTCCAGTTCAGCCGGCGTCAGCCCCAGTGCGGGCGGTCACAGCGGTCTGGTGTCCAGCGGCAGTGCTGGCTCTAACCTGTGTCACGGGAGCACTACCAGAAAGTTTGCAGAAGCAGTGGGGAGTCGAGGCGGAGCAGGAGCAGCGGCAGGGAGCTCCTGTCCCCGCTCACTGAGCCAGCCCGAGTGTCGGAGTTCCGCCGCGGCTCTGTCGTGGGAGTCTCCACCGCCGCACCGTCGCTCTCGCCCGCTCTCGAGCATGGAGCCCTCGGGGGCAGTTCCGCTGCCTCAGCTCCCACCCGAGCCCTCCGTCCAACTCGGACTAGAGGAGGAGGCTGCAGCTGCAGCGGCGCCGGGAGCAGCGGGCAGCGAGGACAACAACAACAACCCTCCAGAAACCGACTCCAGCTCCTGCAGGTAACCAGACTGAAGAGCGTCCGGGGGCAAACCTCTGAACTGGCACACGTGGAAAGTTTCCGCGAAGCTTTTGAGTTTTTACTGTGCTTTGTCATCTTTAGGTGTTTAGTTTGTCTCATTTCATTGCAATACCTTATACAAAAATAGATTAATTCGTTTTACTTTATAGTTTCCTGTAGACACAGACAGTCCACCTTAATATGACCCATGAGAAAAAAGAAGGAAATGGATGACTTCGTACATGGGACAGCGGTGGCCATGGGCGAGGGTCCCAGACTTCGTCCTTTTTTCCTCCCAATGAGGGTTAGGACAATAACATCATACAAACCACTCTCAGGTCAATAAGGATTTTCAGAGGGTAATTTTCTTCAGGGTTGAACTCATTATGTGCAACATCTTATATAGCCTGTTTGATAAATATAGCCTATTGCTTATTTTGCACTTATTCTCCAGTTAGTCCTCACTATCACAGTCTGTCTGCGTGCTCTTCTTAGGTGTAAAGCCTAATATAGTCTACAAAAGAAAATATTAAATGATTAACTGCAAAGGCACTACATGCTCATAGTAAACACATTTGTGATTTGATAATGTTTACTTTCTAGATGCAGGTGTATGATGCACTTATTGATGTTATGATGGGTTTTGTTGTTTTTAAAGAGTGTATTTGTTTGTCTGACAGCACTTGCACAGAATACTACTTTGGCTTAATCGCAGTGCACAATAGTATAAGAGACACATTAGAGACGAAAACAATACATCCAAATATAAAGCTGTGTTTGGCATTATCCTCACAGCTGCCATTCAGTTGCTGAGATTAGTTTCTGCAGCATACAGTAGATGCATCTCTGCTCTGTGATATGTGTGCTTGTATTGCTCCTCTGCCTGAAACTGTGGCCCTGTGTACAGTGTGATAGCACACGGGTGGCTGAGTCCCAAATGGGATCATAGCAAGAGATGCTCGCTGAATCCCAGAGTGGACGCTGATCTCTGCTCCACCCAACCCATGCCTTTCTCTGGCTATTTCCTCTGCTCCACTCAGCTCACTATTATCTGTCTGTCATTAACACAGTTTTGGTTGTTTCTGCCTGCTTCTGTCCACCAGATTTTGTAAAATAAGAGTTCATATTTGTAAGAAGTAAGTAAGAAGCAATAAACCGTGGGATTAGCCAGTAATGATCAATAATAATAAATAGCTAAGTCTCAATCTGTATTGAATTTGAAGTATTCCAAGATTTTTACACCAATAACGTCATATTTTATACCCTTAAATTATATGAATGACATTGGATACTAAAGCATCATCTAGAAGAACTCTGAATTACAAGTTGCAATAGTAAATCATAGCGTTCCAACCAGTAAATACATGTCTGTTCAAACCAGTGACACCTCTAATAAACACTGGCACAATGGCCCCATATAGTGGTTGATAGTGATGTATCAGACTTTAACCGCACTTTGTGAGTCCTTTGTTGATAACTCTATAATACATTGCAGTGATGCCAAGTATGTATTTTCTAAAGATTTATCATTATTACATATAGTCAAAACTGAGGCTCTACACTCTCAAACTAATCAACCTAGATGGCGTATTGTATGTGTGTAGTAAGAGGCAGACACCGAATGACTGCTGTGGCTGTCCTTGCCTGGTGCAAGGGTTTTAAAAATCTGTTGGCATGTTGTGGATTCAACACAAACACATACTGTTTCTGTCTCCTGTGTCTCTGTGGTTTTCTTTCTGTCCGTGTTTGAGCGGCTGCCAGGCTCAATTAAGGAAACTGGAAGGCAGTGTTCCCCCTCTTCAAAGCCGTCTCCTCTGGCAGCATTTAGCCGCACCATTCGTCTGCATACACACTCAGACAAGAGGGCAGGGAAGATGGACAGAAATGTCCTCAGAGAGATGAACAATGATAAGCAGGAGAGAAAGATGGAGTGAGTGATGGATGAGAGGTTGGTTGATGATATATATGATGATGTGTGGATGTGGGACAGATGTAGAGAAGCAGAGGACAAGGTCAGTGGCTTCTTGTTTTGTGCATCACTGTTTCAAGGAAGTCTATTTAGTGTCACCTAATTTTCCACCAAGTATCACATCAAACATTTCTGTAAGATTTTAAATTTCCAGATACATAAAACATTTAAAACAAATAAAAAACATAATATATTGCAATTCAGATTATTGCAAATAACTTCTTAATGAACAAAGCCATAAATAACAAGCTTCCTCGCTTTTCCTCGCATGATGAGCTATCGTAACTGTCAATTAAGTTGTCATGCTGTCTTTCAGGGTCCAGTCTTGTTTAATTAAAAATAGACATACAACTCTGGCTCTCATAAAATTCATGCTGATTAGGGAGCTGTGAGTGATGGATGCTGATTTGCAGGGCAGCGTTACATGAGTTACTTATCTCTAAAACACATGCAGAGACATCAGAGAAGGGGCCCAAGGCATTTTCTGAACAAAAAGCGATCTTGGCCAGAGTCTTGTTTTGTAGTCAGCCGGTGGCATAGATAGAAGGAAATGGGTGCCGTTAAAAAGGAAAATAAATGACTGCTGCGAATCATATAGGCTCAGCTCCCACAGCCATTTAATTGACATCTTCTTTTAAAACTGAACTAAATGTATCTAGCCATTTAGGGCCGGTAATTGGACCATTAAAGAGTCTTTGTCCGCTCCCGGTGACATACAGTAAGCTCAATGGCAAGTGAAGGGAGAAGAAGAATGTGTTGGATTGATACAAACAAAAAGATGGCAGAGCAGCTGGTGTAGCTCTCTTTGCACATCTGCCCCTCTGTCTCAACCAAAAGAGGATCACTATCTGCACATGTACTCAAAGCTCCTGTCTCCTTCTCTTTGTCTTTTTATTCCTGTGCATGGCTGGTGCTGGTGTATGTGTGTACAGGACATCCAACAGCAGCGCCACACTGTCCTCCTGTGTGTCACTGGAGCCATGTGCATGTCCAGAGGAGTGTATGTTCACTGCTCTGTCCCATGCCGATGTCACCTTCCGCAAGATGGAGGGCTACCTGCGGACCCGACAGCTGTGTGACGTCATACTGGTGGCCGGAGAAAGACGGATACCTGCACACAGGTAGTGCCCAAAGCACTTCTCATGACAAGTCTCATAACACTCAGTTTAAGTTGTGAATTCATCTATTTTTTACATGTAGATACCATTCACCTACTGACAATCTAATTAGATGTGTTAAGTTGTCACGTGAAGATTATTTAAAGCTGCAAAAAGCCTTGATGAGGTGTTTATCTTGTTTTTAATTAGAGAAAAACACCTAATACAAAAAAAGAAACACACTTTAAATCCCAGCCCTACCCTTGTACAGGACCGAGTTTATAACTTTTTACTCCAAGCTACAAAGAATGAATAATAATGAAAATATTAAGCATGACAAAATACACATGCAGTCATAGTTTGTCCAAATCCAATCAGTTAATGAGACAAAAGTAGGATACAAACAGAAATATCCATACACAAACATCATTATTGCATTAAATGGCTTTGGTTTCATAGGTGTCCATATTTCCATGTATTTTACCATTATTGTATCATCTGAAAATCATTTTTTTTGTCTCATTTAAATATTTTCAGTGCTTTTTAATTAAAACTCAGTGGTGAAAATGTTTCTCTTAAAGCTACATTTTGATGAATGTCACTAAAATACAGTGTACCCTTTTCCACAAAATGTACATGACCACATGCTGACTTTTCTTATGTAGATACAGCACGTTAAGTTTACTCACAAAATCACATTCAGGAAACTGTGCATTCTTTTACATTTAAAACATGCATGTCCGCCTGACAGACATGACACAGTGTTTGCCAAACTCAATGACAATGACAGTGCATTGAAATGACTCAATGACAATTTGGACAGAACTGCAGTTTTGCTCTAAAAAGCCCCCTTTTATTTTTTTCTGTCTCTGTATTCTACACATTGTCAGTGAGCCTCTGAATCATGCATCAATCACACACACACTTGTCATCCAGCTCACAGCTTGCTATATTCCTCAGCTTCAGTCTTTCACTGGGCGTGTGGCCACTGGTGCAGCAGGAGGGTCCTCCAGCACAAAGATGAGGCAGGGGAGTGGCCCTCCACAAGCAGAAAGACTCCTTTTCTCTCACTGTCTTGCTCTTCTGCTTCATTTGATTTGGTCTTCCAGGCACAGATGGTGTCAGACAAAAGACCCTGCTGTAGGAGAATCCTTATGGTGTGTGTGTGTTTATGTGGTTACAGTCAGAGTGTGTATGTGTGCTATCGAGGGGGTGGAAGAAATGCATCGCTTTGTGAAATCAGTTGTTTTGTTTGCAATTGATTTATTTTATGTGTAGGATAAAAAAAGTGCCTTTCTGGAAACAGAACTGAGACCTCCTCTCCCATTCTGTTTTTACATGTACTCAAAAATGCACTGTACATGCTGAATTGGCCACTTACTGTATAGCACATACTCTAAAATTTCCTGCAACTTGTGCACTATAAGTGTTACAGTATGGACTTTATTTAAAGTAAATATGGCCTTTCTGAGGACATCTGTACACTTTATGTTTAAACACAACTGTCCTCCCATAGTGAATGTGGCATATTTTGTTTGGTTTCATATAAATTGTGTATGCACTCAAGAGTAAGCCTTTCATTTCACAGCCCTGTTGTTTTCTTTTCTGTTTTTCCATTACTGTATCTCTCTTCATAGATAAACACAGACTCATTGTCACATAGACACTGTTTTTGGTTTAGACCCCTTGCCCTCTTTTCCTGAGTCCCTCTCTTCTGTTTCCTGTTCCTCATGCTGTGGCATTTTGTCGACTCTGTGCTCTTTCCATTACAATGTGACATCCAGCCTGCCATGTCTTTTGTCTCCCACTCATTTATGTTTCTGTGTAAATAACCCACTGCTGTATATAGCCAGTGTCGCTCACAGAAAGTCAGGAGGAGAGCCACATGAAAAATGGAGGCGGATACAATGTGCCTGGGCCAGCGGATAAGAGAGAGATAGTACCTGACTGGAATACGGGCAGAACAACTTCTTGCTGACTATAGAGTGTTTTGACATCTTTGTTGGAAACACACATACATACACACACACACACACAAATTCAACATTGTGATTCTCCGCTCAAGGCTATATGTCAAGGTCCCACTGTCACATCCAGTAATGAGTTTATACACATATACATAACACGTACACAGTGGTGTGCACACCCTCATTCAAGTCAGTTGGTCTGGAAAATAAAAACACACAGTCTAACACAACCGCAGAGCCATAAAACCTACAGAAAATCCATTTTAACAAGCAAACATTCTGATGTGAAATGACAAGCAGAGCTGCAGTGTAAGCATGGCCATGTGGGTTTGTGTGTTTACAGCCTTATTTAGATCAGACGTCAAAAATAGTGAATCCTGCAGTGATTTGAAGGACTGCTGTTTATGTTACTGTTACACGCATCATTGAGTGAGTCACTGGCTTGTTTTTTACAGACATCTCTATTTGAGTAATAAAAGACTCACATCAATGTTACACTAATATGAAAAGTGTAACATTTCTACGCCTGAGTAATTTTGCCTGCCATTTTGGCGTTATGAAACAGGACTCAGTGTTGTCTCCTTGTCGTTACTGCGGTTAACTGCTGTCGTGTCAGCGGGGTCAAGCTCCACAGCCATTACAGCCGTCCATCACCTGTGACTGATGACTGTCTTCTTTCCCTTCACAGACTCGTCCTTTCGTCTGTGTCCGACTACTTTGCTGCCATGTTCACCAGTGATGTGCGTGAGGCCAAGCAGGACGAGGTGAAGATAGAAGGTGTAGACCCCGATGCTTTGTGGGTCCTTGTGCAATATGCATACACAGGTACTGGTGCATTTTATTTATTATTGTGAAATACAAAAAGGTAATTAAAAGTTCGAATGGACTGTGTCAGAATATTGGGACTATATTCAAATAATAGATCACACCTAGGCGAGAGAGAGATATAAAACTATATGTAATGTATTTTTGCTCTATAATTTATATTTGCTGCCATTTTTAACGGGCTCTTTCCTTCAGGTCGTCTCGAGTTGAGGGAAGACACTATTGAGTCGTTGCTGTCGGCCTCCTGTCTGCTGCAGTTGTCGTCGGTGGTTCAAGCCTGTTGCTCTTTCCTCATGAAGCAGCTCCACCCGTCCAACTGCCTGGGCATTCGCTCGTACGCTGACGCTCAGGGATGCCACGACCTGCAGAGGGCCGCTCATGCCTACACCATGGTGGGTCTACTCAGCTGGATCATCTGTAATCCTCCATTCATTACAGAGACAAATCATACATGTAATTAGATCTGTGGACATGAAGGGTTTTGTTCATTTTCCTTCATCTTAAACGTATTGGTGCTTAGAAGCAGGCTTGTCCCTGATTCACAATGCACACACACACAAACACACATTATTTCCACTGGTTGTTTTCTGCTCATTGTTGCTATGGTAACTGAAATAATAGCTTTATTTCTTTGATTATTCTTTTCTTGTGTTCTCCAGTCTCTATTCTTTGTTCTTTGTGTGTTTCTCCTGCTTCTGTTTTTTTTTTTTAATGTGGAGTAATTATGTTGTAATACTTCTAAATATAGCTAGAAACAATCTGTACAAACTGGGAGTACACTATAATCTGTAGAGACATTGGTTTTACTGTGTATTTCTGTAGTAATGTTACATAACTATTCACAATACAATAACCACAGATACATGTTGTTGTTGTTGTTGTTGTGTATAATGCCATATACTACCTGATCTTTATTCACTCTGTGCTTCTAAACCACCAACTCCATTCCTCATTGTCTCGTTCTGCCAGTATTTTTCCAGCTTTATCCATCTTTCCGTGACCTTTCTCAAGCCCTCATTTCCTTCCCTTCTCCTTCTCCAGCCATTGATCCCCTGCCGCCCTCAGCTAAAATCTTCCTGAGTCTTTCCCTCCCATTTTCTTTTTGCAATTCATTATTCATCCATTTTCTCTGAATTGAAACTAATTTGCCTCCTTTGCTCTCTGTGCCACTTGCTCTCTGCTCTGACAGGAACACTTTTTGGACGTAGTGGGGGGCCAGGAGTTCCTGCTGCTGCCCGTGGAGGAGATGGCGAGGCTGCTCACATCAGACGACATTAACGTGCCTGACGAGGAAACCGTGGTAAACTCTCTGCTAACCTGGGTTCGCCATGACACCTCTAGTCGACAGCGGCATCTTCCTTCACTTCTAGCTCACATCCGACTGTCACTGCTGCAGCCACAGGTGAGCCACATTTCGAGTTTTATACACCGCCGGCATGTTTTATAGTTGTCGCATTATGAGCCCCATCTGCTTTTTTATCTTAACTCATTATGGGCATCAAGATGATTCAACACATAGAACTTTCCTTGTAAAACTGTCACTGCAAAAGTATGTCTCGCAGGAAAACAACTTTGTGACATCCTCCTTCCTGCTAAGCTGGCAAGATTTTTCCCCTTGGTCTTCTTTTTCCTACCTCTTCCTGGCTCCAATCTGTCTCACTAGGCTCACTTAGACAATTAGAGCCATTACGTTAACCATAAATCACCACCATTAGGGCGTCAGATGCATGCTTGTGTTTGTTGTTTGTGTAATTGGTTGTGAGCAGCCCTGCTTTTCCTCCTCCCCCTCTCGTTTCTTCTCAGCTACTGTAGAGTATCCGACGCGTAATGTGATTTTGAGCCGTTTATATGCTGTGCAGAACCTCCGCTACTGCCTTGGGCTTTAATGCACAGACACACACATTTTAGACCGTAATTAAGTGTGCTATCTCTGTTAACTGCAGTTAAATTATCAGCTCTCTTCATCTTTCTAATCAGCTATCTCCTCTGGTTTATATACTTTAGTTTATATGTTCACTGCTTCTGGTTTTTCACTGATGTATTCTATGAACACCTTTTATAAATGACTTTGTAAAACATGATAGGTAGGAAAGATGGATGACCCAAAGTGAACAGTAGAATAGCAGCTGGGCATAAAAAAGCAAAGTAAAGCTATGACCAGTTACAGCCTTTAGCTGAATATCATGTGCGGCCCCTCCCCCCGACAGCACCCACACTAAACCGACAAATGGATTAGCATTCAGAAACCTCATGAGCTGTAAAATGCACATAAAACGCAGAATAAGCTTCACATGGAAGGCAATCAATATTCATCAACCAATTAGGCAGTCCTCTATCTGTGTTGCCATGTGATTACTCATCAAGAGCATGTCAATACACCAGATTAATGCCTTTAATCTATACCCCATGTTACCGCTGCCTCACACACTCATACACACACAGTCTTACCTCACATGAGTATCTGCAGTAAATGGGAGCGTGTAGGCCACATGGATTATACAGAGGTATTAAGTGTGCCTTAGAGCTGCAGTTAACAGCCAGCTCTATTACCGATTAACCAACGATTATGTGGTCAGAAAATGTGAAAACATATTTTCAGGCTCAAGGTGGCTATTTTTTTAAGGACACATTGTATTCCCTTACATTTAATCACACCATATACGTATTAACTAAATCAGTGTCAATCAATGCTTACTTTCATCTTATTTTTCCAGTTTTCCTAAGAAAGTGGTGCCATGGACTAACTTATTTTAAGAAAGAGGAGAGCCACAAAAGTGTATGTAGAGCCTTAAGTTATGTGTTTGAACAGGATTGGGTCTGTGTTGGAGCTTCTATTTTGGAAAAAAGTGGGTAGCCACTCTCTTAGTGCCCACAGTGAGGTGAAAAGGACAAAAAGGAAACGTCTGCTGGGCCACTGTTCTTCAGAGACGGGTGGATAAATACCACAGAAGAGGACAAATATGTTTTTCTAACCCTGCCCTTTTCTATCACTGCCAGACACAAATGAATGCCAAAGTAGGGTTCACCACAGTTTGTCCTGTGGTGATTATATGCAGTGGAAGCATGGGTCCATCCTGGCGTGTAAGCTGCTTATCCATTTAGCATGCTTACTTTACGCTCCCCACGTCTCGCTAAGAAAATTGATTTTATATTCAGAGACCAAGTTAAATTATTATGGCCGGATCTTTCTTTTTGCGGTGCTTGAGTTCAGCTAAACAAAACATTAGGTTTTCTCTTTCATTTATTTTCCCTGATTAAATTATTCATTCATTTGTACCCCCAAATGACTGTTTACATGCCAAAATACACACAAAGTCTGGAAAACTCCAAATGACTTTGATAGAGAAATTCATCCTCCTTTGGAGCCTCAGCTTTATTCCATCCAGTAACACATACACACAACAGATCTATCTAAATGTAAATCATGTAATTCTTGCCTTGTTGCCTACAGGGAAAACTTGCTTCTTACCACACAGCCTCCCTTGCAGGCAGTGATTTCTTGTAGACTGGTGGATTGAAGGGATTGAAGTGCTCCACGCTGCATGCCCCGGCTGTGTGTATGTGTGTGCTCATAGATGAGGTAACAGGGTATGGACTAGAAAACTGATTAGATGTTCAGAACAGATTAGCACTCGAGTGTTAGATGATCTTTGTGTTTGTGTGTGTGTTTCAGTGGGAGATGGGGCACTATTAGCAGTGGGTCTGAAGTAATTTACATGAATCAATACAATCAATGTCTGAACAGCTTTCTTCTGACTCTAAGATCTCCCTAATCAGTGATAACACCATGACCCACACTGGCCCAGATTCAAACTGCCTGTTTGTAAGTGTGTGATTCCTGTCTTTTGTATATTGTAGTTTTTGGCGGATTTGGAGTCCAACCCTCTCCTGCGGGACAGTGTAGAGTGCCAGCGTTTGCTGATGGAGGGAATGAAGTATCACCTTTTGCCTCAAAGAAGACCTTTGCTACAAAGCTCCAGAACTCGGCCACGCAAGGCCACTGTAGGGGCCATGTTTGCAGTGGGGGGCATGGATGCCACAAAAGGTGCAACATGTACTGTATTCTGCCGACCAACTTAATACTTAATACTAAAATATGGCATAAATAATTTGTCATATAAAACATAAGCCATGCTCTCTACATATTTTGAGAAGACTTGTATTCACCAGGACTATGTATTTACTTTATTTAAAAGATTGCATTATCTTCTGTCACCAGCAAATTATTATAATTATAATATAATTAATTATTATATTGCAAAGACTACTCGAAATGCAATTAGTATTATGGGATTCCATGCCCTGCCAGATAAAATCAAATGAAAAATCATATGACCAGTGGAGATGATGGAAATTAGCCGTGTATTTCTTATGTATTGTATCTAGTCACAGTCATTGCAATATTTTGGCATAGGTGTCTAGTGTTTATTTCATGTTTTAGGGTTTTATGTGAAAAATCCCTTATGGTTCTCTACATCTGACTAATTTTCTCATACATGACCTTCAGGTGCCACTAGCATTGAGCAGTACTGTCTACGGCGAGACACATGGAGGCAGGTTGCTACTATGAGCGGCCGCAGACTACAATTTGGTGTAGCTGTCCTGGATGGCCGTCTGTATGTGGTGGGGGGTCGAGATGGACTCAAGACCCTCAACACTGTGGAGTGCTACAATCCACACAGCAAAACATGGAGTGTTATGCCACCCATGTCCACTCACAGGCATGGCTTAGGTGAGACGCCCTTTGCTTACAAATGTGAAAAAATTATGTTGTAAAAATCATTACTTAAGATAAATAAAGGTGTTTTTTCTGTGTTGCATGACACTAATGATATCTAGTGACCTTCTGCTATAGTATTAAGAGAAAAGATTTCCTTACCTACTTTGGAAGACTTTTCTTGAATGGTACATTTTATACGGTCTGCTCCTGGATTATTGTGCAAGAAGTAGAAGACACACATCTGGCGCCACAGATGTTCTGACACATAAATCTTGAGTGTGAATGTGTCAACACGCTAACGCCCCCAGTGAAAACTCTCTCCTCCTGTCCTAAACATGTGTGTTTTGAGATACCTAATATTGTCTTGTCACATTCATTTCGTTTTACTGCAGGTGTAGCTGTCTTAGAGGGACCCATGTACGCAATAGGAGGCCATGATGGCTGGAGCTACCTGAGCACAGTGGAAAGGTGAGAACGTTTTTGGTTTTTTAACAGAGAGGCAGTTGAATTCTAACCATATAAAGCACCCCTCATCAGTGTCATACATGTTGGCAGGTGGGATCCTCAAGCTCGACAGTGGAGTTTTGTTGCAAGCATGGCTACACCAAGAAGTACTGTGGGAGTAGCTGTATTGAATGGAAAGTAAGTAACGAAATCCCTAAATAATACATTTATATTTATTTTAAGTAGTTTATAAAGTACTTTTATAATGGAACTAATTTTTTTCACCACATTGGTAATTGAGCACATGCAATGCCTTCCTATCTGCTGTCTGTCCAATAAGAGCAGAATGAACAAACAAAACTGTATAATTGTTAAGTAAGCATGTTATATTACACATATTACAAAAAATCCCCAGGCAGAGTCACACTCATTTTATTGTTGTATTTAACAGATGCTCATAAATACTGGCCTTTATAAGTTCCAGGGCTAAACCTTTACCTAGGATTTTCCAGTTGCCCACTAGAGAAGAATAAAACTGCAGCACACTGCTTGTTGTTTTTATTAGCCTATGCCTCAGAGAGAGGCTACAGCACAAGCCTTTATAGATGGTAATTAATACAGAAACAAGTGATTTGAGCTAAGCATGCCCAGCAGTCGTGTGTCTGTTTGTGGATGGCAGCATCAGTGTGCATATATGTGTTGTGTATTCTCTGGGCTGGAAGAGCTCATTACTTGCTCGGCTGGTTCAGTTTCACTTCTTTTAGCCCCTCTATCCCAGCACACTTTTACTCACGTACACTTATATGGTGACTGCCCCGGGAGTGTTGAGGAGATTGATTTTTTTGCACCTCATTCTGTCTCCCCTCAAAACTTCCACCACACACACATATTTCCACCCTTGTGCCATCTGTTTTAGTGTCACTAAACCGAAATAAGGCTGTCAGTGTCCAGAAACATGAGCAGACTTCTCTGTGGCAGGTGCTTTTGGGCATTTGTTGTGTTCGTCCCAAGAGATAACGCCATGTTGTTGTTTATTGCAGGTTGTATGCGGTAGGAGGTCGTGACGGCTCATCTTGTCTGCGTTCAGTGGAGTGTTTTGACCCTCACACCAACAGGTCAGACATTTGATCAGAATTAATTATCTCCAGCTTCATTTCCTACCTGCTTTTGTGCTTTTAAGGTTATTTACCCATAGATCAAAGCCGACAGCTTGCCCTCCACAGATTTAGGATGGACTTTAACAGCTTCTTCATTTATATGGTCCTCAGTGGAAGAATGAAACTAGCTTACTGAAAGTCTTCTAGGGCGACGTGTATTTTGTTCCACATTTGGAGTCTGTTTTTCAGTGTCTGCTTCCCTTTCTGCTGATGCTAACAACATGCTGACCTTGTTTTGCAGATGGAGTAGTTGTGCTCCTATGGCTAAACGGCGAGGGGGAGTGGGTGTGGCCACGTGGCACGGTTTCCTGTATGCCATTGGTGGACATGATGCCCCGGCTTCATCTCTGGCCTCGAGGCTCAGCGACTGTGTGGAGAGGTGAGCTTTCTGAATATACCAGTGTGTGGCATGAGTCATTTTGCAAAATACCTTTTGGAAACACTCCCTTGTCCAGATAGTATTACTGGATTTCTATGATTAGGTGTAGTACATTTCATAATATTATAGAGGCACTTATTAGGTAAAGCTTGGCGATATGGGATGCTGCATATGCTTTTTCCTGAGCTCAATACCACTTAACCAATTATAACTGTTGATCTAAAATGGGGTGGGTTTATGCAATGCTTAGTTTTTCTGACTGATTGTATATTTTTCAAATTGTGTTGGTCCTGCACTTTAAATCTGCGTCCATTTGTTCTGACTCCTGAACATCAAACTCGCATCAAGAGGGACCAGACTAATTCTTTGTATAGAACAGAAAAAGAATAAGGATTGCTAGGGCTACTTCACTGTAACTTTGAGAGAACAAAGGAGAATATTTCAGACTTAATTGCAATCACTCTATCCAATCCAAGGTACGATCCACAGACAGATGTGTGGACTGCAGTTGCCCCTATGAGCATCAGCAGAGACGCAGTTGGCGTTTGTCTCCTTGGCGACCGTCTCTTCGCTGTAGGTGGCTATGATGGGCAGGTGTACCTCAACACTGTGGAAGCTTATGACCCGCAGACAAATGA
The DNA here is from genome assembly GCA_036850595.1 of Rhyacichthys aspro. NCBI lineage: Eukaryota > Metazoa > Chordata > Actinopteri > Gobiiformes > Rhyacichthyidae > Rhyacichthys > Rhyacichthys aspro. The sequence goes on along the minus strand of CM072148.1, from coordinate 9,063,236 downwards.
ATGGACACAGGTACACACCTCAACTCACATATACTAAATATCCAGTGTGTTTAGAAATAATTTCTACAAATGCTACGTTCTCTGAAGGCACTCTATACGCAGCATGAAGCCTGACCCTGCTTTTGTCAATAGATCCTGACATGTTTTTATCAACAATTGATAAAGGAACAGAGTCAAGCTCAGAGTCCATCTGCTCTACAGGCATCAGTTTACCCTTTGATTTTGTGTTAATCTGTCAATCTTGGTAACTACAAAAATGAAGCTTAAAGGAAATGCTTGCAAAATGTAACATATATAATAAATAGACAATAAATGTTGTTTTGTATAGCTTATTGCACTTTATTTAGTTCCATGTCATAATTAAACAGTTTATAATTCTTCACTGTAAAAAAACAAAAAAGTTAAATCCATTCTCGTTACTGTTATTGTTGCAGTGGACAAGATGTTTTTTAGACAGTGGAAAGGGAAGTCAGTCACAGTTGCACATATTGTTTTCAGTCATATGAATTGTTTATTTACAAAACAGGAATCATGTGGTTTTCAGCAGCTTTGGTTCTGATATTTTTTTTCTATTGTAGCTGATCTGTGACAATAGCAGTTGGTTCAGGTCATACGTTTTTAAGTGGCTTATAGGCTTATGTCAAATTCATTCTAATAACAGAATGGTATTGACATTAACATCAAATGAGTATAAATCCTTTTTCTCTGTTTCCCTTTGTAGGTGGCACCTCTGTGTCTGGGCAGAGCTGGTGCATGTGTGGTGACTGTCAGACTCTAACAACGCTCTGTACAACTCTCCTGTCACTAAAATGTTCAGTTTGAACATCATTTACTCGTTGCTCTGTTGCTCTTCTGTTCTTCTGTCACTTATTCCAGATAAGATTGGACTTACATAAATCATTACTGCTTTTAGGATTTATTTCAGCTGACTCAAACATGGGATAAATTGTCACGATTTTTGAGATGCCTTCTATTTTTAGCTTTCCTTACAATGTCTGAAATACTTTTCATTGATGCTATTTTAATATTGCCCCCATTATTTTATGCAGCAGTTGGCAAGCGCTCGTGTGCTATCTCTGCTCCCTGCTGACAAGTGAAAGAAAGACTTGACATAATCAGCACAACTTTATGAACTGCTACACTGTAACAACCTGCAATGCTTTTTTATGTTTTTTTGGTCCAAACACATTGTGATATGATTCTGTCATGCACATTGCACAGGCATACAAGGAGCTGCAGGTTATTGTACCTTTTACCACTGTATTTTGAGTTATTATGCCAGTGAACTAACTCAACCGTTTTTTGGGAGGTTTGTGTTTTGCAACTGTTGCCATATTGTCTTCACAGATCAGTCAGACTAGTGTTATTTGGACATTTGTTGATCACTATGGGGAAAATTAGCTTCCAGTTTCCCCTACAGCATTTTAAAGGTGTATTCATTCTTGGTCATTTATGATTTCCCTGTGCCACATGCCTTCTTTTGTGTTTTATAGGGTCCAATATTGTCTGAGTATATTTTTATCTCAAATGTGAATTGCCTCCATTCCCATCTTCAATTTCCTGCTGCTTTGTCTCCATCCCCCTTTTCACATTTCATCTCTGAACCTAAACGCACCCCACACACTTTTAGAGCAGAGACAAAATGGGGGTGAACAGACCATATAATCAGACACCAGCACTGACTCAGCCTGTGTTGGTGTTTTGTTTGATGATACGTTTAATAGTATTAGATTTGATGCTGACACCTGTAGAGGATGGTTGTGTGACAGTCAGTATACCTGTATTTTTGTTTACACCCTTTATATGTTGGCCTCCTGACTCCTGACAGTAAGAGGAAAAGCATGAGTCCTGTCTGAACTGACAGATCTAGAGCTAACGTAGCCCCCAGGATGCACTCCATAAGTGCACAAGGACATAGCCCACACACATTTACACACAAACACACACGGATATGGAGACATATTTAACCACACAGCTGAAAGCCAAGTGCCCCAGGGGCCAGTCAAGATTGAAAAGCCTCCCAAATTTTGCCAGCATGACATCTGAAAAGCAGAGAGGGGGCTAGCAATTTCCCACAGCTGTACTGATGTTTATTCAAGCCTAATGCACCACTGCATTATTCTGTTTTGCTTCCTGTCAAACTGCTCACTGTTTATGTGGAGTCTAATACAGATAAATATTTCAGTGTTGATGTGTTCAGACAGGTATGATGATGATAAAACATTCCAGTTCAAATCCTATATGAATGTATAGTTTGTAAATATAGTAAATATAATGTGTAGTCTATTGCTTCTTGTTGTACATACGGTTGTGTATATCATGAGCCACTATCTATGTTTTATACCATGCTCTGATCAAAAAGAGGTCAGAAATGTTACTCATGCTGCTCATCTCTGCTTTTTATACCATGAATTCTTACACCTTCAATTGTACAATATATATAGTTGTAATATAACATTATTTGACTTTTATACATTAAAGTCAATGTGTGATATAATATAGCAATGTTTTTCTTGTGTAGAACAAGACTGTGCGACAGCTTAACTGTAATAGTTAAATCATGTTTATGGTGCCAATGTCTTCACAGGCACTTTACATTTTTCACTAAAGCACATCACCATAAAATGCTATTACTGTGTAAATGTGTGTGTCTATTTGTGGCTTCTATCTCTGTCAGCATCCCTATGAGCATCTTTCATTGTTATGCGTTTGAAGGTTTCGGCAGCTATGAAAACATTTGGAGCCTGGAGGTTAATATGAAAGCTTGTTATTCTAATGTAGATGCTCCAATTAAAAAGCTTAAAAGGTTGAAGCGTTATCTCAGTGAGACAGGTCTATGAAGATTTAGCTTGTCATTATCATTAGTTATAGCTAGTCATTACTCTTAGCTTTAATGTTAAAAGTAATGACAAATAGCTGTCTCACTGACCCTGCATTTAATTTAAGGTGGTTAAATTCTACACAAATCTCTCACAAACCACAGAGCTATTATGTCCGCAACTCTGCAACTATGTTGACACTTGAGTCCATCAAACCGGCAGCATTAAGACGAACAATCTGGTGACTCCACATGTTAGACATAATAGATAGATTTAATATAAAGTATTTCATATTAGATCTAATGTAGAAATTTCCACAAATACAAATGGACATAAAGTCAGATACTTTTTATTTTACAGTCTGATGCGGATGCACCTTAATGGTATATGTAAGATGTTTGTCAGACATAAGGTAATAGGCCTCAAGAAAAAATATATAACTACTTATAGTATAATTACATACAGCTGGATATACTCTGACAGTCATAATCTAGCAAAAAGATTTATCAGCTGACACATTTTCATCATTTTCTCTCTGGAATAATATTGCTTGTTTGCTTGGCAGTAACACAAGCAGCTCACTTCAATGCATCTTAATGAGATCTGAGTCAGCAGGGCGTCTTCTGTGTCTGCATGGAAAATATTTGTGACTCACAACTGATTAATTCAACTTAATTCAGCATTCTGGTATAAAGTGCAAGTAAATACAGGGACTTCATGCTGTCAAACTTAAAAAATAGATAAAACGCACACTGGGGAAGTGCTAAACTGTACAGGATATCAGTTCAAAGAATGCTGTTTCAGTCTATAACAAGAAAAATCAATAAATGGTGCAACAGTGCTATCTCCTGACAGACAGCTAGAAACACAATCAAGGCTATATTTTGACTGGAACATTTACTGACGGTGAATCACCGACAATTATTATTACTGGATAGTTGTCTTAATATTTTTATATTTAAATTAAATATGGGTTGTTTGGAAATGACGATCAAAAATATAGTACTTGGAGAATCAAATAAGCACATAACCGAATAACTATCAGGTTGCTACGTTGCTAGGGCCGTTGCTATGACATCGCAGTAGCTTCCGCGGACGCTTTGGAGTGAAGGATTCTGGGATATACAGATAGTTTGCCGAAGATGCTTTGACTGAAAAATTTCCTTTCTCTCATAAGAAATTAAATGCCATCAATATGAAGGTTGGTAGTAGTGAAATTATGCAAATGGAAGAATTCCTGTCTTTTGCACTCTTCCAGGTTTGAGTATGAGGCTGTAAAGCTGTTTGGTTTGGTTTGTCGTGCTAACGGTCTTGCTAACGGTAATGCTAATGGTGTAAAGGTGTAACTTTTAGAGAATCTCGCTGACTAAAACCTTTTAGTCAGTCTCTTAGTAGTCTCGAAGTACGCTATAATTGCAACTATATTGCCATCAAAGTTTCTTACATGAGCAAGAAAAAAGTGAATATGTAATAAATAATACAAACCTAATGTCGTGTCAATCGCACAATTTTTTTAACATATTACAAATATTTTTGAATTTTTAACAAGCTGTTACTTTAGTTTACATATATAATGCATTGTACGATCCTATCCATTCTTAAAAAATACATGTGCTATTAAATGGTTAATAAGAAGCCTTTGTTCTCCTTTGTGTTTCCAGAGTGTTTTTGTCCTTGCAGACAAAGCTTGGGCAGGATCCAGCTTACTCTACAAGTGGCAGAAAAGTCTTGGTAATTATATTGCTGTTGCAGGGTGAGTAAATTGTGCTAACTGATTTAATTTTGTGCAATAATCAAACACACCACATAATATTACTTCCTCCTAATCTATTAGACATGATAATTCAGTGAAAATATTTGACCGTCATGGACACAAGTGGGCTGAACTCAATCTTCCAGGGTAAGGTGAAAAGTATTTAATTTGAATGACTAAAATAAATGTATAATCTGCTATATTCTCTCTGTTTTTCTCTGCAGACACTGTGTGGGAATGGATTGGGATAAAGATGGAGATATACTGGCAGTGATCGCTGCAAAATCCAGCTCCATTTACCTTTGGGATGCCAGTGTCAATAAAACATCTCAGATAGATAGTGGCATGAGGTATCATGAGCTGTAAATAGTAAGGGTATGTTACAGAAAGCCTCTAGCCAGGTATTCTTTCTGAAATCTGTGTTGTTTTTTTCAGAGATCAGATGTCCCTCATACTCTGGTCAAAGACAAGTCCTCTATTGGCCATTGGAACAGTTAAAGGAAATTTATTGATTTATAACCAGCAGACGTCACGCAAGATCCCTGTACTTGGTAATCCACATTATGTTTGCACAACTGATTTGATATTTACTTTGCATTTACCTGTTATTATTCTGGATTTCTGTAATTGAATGTCCCTGTTTTTCATCATTCTAGGTAAGCACACCAAAAAAATAACATGTGGTTGCTGGAGTTCTCAAAATCTTTTGGCTCTTGGAAGTGAAGACAACACTTTAACTATCAGTAATAATGAGGGGGACACAGTCCGACAGGTAAGAAGTAAAGAAAATGACAGCAGATTGTGCTAACGTAATAAAAAACCCACCATTTAACTTTAGACAACTTTACGTGGAGAGCCTGCTGAGATTTACTTTTCTGTGAAGAAAACAGATGAAAGATCTACACATGGCGAGAGCACTGTAAGTTTTACTATTTGCCTCATCTCTATAATGTTGAATATATAATCTTATTATTTACACCACATTCAGTGGCATATTTGTTTTGTTTTTATCTTTCCTGTTTGTCCGCTTACTGTTATTTGTATATTAGTTGTGGGGTTTTTTTGTTTTTTTATTCATTCAAACTTTTCTTTTCAGGTGAGTGTGTCTGTGGACAAGAAAATACTTATTCTTTTCAATATTAATGACCCAGAGGACCGGATAGATTTGGCCTTTCAGCGCCACTATGGACATATTGTTTCCTATCGCTGGTACTTTACTCAGTGATTCACATCCTGGACAGAACACTTGGTACTAAATCATACTAGTGACATAATCATATTTTATTTTACTTGCAGGTATGGTGATGGTTATATACTCATTGGCTTTTCACATGGATACTTTGTGGTTATTTCCACCCACATCAGGGAGATAGGCCAAGAGCTTTACCAGGCACGCAACCATAAAGACTGCCTCAACAGTGTGGCTATCTCTTCAGCTTTAAACAAGGCTGCTTCCTGTGGGGACAACACGTACGAACATGTTCATCAAAGGGAAGCTTACTTTTATTTTTGGATAAGAGATGTAAAGTCTTTTTTGTTGTTACAGTATAAAGATCCATGAGCTTTCTGATCTCAAAGATATCAGCAATATCGTTCGTCTGGATGATGAGACCAAAGGTAAGACTACCTTCTTTTCTGGCTAAAAGTGGTGCTGTCTAGATTGATTTTCCTTATGAGTGCCTTACTTTCCCTCATCAGGGCTAGACCAAATGAGCTGGACAGATGATGGTCAGCTGTTGGCTGTTTCTACTCAAAAAGGAACCCTCCATGTCTTCCTTACTAAGCTGCCCATCTTGGGTGACAGCTTTGGAACAAGAATGGCCTTCCTTACCTCTCTCTTAGAGGTCACTGTGTCTAATCATGTGGAAGGGGTGAGGAGAGGATATTTAAATTATATACCTTAAGTATAAGTTGTATTTATAATAACTATATGGCTGCAAAATATCACACCTAATAGTAATAGGACAGTTGTCTAAATGTCCTAAACTACTAGAAACCACAGGAGTTACTGTATTTTGTTAGCATTGTTCTTTTTTCTGCTGTCTTTTTCAGGAGAGTCCTGTGGCTATAGAGGTAGAAGTCGAGCCAACTTTCATTGCCGTGGGACCATATCATGTGGCTGTGGGAATGAACAACCGAGCCTGGTTTTATGCAGTCATGGACCAAGAGCCTGGTCGGTGTCATTACTGTTCTGTAATGTGTTCCATGTTTCATTTCAACTTATCTCCACTTATTTCTCTCTTAATGTCATATAGGTTTTAAAAAGTTGAAGGACATTGAGTATTTGGGCACTATAGCCAGTATGTGCCTAAATGCTGACTATGCAGCTGCGCTCTTCGAGGGGAAAGTGCAGCTACACATGGTGAGTTCATTGTTTGGGAAGAAAGTGCAGTGTTACTATTTCCACTGCTTAATTTTAACGCTGAATGAATGTGTATGTCATCAAGATTGAAAGCAAAGACCAGGAGGAGAAGAGGCAGATGAAGTTGTTTCCAGATGATGACAGAAAAGGACGGATTTTATGTCATGCTCTTACCAATGACTTCCTCTATTACGGCACAGATGTAAGGTTTAAAGCTTTTCTTTATTAGGGAGAAAAAAAAGTTATATAAATGTTATACAATTTCTAAAGTCAATTTAGTCTAATTTAATGTCACTTTTTTCCCTAAAATATGGAGCCTGAAAATCATCAGAATGATTCATCATCATTAAAATAAAATTCATTTTGAGGGTTTCTCAAAAACAAAAAAATTATGCCTGGTTTGCAAGTTGTGAGCTGCAGGCCACACTGCCATCTGATGACTACACATATCTTGACAGTGTATGTTACATTAATTCAGATATACATCAAAACTACGATATTTATTGGATATTTTTGATTTTACAGTCCAATGTGAATTTTGCCACAGCTTTTGCCACTTATAATCCTGTAGTGGGTCTAACGCTTGAAAAGTTACGTAGTTTTGCTTTATATATTTGCTTTATACATCAACAAGATGATAAATGTAAAATAAAACAAATATGTATCTAAAGATATAATGTATTTTATGTTGACTGTTATATTTAAGACTTAAGAAGTCTCTTGTCTTGTATTGTCATAATGCTTCGTGTCGCTGATAACTGCGTTATTTTTTCCTCTCAGTCAGGTCATATTGTCTGTTTCCTGGTGGAGGACTGGGAAAATGTTTACAGTTACAATCACTCGGTCGGTGTGAGAAAAGTGTTTCCTGACCTGAATGGATCACGGATGGTTTTTATTGACGACAAGAATGGCGGCTATCTACTCTCTCCTTCAAATGTACAGTTTATTATTCTGCAGTATTTATCAAAGAATTACAGCTAAAGCTAAAGCAGACTACATATGAGGATAAGCCTTGCTTTAACAAAAATTTAAATATATATTTGTCCAGGCCACAGATGCCAGCATCGAGCTCCCAAACTTCTCACCCACCATCACAGGAGTGCTGTGGGACAACTGGCATGCAGACAGAGGGGTGTTTGTAGCTTATGATGATGACAAAGTCTACACCTATGCCTTGCATAAAATCACCATTTATGGTACAGAAGCACACACATGATTATGTTCTTGTTGCCTTGAATATGTTTAAAGATTCAGTGAGAAATAGTACTTTGCACTGGGCAAATTATACTGTATTTTATTTGTGGTTGTTATTTGGTCTTTTCTTCTCAACTCAGGGCCAAGGGTGATGTTGGTGGGAAGCAGTCCACTTTTGTTTTCCCAAAAGCCTTTGCTCTTATACAATGGAGAGCTGACTTGTCAAACAGCGAGTGGAAAAACCAGCGATGTCACCCTGAACACACACTCCTTTCTCAAATGCTCAGCCAAGACTGTAGATTCCCCCGAAGAGGTCAACAAACAGATGAACCAGGCACTCATGCTAAAGAGGTCTGTTGTTGTTTCAGGGTATACTTTCAGGGTATTGGGTATAGTGGTATTATGGTCAGTCATTACATCTAACAAAGAAGATGAAGATGCAGTAGTGGAAAAGGAAAGTTTATTGTTGTTTTTACATACTTCTAGGTTCCAAGAAGCTTGGGATCTGTGTAAGTCTTCAGACAATGACAAAGACTGGATGGAATTGGGCAAAACCTGTCTGGTTCATATGGAGATTGAGCTGGCCATCCAGATCTACCGTATGAGTGGCAATGTAGGCATGGTCATGTCACTAATGAGCATCAAGGTATGAGCTAGCAGTTCTGATGCTCTCTCAGGCTTTTTTGGTTAGTCTCATGCACTTTTTTTCTACTTTCAGGGCATTGAGGACAGGAATTTACTCGCAGGTCATTTGGCCATGTTTCTTGGGGACTTCAATCAGGCACAGGACCTTTATCTTTCCTCGAGCTGCCCGAGCGCTGCCCTAGAGGTAACCAGCAAACACAACTTTCACACATGGTCATTCTTATAGTGCAAACAGGCTGTGTATTTTTACATTTCACAGTTCTCTTCTTAAAAGGCTGTGTTTAAAGCTGTATTTTTTTCCTTTGTCTATAAATCAGATGAGGAGGGACCTGCTGCATTGGGACAGTGCTTTAATGCTTGCTAAGCGATTAGCAGAAGACCAGATTCCCTTTATATCCAAGGAATATGCTGTTCATCTTGAGTTTATGTGAGTATGTTGCCAAGTAATCCTGCCATCCAGTAAACCAGATATTCTGATCTCGTTATCCTTGTCCCTCGCTCCAGTGGAGACTACGTGAACGCTCTGGCACATTACGAAAAAGGCATGACGCACAACAATAAAGTAAGGACAAAGTATTTTAAGTATTGTCTCATGATGTCACTAATACAAGAAGCGTTAACCTATTTAATGGCAGTTTCAGGAGCATGATGAGGTGTGTCAGGCAGGAGTAGCCAGGATGTCTATTCGAATGGGTGACATCAGAAGAGGCTCCACTCAAGCTATTCAGCACCCGAGTCGAGTCCTGAAGAAAGAATGTGGGGCTATACTGGAGAGCATGAAGGTATAAATAATGCCCACTAGAATACTGTATTCATATGTAGTCCCTGAATAGATAAGCCTAAATATGGAAGTTTATTGTTTAGTTAAGATTTTATTGTCAATTGTTTGATCACAGCAATTCTCTGAAGCTGCTCAGCTCTATGAAAAAGGCCAGTATTATGACAAGGCTGCATCCGTTTACATTCGGTGTAAGAACTGGTAAGAAAAACACAGCTTTTTTTAATGCCTTTTAGGACTTCTGTATTTTATGTTTTGTTTTTTTTAATCAGGGCAAAAGTGGGAGAACTACTTCCAAATGTTTCCTCTCAAAAAATCCACCTGCAATATGCAAAGGCAAAGGAAGCAGACGGCAAGTAGGTTTCACACGTGTGTGTCTGTTTACAACAAATGAAAGCAGTTGAAGTCAGTGTGCGCTGTCTGTGCCAGGTTTAAGGAGGCAGCTCAAGCCTATGAGAGTGCCAAAGACTGGGACAATGTTATTCGTGTCCTCCTGGACCATTTGAATAACCCAGAGGACGCTGTTCGCATTGTCAGGGAGACACAGAGCATTGACGGAGCAAAGATGGTCGCCAGGTAAAATAAAAAAAGCACTGGCATCCACACTTCTGTTTGCAATTTTTTCTGTGGATGTCCTTTAAATTTCTTGAGAGACACTGAAATATGTTTGCTTATGTGCCAGGTTTTTCCAGCGTTTGAATGACTATGCCTCGGCTATCCATTTCCTTGTGCTCTCTCAGTGTAATGATGAAGCCTTTCAGTTGGCACAGCAGCAAGGACAAATGGAGGTCTATGCAGACATCATTGGTCTGTCTTCAGTAGGCTAAAAATGCTGTACAATAAACCTACAATACCAAAGTGTGTCAAATGCAGAGTAAACATTTTACCTGTAATAATGTGTTGGCCAGGCTCTGATGCGACGCAGGAGGACTACCAAAGCATTGCTCTTTACTTTGAGGGAGAAAAGAAACACCTGCTCGCTGGAAAGTTCTTTCAGAAGTGTGGGCAGTACAGCAGGGTAAGAGCCTCGTCATACATGTTTATACATAGTTTGACAATTTCAAAACAAACATTAATGTGCTGTTCTTCTGTCCCAGGCTCTTAAGCACTTCCTCAAGTGTCCCAACTCTGAAGATAACCTGGCTGTTGAAATGGCAATAGAGACGGTGGGAAATGTCCTGGGGCAGAGTCAAAATAGCACAATACTTACTTTACACGGTGTGTTTTAATGTTGGTGTTCTTCAGGTGGGCCAAGCCAAAGACCTTTCACTGACCAATCAGCTGATCGATTACCTAATGGGAGAGAGTGACGGTATGCCAAAGGTAATCTAATGCGGCTGCACTACACTTTGTGCCGTTGTATAAATATATGGTTTTGTTTTCAGTTTTTTGGGCTCAAAAGAGGGCTACGTTTTTTATATTTTAGTCAAATACATTAAATTTCATTTCAGAGTGGGATTTAAATTATTCTTGAAAGTATTTTTAAATAAACTGCTTCTTTTTAGGATGCCAAGTACCTGTTTCGTCTGTACATGGCACTGCAGCAGTACAGAGAGGCTGCTCGCACTGCCATAATCATCGCTAGAGAAGAGCAGTCTGCAGGTATAATCAATCCCTAAGACTAGTAGCACATCTTATCTTATGCTTGCGTCTCCCACAATGTATGCATTTTACAGGAAACTACCGAAACGCCCACGATGTGCTGTTTAGCATGTACACCGAACTGCAGGCCCAGAAAATAAGAATACCTTCTGAGATGGCCACTAACCTGATGATCCTCCACTCATATCTGCTGGTTAAGGTCAATACAGCTGCTGCTCACAAATCATTCATGCAACTGATAAAATAGGAAACTGACATTAGTTTGTGCAAATTAGATCCATGTGAAAAGAGGAGACCATCTCAAAGGGGCGCGTATGCTTATTCGTGTCAGCAATAATATCAGCAAATTTCCTGCACGTGAGTCTACACAGTTTGTCCAAAAATCCCTATCAAGGAACAAAACAGCTTTGAAATTCTCTGTTCTATTTGTTTGCAGATGTTGTTCCCATCCTGACATCGGCAGTCATCGAGTGTCATCGAGCCGGGTTGAAGAACTCAGCCTTTAGCTTTGCGGCCATGCTGATGAGACCAGAGTACCGCAATGACATCGACCCAAAATACAGGAAGAAGATTGAGGCCATGGTTCGGTGAGTACATCTACATTTCAAGTCAATTATTTATTTTGTCTTCTGTAATCATTAGGCATCGTTATCTTGTGGTTTCACAGGCGTCCAGATACATCAGAGCTGGAAGAGGAAACTACACCGTGTCCTTTCTGTGGCTTTCAGTTACCACAGAACGACCTTCTGTGCATCTCCTGCAAAAACAACCTGCCCTACTGCCTAGCCACAGTAATGTCCCTTTATGCAAATGGTCTCAGGATTACTTAACACACACTAATAAAAAAAAATTCCTGGTTTATTGTGTGCTCATTATGTCTGTGATTTTCCTTCACCAGGGCCGTCACATGCTAAAGGAGGACTGGTCTATTTGTCCTCACTGTGAATTCCCTGCTCTTTACTCACACTTCATTCTGTAAGTAAACCAGGCAAAAATACAATTTGATGGTTTTGAACATTGTCCACACATAAACAGTAGTGCCATATTGATGTAAATTAAGAGTCTCCATTATTGTATCGATGAAAGTGATCATATACAGGTGCATCTCAATAAATATAGAAAATCATGGAAAAGTCCATTTATTTCAGTAGCTCAATTCAGAAAGTCAAACTCTTCGTGAAATTCTTGAATGGGTTTTGCTCAACAATCCTCTGAAGGCTGCTGTTGTCCCTGTTGCTTGTGCATGTTTTTCTACCAGTTTTCCTTTCTAGTATTTTAATGTATTGATTTGCACCTATAGGGATGCTCAAGTGTAATATTTTCTCAATTATTGATCTGCGTCTTCAGGTTGTTGGAGACAGAGAGCATGTGTCCCATGTGCTCTGAGCCTCTGACAGTGAAACAGGTGAAGAAGATCACAGATTGTTCTGCATACCTAAAGATTGAAGAACCTGACCAATGACAAGAACACTAATTTTCATCAGATTGTGCACATATAATATATATATTTTTGGATAGGGTGCCTGCAGTATCAATAAATGTAGAATATTGAATAGGCACAAATAAAATGTACATTTAGCCAAAAAACCTTATAGTGAAAGCCTTTGAGTGATTTCTCAATTGTTTTTTGTAAATAAGGACAGCTTGCTGTAATAAAGCCACTGATAAGTTGTACAAAGCAGTTGTTTTAATGACTCTTTAAAATACACTGAACTATTCTTTGTTACTTTGTGAGCTTTTTCTATACCCTTTTATAAATGTTAAAATGCTTTCTTAAGAAACACACTCAAAAGACAATAAATGACTCATTTTCTATTGATAAACTGTAGAAGTTGCAATTTACAAATTAGGATCAGTACTAAAGCACAAAACCAAAAGTTGCAACTGTTTTAAGTTTGATCCAAACAGCCCTTTATGGCATTGTTACATTATTTACAGCCTTGACCATCCACAGAAAGTTTCCTCCTAAGCATGTCACTACATGTGTATCAACATGATATCTGCTGGAAAGACACACTCATCATTTGCTCTGTTCAGAGAAAAGTAAAAACTCAGTTCAAATAGCACACGTTACTGTTTTGCAGAGTCACTACTTGGTAATGTAACATTGTTGGAGCAACGCAAGTGCAGAGAAAATTATGTTCAAGTCTTTGTTTACAGGTCATTTCTTATTCTTGCCTTTCCCCTTGCCTTTGCCCTTTCCAGAGTCCTCGGTCTTTTCCTTCTTGGCTACTTTTGTGGGTTTAGCTTTCTTCTGCTGTAAATATAACACAAGGTAAAACATAAATTATAAACATTATTTTAAGAATTCAATTAAAGAGGGCTTACTTTAATCATGGCATCAGTTTGAAGGGTGTCTCCCTCGTCTGACTCATGAACTTCATTGTCCATGTCCTCCCCCAGCTCTAACTCGCCCCCCCCACCACGGCGGCCCTTCTTTACTACTTGTAAAGAGTATGGCATTAGATGAACCTCTTTGTTGTAAGCACGTGTGAACGCTGCCTTCACCTGTCAGAAGACACAGGGCAGATTAGTTAGAAATATACAGACAATGGATTTCTTTCACCTTAAAGAAACTCACTACAGTGTTGGGCTACCTCTTATAAGTATGAATAATGCTAAATCCATTACTCGCATGACTCATCAGGCTAGAGAGAACTGGTGAGGAAATAGTGAGATTTCTAACAAAGCACTGCTGCTGACCTTAGAGTCCAGTTTGGAGTAGGGGTCAGGCTGTCCACCCCAGACACTGATCTCCATAATGCTATCCACATCATCTTTGATAAGCTGGTAGTCGTCCAGGAGCTGCACAGCCTGTCCAGTGCCTTCTGTGCCATGCCTCTGAAGTGGATTCAGTATTTTCTGTCGTAAGTAGTGCAAGTAGTCCAGGTTCACTGCCTGTCTACTGCTCAACGTCCTGCACCAATCAGAAACACACATGAAGGTTTACTATTCATATTGAAGGATTGAGTAAGGAAGTGTACAAGTTACACTCACTTTAAGCTCATGTGGGATGAGAGCTCCTGCACAATGCGAGAATGTTTATTGGTGGATGAGTTTTTGCCAAGCCAGCTGGGAAAAGTAGGGAACTGACCCATGTAGCCTCTCATGAGTTCCCCAGGTAACACACTGGCATAAATAGCCTAGAAGCATAGATAAGAAAGTGTCTGAACTTGTGGAGCACAATTAACCAAAAAGAACAAAAAATATAGAAAGAGACTATATTGCTGCCTCGGCTTTAGAAAGTGATACAGTTATGTAGTGCTGCAGCTTTATAGGTGCTACTTAAAAATAATAGAGTAGAATAAACTGTGCGTGTGTGAGTTACCTGAGTGGGCAATAGTGACCAGTTCTGCCTAGAACGAATCATTTTGTCAACAATATCTCCATCACAGATTGAGTCAGCTGTTTTACTGACTAACACCAGGTGCGATTTTAGATCACCACTAATGGGCAAAGATACGGACAAAAAACAGTTCATATTTAAGGAACCATGTTTATGAGTGTTATATGGCTAAATAAGAGGTACACACTCACGCAGCAGCTGCAGGGCGAACATGAAGGTAGTTCTCCTGAACAAAGAGTGGTGCAATTGAATAGTCATGGAAGAAGAGGTCGGACTTGTCAATGAGGCTCATGTGAGCCGTTTCCTCTCCAGAGGAAAACACCTTTCGGCAAACGTCAAACGGACCCAGCTTCATGTCCTTACGGGCACTGGCTGCGTCAGACTTGCACTGATCATACGTCATGACTTTGTTCTTGGCTGACCACATGCTCAGATTGTGGATCACCTGAGAAAAACACAAAAAGAACCAGTGTGAAAAGGGCCAAGAGAGAAGAGGCATAAATGGTTATAACTTCTTTACCTGTCGGACATCCTGATTGGATGCCAGAATCATTTCGTTAAGGGCTGGGGGTGGAATTTTTATTCCTTCCTTGAAAGCAATGGACATCATCGCTCCCTAAAAATGATCAAAAGTGTCAAGATAATGGATAGTAAACTGTAAACAGTGTGCTGAAAGGTGTGTTTTTACCTTAATCTGTTCCACTCGTGGCCTCTGGAAGCGCAGATCAAAACAGTAGTTGGCAAGTGACCTGATTTTTGGATGGTTACGATCGTTACACATGCAGATAATAGGCACCTTTGAATTTTTGATCAGGCCAATCATCTCCTGCAGTGGACACAGTAGGTGAAGATAAGTGAAACTCATTACATGCTCCATTATGCTCACAAAAATATATAAATATATATGTGAACTTTAACCTGAATTCCTCCTCGATCCTCATTGCCAGCCATGCCATCAACTTCATCCATAATCAGAACATGTTTACTGCTCACTTTCTGAGAAGTACCTACAAAGTACCAGTATCATTAGCAGCCTAAATATTAAATGTTGTATATGCTGTGTCAGATGCAGATCCCCTCAGACACACAGAAGTTAACTTTTGAGTAAATTAACGGTAAAGTGAATTACCCCTGTAGAAGTTTTCAATGCTTGTGTTATTGAGTGACTCTGCAACAACTTCTTTCAGGCTGTTTTTGCTCCGAGTACAGCTGGCATTCATCTCTACATAGCTATAGCCCAGTTCCTACACACCAACATATGGAGGAAAAAGTTTTAGAGTAATGGCTCACTTAAGATTCAAAGTTGCAGCCACTGCATCCAGACAACACCTGTATTTATTAACTGACCTCACAGACCAATGCAGCAGTCGTGGTTTTTCCTACTCCTGGAGGTCCAGAGAGCAGAGCAGCTTTAAACCCCGAGCCATCGTCTTTCCCGCCCCCAAATTTACTAAACTTTGCTAAAATCAGAAAAAAACAGATTTAGAACTAAATTCACACCAAATAAAAGACACTTTAAGTTGTTTCCCTTCTACCTGCTGGCTTGGACGAGCCCCCAATGTGGTTTTTGTGCCAGTTCTGCAGCCAGCGTGTAAGTTTATTGGCACAGCTCTGGTCACCTTGCTGGCCAATGACTGCTTTGAGGGAGCGTGGGCGGTATTTGTCCACCCAAAGCAGACAGGCCTCTTCCCCAGAGAGGGAAGGCAATGAAGGAGCTGGAGCTGTAGATGAAGAGGAGGAAAGGCCCAGTTCCCTCCGGGCAGTGTGGCCTGGACCTCTCCCAGGGGGTGTGCCTGATTGTCCGACTCGAGCGCTGTGTGCTCGCGACAGGCTGGTTTTGGAGGGACTCGGGGTTTGAGGAGACCTTGAATTTCCTTTTGAGGGAGAGATCCTCTGTGATTTGGGTGTGCTCTTTGCCTGACTACGTGGAGTTCCAGTCTTTGAGGTTTTAGCCTAAAATAAAACAAAAAGAAAAAAAATGAAATAAAATTAATCATATGCTATATAAACTGTGTCTTGAGTTATTTAAACATAAAAAAGAGAGTACACAGAAAAATCCAGTTTCAATACCACAGTGGAAGTATATTTTAGAGCTTACTTCAGCCTCTGCTGCAATCTCATACTTGGACTTCTTTCCAGGTCTAGTCCTGATGAGCTCCAATAAGTCATCTTCATCCAAGATCTTGGTTCCAAAGCTCTCAGCCTGAGAATGACAGAGAAAACATAAAACAGGAGGCAACAACTTTTAAACTAAATTAAATGAACTAAGTGAAATGTAAAGGATGTCACCCTCTGTATTTAAATCCACAACTGTTTCAAGATCACAACTTAAAAGGGTTGTTTAGGCCATTTAACTAGACTATGGTCTTTGTCTAAGTGTATATGCATGCATTACCTCAACTCAGAATAACATTATCCAGGTGCATTAGCTTGATTAAGAGAAATTATATTTATTGCAATTCCAGAAATAACATGCATTTAAAAACTCTTGTTCTCATCAGTTTAACCCAACATATTATAGCTCTTCTGTGTAAAGACAGCAACAGACCTTTTCTAGTTTTGAGACTCCACTGTCTCGGCCCTGAACAAGGTAAGTGGTCTTTTTACTGATGTTGCCTGTCACCTTCCCGCCATAGCGCTCAATAAGGGATTTAGCATCATCCCTTTCCATTGACTCCAGTACTCCTGTTATCACAAAAACAAAACCTTCCAGACAATTCTCCGCTCCCTGTGAAATAACAAAAACTTACAGTGAGTAATCATCAACAGGACAAAGGCAGTGTTGAAGTTGAAGTTCACCTGAGGAATTTCCTTGGAGCCCAGAGCCCTTGGACCGTCTCTGTTAAGATAATTTCTGTAAGCTGAAGCATTGGCCTTCTTCTTCTCTGAATCATCAGGACTTGTACTTGTGCTCTAATCACAACAATAAATTATATAAAACATATTTAACTTGCAAACTTAAGAGTTAAGCTGATTTTCCTCACCTCTGGTTTCTTTGGAGAACTCAGCGTTGTTCCAGCTTTGGGTGTAAATTTCTTCTCTGAAATCAATGAAGGGGTTGGCTCTTTTTTAGGAGAGATATTGAGTTTATTTGGTGAAATTGTCATTTTCTTTGACATTTCTTTGTCCTCCTTTTTCTTCATCATGGCAAGTTTGGAGCTGGCTTTGACAGGGCTTTTTTTAGGCGATGGACTGATGACATCCTCTGATTTGCAGCCTCTTTGCTGGAGCTTTAATGGACTACTTTTAATGCTAGCAGCAGAGTCTGTGGTACTCTTGGTTCTTAGCTCGTCAGAGCCTTTACGAGCCTGGTAAAATACACCAGATAATTTAATATACTGGCATTAACTGTTAACACAATTTGTCTCACGTGAATTACCTTTTTTGCTAGTGGCTCCTCATCCAACATAGACAGTGTTTTGGCAAACTCCTCATCCTCATGGACCTGTTTTTCCATCTGTCAGCATAAATATTATAATTGTCTGTGTGTGTGTGTAATAATATATATATATATATATATATATATATATATTTAAAAAAATATATATATATTACATAATAGAGTAAACTTTTACAGACAACTTACCTCCATGTCCTCATCCATCTGGAGCTGCCTAGCGATTTGCTCATCACTCAGATCATCTGTGTCCTGGATTGGCTGAAAAGTATTTGGGTTTTCACCAAAACAATGTCAAAGTTAACAAAGCTGATTAAAGAGAAGATCACAGATAATGGCAGTGATGGGGAAGGTAAAAACAAGAAACATCTCAACACTCACAGCTTTGCGTTTGGTGCTTGCAACAAGTTTCTTGTCTGAGCGTTGAACAGTCCCGCTGCCAAAGTAGTCAAAGACTGAAGTGGGTGTTTGTTTGGATTTAGGAGGTGGGGCTAATTTTGGAGTGACAGGAGACTTTAACATGGATTTCCCCTGAGCGGTGTGTTTTATTGGAGACTTGCTGATTTCTTTGGTCCCAAAACCTGTTGCATCCGTCTTTTCTGGTTTGGAGGTGCCATTTTGCTTGGATTTTGAAGTCTTCTTCAGGCTTTGAAAGTTGTCACTATCTGAGTCTACAGCAAAAAAATAGTTACTTTTCCTTCATTTTAGAGTATCAGCTCTCATATGTTGTCAAACAATTACCTGTTTCAGAGACATACTGGACAGGGTCTTTTTTTAGAGGCTGATCTGCTTTAGCAGTCTTCTGCTTTTCCTTAGGGAACTTTTTTGACTTAGTCAATGATATCTCATCGTCTGAGTCTTGACAGAAAGAGTAGAGGGAGAAAAAGGAACTTTCATACATAAAATATCACTCTCTCTGTTATTTTATATCAGCAGGTCACATGGTGGGGTGGCGCTTACCTGAATCTATCACTGCATGTTTCTTACGTTTTTTGTCACCGTCTTTGCGTTTCTCTTGTGATTTGGAGGCCTGATACAAAAATATATTTAAACAATCTTTGCCAATATGATAATAAAAGATGTTTTATAATTTGTTTCAAAATAACAAACGTTGACATTTTTATTCTTGCCTTGGTGTCCTTGGTGGTTTTCACCTCCTCGTCCGAAGACAGAAGGATCTTTTTCTTCTCTTTTGATTTGATGTTAATATTAGGGGCTGGTTTCTGCACGACAGGTTTGGAAGATGTCGGTGCAAAGAACCGCCTTATGTCCTGTGTGTGCACAGACAACTGCGGTCAGATGTCAAAACCACCACCAAAACTAACACCGTCTATTCGTTTGGAGAGCACCAGTTTAGTCGTGGCTCATTGGCCCTTTTCCACTCGCGCTCGGGGAACACAAAAAGTTCAAAACAAAGCAGAACACAGGACAACTGTAAAAATCCGATAATACTCGATCCTGTGCTGTGTACAGAGCATGGCCGACTGTCTAAGGTTACTATTAAACTTTAATACATTTATCCTAGCTGGAGCTAACAGTGAAAGTTTAATACAGAAGGTGTTTCTACAAGATAAACCAACAGTGTGTATATTTAACATAGCAGTTATTAATAATATATCAGATGTTAAGTTACTTGTCTGAACCTCTAGATCACATACCATTGCTGATAAGACTTCTTTCTCTATTGCTTTGTGTCCAGGTTGTTGGGGAAATTAGAAAATCCACTGCTTGGCGCGAAGCACAGTCTTGTCGTCGCTTAGAGATGACGCACTACCGGGATTTGGACGTGCGTCGAGTGCGTCAACACATTTCGTGCAAAACGCAACAACAAACTCTCAGTCTTCGGTGTGTGTAAATGACAAGTAATTTAGGCTTAATAATAATAATAATAATAATAATAATAATAATAATAATAATAATAATAATAATAATAATAATAATAATAATAATAATAATAATAATAATAATAATAATAATAAATATAGGTGAATTGGTGACTCTAAAGTGCCCCTAGTGGATGAATGTGAGAGTGAATGGTTGTCTGTCAATGTACGTCTAAGTGACAGCCCTGCGACAAACTGGCCACTGTCCAGGGTGTACCCCGCCTACGGCCCAAAGCTGCTGGGATAGGCTCCAGCCACCCGCGACCCCACGAGTGGGATAAGCGGTAGAAGATGAATGAATGAATGAATCATCATCATCATCATCATCATCATCATCATCATAATAACCATAACAACAACAACAATAATAATAATAATAATAATAATAATAATAATAATAATAATATTTTCATCCTTATATATTATGGAAGCTCTGCATTGGTCTTATTATTTCATATAGAATAGAAACTTGAAAACTATGAAGTTTAGACTAGACTATGAATTAGTCTAACATAAAACCTTAATGTCTGGCCAATAATCACTGCCTCTGACCATCAAACTGGAGGCATAACAATATAGACTCATCTTTATGCTTTATCTTCTGCTTTATTTTTGTAAATACAGTAACAAACTTAAGGTACTTGATCTAATGGTAATGATAATCCAAAAGACTCATGTGGTTCTCTGTGGTTGTCTGTGGCATGTGCAGCAGATATATATATTAAAAAAAAGATGATTTGACTGGTAGGCTTTGTAAACTTGAAAAGCAAACTGAAAACAAGAACAGCTCACTGATAATTTACAGTCATACAAAACAATCTGAACCATTTTAATTGTCTGATAGTGTAATAGATAATACTAATATCAAGACTTTTTGAGACATTTGATGAGTTGCTTGTTACTGATAAGTACATGGGACCTCTGCCGTTATTCAGGGGCTCTCACACAGACTGAAGGGAAGGCATACAAACACTCAAAGTTCACCCAGCAACTGCTCACTGTTTAAAAAAAAACAAAACTAGTCAGTAGCACTGAATTGTACATTTGTTGAGATTTCAAAGTTTTAACGTTATGGATAATAGGGTTAATGAAACAAACATACATTACCTGTTGGAGAAATGTGCAAGCAACACTTTTCTTTGTGATTAATTGGGCTGCCTGAACACCAGTATGAAAATTTAAAAGGTTTCTCACTAAACCAGAACCAGTAATCCTCCTGTCGAAAACAAAATAAGAAAGAAAAGATAGGAAAGAAAGAAAGTTAAAAAGTACAGGTAGGATAAATGTAGACCACATTTTCAGTAACATGATTTGATTAAACTTGTATCTAATTACTGGTTGATGCTTCAAAGGAACAGGTCTTCATAGGAGATTGTTTTATGTAAAAGTGTGCTTATCATATGGCGTCATCTCAACCCTGAGCGTATCAGTGAGCCTCCTGGCACCTCACGTCACACTGCTTCAGGCCTCTGCCTTATACTTTACCAAACACATTTTCAAGTCTCTCACCTGTTGACAGTTCGATGCTCCAATCCACACAGGAATTCCAGTAACGTTATTATTTGTCATAGCCTGAACTGCAAACACCTCTTCAACACTGTATAGAGAGGCAAGGCTTCCCCCTATGGATAGACAGTATTTCTGCAATCGACAGATTCAAACATAATTTACACACAGCTTAGTGTGCATAAAATACAAATAAAACAACCTTTCACTTTGGTTACCTGAGCATTTGCCCAGCTAAAACGTGTTGGGACATACTGGAAACAGCGTTGATCATGCAGAGTCCAGTTAGTGGGACATGACATGTTGGCAGACAAGGTTTCTGAGGATTAGGGCAGTGGGAGTTGACAAATGCTAAGTTAATGAGTTAATTTAACCAACATGGATCAAGCAATCATTGTTTAGGTTGTGAAAAAAGAGATGCAGCCAAATCAGAAAAGAGGACAGACAAATATATGACATTGTATTTTCACATGAGTTACATGTGGAGATTAACACTCACCTCCAGCTGTAGAGGACATAACCACAGTAAACACAAGTAGAGCCACTGTCAACATTCTTGAGCTGGAAATAAAGAAAATGTTTGTCTTATAATAGTATAGTAGTACAAACAGTACTTTACTAAAGTGAAAACAAATACTAAACTTATACCTGCTGTAGAAAATCTTTCCTTCTGAGTTTGATGCTTGGATCTCTGATTCTAAACTGCACACTTCATTGGCAGTACCAAGAGAGAAGACTTGTACACAGAGCAAAGGGCACCACAAAGTAAACAAAGGATTTCATAAACTGGTGTGGCTCTTGTCTAGACTTTTGAGCATCCTTTTTGAAACTGTAGGTTTTAAACAAACCAAGTTACAAAAAAGTTGGGACCCTGTTGTTAAGTTGAGACACTGTCCCTCCAGCGTGTCCTCCTCACAAGGGAGGCATCCAAGAAAAATCTCAAAACACATGCCCAAGCCACGTATATTGGTGTTTGTTGTATATTTTTTTGTTGTATTTGTATTTTTTCACTGGGGTGAACTCCAACACATGGCCAGCTTGTCGCCTCTCACCACGGACAACTCTAGCATAGAGGAGAGTCCAGATCTTCTCAAGCAGTGTGGTCCAGAGCCCAAGCTGTGCACAGGTGAGCCCAACTCTATCTGCCTCAGTCCAACTATCTTCTCTGGGCAAAATGTCATTCTGTGCCAAAAGAACTTCAAATTATGATTCATCTGACCATAGAACAGTTAACCATTTTGCCTCAGTCCATTTTAAATGAGGTTTGTCCAGAGAAGACGGTTGCATTTCTATATATAATATAATAACAGTATAATAGTATTATGGAGTGGGACAGACATACAGTGAGGAAAATAAGTATTTGAACACCCTGCTATTTTGCAAGTTCTCCCACTTAGAAATTATGGAGGGGTCTGAAATTTTTATCGTAGGTGCATGTCCACTGTGAGAGCCATAATCTAAAAAAAAAAATCCAGAAATCACAATGCATGATTTTTTAACTATTTATTTGTATGATACAGCTGCAAATAAGTATTTGAACACCTGTCTATCAGCTAGAATTCTGACCCTCAAAGACCTGTTAGTCCGCCTTTAAAAAGTCCACCTCCACTCCATTTATTATCCTACATTAGATGCACCTGTTTGAGGTTGTTAGCTGCATAAAGACACCTGTCCACCCCATACAATCAGTAAGACTCCAACTACTAACATGGCCAAGACCAAAGAGCTGTCCAAAGACACCAGAGACAAAATTGTAGACCTCCACAGGGCTGGAAAGGGCTACGGGGAAATTGCCAAGCAGCTTGGTGAAAAAAGGTCCACTGTTGGAGCAATTATTAGAAAATGGAAGAAGCTAAACATGACTTCCAGTCTCCCTCGGACTGGGGCTCCATGCAAGATCTCACCTCGTGGGGTCTCAATAATCCTAAGAAAGGTGAGGAATCAGCCCAGAACTACACGGGAGGAGTTGGTCAATGACCTGAAAAGAGCTGGGACCACCGTTTCCAAGGTTACTGTTGGTAATACACTAAGACGTCATGGTTTGAAATCATGCATGGCACGGAAGGTTCCCCTGCTTAAACCAGCACATGTCAAGGCCCGTCTTAAGTTTGCCAATGACCATTTGGATGATCCCGAGGAGTCACGGGAGATAGTCGTGTGGTCAGATGACACCAAAATAGAACTTTTTGGTCATAATTCCACTAACCGTGTTTGGAGGAAGAAGAATGATGAGTACCATCCCAAGAACACCATCCCTACTGTGAAGCATGGGGGTGGTAGCATCATGCTTTGGGGGTGTTTTTCTGCACATGGGACAGGGCGACTGCACTGTATTAAGGAGAGGATGACCGGGGCCATGTATTGCAAGATTTTGGGGATTTTGGAGATATCAGAGCATTGAAGATGGGTCAAGGCTGGGTCTTCCAACATGACAATGACCCGAAGCACACAGCCAGGAT
The DNA here is from genome assembly GCA_036850595.1 of Rhyacichthys aspro. NCBI lineage: Eukaryota > Metazoa > Chordata > Actinopteri > Gobiiformes > Rhyacichthyidae > Rhyacichthys > Rhyacichthys aspro. Next base: position 9,039,492 of record CM072148.1, on the reverse strand, counting down.
AACCAAGGAGTGGCTCTGTAAGAAGCATATCAAGGTTCTGGCGTGGCCTAGCTAGTCTCCAGACCTAAACCCAATAGAAAATCTTTGGAGGGAGCTCAAACTGTGTTTCTCAGCGACAGCCCAGAAACCTGACTGATCTAGAGAAGATCTGTGTGGAGGAGTGGGCCAAAATCCCTCCTGCAGTGTGTGCAGACCTGGTGAAAAACTACAGGAAACGTTTGACCTCTGTAATTGCAAACAAAGGCTACTGTACCAAATATTAACATTGATTTTCTCAGGTGTTCAAATACTTATTTGCAGCTGTATCATACAAATAAATTGTTAAAAAATCATGCATTGTGATTTCTGGATTTTTTTTTTTTAGATTATGGCTCTCACAGTGGACATGCACCTACGATAAAAATTTCAGACCCCTCCATAATTTCTAAGTGGGAGAACTTGCAAAATAGCAGGGTGTTCAAATACTTATTTTCCTCACTGTATATACTTCAAATGTTAAACTGTCTGCCCACCAGAGGCATTTGGCTCTGGACAAAGCTCCTCTGATCATTTGGGAACTACATAATTGGGTACTATAATACACAGTTGAGGAATTTTGTACAGAATTTTACACAATGCACTGTTAATTGATTGTAAATGTGGCAACACATTTTTTTTTCAACTCTAATTAAGAATAATGAATATAAGTGGTAGCCCCTCCTAAATTGGCTGACCATCATGGACTCTTGGTAATCTCTTCATTTTTGTCATTTCCGACTGAACTGTGCCATCAGTGATAATGACCTTAGTTCTCGTAATCCCGATCAATATTTTTTGGCAGTTCAATTTAGTTCAGGTTTATCAACATGAAATGGAATTGAAACTTAATTTAAATACATCATTTTTATAAGTACCAAAGTAATACAATGGTAATAATAAATATATAATAGCTAGAGAATTATAATTTTATCTTTAATTTTATGTTTTAGATTTGTATTGATATATGTGCAACCAACTGCTGCCAAAAGTTTCCCGTAAATCGGTCTGATTTAATATTTACATTTCGATAACCTTTGATTGCTTGGGGTAGTGAGAACTGTATAAAAGTCAGTGTTACTCATGTCTTGCAGCTTGACAGGAAGGTGTCCAACACGGTGAAGAATCACTGCCACTATGAGTAAGCTGTGTGTACTTCTGCTGCTTTGTGCCATAATGGCACTGGGAAAAGCTAACAGTGAGTATTTGAGTTATTGGACTATGTATATTTTATTTATTTTTTAAAATATAAATACTAAATGATTTGGAACATCTCTGTGCAGACGAGACAGAAGCAACCCTCGATTTGAATATTAAAGCCAATAGTGCATGCCCTGCATTGTGGACAAAGATTAATGGACGCTGTTTCCATTTTGATACACAACAAAGGACTTGGGCTCAGGCTCAGGTATTCATGACCATTCAGATCCTCACTGTTTCCACCCATGAATACTTAGCTGACTGTCTTCTATTGTTTTCTCCACTGCAGCAAAACTGTCAGCTTATGGGTGGGAACCTTGCATCAGTACAGACTGCTGATGAGTATAATAGGGTCCAACAGCTGACTGGTCCCAGCATGCCAAAAACATGGATTGGAGGCTCTGGCTGTCAAGAGGTTATTTCAGTAGAGCAATGCAGCCACTGACTCAACAACACATTTAATTAATGCTCACTATTGTTCTTTTCTTTTGTCTTTCAGGCAGGAGCTTGGTTTTGGATTGATGGCAAAGCAATGCCTTATAATTTTTGGTGTCCAGCACAACCAGACAACACTCTAGGAGAGTGCTGTCTGCAGATGAACACTGACGGTGAATCTCACTCAAGTTTTGTACTTTATGCAGCCAATGTGTTTACTGCCTTCTGAATTCAATGTTTTTGGTGTTTACAGGCGGCCATTGCTGGGATGACGTAAAGTGCAGCAATTTCTTGCCATCGGTTTGTGTGACGGCGCTCCAATAAGTCTTCACTGGCAAACGGCAGTCAATATCAGCTGCCTATGTTTGTACAATTGTGGCTTTTCTTACTTCATAAATAAAAAGCAGAAGTGTTTCATTGTTGGTCTGTTTTAAGGGTAATCAATTGTGTAAGTGGTAAGATAAATGTTATAATTTTACATAAAAGTTTAGTATGAAGAGCTTACAGCTGTAAGAAAAGAAAAAAGATGTAAATATTGAGATTAAATATCAAAAGAAAAAGTCTAACTGCTGGGAAATTAGTTCTATACTCTTATAACTCTTCTGTTGCAATAGATGAACTTTTAAAAGTCTCACTTATCAGTAATAAGCTTAAGGTCTTGAACCCCTAATCTTTTAAAATCTTGAAGTCAGTAAAGAATTCAAGCCTGAAAAAAGAATTTATGAAAATGATGGTGATAATCAGAGCTCTGGATGTTTTGTGGTCTTTGCGTATATGTGAAAATGTCAGAGGGGAAACCCAAAAAGCTTTGTGCTTAAGTGAATCAGCTCTGAGACAGTTCTAACCTTTACAGAGCTATAAAAGACTGATGTGTGAGACAGGCCATCAGTTCCTGAGAAAATAACATCGATGGCGGTTTGAGGTAGCATCATTTTTGTAATTTTCTTTTCTGATTGTGTATTGGACATCTTCCATTTTTTCCCATTCAACACTGATTCTGTCTTTCAACGACTTAAAGCAATCACTCCACACCATCTATCCACGATGATGCTGAGACTGTCTTTGCTTGTATGTGCCATCACGGCTCTGAGCAGGTCTGACAGTAAGTATTCAGTCTATTATTGAATACAATCCACACATTTCACTAGTTTTTTCTTACATTTTGTCCTCTGAATAGGCAAGCGCTGTATTGTTGGTTGGACTGAGATTAAAGGCCGCTGTTACATTTACCAGACACAAATCAAGACTTGGGGACAGGCCCAGGTATTTGGGTCATAAAGGCACAAATGTAAATAATCTACAAACCGTTTGATTCGCTGACATTGTGCCTCCTTACCTTCATTGAAGCTGTACTGCCAAACTATGAGTGGGAACCTTGCATCAGTGCACAGTGCTGAAGAAAACAGCAGGATCCAGCAGCTGACTATGCCCAATATGCCTCAAACATGGATTGGAGGCTCAGACTGCCAACAGGTCCAGAGAGCTTCAAAGTTAGATGGAAAATAATTACAGTCAGTTACAGACTGTCTTTTCTGTGCTCTAGGCAGGAGACTGGTTTTGGATTGATGGTACACCCATGTCTTATAATTTCTGGTGTCCAGCACAACCCAAAGAAACCCAGGAGGAATGCTGTTTGCAGATGAACACAGGAGGTACAAGGTGAATGGTGGTAAATGCCTTAAATGTGCAACATCTGATAAATATTTTGGTGTTTACAGAAAGCCACTGCTGGGATGATGTGAACTGCAACTCTTTTCTTCCATTTGTTTGTGTGAAGAACCTTGAATAAATAACTGAGAACACCCGGACACAAAATTTTGTGAAAAGTGCAGTAAAGCCATCTGCTCTGTGGCTTTTAAATAAACCATTTATTGGGGTTAAAATAACCCATTCTGTCTTGAACTATCATTTCTCCCATTAGCACAATTCTTTTTTAATGAAGACAAATGTAAAACATTTCCCAAGGCTGTTATCCATTACCTTATGCAATACATTTCTTTTTGCTTGCTAGTGTTTAAATTATTACTCAAGGTAGGTTTGATGGAAAAGGGGTTTTTATTTCACTTTAGTTCATTTACATAACTGGTGGTTTTTTTATTTAGCATGTCATGTTTACTGATCCGGTTCCACTACGGTTCCCTTCTCAGACACGTAAATACCATCCAGGAACTTTCTGATATCCTTATTTTTTACTGTGGTGGCCTGCTGGATCAGAGCAGCTGAAAAAGAATTAAAACATGGGTAAACAAGTAATCAATAATACAATCGACAAATAAAAGACTAATCGAGTGTTTATGTGCAAATTGCCAACTTTAGCTGCATGCACTATATTCTGAAACACCCATTTTGAATAAAAAGGGGTGTTTCATCATTACTACAGCTAAAATCAGACTTCAAACTGCACATCACAACATTAAACTAAAAACACAAACAAACAAAAACTAAAACACACCCGAGTTTGACACCAGCTCGACGTCATTGCCCTCCAGTACAAGCTCATCCTTCTGGGCAGCGGAGACTGAACACAGCACACCTGGAAAAAGAGCAAACCATCAACTTAATAGATTGAAAGAAGAAATGCTCTGAGATACCTGACATGTTGGGGGCAATATGAATATGTCCACACAGAAATCTAAACAATGTTTTTACAAATGCCCTTTAAACATATCCCCAGGTGTGAATGTGTGCGAATGGGGTGAGTGGAAGCATGATGTAAAACGCTTTGGGTGCCCGAGAAGGGCATGAAAAGCGCTATATAAATGCATGCCATTTACCATCCAAATTACATACAGGCTCTCACAATCACTATGCCAACATGAGACATCCTTCACTTTTACCATTTTTAGCTTTGTCTTCCTACACATGGTGAAAATTAGTCTATAAAGATTTGTACAAGAACCCTGCACCCTCATTGATGTTTTGCACATCCAAATTACAAAACAATGAGTATATGAGCTCAATAGTCACCTCACTTCAGACAAGCACCGCTATGTCCACACGTTTATGCAGCACAGACTTTTGTGCTCACTTTTCTCTTGTCTCTTAAGTCTTGCCTCATCCTAAAAGGTGCTGTGAAATGAACTGGTCTTATTCACCCAATTGAAGAGAGTGAAAGAGGTGTCAAAGAGGTGAGATGGCTGGACCATACCTGGCAAATGTGTGCAAAAACTAAAACCTGTGCAAAAACTAAAACGTGTGCAAAAAACAAAACCAAAAAAAAACGCATTTGTGTTTAAGCCCTTTTGAGTTGATTACTTTTGCCCAATTGGGTAAAGAGCTTGTCTGGCATGTATATAGCAGTTCACACTGACTACGTTCAGCTTTTTACAGAACCTATGTATTATAGGTTCTGTAAAAAGCTGAACTTTGTCATGAAGCATAAATGGTACATGAGGTTAACTGAGAAGGGATATTAGTGTAAGAATCACAGTGATCTCACCAAAAGGATCACAGATCTCAAAGTCTATAAGTGTTTCCTCTGATCCTAGGTGCCAAGGTTTTATGTACAGAACACCAAACAGAAAAATTAAAATAATCAACCTAAGTGTTGACAGGGCCTTAGATGCTAGCTGTGAATTGCCAACAAAAGCCTAATACAATTTTAGACTGTTATTTCAGTCATTTCATTTCACATCAAAATATTCATACTGGTGAAATTGAGGTATTACAGTAATATCTCTCCTTTCTCTTCATCTGCCACAGACAAAGGTACTCAACAGTCTATTAGTGGGGACAAAAAAAAGCATTCTGGTCTGTGTTGTTCTATTTCTTTGCATAGAACATCATTTCTGACAGGTTTTCAAGGCTGGTGACTGTTGCATATACACAATTTAAATACAGTAACTGCATGACAGGTTTGACCATTTTGTCAACTCACCACCCCTCATTCGGACTCTGCGGATGTACTTCTCTCCCAGGAAGTTCCTGATCTCCACCAAAGTTCCATTCTCCTGAATGACAACGTTGATGGGGAAATGGGCATACACGGAGCGCATTTTGTAGCGGAATCCCTAAATAAGACAAAGTACAGTGAGATAGAGAAAGCCAAGAGCTGCACAGCTGCTCAAGTTAATATGCAATCTCTTAAAAAAAATTCCAGCATGTGCTGCAGACTTTTGGTACTGCCAGTGATCCTATTAAGGGAAAAGTGTTGGATTTTAATCTCACCAGCGTCACTCCCTTGATCATGTTCTGGACATGGCTGCAGATGGTGCGGACTGTGGCCAGCTCCTTTCTGTTACCCCACCATTTATCCACACGCAGCTAAAACAGCAATAAAGAGAAACAAATTGCAATTAAACCATCTACGAGACTAAAACTTAACCTAGATCAACCGGAGAACATCTTAAGCAATCTTGCCTACAACTCTATTGACCTAAGCCTGTATCTGTTGTGTTGGTGTCCGAACGCAGTGTGAAAACAAGTGAGGCGCAGCTCAAGGATTGGAAAAACATTAAAACTCATGTGGCTGATACAGCTCAAGATGAAGCTACAGTTCTATGATGATGTATTGTTTATGAGGGAGCAATGGCTGTTTACATTAATTTGGAGTTGAGCGACAAAATGACCTGCTACTAATTTCCATAATCTGTGCGTTCAACATAGATGTCTGCTTTCATTTTATAGATCACACAGGACGTGTGTTATATTTCGGTCTTTGTATCGAAGTATAAGCTCAAAGCTCATACTGCCCCACAACAATATCACCCCCAGCAGACCTACAAGTCTGTGGGAAACACTTAATAAATGCTTGTACATACCTTCTTCTGTTTCTTGCCCAGGAGGCTAAGCTCCAGGTTGATGTGGTTAAACTGCCTGACAAGTTTTCCACGGGGCCCCTTGACAGTCACTGTCCGCCCCTTCAACTTGATGTCCACTGCACAACCACAGCAAAAAGAGTGCAGCAGTGAGCGAAAAAGCAACACAATAGAAAGCATTGTGATGTTTAAAGTTTACAGACATAGCCAGCTTACCATTATCAGGGATGTCCACAACCTGACTGCTGAGAATGGTCTTCATTCTAGAAGAGTCAAAAGGGTTACTTGGGTCTCAGATGTATCAGACATCATGCATTTTCAACATGTCGTTTCCGAGATAAGTAAACTTGTATACGCCACATAAAACTGCAAATCCCATATCTACAGAGATTTGAGTTATCAATAACTGCAATATTAACATGTGACACCCCACTACACTTAGCCCTTTAGTGTCGTCAATTAGCATTTGCGTACAACAGAGCGACCGTGCCACGGCATAGGTCTACGTAACAAACTGGTGATATTTTGTCTCATATTTAGATGTTAAGTTGCCAGACAGTCACAAAACCAACACATTTGACGACTAAATACAGCTGACACTACATGGGTCGAGCGCTGGACGTAGCAGCAATGCAGGCCTCAGTTTCAACGTCCGGGGAAAACACTAACAAAATCCTAAATATATGGACAGCATATGCACAATACAAAGCATGAAGTGAACCACAATAGTCCCTGCATTAATTGGTTAAAGAACGGGCAGTACAAATGCAGTAGCGACACAGATGGAATAAGATTTAGCCAACGAAGAATATTTTCTGTTAGCCTCACCTCGCCGGTAGTAGAGGAAAGGAAGAAAGAAGGACGTCATGACGCAATTGTAGTTTACGTGATGCCGTCAACAGGCATTCCAATCGAGAAAAAGATCGGTTTTTTTCATACCTTTTTGGGGGGAATTTTGTTTTAATTTTTTTTACACAGCGAAAATACCCAAACACAGGGGACATTAACATTTAAGTTGAAGTTAAAGTGGTTTAAGTAGGTTTGCTCTGTATGCTCATATTATTCTTGTTCTGTCGATGTTCAGTGAACGCAACACCAGGCCAAAGCAGCCGCTCGTCGAGATTTGTCGCTGTTGCCTAATGACAGCCTTTAGCTAGTCATGGCGTTGTTTATACAAAGTTGTTGTTTGGCAGGACGTTTCTCTTCCAGCCACTTACTACGAGGCACCAGGGGCAGTCCATGTGTAAGTATTTTCTGTCTCTGCAATTTGATAATAATATAGTAATGGTCCCATATTAATCGAGCTTCTGTCAATGACGACGGCCCTTAAATATAGGATAAAATTAACCTGATCGACAGGTTCAAAATACCACAAAAGTGTTCTAAACTCAATTTTAAAAACGTGTAAATGTGTGATGTGAGAATCTGCTAAGCCTTTTTTCTCTCTGGGACTAGGTTTACACGAGTAACTTGTCAACTGTGGCCAAGTCCTCCCTGCATCGAGCAGACAGAAAGAAAGAGGTCATTGATGACGATGGGCCAAATCTTCAAGACTTTATTTCTGGAGAATTGTCGGAGAAAAGCAAATGGGACGAGTATAAAGGCAATTTGAAGAGACACAAGGGAGAGAGGTACACAACTGAGACTGAGAGTAGACACAAAGTTCAGTGCGATTTATCATCAGATGGGTTCAAAGATCATAACTTAAGATATCTCCTAAACTGCTAATTTAATTTAATGTATCTGAATAGCTATGTCCACTGTTTAGCCCATTTCTTTAAACAGTTAAACAAAATGCACATTTGGAATCAGCATTAATATACTCTAAATCTATAAATAAGTAATTTACAGATCTGTCTTCTCCTCTTTACTGTCCATCAAAACATAGCATTGAAGTTTAAGATCCACATGAGCTCCACTCATATGTGCTATTTTTTGACAGGCTGCGTCTCCCTCCATGGCTCAAGACTGAAATCCCCATTGGAAAGAACTATAACAGACTGAAGAACACACTAAGAGAGCTCAATCTTCACACAGTAAGCTGAATATCTGAATCCATGCAGCAGATGGCAGTGTTGTGGCTGTGAGAAATGTTCATGTATGCGTCTGTTTTTAGGTTTGTGAAGAGGCCAGGTGTCCCAACATTGGGGAATGCTGGGGAGGAGGAGAGTATGCTACAGCAACAGCCACAATCATGGTGAATCCTCCACTTCTTTTCCAAATTAACTGTGTCAATATCAACACTTCAAACCAAAGTACTAATATCACCATATACACATACACTCTTTTAACAAAGTGGTAAATAAAAGTCAGGGAAAGACCAAATATCCTGATTATTTATTCTTTGGGCCTAAATGCCTTAATCACAGCAAATCAGAGGCGACTGGCCAAATTGGTTCGAGCTCCACAATACAGTTGAGGAAGATGAGCATATTAGAGCTCAGCAAACTTCAACCTTGAACCACAACTCCCATGTTTTTGTCTTTTTAGCTGATGGGGGATACTTGTACACGTGGCTGCAGGTTCTGCTCTGTAAAGACCGCACGCCGTCCTCCACCCCTCGACCCAAATGAGCCTTATAACACAGCAAAGGCTATTGTTGCATGGGGCCTTGACTATGTGGTTCTTACGTCAGTGGACAGAGATGGTAATGTATTGCAAAACTTTGTGTCTGTATTAAGTAAATCAATCAACATTATACTCAGTCTACTCCATTTCATCGATGGGAACAATCCTTTTCAAAGACATTGCTGATGGAGGGGCAGAGCACTTTGCCAAGACTGTTTCCCATCTAAAGGAAAGGTAAAACAAAAACATTTTATGGAAATGCCTTCTTGTTTTATCTTTTAGATGATGATTTAGATGTTGTCTCAATGTAGAAATTCCCACATCCTGGTTGAATGTCTGACACCTGATTTTCGTGGTGACCTGGCAGCAGTAGAGAAAATTGCCCTGTCAGGATTGGACGTGTATGCTCACAATGTTGAAACAGTGCGTGAGCTGCAAAGGTATTGATTTAAACTCAGCGTCACATTCTTCTTCATCTGCCTGATGACAAGGTTTTCCTTCCTTCTCCTTTCCAGGCATGTCCGTGACCCCAGGGCAAACTTTGACCAGTCTCTGAGTGTTTTGCGACATGCTAAGAAAGTGAAACCTACTTTGCTCACCAAAACCTCAATCATGCTGGGATTGGGGGAGACAGATGAACAGATAATGAATACATTAACTGGTATGTATACTAGCCACTGAAAGAACCTTTGTGGATTTTTTTTTATATTGATGATTTCTTTGTTTTGATTTTTTTCCGTAGAGCTGCGAGAAGCCAGTGTAGACTGTCTAACACTTGGACAGTATATGCAGCCAACTAAACGCCACCTTAAGGTAAGCAGATTGCACATAATCTTTCTAATATCTTATCATTTTTTTTTAGAAAGACCTGAACATTAAATCTTTGTGCTTAGGTGGAGGAATATGTCACTCCAGAAAAGTTTGCTCACTGGGAGAAAGTTGGGAATGATATGGGGTTTGTCTACACTGCCAGTGGACCCCTGGTGCGATCCTCCTACAAAGCAGGTAAGACTCCACTATTGAACGGACTGAGCTAATATTCACCACAGACAATTAGTTAAACACCAGGCTAACCAGTCTAAACTTATGCTTAGTAGTGATAGACTCCATAGTATTTAAATTTCTTTGAATGTGTATTTACAGGTGAATTCTTTCTGAAGAACTTGCTGGATAAGAGGAAAGCTGAAGGCACTGTCTCATCGGATTAACACATCATCATCATCATCATCATCATCATCATTATTATTATATTTTTTTGCTAGTCACATACTATACTTTCAAACTTTCACATGCTACTACCTACACGTACTGTGACAAAATAAGCTTTTACATCTGGAGTGGTAGTATATTGTCACAGTTGCAAGCCACAGCAGCCCCAGAGTGATTTATTGCAGGCTATAAAAAGGAGTTTCATTACAGTGTCTTTTCAAGAACAAACACAGTACTTAGAGACCCCTAAGAGGTGTAGATAACCAAGATTTGTGCAGTATGCCACAGTTGCACCTGGGAAAGCACCTGGGACATGTCTACCCCACTGTCATTATCTTATTACTACCTCCCCTCAGGTGAATGACCCAGACCTTTAAGAAAAGACCTATTCCTATTCTGACAGCAGGGTTTGTTGTATTGTGTTTTATAGAAGAAACAAACATAAAGCCAGGACAGATCATATTTTATTGCATTGGCCCTTACAGAAACAGCAATACAGTAGACACTGAATTATAAACACATTTATAAAAATATAAAAACTGTATAAAGTTTTTTTGCATTAATACATGATTGATTAGTAAAATGTTAAAAAAATACACTGTATACACTGTTGCTACTAACCGTAACATGTATAAAAGCTATATAGATTTGTTTGTGTCAGGAATTGATTATTGTGGGACTTTATTTGAGATGATCGCATTATAAACATGTAGACTGGATCCTAACTTTGCATTTCTGCCCCATTTAAAAGGACAAATAATCACAGTTTGGCGTCTTAATGATTAGGTAAGACAGACAATTGAAGGGAGGGAAGGGAAAGGATGGAGAGGAATGTGCTGCATATTGTATGTGAAATTTAGACTTTGGCTTTCTTTGGTGGTGGCTCGCTGGGAACAATGCGAGGACACACAGCTGCAGGGGTGTAAGGGATTCTTGTGGCTGTCACTTTCTTGCCAATGGTCTCAATCTGCAGAGAGTAATAATTTGAACATTCACTGCCATAATAAACAGGATACATTATATTACAATGGCGTGCATTTGAGCTCACCTGAAAGCCAATATTCTGGAGGAGAGGATGGAGATGGTCCAACACTCTCCGACCATCAAATATAAAAGCAGGCTTCAACATCTTCTTGTAAATCTTTTCATAGTCCAGTTCCTGTTGTAAAAAAAGAGCAGCACTGTATTAACTCGTTGAAATTCTCAAGGATTTACACCTATCTACATATAATTTAGGCAAAGATAGCATGTTACCTTAAACATGTCCCATTCAGTGCAGATGACCAGTGCATGTGCACTTTGGCAAGCTTCATAAGGGTCAGAGGTCACAGTCACCAACTCAGACACTAGATAATTAAATGAAGAAAGGTAAAAGATGGGATTGTTTGTTATCAGAAATTTTTCCTGTAATTGTCTAAAAGGGTTTTCACACACACAAATCACAAAGGCATTTTGACATCGGCTAAAACATGTTCTAATATGTAAGGGTTACCTCTTTCTGGATTGTCCTCTGAAATGCTGGGCTGAGAGAGGTCATGAATGATTTGTTCCTTGAGAACTTTTGGGTCATAGATAAACAGTTTTGCTCCTTCATCCATGAGATACTTTGAGATGTAAATACTCGATGACTCCCTAAAGTAAAGATACAAAAACACAAATACTACTAAAAAGCTAAGACTAAAACATTATGTTTGGAATTAAGGTCTAATATTTATTTTTTATTATTTTTTCATTTTATATAAATGTATGACACATTTCCATATACTTTGGAGATATAATTGCAACAATTAATAAAATACAATATACTGGTTGGTCTATATCTAATTAGGGATTTAACTGGACTAACCTTGTGTCTCCTGTGTCTTTTTTGAAGGAGAAACCAAGCAAAGCAATTTTCTTGTCTGTAACCGTGTTGAAGAGGCAGTCAATGATCCTACATGCAAACCTCCTTCTTTGGTATTCATTCATATCAATCACCTGCAACACACAGTAAACAGTTGAAGCAGTGTGAAATATATTCATGTCTGACTGAAAGTCTGAAATCTGGGTGGTGTAGTTTTCACCTGCTGCCAGTAGGAGGCTACCTCAGGTAGGTTGAGAGCCTCACACAAATAAACCAGGTTGAGCACATCCTTCTGAAAACAACTTCCACCAAAACCTGAACAAGAAGCAGTCTTTTAAATATGTTTTTAAAGGTTATATCTGCACCAGTTTAATTGTACTTGAGTGGCTTTTGCTCTTACCTACACTGGCTTTGAGGAACTTGCTGCCTATTCTCTGGTCCATGCCAATTGCCTTGGCTACCTCTTCCACATCAGCTCCAGTGGCTTCACATAAAGCACTGATACTATTAATGCTGCTGATTCGCTGTGCCAAAAATGCATTGGCTGCCTGTAAATAAATGCAAATATATTATATGCTACAAAATGAACAATTATGACAGCACTTAAAGGTGGCTGTGATTATACTGACCAGTTTGGACAGTTCAGATGACCACGTGTTAGTGGTGATGATCCGTGCCTTGGGGACCCAGTGTTCATAAACAGCACACAGTGCTTTGATTGCCCTTTGACCCTCTGGGGTCTCATCTCCACCAATCAAGACACGATCTGGTTCCTTTAGATCACGCACAGCTGTTCCTTCTGCAAGAAACTCCGGGTTGGAAAGCACCTGACACAGAGTTACATGTTAGAAAACAGGTCTAGAGCCTTGTATACTGCTGAGGTAATACACACTTGTAGGTTGAGGCTTGGTTTGGTGTTGGCATCAAATATTCGTCTAATACTCTCAGCAGCACGAACTGGGACTGTACTCTTCTCTGTGACAATCTTGTAGCCATCAGACACTTCGACTATCCGCCGTGCACAAGCTTCAATAAACTTAAGGTCAGCTGCTCGACCTTTTCCCATCCCATAGGTCTTAGTTGGGGTGTTCACCTTTGTAGAAACATTCATGCAACATTCATTTGTGATACACAAATTATTTATATTATTTATTATTTTATTAGTTCTTCAAACAAATGATGTTCATCTGTGTGTGTGTGTAATTGTGCGACTCACAGAGATAAAAACAAGGTCAGCGTCCCTGATGGCAGAATCTATGTCAGTAGAGAAAAACAAATTCCTCCCTCGACATGATTCAACAACCTCCTTCAGACCCGGCTGAAATTAATAGATGATATGTGACTGACTTTAAACTATGACAAGCAAAAGTAACAAAAAGAATAGTCTCTCAATGAATGGACTAGCTGATGTATGATGAATACTTTGTGCACACGGCTGACGCAGAGAAGTTGCGACACACAGCATCTGGAACTAATTAGGTCTTACTTGTTCCATGACTAATAAGGTACATTTTGGCCGAAATAGTTGCCTAGTTTAAAAAATAAAACAACTGTCTCTCAAAAATAAAGTTTAAACAGCTTTGACATAAAATACCACTGCAGTACCTCATATATTGGCAGAGTCTCTGAGTTCCAGGCTTTGATACGGGACTCATTAACATCCACAACAGTCACAGTTATCTCTGGGCACATCTCAGCGATCACACTACACGTTGGGCCACCAACGTACCCAGCACCAATGCAACAGATCCTTTTTATCTGAAACATCTGAAAACCAAAAACACAACAATTACATTACAATAAAAAGATAATTGTTTGTAATATAGTACCATATATATTTTTAAATGCTATACCGTCTTCACCCTTTTGTTTGCATAGGAAATTTATGCCTGTTTTAGAAATTACATGAGAAGTATTAATATTTACTTTACTACTACTTTTTATATGATAAACAGTACCATGCAAAAGTTTTAGGCAGCTGTGGATATAAAAACTAAAGTAAATGTATGTTTATTTTTATAAGTTTATAAAATGTAAAGTGAAAGAACTGAAGACAATTCTAAACCAAATCAATATTTGGTGAGACTTTGCCTCAAAACACAACAGTTCTGGTCGTTCCTCTGTCTCAGTTTTTAAAGAAACTGGGCAGGTTCTGTTCAAACATTTGGAGAATCCCAGACAAAACCAGGCCAAAGAGGACTAAACAAACTAAATCCCACCTAGGACCAGGCCAGACTCTAATGTTGGGATCAGGTTTACACCATCACTCTCAATATTCAAGTTTTTTTTTTCTGTTCACTCACTTTGAAAAACTTCAGTATTGCGAGTGATCCCAGAACACGGTGTCCCCCTGACGTGATGATGTGCCCAGATCATTCAAACGTAAAAAAAAAGTAAGTGATAAAGTGAATTTATTTAAAGTAGAAACAAATCAATTCTCCTTAGAAATAGCATAAATCTTGTATGTTGTTATAATTTAAGACAAAATTTTCTTTGTCTCTGTTGCAGTCAGTAAAGCATATGAACACACAAAATGTTCACTAATCATGTTGTGTTAGGTTTTAATTGAGTGGACAAAATGAAAACAATTTCACTGAATGAATGGATATGCGCTAAAATCATTGTAACAATAGGCAGTGCAAAGAGGGCCATGCCAAGTGCATATTAGTGAAAATGAACTTGGAACATGGATAAATGAGTGCATAGTGTAGGTTTGTGAATGAAACAACAACAAATCCCTCACTATTAGTCAGGTATACTATCATCATCAAGTACCTTTCACTGCCTCATTGAAACTCACACACCAGTCTTAGCACCAGTCGCACCATAAAGTCCTGCTACAGAAAGAATAAAGAGCCTTTCATTGGACTCCTGCTCAGACACATCTAGTCCTGCAGAAATCAAACTCGCCCTTTATCCCAGGTACCTATCACCTAGTTCACTTTGACTGTGCTGACAGTTTAAGAAGGTGTGTGTTTTAGATAAACGATGTTATATTATGAGCTAGCCATTTATTGTATGGTATAAATGCAAGATGATGGTAAAGAACGAGGAATGGACGTCTTAAGCGGCTAGCTATTGAAGCTAGCTGTTAAAGCTGTAGCAAACGGTACATTACCTTTGCCAACTCGACAGTCCCAACTTCAGCAAAGTCGCAGATTGAAGTAGTTAGTCTCTTAAAAATGTCGAAAATGGCTTATAGTTCAGACCAAATCCTCGGTTTGAAGAAAAAAATGTCTTAAACCGTGAACGCCCAATGAAGTCACACTAACAACGACGAATTCCCAACTTTTAAAGCAACTCAGAGTTTTGTCTGCTTCTGATAGCCATTCATATGGAGAGACTTCTGGAGAAAAGTGCTACGATGTGTGTAACTCACTCCCTTTACTTCAACCATCCTGCAACCACTTCCGCTATGGGCCATTTCAGAATAAAAGTCTGACACGAACGCAAAAGATACATAACACATGTCACACTCAAAACCCAGGGACAAAAGGTACTAAACTGTTTTTAAGAGTTGAACTAATTTTGTGAACAGGTTTTATGCTGATTTGGAAGATTTAGTTGGACTTCAACTGGTTTTTAGATGGATTTAACAAGTTTTATATTAATTTGAACATGTTTTGAAGGATTTGAACAGGTTTAAATTGGATTTTAACAGAACAGGTTTTAGTTCAAGGTGGATTTGAACATGTTTTTGATGGATTTGAACATGTTTTTGATAGATTTGAACAGATTTTATTTCGATTTGAGCTGGTTTTATTTAGATTTGAACTGATTTTAGTCAGTTGGGAACAGGTTTAGTTTACTTTTAGTTCGGTTTTATTTGAACAGGTTTAAGATTAAATGCGCAAAATGAGGCATGAAAATGAGGCAGAAATGAAAGAATGGGGAAATAAATGTTAAAAATAAACTGATGTGATAGAGACTAAAATGAAGATGAAACCTTTCATTCAAACTCATTCACTGTAAAATTTAATAAAAGCTACCCAAATCTCCCCCAAAAGGGTTCTTATTTACTATGGTGACCCCATTACCACTTTGAGTTTGTCACCACTGCATTAGGATAATGTTAAAAAGGCAGACAAAGCTAAATTTCTGAAGTAAAAGTAGTATTTTATGATGACTAATCGAGTACCGAGTTAGTGTACTATTAAGTTTATTAAGAAAAGCCAAAAATAAGTACCCTTCAGAGGTAAAATGTTAAGATATTAAAACTTGTGCAGGCTTTCTCAACTTGACATCAATTGTTTAAGCCTGAAGCGGTCTACAGCCATGCTTTAATCCCAAATCATTTGTTTACACCAAATAAATCATGAATGTAAGTAAATGTAACAAGAACATGAGACAGATGAAGAAGTTTATTGCAGTTATATTTTGAAACATAATAAAAAAATATGCATTTGCTCTATTAATCCGGGTTGAATTAGATCTGGAGAAATTCTCGATGTAAGAACTATCATTTGTATAAAATCTATAAAAACTGTACAGCATATTATTTTCCATGAGGTATAGTTTTGTTTGGAGGGCTCCATGGAGGAGGTGGGCTGTCTTGAAGTATTGCTTGTAACCATCTTTCTTCTTTGTGTCGCTTCTTTTCCAGATTCTTCCGTGCCTATAAATAAAATAACACTGTAGATACTACAGTGTAAAAGGGCCTTGTGGAAAACTAAAAGATACCACAGGACACAGGTGGTCTACTCACCAGCCAACTTTCATACATGTCCAAAGCCATTTTATCTCTCTCTTCTTTCATACAGCGTTCCGCTTCAGCTTTGTCTTTGAGTTCTTTGCGCTTTTCAGTGGCTTTTTCATGAAGGTTGTTTTTCTTTTTCTCACACCTTAAAAAATAATAATGGCATTATATTTACCATATACAGAAAATACACACAAATATGACTTGTTCTTTAATAAATTGAATTAGATGCAACAGACCACTCAGAGAAGGCTGATTTGCTTATTCTTTTTCTTTCTTCCTCCTTTTCTTGTTTTTGAAATGTTTGTTCAAGTTCATCTTTTCTTACTTTTCTGTACTTTTCTTTAAGAAGGTGGTTGTGCTCTTGTTTCCAATTTTCAAAAACCTGAAATAGACCAGATTAAAATATCACATATATCTTTATGCAGTGTTTGACAGGTGCAACAGTTTTAATCAAAACTCTACCACACCTTTGTAGCAATTTGCCTCTTCTTCTCTTTTTCTTCATTTGCTCTTTGCTCTTTTCTCATCTTTTCTTGTTTCTCTTTGGCTTTCACTTTCAGACTTTCTAATTTCTTTTCTTTCCAGGCCTCATATGAGGCAACAGCATCTTCCTTTTTTGACTCTTGTTCCTGTTAATTTTTTGTGTTAATTGAAAGTAATTAACAACAACAACAACAACAACAACAAGTTCTTTATCTTGTTAAGAAAATCACCTCTTTCTTTTTTTCTGTCACAATTTCCTCCTTTTTCTTTATTTCCATACTCTGTCTTGATTTTTCCTTTTTCTTTTTAAGCCAGTCCTGTTGGTGATGGAAGGAAAATAAAATAAAAAACAAACATATGCAACATTCTGATGCTTCTTTAAAAAACAAGAGCTGAAATGGTGCCTTGAAAATCTATATTAAAGTTTATTGACAAAGATGCGCCTTGAAGTCTGTTACTCTGGAGACTAATGTGTGTCTGTTTTAATATTTGAAAGACAAGACCAACAGGGAATCAAACTGACTGGTGCACTGACCTGATAAACAGCAGTTCGGAGATCTGCTGCTTGTGGCTGAGATTCCTGAAGGGAAATGTTACGATCAAGAACTTTGAGAGTTCCCAAATACTTAGACTCCACTTTCTTGGAGCAGACACAACGGGGTTCCTGCGGGCCCTCAACGTGACAGTGTGATGTCCTTTTAAAAATAGTTTGTTTCAATTATCACATTGTTCTTCTAACTTTAATGTGGAGAACTTTAACAGCCTTACTTACGGGGTGTCATGCGAGTTGTCAGGGATGTGAGAGTTGAGTGGAGTGGTTGAAAAATCCTCCTGATCTCCCGAGTCTTCCTGAAAAAATGCATTAACAGTTTATTTTGTTATAAAACATGTATTTATAATGAATATAATTAATGATACAAAGTAGTTGACCACCGCTTTAGCACTTGATGGATGACTTATGGTAAATTCTTCAAATGACAGTCCTTGGTCTTTGCTGTCTTCTGAATCAAAACCATCTAAAATTATATCAAAGGGAGAAGGGTCAAGTCTAATACTTGGGACAATAGAGCCACAGACTGTGGGACTTATAACCTTTGGATCCAGAATTCACTGTGGACTTGGTGAGCAGTGAATGTTCACTCCTAGTTGACAAGGAGTAGCTGATGCTACTTAAAGCAGCCTGGTCTCCTTCAGCATGCTGAAACAGAACATTACGATACAAATTATTTACAATCTTTAAACACTACTTTGAAATTTTGGGAAGAAAAAATAAAGTAACTAAGGCACACCTTTGGACTGCTACTGAGTGTGGTCTCTTGATTTGGTGTCTGAATGGAGAGGGGGACAGATGCAGGCAGCAAGCTTAGGTCCTGAGAGGCAAACTGCTTTTCTATAGCGTGGGTGGTCACTCCCAGAATCCTTTGCCTTGGTTTAGGTATTGGCAGATCCTTCTCTGTAAGAGTCCAAAGATGAACTACCTTTAATTATACAGTGCACTGTAACCAACATGTTTATACAGTGAAACACTGTTAACACACCTTCTGTTTTTTTTGGGACAGTTATTGATGGCTGTGGTGTCCCATTTCTGCCTGCAGCCACTGGATCAGAGTTTTCTCCTGTACTGCTGTCAGATGGTAAAGGCAGGGTCATGTCCTCTGACCACTGGTGTGATAAAGACGTATTCGTGCTTTCTCGTGTGTCTCGAGAATGGGTTGATCCCACATCACTTCTTTTATCTGATGACTGGTCACTAACATTTGTGGAGAGCTTTAAGGATGTCGAACTATAGTCACTGCAACCATCAATGGAGAAGCTGGAGGATTCATTTTCAATCTGCTTATCTGATGAGGTACCTTCCAAAGGTGAGCTAATTCGCTGAGTTTTTAGAAAAGAAACTCTCTTTGTTTTAGTAGGTTTGTCTTCATCATCCGAAAACTCAAAGTTGACAATCTTGGCTTTACTCCGTCCAGCCTTAAATGCGTCAACCTTCTTTTTTCTTGAGTTAAGAAGTTCATTCAAAAAATCTGTGAAACAGAATTTCAAATGAATCCATCATAATGAGTTCATCATAACCATTAAATACTAGTTATACACTTTTTTCACTCTGTTAACTTATACCATCTTCGTCGTCGTTGAAGTCATCAGAGTATTGGTCCATTATTGCTCTGCTTGCCCTGGCAGAAACAGCAGCCTGAAGTTCATCCTACAGTGAAATGTGTTAGCTTGAAAAGACATTCCAATCAACTGGGTACTGCATAAAACATATCTTTAATAAAACGAAAAACAAGTATGTGACATTCTGATCCTTCTTACAATAACAAGACAATGGCTGGTGAACTGGTGCCTTGAATCATACAATAGAAAATCTATATCAAGGTTTTTTGACAAAGATGTGCCTCGAAGTCTAGCAAGCCTGGAGATGTGTTTGTGTTTTAATAAAATTATTAAAAATGTATAAGATAAGACCAAGAGAAAATTTAACTTATTGGTGCCTTGATATGATCTGCATAAACCATACACTAGTTTAATTGTTTAAATAATGTGTACATTTACCTGAAATGTAGTTCTTTTCGACGTTTTTGGACTCTTCGTGTAAGCAAGTGTCGCAAACTCCTGTTTTGTCATTCTGCACTGTTAGCTTCTACACTAAACTCTTTGGAAATTACATTAGCATACTAGCCCCTGTTAGCTAACCGAGCTAACCTCCACAACAACCTTGTCACTAAATACTAAGCTTAACAAGTATGTAGTAAGTATTTACCAGCGGTTCTGTACACACTACTACTACTGCAACTCTTTTTCTGACATTTATTTGATATAGCCCAGAAATTTCTAGGGGGAAGAAACAAACAGGTCTAGCGGTCTTGTTTATTGTAACCCGGGGAAACACTTCTTCTTCTGTCATTTCATGGCAGTTGATAAACTAGTGTCATGGGGCATTACTGCCATCTCCCGAATGAGCCGCTTAGTGACTCCAAAATGACACCACAGACAGCAACAACAATTTGACTACATACACAAAGGCTCGTACAAACTTTGGAGATAACCTCATGTTCAAGCCTCTTGTGCCACACAATGCCTAAAACAGACACGTAGTAGTAGTAATTCCCTGGCTACCCCTTTTGAGAATAAATATAAATACCAATACTAAAATGTAATATTTGTGGTATGCATTATATCTTCTAACAAATAATGTCACACGAGTAAATGACTTCAATATATTTGTATTTTTTATTTCCAGATGAAGTAAAAGTGCATAGTTAAAGCCCTCATTTTCTCAAAGCTTATTTTAGGTAATCGCAGTTTACAACATTTTCATCACAGTTCAGGCTGTGTGTGAGACCAATAAAGAAAAAAGAAACAAATAAAAAACAGTTTAATGTAACAGCAGAATTACTACTGTGTGCTAAAAAAAATCATATATGTAAGCATGTTCTCTATTTGTCCTCAACATTAAAGGGCAAATATATGTTGATTTTAGAGTATTTGCCTAATTAAGCATAGATTGGCAATTTTTTTCTTAGATTTTTCTTTCAAGGTGTTATGGTTAAATTGCAACTATAAATTATTAGTGTCTGATTAGTGTCTTTTCACAGTAAAATGTACAATAAGTTAAATACAATGCTACCAGTAAACCTTTCAAAGACTTCACTCACATGTCCACTATCTATAATTACATCAAACCTCCAATGAAGTGACTAACAACTACTCTTTACGCTGTTTCATAAAGGATATGGAAAATATAGGAATTAGTAACTTTTGTAAATTCTCTCACACCATATCAAACCAAGGACTTTTCCCTCTGTGTACTGTACATCTTCATTACATTTCTTTCCTTGTACTCATAACCCAATCCACCACGAGTACCAGACGTGTTTTTGAAATGAAAACTGTAGTCATTACTATTTTGTATTTGGTGTAAATTCTGAATAAAGAGCATTAAAAATCAATAAGCTTTGCCCTAGCGTTGTTTGTGGCATTAAAAGAGGAATATTTCAAGCAGAAAAAACACCCCTCATTATGCTGAGCATTAAACCTGTCCTGAAATAATTGTCTTGCTTATTCCTCTGTAATTTTGAGTTTGTGTCAGCAGAGTTTCAGCAGAAAAGTGAGCCCCAGGGCTGGTATGACTAACTCACCTGCAGAGTTGGTCATGACCCCATCAACATTAAAAACAAGTTTTACTAAACTAAAACATAACGTTACTCTGAACTGAATTACGTGTAAATTATGACTGATTGTAAAGTTGGTAATGTTCATACATGTATAATAACACATGGAAATTTGAACTGGCTCCTTCAGAGCAGAAACCTAAATGTTCCAAAACACTGGTCTTTCAAAGAGTAAAAAAAGAATGACTGCTCGAAAAAAAGATGGAAGATGCATGGTTACAGTTGCTGGATAACTCGGGCTGAACAAGAAGATCGGTGCAGCTTATCTGCTTCAGCTGCTAGTCTATGGGTGGTACAGGAGGCTCCCGCCTACCACTCTACAAGACAATAAGAGAAAAATAGGTCAAATGTAACATTTCTCCACAATAAACAATATAGTGTATGTAAGAATTTACCAACAAGAATAATAAAGTAAAACTACTAAATCAGTACTAACATTGGGGGGTCCAATGGATTTGTCTGTGGGACGCGTACTCCTGAGACTGGAAGGTCGCAACAAGAACAGCAGCAAAGCTAGTACCACCCATCCCATCAAAACAATAGTCAAGGTGAAGTCATCCTGTCCATTGACAGGCCTGCTGGGACCTGGCACTAAAACGGAGGAAAATTCAGTATATATATAATTTGATGACCAGTTTGAGAACAGTCATGCTTTTACAAATATGTATTATAAATGTCAAATGATGTAACAAAAAAAACAACAAAAAAAAGTCATACCTTCCTGAGGGCACTCGTTGTCTGTGCAGAAGGACTGAGATTGCCTGAGCTAAAAACAAAAAAAACAAAACCATGGGTTAAAAATTAAATTAAAGTTTAATTTAAGTATTAACTAGATCTCTTTGTTGCACTGTGCTAAATGTAACAAAAAATATGAATCAAAGTTTTGCCTGCAAATGTTTTGAAATGTTATTTTTTTCTGCAGCAAGCTAATCAGAAAACCTTGTGGCTTGCTCTCAGCCAATTGCAGCTTGCCATGCAAGTTCCACCTGCGCACAAATGATCCAATGAGGTAATATGTAAAATACAATCAAATGCTAGGTCCAGTGTATGTAAGTATTTTAACAAAACTGTAAATATTATGTTTCTGATTTAGTTAGGCAGATGCCTTACAGATATAACAAAACACAATACAAACTAGTGAAAAGTAAGTGATAGAAGTGACCAGCTGGCAGAATAAACAGCGAACAGGAAGCAGGATGTGTTGGCTTGCTTCCAGTCTGCAGTTTAATTATTTCACTCTCCAAAGCACAACTTTACATTGTGGTATTTTTAACTTACCAGGTTAAGGAGACGTCTCATAGCATATTCATGATTGCAGATGCATTCACAAGGATCAAATCCTCCCTCTGCCATTTCTCCAGATCATGAGCGCCTGTGAACCATCCAAAGCCCTGTATGTAACTAGGATGAACAAGGAAGAAACCTAATGCTACTTAGTCAGTGCTTTGCTCTTTTGTTCGTGTTACAAAAACAAGGAGGAGCCTTCATGGTTAGGTGCAGTCAGAACAAGTCATTTCTGTGGATAAAGTCAGATAGGAGCTTTTGAAATGTTATGATCGACCGTACATTACTACACACAAGGCATTACAAAGATTCAGCCTGAACTGACAGAAAATTAAATGATGCGAGTTTACACAAATAAAGTTAAATTATAATTAGAGACGTAACTAAGAATGACTGAATAAAGACTTATTCCTAAAAATGTTATCAAATGAAAGGCGAATTAAATCTGATGTCTATGGTAAAAGAGCATCTCATCAGTCTCTGTTGTTCTTCCCATGCTTGCAGCAAAAAGAGCGTTACTAGCTTCTCGCTAACACAATCAGTCAGACAAACGAGACTGCTCACAAGAAAAATGTTACACTTGACTGGCTATTATTGAATATTTGACAGAGACCTACGTCGAAATATGACTTACTTGCTTTGTGAAGAGCAAAAAAGCAAAAACGTTTTAATTTCTTGAATAGGCCTGGCCTGCTAATGCTGTTCCCCACTGAAACCCTTTGACTCCAAACATGTCATCCTCCCGTCTGTGTTTTGACCAATATACACGTGAACCCACCACTCACATCCGGGAACTCCAGGGACCTCAACCCACGGTTTACGTCAAATCTCCTCATTGGTCCAGACCTTTTATGGGCGGGTCGTGGAGCCAATAAGAATGAGCAACACTGAAATGTAGAAATAGTAAACAAACATGCCATCTGCCTGTTTTATTTCACACAAATGGTGAGCATCCGCATCTGTCTACTTGTGTAACTACATTTTCAGAGCTTGCATGTACCAAGGTTCACTTTAAATGGTTACAATACATTTTACTCTTCATAAAAATAGTAATATGTATTATATTATGACGAGATGCTATTGTCCTGTTATGGTTTTGGGCAAATGAATGCAGTTGCTTCTTCGCCTGTACCTACAAAAGAACAGAATACAAGTTACAAATAATATTTGGACTGTAGTGGTAAATTGATATATTTGTTTAAAGAATTACTATTAGATTAAAATCAGTAATCTAAATGAAAACTCTTTTATTTTACTCATAGCCTCTGACTGCCATCTACATGTAGGCTATAAGACATATTTGTTTATTTGTTTTTCTCTTTAGGGTCACTTGTGCATATACGCAGTTAACAGAGGACAAAAATACAGCTTCAAGTTGGTTTAAATGCTATAGCAAACCTGGCTTGACTTCACTTTGGAACAACTCGTGAAGTCTACTCAATGTGCCTTTAACTGTGTATTTTAATGTATTGAATGTAGAGGTTATAAAATACCGCGTTAGAAAGGTTCCAGGACAATAAAAAGCCCTCACTCATTATCACCAGTGTTTATTAATGAAACTTCTAGTCCGTGCTCCGTCTAACTGCACATTTTCGGTGGCTGTTTGTTCTAGATTTTGCTCTCTCATTGACAGCCCACTGCGGAGCTGTGAGTGGAGCCTGGAGTGGAAACAGTGAAAGTGAAAGGATCTCTCCGAAACAATACAGGGCTCACTCAGTCCCATACAGACAGACTAACTGCGGAAGGTGAGACACAGACACACCGAAGGGGGAGAAGTGCCATAGAGAGGCCCCGAGAGCATCTTCGAGGCAGCAGCGGTGAGGCACACACAGAGCCATGGCTAACATCGCGGTGCAAAGGATCAAACGGGAGTTCAAAGAAGTCCTAAAAAGCGAAGAGGTGCGTTAACTCTGTATATTTTCTATTAAACCACGTGAAATAGTTGTGACATCTATAAATATCTAAGTGGTTATTGACGTTGTGACAAAGGCAGACCTCACTAACCCTTGCTAACGTCAAGTACCTGCAGGTCAGGCCTAAACCGAACAACTTTAGCTTTAGCCTGACTGTACTGTTTGCTCCAAACTCTCAAAAACTCTCCTGTTTTGTGACGAGGGTGTGTTCAAGAAACATCGAGGATCCAGCATTTGCGCTGACAGGCCTTTTTTAAAGCTACACATACTTTGTTAACAATGACAAACAATGTTACAATAACACCCTGAGCTGTTATCTCTATCCAGTATGAAATTATATTTAAAATATATGCTACTGTCTTTAGGGAAAATACTTTGCTAACGAGCTACACTGATTGTCAGTTAGGAGCAACGTTACAATGTTAGCCAACTGAGACGTTATTTTGACAGTGTCTGCTGCACTGTTAGCTAGCATTAGCCCCGGGTGTCATGCTGAAACCCAAAATATTGAAATTGTATGATTAGGATTGTGTTTGGTTGGGAAAGTTTTGTTAATTTGCAGCGTGTAACATGTGCTTTGTGAAATAATCTACTTCTTTGGGATCTCTATTTATTGTGAGGTATCACTAGCAGTGAACGAATTTAGCATGATTAGCAAGCTAACTATTGCTAACCCGAATTGTTGCCTACCAAAAATAATTTTCCCGTATAATTTCATGCCTTTTAACAAAATGAGCCGAAATATGAGTAATAATCTTCTGTGTTATTGTGTCACTTGTCTTTTAGACAAGTAAAAACCAGATAAAAGTAGACTTGGTGGATGAGAACTTCACAGAGCTGAGGGGCGAGATAGCAGGTCCTCCAGATACACCATATGAAGGTATTCTGTCCAGCATGCGTTGTCATTTTGATAACTGTATTGTATTTTTCACTGTTAGATTGTACATTTACACACAAATGCAATCGTTTTAGGTGGCAGATATCAGCTGGAAATAAAAATCCCAGAAACCTATCCTTTTAACCCACCAAAGGTATGCACATTCTTCCTAAAAATAAATTCACTTGTCTTGTACTCTATATGAAACACAGTGTTATGTTTCTTTTTAAACTTCTCGTTATTTTATTTATTTTTTCTTCAGGTGCGCTTTATTACTAAGATTTGGCATCCTAACATCAGTTCTGTGACGGGAGCAATATGTCTGGACATTTTAAAAGACCAGTGGTGAGTGAGATACTGATGCACCTTTTTGAGTTTAGGAAGTACCTTAATTTGTTTCTGGTCAAACAGGTACTGATACTTTCTGAACACTTTGTCTTTCTTAGGGCAGCTGCCATGACCCTTCGGACTGTGTTGTTGTCCCTACAGGCCCTCCTTGCTGCAGCTGAACCAGATGATCCACAAGATGCAGTAGTGGCAAACCAGGTCCAATACCTTTTGTGGTTGGAGTGTAACGCTGTGTTGTATTACATAAAATCAGTTTTTGTTTGTTTGTTTTAGATGTATAATTAATTTTTGCTCTACCACTCCCTTCACCTAGATCTGAATTGATTAAGCATTTTTTTTGTTTAACTCTTCTCTCCCTTAGTATAAGCAGAACCCAGAAATGTTCAAACAGACTGCGAGGCTGTGGTCTCATGTATATGCAGATGCTCCTGTTTCCAGTCCTGACTACACACGCAAAATAGACAAACTTTGTGCCATGGGTTTTGATAAGGTACGACCAAATTCACTTTACATTCTTATAGAGACAAATTGATTTATTGTGTAAAATAATTTTGGCTATAGCTACTCAAATGTGTAATATTGGATTAAATAGATTGTAAACATTTTTCTAATGACAGTATATCATTTTTTATGTCACATGCAGAATGCAGTAATAGCGGCATTGTCTTCAAAATCTTGGGATGTGGAAACGGCAACAGAACTTCTGATTAGCAACTGAAGCTGGGCCAGGTGTGAGGATCCCAAACCCCTACATTATAGCATCAGCCCCATTCCAACTTGGCCTTTTGTTACACAGATATCACCACATCCATTAGAGCAGTCTGAGTCTTCATAGTTTCTTCGCTACAGCCTCCACACTTGTAGCACCATAATTCCCTTAATGCACACCACATCGTTGCCTGTTGTTGAACACAGCTAGTCCTTTCTTCCATCAATGTGTGACATTACATGAAGAACCTTCAATCATGCATCTTGTCTTCCATGCCATTTCTTCTCTTCTTCCCTCTTTAAGGTTTGTCTTTATTGATATCAAAACAGTTGCCTGGGTGACTTTCCGGGGTTAAATGTAAAGGAAATCATGCACATAGTTGTCACAAAAATTGATTAACATGTTGAGCTACTGTAACTTCCAAATCTCAAAGGACTCTTTAAAACTGTCAATGTCCAGCTGGATACATTACATCAATGACTGTTTCAGTGTAATGATTTTTGAACAGCTTGTCATTGAAGAGTCAACTGTATACAGAGGTTTCTTTTTGTCTGCTATACAGTAAATATCAGAGTGGCATTGATCATCTGCACACAGAGAAAAAGTTATCTGTACATATGTTTGTGTATATTTGAAAATATATCGAGGTTATACTTTTTTCTTACATGGCATTGTAAAGGAAATTATTTTAAATATAAACTATGCCTAGTTTACAATTATATGGAAGAGATATCTTTTTATCCATTTGATTCACAAAAAAGCCCTCTGAATGTCCTTGTGCTTTTCTTAAGATTGTTGTTTAGGTTTTGCACAGCCAATATCCAAGGTCTATTAGCAAAGGAGGCAACAGCCAATGTTAGACCTTTCTGCTATGCCACAATCCTTTACCACAATCTTGTGTCTTTTTGTCTTGGCATGTTTTATACTGCTTTTGTTCAGTAGGCCAAATGATGTGGTGATGGAAAGACTCATAACACGCACGACTTTTTCATTTGTGGAAAATGTCACCTGGAACTCTTAATCAAGCCACGAAGCATTTGAGTTTAATACACAATACTGTAAAGGAACCAAAGCCGCCTTTTGCAGCTCAGAGCAGAGTCATGTAGGACATAGCCAGTCAACATTAAGCATTTGAAAAGCAATGCTGTTGTTTGATTTTATATATTTCAAAGCAAACCCCTGTGCTGTACACAGCTAGAGATTAGGGACTGGCTCCACACCCTTGAGTCATGAGAAAGAGTTTGACCCTCATTAGCTCGCAGTTTATTAAACATTTGGCCATACAGGATTTTATAAATACATTGCCCCATTGACTGAAACATTCTTTATCTCCATTATTTCTTATAAGGCTATAACTTCTGTTACAACAAGGGCAGACCTGCAGTATTTTTAGACAAATTGATTCAACATACGCAAACTATATATTGTGCAAAGGAACCAAGTGATGATGCTTCTTCAGTGTCTTTTACTTCAGTGTTTCATCAAATTCATCTATGGCATATGGCAGTCTTTTATGGAGCTTTTGTGCAGGGCAGCCAGCATCTGAGCCAACAAAATATTTGCCAGCCAGAACCAAAACGTTTGGAGCCAGGGGCAAGATGCATAGACCATCCTTTATTTGTAAATAATAAGGTTCTTGGGAAGAGCCCTCCTTAATCACAAAAGAGCACCATTGATGGCTGGATCTATATTTTCTAGGAAAAAGGACAACAAAGGAAACTGGCCCCTCCCTGTCTTCCTGATGTTCCTACATGTACTATATTGCACGTTGACACAGCATAAAAAGGGGCGTTTGCATCTGTGTTTCTCCATTGGGATGAAACATCTTTTCCTGGTTTGTTTCTCGGGAAGCAAGTATCTGCAGTTTAAAAGCATGGTTTATTTATTGTGACTGTCATGTTTTTGATTAAAAAATAAAATCAAATCCTTGCTTTTGTCATTTCTTGTGTTTCTGGAAACATGAAGACAAAAGCACTACACATTAACGTCTAAAAGCTTTTATTTTCTGAAAAAGTATTTGTATCTCATGTTCATATTATAACTACATTAAGTATCCAATCATACGCTTGCTTAAAAGACAACAAGAGTACAAAAAATATTTAATTGCAAAAAGAAGTCAACTTAACAACTTAACTCATCATTTTTGCATTCCAAACTGAAAATCAGAAAATTCAAAACCTAGATTTCAATCTCCAGTAAGAGATTTGAGGTGCACAGCTCGGCAACGGCATCCAAAAATGTCTGACATTAGCAAACTGGAAAACAAAGGCCTTTAAAAGTGATAACAGAAAAAAAAAAACATGATTCTATGTGGCTTCATCTGACTTACAACCAAGCCAAAGCACCTTGAAATACCAAAGTAAGAAACCTAAGCTTATCAGTTTTTAAAGTTTATAAAATTTTGGTGCGAGAATCTCTGCTTAACACACAAATGCAATGCTCAATTTTATCCTGTTTTAGTCAGTTGTTAACGGTCATTGTTTATTCAAAAGGTTTAACTGGATATTTACAATTGTGTAAAACCTGTAAGCTTAAAATGAAAATAAAGTGTAGAAATACAGTGAGGAAGAGGTCGAGAGACATAAGATAGGATTTCCCAGGGAATTTAATAAGCAACAATCATAACCAGATTAAAATGTCTGTAAAATGTCCATCCTTTTTTTTTTTCTTCTTAAAAATGGCTCCAGAAATGAAGCAGAGACAAACACAAAGAAAAAAAAAATAACATGTTTTCAATAAGACCTACATACATTGAGTTTTAAATCATGTCTACAAGGCGTTTAAAACCCTCTATGATGTCAGTGGAGTAAAGAAGATGTGCATGGGTGTGTGTGCGTGTGTGTTTAAGAAAGGTCCATAATGTGTCCAGTAAAAGCTTAAGAGTCAGGAACGCATACTTGGAGCTGGGTGGGTACGAAGAACCTGGCCCCTTTTCTACAGTTTTCATTTTACCTTCAGTCCAATTTACCTGCAAGAGGAGAGAATAGAAAATATATTTATAGAAAGACACATTGTTGTTAGAACTACTCACTGCCAGTCCACCTGTCCCTTCTCCATTGCAGAGCTCTTCCTGCCTAACAGAGCTGACCTCTCCTCCTGGTATTCTTGTTGCTGTATGTTTTGGACCAGATTTTAAAGCTGGTCTGGTGGGTGAATAGATCTCTGTTTGTGTCTTCCTCTCCATAGATCTGATCCTCAGGGCTGCACTCGGTGTCTACATCAGAGTCATCCTCACTGTCCAGAGAGCCACCAACAGTCCCTACACTTCTGCCTCTCTCTCCTGTGCACTCCTGTCTCACATCTGCCCTCGCTATTCTCACACTTAGCCTCCTGCTGGGGAAACATCTGTTATGAATACATTATGCCTTAGTATTAAAAAAAAAAACTAAAATACTGCAAATTTCATTGGGTTTTTGTGGAGGGGACTGAAATGAGTGCCTGTCCCCTTTTGTTCAACCTAAGTGTGGCGACAAAAACACTGCAGGGAATAGTCTCTCAGGCAAAATGTGAATGAAAAAAGGAAATATAAAGGGGTTGCTATTCCAAGCTGTGTGTACTGTATATTACCGCTTTACTATTTAAAGCACATGAAATCTCATACCTTAGGTCAATCTGTCTCTTTGTCCCTTCATCATTCTGTTGTTGCTGTTTTGACATCTTGATGTCAATCGACTCTGCCGAGTTAGGGTCTGCTGCCCTTTTTCTGCCTCTGCCTGCCCCGCTGCCTGTCGTTGCCCCCACTTTTTCTTTTTCTGCTGCAGGAGTAGTAGCCACTGATTTAGGGGGACGTCCGCGCCGCTTTGCAGGTGATGCTTCAGTTGCAGGAGTTGCATTTTGAACTGACTGCACCTATGGGTGACAGAAATGTATGAAGGGGGAAAATACTTGTCAGAATCAGTAAGTGTCATGCAATTTACCTTCTTTGTCTCGTCCTTTTTTATGACTGGGTTTTCATTGTTTTCCTGCGCTCTGCTCTCTGATGTCTGAATGGTAGTATTGCTGTTACTGCAGAGATACATATACAATCCAAGTTAAACATCACACACAGCAGTTCATTTCCTAATATTAGCAGTGCATGAATGTATGTTTACTTGTTCTTGTTGATTGTTGTTGAACTCAGTGGGGAGTTGGTGCTGCTGTTACTGGTTACATCTGAGGTTGTGGTGGTTTTCAGAAAGACCCTCTTCCCTGGTACTGTGAGAGGCTTGTTCACGGCTCCCAAAACTGGAGCTGGTTTTGGCTTCATTATGAGAGATAGTGATTAAAATCACAATCACTAATTTGTCACTACTGATGTGAAAAAGTGAAAAAAAAAGCATTTACCTTTCCAGTCAACAGCATTTGTCTCATCTCAGCAGAAAGATACTCTTTATCATTTTGAAAGTCCTGCCAAGCACATTTTCAAAAGTCTTAATATAGATTTCTATGTCACATATATAATACATAAGGTATAGAGGCTTTTACTTCTTTATTTGTGGCTTTATTTATCTTAGTGTAGTCAGTCAGTCAGTCAGCCACTATGAAAAGATTGTGTGACATTTGTGAAGAAAAGTTGGCATTTTAATTATTACCTTGTCCTGAACAAGAAAGAACTTGGAGGGTAGAACAGGGTCTTTTGGAGAGTCCAGATGACATGCAGTGCTCTTATTGGCAATGACAAAGAGGGCAACATCGCAGACTATGTAAAGCTTCTGTAAACATGGCAATATATGCTGTTTGAGAAACATAGACTAAACAGTACAGTTGTCTTTAAACTCAGGTTAACTGCTTGTTTACCTCGTTGGCTTTTGCATCGTCTGGACATTGTGCATCCTTAGTCTGTTTAATATTTTCTACCATTTTCCTTAGAAAGGCATGACTGTTGTTCTCATTCTTGGTCATAAGCACTTCAAGCATGAACCACAGGCACCTGCACACACATTTAAAGTAATTGTCAAAGCTGTAAATGGCATGCTTTTGTTTTAGCTCGGATCGAATGTTTAAATGAGGTTTAAGAAGAATGTTACTCACTCTTTGATATCTTTAAGCTGGTCATATTCCTGTGGTTTAGTAAAGTCTGGATCGTGGGCCAGCAGGTGGATCATGTACGGGACAACATACTCAGGAAGGAGGGAAACCAGTTTTTCTATTGAGTGAAAACAACATAATTTTAAGAAGACCAGGAGCTATATTGATCAGATTATATGCAAGACATGTAGCACCAATGCCTAGTTTATTTTATTGGTCCAACTAACCCTGAGCAAGTGGGTTTTGTTTTATATACTCTCTGCGGACGGAGATGTTTTTGAGGAGGCACTGTCGGGCATGAGCGCGGCGCTCCTTCACTGGGTCTTTGGCACAGAGGGCAAAGACAGCCAGGTACTCCAAGGGTAGCAGCAGTTTGACAAGAGCCAGGTGCAACTTCTGAGCAAAGATTTGACGGACTTGGTAGCATTCATCCTAGAGGTAGGAACAAACAAATTAAGCTGTGCTGCAATTCTATTTTCACAGTTAAAGGTATGTTATTGAGTCTAAAATCAAATGTGATAAAGCTCCTAAATCTCAAAGAAAAAGATCCCAGGACAAATCTATTGAAACAAGATAGAAAAATACGTATAGACTGACATTGATGACGAGGCCACAGAGCTGGAACTGTTCAGGTGTGATAATTTCATGGTAACAAGGCTCTTGGGCCAGTTTCATAATGGCTCCACCTGCTGCCAGCCTCAGACGGGACATGTCTGATTTACTGCAAGAACAAAGCAAGAATAAAGGTCAACAAAAGTCCCACCAGCTATATTTACTCCTGAGAACTGTTTAGAAACAATTCTCTCAAAAGCATCACTGAGAAGAGTGGATTTCAATCCTTGTTACCTGATTTTTTTCTGCTCCGTCAGATCACCTTCACTGACCAGCATGGCGGACAGCAGGCGAAGTGTAGAGTTTGCAGACTTTGACTGGTTATTTTTCATCCCTAGTAACCAGCGTACGAGGAGCTTGATGGCCTGGACCTAGTAATAAAAAAATTAAGTTAATTTAATTTCAGTAAAATAATATCAAACTGTGACTGGATAGAAAAAAATATAAAAGTAATACTGTCAAGCAGAAAGAGTTGTGTGTGTCCCTTACTTTTGCTAAGACCTCTGGTGAGACTTCCTCATCTGTTGACCACAGCTTTCCATTTTTGTTTCCAACTGTCTGAAGACAAAAGAGGCATCAAAATCACATTGTGAACATTTTATCATGGTTATGTTTACACATGTTTGAATCTGTTTTTTCAATCAGTGTATAATACTAAACATACTCTGTCATTCATGAGCAGGTCCTTAACAATAAAGTTGGCCACGATGGACTTCATGGGTGAAGCAAACTGATCTGGGGCCAGCATAGAAATGTGACCCAATGATACAAGTGGCGTAATGAGCTGCTCCGGGACATCTGCGTTCAGACTACGTGAAAGTGGCTGTACATGAACAGAAAAACAGTGTGAATATTATAAATATACTATATAAATAAATAAACATGAAGATTTTGCTGTACATGCAATACATATGAAGACAATCAACAGTATTTTAGGAGTAGTCTCAGACCTCAAAAATCTGTGCCAGTTGCACTTCTTTGTTGTTGAAGATGGCATGTATGCAGTGGACAGCTTGCTTGGCTTGATGCGGGGTTCCTCGCTTTGCTTTCTGATGCAGGATAGGAATCAGAGTGCTGATGGAAACATAACAAATGTTTTGATAAGGAACTCTGTTGCTTTGATTTCCTTCACGTTCTAATCTGGTGTGAGCCAAATGCAACTCTTCAAAAGTTCTTTAGGAGCCTCTGATATTTTTCAACAAAATCACAAAAGCCTAAATACATTTTAACACTGCAAAAAAATTAAAGAGATACATTAATTTAGCAATTATTCTCTCTTACGATCTTATTTGTTGTAGCTCGGTCTCAATTTTCTGTCCTGTGTTTCTAAATATCTGGATAGCTGCCTCCGCCACTTTATCATCCTCCATCTTTAAACACTGGAGCAAAGACTCGTAGGTCTCTGAAGAGTGGAACGCAGTTGGGTGAGTGAATGACAGGACCTAGAAGGAATGTATAAAAGGATAATATGTTTGTATTAAGATGTATTTATGTTCAAAGTATTAAAAGTACAAACAGTCATCTGAGGCTTTGCTTGTTTTATGTACCTTAAGAAGTTCCAGGCCTGAGCGAATTGCTGTATCGGGGGTGACACCCTCCTCATCGTCATCAGCTGTTCCCTCAATTGATTTGTTCAACAACTTCACAAGGGCACTAATATAATAAATAATAATTATAAATTTAACCAATAATATGACATATGTATTACTATATAAAACGTAATAACTCCAAACTATTGCAGAATTGCATTCATTAGGATGTGGTGATTTCAGTTGTGGGAGAAACGGCTAATTTGTGTTCTGTCGGTTGGCAGTTACATCTCACCACCACTAGGGGTCTCCGTGAATGAAAAAACACAATGAGCTTATGGAGTTCTGTAACACAGGCTTTCCACCAGAGTGCTATTGTCTCAGTAATGTTTGTATTTGTAATTTATTAAAATCAACAAATTACAGCAATAACAAAGAACAAGAATTTTCTGACCTGATGGCTTCAGAGTCTATGTGGACAGGTGCAATGCGCTCCAAAAGGAACTTGACCATCTCCAGAAATGGGTTAGTGGGCTGTTTGGGGAATGTTAGCTTCCTTGTGATCTCTCTCTTTTAAGAGACAAAACAATAGCATTAGGTGTTTTATATGATTTTGATAATGTATGAACCAAAAGAAGCTTCATCACTGTCAATATTCTTACCACACATATTTCAGCCTGCTTGCAGGAGCATGTCGGGCTTATCAACATTTCAAGCTGTGATCTGAGCTTCTCATCCTCACCAAGGACTTGGTTAAACTTCTTCATGAAGTCTTGAGCCTTTCCTGCATCAGGCAGGTTTTCTGAAAATACATTTTAGGTTAATAGTTTCACAAAGTGAGGTAAAGCATTTGCCAATATGTAAACTACTACTAAAAAAGATACTTACTGGCTATATTCATCAACTTTCCCAGCATGGCTGTGTTATTGGCTTCAGACTACCACAAGGGATAAAATTTAGTTAGTGAGACACAAAGATGTGGATATTATAAGTGTTACGGTATATTGTGTGTATTTTACGCACCACGGGCAGTTTGTGGAGATCTAACAGCTCTTTGACAAGGCCTCGCAACATGTTTTGACACTTCCACATTTCATTCAGAGCCCTGAAGAGAAAAATCACATAGTTAAGATGACTGCTATACCTGTGTACATTCAAATTCTTTTATTTGTTAAAACAGCAACTCTGTTTACTGACTTTACAGCATTTGTGTCCAAGCAAGCGTACAGGTAATACAGACACTTCATCTTTTCCTCCGTTTCAAGACTGTGAGGAACCATGTACTGAGCAAAGATCTTTTCTACTAATAACCTGAAAAAAGCAGAAATTTTACATCAGACATTACAGTAGTGCAGTATAAGTATATGAGGCAGGTGACATGTTGGAGCTCTCACTTGTCGTCAATGCTGTTTTGATAATAGATGTGCAACAGTTTGTCTTTGATCCAGCTAATCTTTGAAGCCGTTTCTTTCCCAGCCTCATGGTGCAGGCAGTATTTTTTATAAAGCTGAGCCAAACCCATCATAGCCTCCTTACGCACTCGCCACTGTGAGTAGAGCAAAAGAAGAGGATATTAGACAGGGCCATTAAAGTCATATGCAACTGGGAACCTGTATGGTTTCCCTTTTAGGGTACAGGACCCTTTCACATAAAGACTCAGATATGAAGTATTGAGTGAAGGCTGGGTGATAAATTCATCAATTAAATAATTCGAGTAACACTGATTTTAGTGCTGTAAAAATGCCATTTTGCATAGCTGGTGCATTATGGACTTTTATCTCACCCTCTTGTCCAAGGTCCTTTCCCGTACAAAGCCCAACAGCTGGTCATTGACCAAGTTGAGGTCTTTCTTGCCTGCATTGATTATGGTGACAATGACGTCATGACGGATGGCTTCTTCAGGGTCATGAGAGCGCACCTTCAAGAATTCTGGTTAGATAAAGGAGAAAAATCAGACATGAATATTGACAAAAGCCCATAGTTCTAACACCTATAACACCTCAGGAATTTGAGAGCAGCAAAGGAGACTAACCTGTCAGATCACGAGCCAGGTCTGGGTGATTCATGAGGCAGTGACTTGCAAATTTAACACACTCAAGCCTCACGGGAACATGGATGTCGTTGAACCTTTGAACACAGAAATATTTTAAGCGAAATTTTTCTTTAAATTGTTAAACCATTTTACCATTGTTTTTATATAGTCTGCATGTTTCACACAATCATGGTGAATTATCAGCTAGTGTCTTCTTCTTTTTTTGGAGGGTATTCATTCTTGCTCATGTAACTCACCGGCCCAAAAAGCACTGCCACAGTGGCCTGTTTTGTGAAGCCAGCTCAGAGTCTTTGGCACCAAAAAGCTTAGCTAGCAGCCGGACAACAGCCAACCGTTCTTCACCATCGTTGCTCTGTAATACAACAAGCACAAGAGATGAAAGATTTAGTTTAGACAGTTTAGACACTTTTATACCCTAATGAATATTAATCCTATGTATGTAATAACTTGGGTTTTACTAAATAAACAATATAAGGACTGAAAAAGGGTGTTACACAGATGTCATACAAAACATATTAATCCCCCACTATATTGTACAGACACTGAGCTACCTAGGAAGTAGACATAACTTATGTCACTAAGTATGATATGAACAATTACCATTGGCATTTTGACAGCAACAGATACATTCAGTTGAGTTTGATGTTTGGGTTATGGGTTAGTTACCTTAAGTTTAAATTCCAGCTGTGGCATGACAGAGGTAAGCAGCATGGGGTCGATGGCAAACAGTTCTTGGATGAGGTCAAATACATGCTCTGAAAGGTCACTGACTGATGATTTGCCCATCACCAAAACTTGATTAAAAAACTATCCAGACAATAAATAAAAAATAAATGAGTAAATTAAGCACAAGTTATCAGTTAAGCTCTTCAATAAAAATAAAATAGTCTTACATTTGCAATGCATGCCTCTATGGTCTGAACCGTCCTCTTCAACAGCGTTTTTGCTAGATCATAAGCTTGCTTGTTCAAATTCTGTTAAAATATTACACATTGGAGAGTTTGTTCTTTCCATACTATTTGACTACTTTATATTTTGTTGTTTTTCTTACCTTGTGTGCAGGGATGAGGTTAATGAGGATAGTATCGAGCAACTCTTGTGTGACTCCATCCCCCTCCATGATGATAGAACTCATCAGATCCATCATGTGAAGCTGCACCTTCTGGTTATGGCTGTTACTGTAGACGACAAAAAGAGATGCATTATACACTGCTCATTAAGGCTCATCCCGGGCTGTGAGGCAGAGACTGGACTTTTCCCACACAACAGGGCAAAACCAATAAAAGACACTGAACAAAATCTTACTCATGTATTTTTCAATTTTAAGAAATCGAGCTGAACCTATTACATGTGAGTTGTTTGGCCCATGTTGCCTCTTACAACATCCCACAAAAAAAAAAAAAAAGTGTCAATCGATCTTCCCCCACTACATGTGTCCAAACAAACGTGCTACAACTCAAGAATGTTGGAAAGTTACTCACTTAATAACAGAGAAAAGTGTTTTAAAAAGCTGGATGAATATTTCATTACAGTCCTCCAATTCAAAGCATATGTTGTACGACTTAACCCAAGCCAAGTTCTAAAGAAAAAAAAACACACACATTATTATGTTATCAGCTGCTTTACTGTACAATAAGACTGACCCATCAAAAATGTTTTACCTCCAGCAAGTAGAAGTATCTATTGAACTGAGGACTCTTGGTGTCTTCCAGACCTTTTAGCTGTCTGGTGATGAATAGAAAAATATCCTAAAGACACATAAGAAAATAAAAACATGAGTTCACAATTTAATAATTGAGTTTCTTAACTATACCCCTGAGGTCAAATCCTAACCTTGAGTTTGTCATGGGAGGTGTAGGGAGCCTCTGGGGCGTAGATCCTGAAGATATCAGCCAGACAGCAAGCCACCAACAGGCGCACATCCTTATTGGGGTTTCTAAGAAAAAACTCTGAGGCAAGGTGAAGGGCCAGGCCAAGATACTGCTGCTTCTCCTCTTCTGAGTCTTGATCCATGTCCATGTACGTCTTCACCACCATCTTTTAATGATAAAGTATTGATTGTTAAGTCTTCCTACAATAGACCATATTACCATTCAAGAGATCCCTCTAGTGTAGCTTATGTTATGTCTCAATTAAAATGGGTTTTGAGAAGTTGAAGGGACTATTTTGTGCCAAGTCGCAAACTATTTTATAATTATATATACAAATAAATAAATCGATGTTATCACGTAATCACATGACCACTATCTGTCATAACAGTGGTCCATTAAAAAACTTTTTATTTGTAGTTTGTCTCCTCCGTTTGATACTATGTACCGCTGATATTAATGAGTCTCAAATACATGTAAATAATCCACCAAACAGTCTGTTAAGCATGGTCACAGCAGTGCATCACTGTTTTAATAAGAGAATATAAAGGTGCATTCAGCTCAAAACATACTTGTTCAAAGCTGCCTATCCATTGTAAAGATTGTCTTTTAGCTGTTTTATTTTTTACTGCCTGTTCTTAATGATTTATTGTAAGGTGTCCTGAAAGGCACTAATAAATAAAATTCACTATTAGTATTCAGTAAAGATGAAGCATCCAGCGCTGTCAACAGGAGTAACCTGCTGTCTCGCTGCATTTGAATGATGTGACACATTTATCCACAGCCTGTTGTTCATTTAAACAGTAAAGCAGTGCTGCGAGGGTCACAGAGTCTGTTCAGAGCTGAAGCAGTGGTGCATTCACAGACAAAAGATCCACCTTAAAAATGTTCAGCCTGCATCGTAACAGTTTGAATATACTGGGTTCTTTACAAGTAGGACCATCTTACACCTTGGCAGACATGATTCGTCTGGTAACAGTAAACAATGTGCATTTGTAGAACACAAAACTATTTTACAGATATAATTTATAAGGATTACAGCAGTAATGTAGAGCAAGTGGCGTCTCTCTTCTTCAGCAATTGTGAGACTGTGTATAAGCATTAAGAAGTATGGCAGAGAGAAAGAGGCAGAGCTGTTCAGGCAACCAGCAGGAGTGGGGGATGGGCAGCAGCCCCAGCTTGCTAGCAAGGCACACTCCTACACAAACATTCACTCCGCTCTATCTCACTTAGTCACAGCAGAGTATGTAAGAGCCATAGAGAAAAAAAAAGGGACCTTTTTTTGCTCGTAGTTAGTGTAGTTTATTTAAAGGCCATTTTTAAATGGTACGTATTTGGAAACGGAGTTTTGGGACTGTATTTAATGCCAATAACATAACTTTTTTTAAATGATGCTAGGCATCTGAAAATGACAAATCAGGAATGTAATCCAGCAAAATGTATTGTGTACAGGTTTAATACAGCACTAATTTTAGCAAGAGCTAGTAAGAAAAAGATCTGCAATCAGAAATCTAACCCTTATTGTTGTAAGAAAACTATTTAGCAAAAGAAATAGTCTTGCTTCTTAGTAATTCCACTACTTGTAACAAACTGAAGGGTGTCTCATATCACAATGAAGGAATTACCTACTCGTAATACTATAAACACAATACGAAATAGTATTGTGCAATGTTTTATGATAGCAGGTAGCAAATGCCAACTAAATGGCTAACACACTCACATTTAAAATTGAAATGACTGACATGGTTTAAGATGATAACTGATTTACACTCCTTGGGGTTACGCAAAACAATAATAATAATAATAATAATAATCATAGAATAAAATAGGAGAAGATTGGTGGCTTCCCCATATTCCACATTATATGCTGCTGGACATGGGAAACAATTTTCGTTGATTCGTGTCTTTACACTGTGAATGACAATAAATTAAGCTTGTATCTTTCACCAAACAAGAAACCTTGTTTTGTTTTAATTAACTCTGACTTACTCTGATTTTTACGTGCGTTCATATCACAACTTGACAAGGTCGCCACTGTATCCCCTTAAAAACAACAACTTGTTCATGCTTTGATAACTGTAAATGTGACTGTAACAACTAAAAACGGGACTACTCACTCAAAACCATCAGGTACCCACAACTTATACAAAAACTCACCACACCATTCTCTACAGGATGTCAGCTACACCAGACTATTTTTTCTGTTGGTACAATTTAAACTCCCACAACAAATGAGATGACAAAGGACTCAACACAAAGCCATAACAATATAGCATTGTTATTTTATCTCTCTTAAAATGTTATGTGTTCACTTGTGTAGTTTGTCTGTTTCCAAGTTTAAAACTGAATAAAAATGATTGAAGGAAAATGTTACTCTGGGCCTATTATTAAGCAGTCTCCTAAGTTGGGATGATTTGGTGTTCTAGCCACATTATGTAACTTTTGACATAAAAAATATGGAGCCTGAAAATCATTAAAATGGCCTTGAATTTATTAATTAATTAATTTAGCAGTTTCCTGACATGCAACAGGGAAACTAAAGTCAAAGTGGCCCTGGTTTGACAGATAATCCACAAAGTAATTCTGAGTAATGGGCCACGCTACCCTCTGGGTAAAATGCATATTTCACAAGAACACATCACAGCTACATGGATCTGCAACACAGCTTATACAAAGTGTAGTAAGTATAGTAAGATATATACTGAAAGGTAATAGTCTCATGTAAGTCTGTAGCTGCATTTGACCCCGTTAGGTCTTTAATGGGTATTCATCCTTAAAAGTTACAGTGTTTCTTTAAAAGACATTACTGTTTGAGCAACATAAAGGATAACCAGGGGGTCAACATCTAGTACCTTTAATCGTTTGACAACTTCGTCGTTGCTGATTTTATCCGTGATCTCTTTTACTCCAGGAGGGTAGATAACCTTTCCGTCCCCCGCCGCTCTCTGCTGCTGCGGGAAGTCCATGCTTGTTGTCGAAGTACTGTCCACACACGGTCTTTTACTGGCCTCTATGGGTCACAAAACAAAAGTTCAGTACCACCATGCCCCCACTCTTAACAAAAACATCGTTTTCAGCACGTTTCTCATTTGATAAATACATGTTCTGCACTCCTAAATAAACAAGTATGTTTTAAGAGGTCAACTTTTAATACAGTAACACAATACTGAACATGATTGTATAATATTAGCCCAAATGCTAAAACACGCCAGCTAAAAATCTTAATCACATAAGATCCAGCAAAAGAAACAAGCTGCAGCTCATTAACGCAATGTACTTTGTTAAGCTGTACGAGACGGACTACAACAGCAAGACAAACCCGCAGCTGTTCTGTCAAACAGGGCTCAAACTAGCTCGCCAGCACATCACAGGCTAGCGGCTAGCATTTTGCGGGAAGGAAGTACTGTTAGCATAAAGAGGCTACATGCTAACTGGTTAGCCTAGGCCGCAAACTATTCAGGTGCCCATCACATCCCCGACTGAGACCAATCCAAAGGAAGTAAAATATGTTATCATATATGCTTCAAATAACCACACTCACAATCAATGCACATGGTTTCCAACAAATGCAACTACTTTGTCAAGTTTAAAATAAAGCTAATTTACTTGTCACAGTCTTTATGAACTTCAAGCATCGCTGTGGACTGCCGCTAGTTTACAGTCGAAGGGCTGCTACCGTCGCCCTGAGCCCTCCTCTCTCTCCACAACTTGCCCTCACGGATGGTTTTCAACACACTAACAAATGCAAGATCATCCGAATGTAATTGTACAATCACAACCAAAGACGTAGTATATTTATAAACATTTCCACTCTGGTATTTACCTTATAAGTAGGCCGTTTTAATTCATTAGTCTGACACAGGTTGGGTTTAGTTTTCGGCACAAAGCTCTCCGCTGTCCGCTCAGAGCTGCCTGTGTGAAAGCTGTGTGTAGAGCGCCCTCCACAGACTCAAAGCAGTACTGCAACATCAAAATATATGGCGGGAGACTTTTTTTTTACCAAGATACACATGAATGCATATATATATATATTTATATATATATATATATATATATATATATATATATATATATATATATATATATATATATATATATGTCTGAACCATTTAAATCACCAGTTTCAA
This sequence comes from Rhyacichthys aspro, assembly GCA_036850595.1. Classification (NCBI taxonomy): domain Eukaryota; kingdom Metazoa; phylum Chordata; class Actinopteri; order Gobiiformes; family Rhyacichthyidae; genus Rhyacichthys; species Rhyacichthys aspro. The sequence goes on along the minus strand of CM072148.1, from coordinate 8,997,784 downwards.
AATATGGTTAAATCTCAAAATGTATTCAGAGATATAAATATGACACATGAACATGAGTTCACTGTGTTGGATTTGAGACTGACTAAACCATTTGTTTACACTCAGCCAAGTCAGAAGTATTATCATTAATCGTTTTACTTATGAGCCTGTAAAAGTATTGCTTCTATCGTTACTTAAATAAAATGAAGTTAACACAGCTACTACACAATTCTGTCCATCAAAATACCTCATGGTATCCCATGTTGAATAAATTAACTTGTGCCACTCTTATTTTGAAACTTTATCATTACTTCCGGGTTTGCCTCTGACAGCAGGCGGACTCTAACCTCAGTTCAGATTTGTGATGAAGGTTTAAAAATAACACCATTGTTGTGCTGTGAATATTTCCAGTTCCATGTTTTAGTTGGCTGCCACTCTTTAGTAGCTTTAACTAAGTTAAAAGGTTAGTTCCGTGTTTAGGCTAATGACAGCTACCAGCAGATGCCTCGGAAAAAGAAAGGTGTCCATAGCCCAGCTAGAGCCCCCAGCGGACTGCCAGAAGAGGGAAGCCGTGGTACCAGCACGGGTTACCGACTGTCACCAATGGCGAACAACTTTCCGTCCGGCACTTCGCTGTCCAGCTCTGCTAAAGAGGACATCGTGAGAAACATGCAGGAGATGTTCTCGGACTTGGACCCAGAAGTTATATACATTGTGTTGTCCGAGTGTGACTTTAAAGGTAGCACTAAACACGGAAGCTCTACAGTTTAATGAAGTAAATGTTATTTTTAACAGCACAGCTAACCTAGCTACAGAGTCAGTCGTGTGGTTAAGTAAAGACTTTGGATGTATCTTACTTCTAGGTGAAAAACTCCATTTTATCACTGTCTGTTTAATGTGAGCCACACAACTTTCTTCTTTAGCCCACATTCCTCCGTCACCTTGCAGAGCGTGTTTGGGTGAACACAACATGTAATGTCCTGTATGTGAAAAACTGCAATTTCAATGATTTGAACTTTAAATTGTAAATGCTGTCTGTTAGAGGACATATCGGTCAGATCCAGAACATATGAGTTTATCTAGCAGAAGCCATTTAAAGGTAGCCTATAGTATGTATATTGTTAAATTAAATAAATCTTTACACTATGTAAATTTTCTTTACTCCACAACTATATGCCTTGAACTGTGTGAATGTGAACGAATCTGTAAACCTTCTCCTTTACTGTTACCCTTTTATTCTTACATTCACAGGAAGGGGACAGTTTTGAGCATGTAGCTTTCACCTTTATTGGGTGAAAAGCTCACAGAAAACAGAGAATACAGCAAAACAAAAGATGGCTAGAAAGGATTTAGATTCCATACTAAACTTGGATTTGACTTCTTCTGAGCACTAAAGAGTTGATGGAAGGCAGGGTTAGGTTTGTTTACAAATATTCCCCAAGAAACCATGCCTATTATGTCTTTAAAATATAAGTACAAAATTGCAAATATCATTCATTATCATTAGGCAGAGTAAACTCCATTTAAGAGTAAAATCCACACAACTAATGTAAGAAGAATAACAAATTCTTTGCAAAGCATTTTGCCCCTAGTTGTTATTATGTCTTATTATTTATTACAAGCTTATTAAATAATTTGTGGAATTCACTGCTTTACATTTGTTTTCCTGTTATATTTTGTAGTTGAAAATGCAATGGACTCCCTTTTGGAGCTGTCTGTTGCAGCTGCAGATTCAGGACCGATTTTGGCCCCTGTGTCTGGCTTTGAGAGAACTGCTGCAGCTTTACTTAGCCCCCACCACTTTGCTGAACCTAGATCAGACACAGGCACTGCCAAACCACTACAGTTTTCCTCCTCATCTCCCACCAGCATTTTGACAGAAGACATGGATCTCTTAATTGATCAGGAGGTGCAGTCACTAAATGCACGACAAGAAGTTACGGGGGAGCATCAAAGGAGCCAATTTTTGTTCACTTCACAATCACAGCAAACCCTTCATTTAAACTCAGAACCACACTGCAGTGGACCATCTACTGAAAAGCCACTACAAAGGCTACAGATTTTTGGAGCGTCCTCTCCACTTGATCAGCTCAGCACTTTTGATGATGAGAACAGTCAGGGGCAGGAATCTGTAGTTGATTTTAAACACCTTGCAACAGAAACAGCTGCAGACAACAGTATACCTTCATTGGACCTTGTTGCTTCAAGACGTCCTTCTGCATTCCAAGTATACAGTAAACAAAATCCTTTGAATCCCCTTTCAGAGGGGGCAGAGGTCATGGCTTCCAGTGGGAAGCAAACATTATCAAAGTTGATGAAATCGAATGAGAAGACAGATACTTTGGTGTCATCATCCTGGAACACTGAAGCACCAGTCTTTTATCCCCAAGTTCAAGAAAACCAAGGTGTAGCCTTTATCACTCCTGTGGCCTCTAACTGGCCCTGTGAGCCCAGGACTGTCGCTTCCTGGCATAGACCAGTCAGCCAAGCACCTCTGAGACCATCTGCTGCAATACCTAGGTCCTGGGCTCTGCCACGTCCCCCTCATCCTCCTGCCCAGTACAGCAGGCTTCGCTTGGAGGGGAAGGTCCTCGTGTTGTTACGTGGAGCACCAGGATCTGGCAAGTCAACTTTGGCACGGTACAGTTATCCTTTGTTTGACAAAGCATGTATTTAAACACTGTGTAGAGCTTGTTGCTTGCCAATGCACTTATATTTCATTTTGTCAGTCTAGAAACACTTAAACATTTTAGCTGTGTGTCTCTCTAGAGCCTTGTTAACGCATAATCCAGGTGGAGTTATACTCAGCACTGATGACTATTTCAAAGTTAATGGGGATTATCACTTTGACCCAACTGCACTTGGAGAGGCTCACAGTTGGAATCACAATCAAGGTAATTAACCCATAAACAATATTTCTTTTATACAGTTTATTTGGAGTTGCACCAATGTGTATCATTGTACCATTGTAATCAATTGCTTTCCTAGCTACCTCACATGTTTTTCATTATATAGCCAAAGTAGCTTTTGAGAGGGGAGCTAACCCTATCATCATTGATAATACCAATATGCAGGGCTGGGAGATGAAACCCTACGTCGTTCAGGTTTGTATATTGCACCTCTAAGGTAGATTTTTGATTATATTCATTAGAATTGTTAATATTTAGTAGTGTTCTATTATGTTTATATATCAGGCGCTGAAACATAATTATAAGGTTTTGTTCAGAGAACCAGACACTTGGTGGAAGAGCAAACCTAGAGAACTGGAAAGGTGGGTATAATATACATTTTCCAATATTGTTTTGAGTTTCCGATATAGATAAAATGTATATTCTTTTGTGTTTTTTGGTTTGTATTTGTACAGACGCTCAACACATGGTGTACCTGTAGAAACAATCCGACGTATGCTTAATGGATATGAGCGCTTTGTCACGGTCAAGTCCATTATGGGTTCCCAGATACCTGAGTGGAAAGAGCAAGTGTCTTCAGAGACCAGAAAACAGTTAGTTTATCCACAAATGTCTCCTTACCTACATGTCATCTGCTTTTGTTTTGCCTCTAGTTTTTTTTTTTGTTGGTCTTACGTAGAATGTATGGAGAATATGTTGGTCTCGCTGTTACATATTTACAGTAAAGACAGACATTTAAACAATAGTAGCATAACTGTCCTTGAAAAGAATGCTGCATTTCTTTTATACATGCATTGGCTATATTTTACAATTTCTATTGTTCATAAAAAATTGAATGTGTCCAGTGTTTCCAAAACAAATTGGTAAATATGTGATTATTTTAAACTTAACTGATTCTATCCCTTAATTAAATAAATATATCATACATTGTTAAATGTTTGTTTTTGTGTGTTTCAGGCCAGGATCTGTTGTGCCTTGTCCTGATCTTGTTGGGGAGCCTGGACAGATTGATAAAAATAAAAAATCCCACTCTCAGCTTACCTCTTCTCTGCCTGACATCTCAACTGTCCATGAGTCTAACTGCTCCAAATCCACACTGAATTTACAGGAAAATACTGACAAGGATATGGAGACTTCAGATTCTGAGTTAGATCAGCTAAGTATAAATCAGGTAATCCCTGATTGTATTGTAGAGTCTGTCATTAATGAAGATAACTGCAAGGATGTAATACCTGTGGCTTTCTCTGAGTCTATAGCACAAAGGACTAAAAGGGGAAGGGCAGGTAGAAGGGCTGGTTTGGACAGTTTAGAGCCTGCAGATGTAGTAAAAGATACAAACCATTCAGAGCATGAGGATCTGAAGCTGAAAGAAAATGTATCTGAAGAAATGGCAAAGTCAGTGGAAGTTAACATGTTGAATTTTGCTGGGGACTGGCCCTCCACAGGCTCGCTTGACCAGAGGCAGTTGAGGAGACATGAAAGGCAACATGGAAAGGACAACAAAGCAGGAGAAGCCAAGGACAACGAATTAGTAGCAGACAATGAAAGTACTAAAAGAAAGGATGTATCTGATATAACAGAGTTGCAAAAGCTTTTTGATCTAATTCAGACAGGTGTAGCTTCTATTAATACTGATTCTTCCTCAGTATCCTCCCTTTGTTCCAGTCCTGTTGATGAGTTAGACACTAATGTGAAAACAGATGGCAGATTTGAAGAATCACTGATTGATAATGGAGAGCAGAACTTGAAAGATGTTAAGTGCAGCAGAGTAGAACTACCTGACTGTGTGTCAGATTCGAAGGCCACTGGAGCGTGTATGGTCAGAGCACCTGAGTGTGATATAGATCCCACTTCTGGTCAAAATGAGATCAACCCTGATAACAGTACAGAGAATAACACAGAGATTTGGGATAAAGAGGAGCTGTGCTGTGGTCATATTTGTCAGAGTTTGGAGTTTGAGGGTTTTGTAGAAGCTGAAAGTGGTCTTGGTGAGGCTTCAAGCAGTCAAGAGCGAAAGCAGCGTCCGATTCGTAGGTCGGGAAAACAGTGTAAACTGGCTTTGACTTTTACTCAGAATTGTCTTGAATCGTCTGTGGATTCTCCTGAAAGTTCTGCAGCAGCAACTCAAAACACAGATGATCCTAGTCTTGATCTCAAACCAAACTTTGACTTGTGTACTGAACTCGTCACAAAGCCTGATTATGAAGCACAACCGAGCTCCTTCACCCAAACAGAATCACAAGACTTTGCTCTATTGTGGCGTGTGAATCATCAAAATCGCTCTGACACTGAATCCAGCAGTAATATCACTGTCATATATGGTGACCCCACACGCTTTGTGCCTGAGATGTTCTGTGCCACAACTGCAATTCAACCAACTAACCACAGAGCTGTGCCCTACCATGTGGTTTATGAAAAAAGCACTCAGGTGGATGAGAAGGACCTTGGGACTACTCAGGACCAGCTTCATAACTTAAATATTCTCAGGCGCCATTTTAAACTAGTTACTTTGGATACATTAGAGGACTTGTATCAGAAATGTCAGCAGGACCTAGAATGGACCACCAATCTCCTGCTTGATTCTGGAGAGAGGTTCTTTAGAGATGACGAAAGTGAAGAGGAAGAAGACCAGTCTTGTGCTTGTGGTGGAGATGAAGTTGTTAATCACAAGCCATGCTCTGATATGTTAAATGTACTTGAGTCTGAAGAGCAGAACAGTGCAGGGCCAGATGTGGTTGTGGAGGAAATACAGCAGCCCAACAGTGCTGCTTGTGAGTCATGTAGCACTGACAGCTGTGGCTCCACTGTAGCACTTGGGTTTGTAGTTGGTACAAGTGTTCCTCAAGAGAAAAATAATGAAGATAATGAGACAACACTGCTTGAAACAGAAGGGAGCGGTCACAAATCAGAAGACAAATTAGACTTGATTGATGACACACAGCAGAAGATAACACTGCAGCCTGATCGAGAAGAAGAAGAAGCTTGTGGTGGTAGCTCAGCTGATGAAGTAAAAATCAAAGGTTTAACAGATGAAATTCAGGATGACAACTGTAGCATGGGCGATGTCCACCAGCTGCTGCAGGCTGAGCTTGAAGAGCTAGAAAGAGAGGAAAAAGATCAGGAGGAGGAGAAGGCTGAGAGGAAAAATATGAAACAAAAGAGTAAACAACACATGGACATAAAGAGTGTCGAGTTGAAACTACCCACTGAGTTGGCACTACAGCTGACTGAACTGTTTGGTCCTGTTGGAGTAGACCCAGGTAACAGAGACACTAACGAGGTCTGACACTAAAATACATTAAACATTTTCTGTTAAAACACTAATGTTAGATTGTCTGTCTTTCAAAATATTCAGATACATGCTCTCCTGAAGACTATGTGCTACAGATGGACCTGAACCTGGCTAAACTACTTCACCAAAAGTGGAAAGAAAGCGTTCTGGTCAGTTATTTGACAAATTGACTAGTCTTAAACTACCTGTGTACTGGGTTGGTGATTGTAAATGTCCTGTTATGCAAACAAGGGGTTAGAGGCTGTTGACATTGTGTTTTACAGGAAAAGCAAAGACAAGCAGCACTGTCTCTACAATTGCTTCAAGAGAGTGAGTTTACACAAACATACACAAACTAATATCAACATAGAACACCTGAGTTTATTCAGTTGTGTCAGTTCCAAAAAATACATTTGCATATAGAATCAACATAAAATATTACTTGACAAAGAAATATGTTACAACAACTGTATTTTATGTTAAGGTTCTGCTCACTGGGGTAATCCACGACTTTGGCCTGTGGAGCGATCCAATCTGAAACGTTTCCAGGTGGGCACAGATGGTACCACGCCTCTGGACAGCCAATCAGATGCTGGCAGTCATCTGCCGTTTATGGACCACTGGAATGTGTCCAGGCCACACGTGTCTCTCAGAGATATTATAAAGGAGGAGCTGGTTTTACAACAGAACAGAGAGAGGGTAAAACTACACGCAACAAGTAAACAAATGGTTAGAGCTATGTGTTTTTAGGTCTTGTTAACAAATGTAATTCTATATGGTTCAAGGCTAGACATAGTAAAGGATCCATAGACAAGCGTGATGGGGCCACTCTACTAAAAGAAGACCAGCTTTTTGCTCGCTTTCCCACAATTGACAGGCATTTCCTTCAGGACATCTTCAGAGATCACAAGTGAGACACAAATGTACATGATGCTTCACATATAGAATTTTTTGTTGATGGACTTACTAATTATAACTTGAAATGTGTTTTTATTAAGACACATTACATGCTCTTGTACTTGAGTTTAATTAGTTTGTTTATGATTATCTAGTTACTCTTTGACTCAAACGGAGTTGTTTCTTCACTCCCTACTGGATGAGGGGCCTGTCAAGACAGTTGTTGCACCAGAGGCCCCTCGGATTGGCCCCCACAGAGCAACCAGCAAGGACCGAGAGAAGGTATTACCTGCAATAAAGCACAAAAATTTAACTCTGCATTAGTATTTGTCAAAACACAGTGTTTTGTTTGTGCACATGAACGTGTGTATGATGTATAAACAATCTAAAGCAAGATTTCTATTTTAAGCCGGTGGAATCAGTCATGCCCGTCTATCAGGACACAGAGGACCCAGAGTACCAGGACTTCAGAGCTGAGGCTAACCTTCAGAGGAGGCGACAACTTGAGAGTTTTGCCAAGGCTGCGGAGGCCTACAAACAGGGACACAAGGAAGTGGCATCTTTTTATGCTCAACAGGTTGGAGACAGCTGCAGTTTTATTCATAACCCAAATATAATTTATTATAAATTGTTGTTTTACTGTGCTGTTATTTTCCATTACATTTTTGTAGGGTCACTTGCATGGCCAGAGAATGCGTGAGGCTAATCACAGAGCAGCGGTTCAGATCTTTGGGAGGGTTAATTCGTCACTGTTGCCCCAAAACATCCTGGACCTCCATGGGCTGCATGTAGATGAGGCTTTGGAGCATTTGGTCCAAGTTTTACAGAAGAAAACAAGAGGTAGACACCAAAATACAATGCATTGTAAAATTATGCTCCTCATTGTCATTGTCATCATCTAATCAAAATATTGTAACGTCTTGAAATTTTAAAATGTGCAGCACAACTCATCTCAATGGTGCCACAGTTTATGTTACATGACCTATTATTTTTATTTATATATATAGGTAGAAATAATATTTTCAACAAAAATACAAATGTAGTTTTGTATAGTTTTTCTTCAAGCCCAGTCTCAGTTTTCTTACATTCAGCTGACTGTTGTGTGTTTTTTGTATTTTCTGTGTAGAATTTGAGCAGGGCCTGTGTCGCCCTCAACTCTCTGTCATCACAGGAAGAGGGAACCACAGCTTGGGGGGCGTGGCCCGCATCCGTCCCGCTGTTATAGACTACCTCACCAACAAACACTACAGGTACACACATGATTACACACCTATATGTAGAAACCTTTGCTGTCACCCACTCATGTTTTTACCTCACAGGTTTACTGAGCCAAAGCCTGGCCTCGTGCTGGTCTCTTTGAAGTGAACTGGTTTCTGTAACAGAAGCTCACGCTGCAATGGAGGGCAAAGCTCTTTCTTAATACAGTATTTCTCTGACTTTATTTCTCAATTATGATCATATACTAAGTAAGGTGGTACTATGACGGTCATCAGTACTCAAACTCTCATGTGTTATTGTTTAATCCTCAGACAGATTAGTGTTACAGTGATGTTATTCTTAATTTAGTTCTTAGTCAGACCGGTATATTATTGATATATTATATATTATAAACATTAATCAACTTTGCAGCCGTATAGCAAAAGTTTATATTTTATATAGAATTTTTAAGGTGCTTATAGGGTACTTATACTTTTCCTTTGCTTTTTGCTTTGATTAATCAAGACATGGCAATAAAGAACTGTAATACATTTTTATTGAACTTTTTAATTATGGCTCTTAACATGTCATGCAGTTTTGGAGGATATTCACTAAAGGATTATGCATTATTAAAAAAAATCATTTCAGTATTTTATGATGTTTTTTGGCTGCATGCAGTCAAATGAAATGGTTTTCCTTCAAAAAGAAGTATTGTTTGTCTTAGTTGTTCTGTTTTGCCTTGTAGTTTAAATGGCTTCCAATGTCAGTTCTGTAAAAGTGTCCTATGGCAATACTCTGTACCTCAATGACACTCACTGTGAATTTTTACTCCAAAGCCAATTAATCTTAAGAACCTGCTCTTGTGATTTTATAAAGCGGTCAGATTTTTATATTAAATGTATTTCTCAGGCTACAATTTTGAGATTGTTTAAAAGTAATCTATGGTCATTTTCAAAAGTTGAAAATGGTATATTTTACTGTGTGTACATAATTCATAAACAGATTATGGAGAGGATGTTGAATTTTATATTGTTTAGTTGAAGATTTTACATACTGTACCCTAATATTTGAATAAAATTATATTTGTTCATGTTTCCTTTATTTGTAAATACTTTAGCTGTATTAATAAAGCTAAAACTTGACAAAAAGAACATTACTGTATAGGCTTCACATCAAAGCCTATCTTCAGTGTGCCACATGTGTATGCTCTGCTGCTGCGCACAGATACCACATGTCAGAGTTTTTGAGGCTGAGGCAGTTTGTGTGGGAGGCGCACCGAGGACTCACACAAACCTCCGCATGAAACGGATGCACTCAACTTTTTCTTCTCTCATTGCTTTGCTTCCTACCTTTTTATTAAGACGGTAATTTGTATAGTAAACTGTAAAATTACTTTTGTAGCCCTACAATAGGGTAGGACAACTAAATCAAAATAAGAGTTTAGTCTGAATAATGGCCCAGATTACATGTACATTTTAGTTTTGTTTTCTGCTCCGAGGTCAGCAAACGCGGCGCATATCTGCATTCACCTTGAAGACTGACGCTTCTAAAAAGTGAGTTTATTCTTTGCCTCCATGCTATTCCTATATCAAGGTTATTGTGTTGGATTTTGTGCTGCTGTAATATGTTAGCCCAAAGTCATAGTGACAAGACACACATTTGTGTTTGGAACGGACTCCCTTGAGAATATGCTTTAGTTATTGGCTATTAAACTATTCTGTCAGAACTTATTCGAAAATAAAGTATTTTAAAATATTAAGGTGCCCAGTTTTCATCTGCTAAATATATTACTGGCTAGATAAGTGTGTGGTATATGGCTTTTTAGTGCCAAATGTGATAAAGGATGTATTTAGGCCTACATTAATATTCAAAGGCCTACAAAGGCCACAGTAAAACTCAATAGGCCTAGGGAAGGACGATATACTGTAAATAAGCAAACAAATGTTAAATCTTGATGCCATTCATGGATAACTCTGTAATGAGCTCCTAAATATTTAGGATAAGACTGTAAATTGTTAGCTTAGATTACACCCATAGCCTTTAAGAGAACCTTCACTTCCGCATCAAAACAGCAGCAGTTTTAAAACTAAATGTAAATATATCTATATCTATCTCCTTGATATCTAACTAAATATCTGTATCAATCTGCCACCACACGGCTGTCACAGATTAAACAAAACAGTTTTAAAATATATATTTGATTCTAAAAAAACACCATGTGACTTATTTCTGTTTCAGTGAATCTTCGTCGTTAAGCCAGTACTCTTGGTCCCGTCTGAACATAATGGGCTCTCTCGGGGTCAGTGCAGACAAGGAGCGGACATAAGGCGGACCAGGAAGGCAGACCACTCCCAACTACTTTGTGGACTTAGTATCTTGTCGCTCAGGAGTCACAAAAATTAACAAGAGAGTAGACACTGCCACACGGGACTATGAACGGCCTGCCAGAAATGTCAGTGAAGTGTGTCCTGGTGGGGGACACTGCGGTGGGTAAAACAGCCCTGTTGGTCCGCTTCACCTCTGAGACCTTCCCAGATTGCTACAAGCCCACAATATTTGAGAACACAGGGGTGGAGGTGTACATGGACGGGGTGCAGATCAGTCTGGGCCTTTGGGACACAGCAGGAAATGATAACTTTAAACAAGTCCGGCCGAGGTCCTACCAGCAGGCTGATGTGGTTCTAATCTGTTACTCTGTGGCCAACCCAAACTCTCTGGCCAGTGTCCAGTACAAATGGATCACAGAGATCAGGGAGCACCTGCCTAAAGTGCCTGTGCTTGTTGTAGCCACTCAGACAGACCTGCGAGAGATGGGCGCATATCGTGGAAACTGCATTATTCCGGCGGAGGGCAGACGAGTGGCACATGAGATCCATGCTAAAGGTTACCTGGAGTGCTCCTCTTTGAGTAATCGTGGCGTCCAGCAGGTGTTTGAGTACGCTGTTAGAACAGCTGTGAACAAGGCCAAGAAGCGGGAACAACGCCGAATGTTTAGTATTAATCAGTGCAAGGTGTTCTGACCTCTGACCTTCTCCCTGTGGCTCTTGAACTTGTGAATTCAGTGTGGTCATGCAGTAGGACTGATGCTTTGTTTGAGACCTGTTTATTTTGTAATTGAAAAAGCACATCACATTATTGTCATACAAGACAGCACATGTCAGCAAAAAAATAAATAAAAAAATTTGTTTATCTATTTAAACAGCAAAATAGGAAATCTAATGTTTAGGAATACAGTTTTGTTATGTTTAAAATCTTAAAACAGATAAAGTTGGAATGTGAAATATTTCTCTTTAGACAGATATTAATGGTACATAATGTATGACTTATTGATGACGGTTACACATTTTTCTAAAGTAAGTCATTTACATCACTCTGTGTTTAGTGTAACATGTAAAGTCCATGTAAAGAGTTTTTCTCTCTTTGAAAGACGATTGCAGTTTGTCAATAAAAAACTGACTCTGCTTTAAACTCAAAATGGAAGAGAAATTCATTTTTTTATGTTAATTTCAGTTATTTCAAAATGATTACATTACAGACAAACAGAAGTCACAGCTGCTGCTGATGATGACAATGTGTTATTTTTATGTTTCAAGCAGTGCTGAACGGTATAAGGGATTATCTGGGGCTTGTTGAGGGCTGGCAGTCTAAGCAAAAATGTCCACTTGTCCCTCTTCACTTTATCATAATATGTTTTAATGTTTTTTAGGTTTGCAGTACAAAGTATGAAATACGGAGGCCATATGTGTCTACACCATTCCAATTTTTTGAATAATACATTTTAAAAAGTATGAAAGAGTCAAAACATGCATCTGGTCTGGATTTACACTGTATTTTAATGAAGTAGAAAACCATAGAAATCTGCGTATGGTTATTGGCAGAAGTGTCTTGGTCCATGTTAGTGGTAAATGGCTCTTAACAGAAAATATCTTCATGGTTTTTTACACAGGCGATGTTTATTGACATTTGTCTGGGTTCAAACCAGTTTACTTTCAGTACTTCCAGTATCAGTTTTTATGTCAAGTGTAGTCCAATGAAATCAATGTGTAATGTCAAACCTGCTGGGTCAGAGCCCATGTTTATTGTGGTCTCATCACTGTTTATCCCTGTCTGATATATTTGGTGTCTAAAGGTCTGACTGTAGATAGTAAAACAAAATGTAGAAACAATGACTGCAACAATTTTAAACCAGGAAAGCGGCTTCGGCCTTCACTTCGTTGTCTCGCTGCTACTGAGTTTTTTTGTTTTGTTGCATTCAGAGTATGTAAGGATAAAAGATTGAACTATAAAATATGATGAGAACAGCAATCTCAAGTCTCAGCTCGGCTCCTTTATAAGCCGTATACTTCTGTTTCATGAATAATTACAGCAGCTAGCTAATGGTCTTTAGATTTGTTCATTCTTTTGAGTGTGTCCGTGAACTGTCTGTTGCTCTGTTCAATATATATGCCCTAAATGTGAATAAAAACGCTTCAGGCCGTTCAAAGACTCTTTTCAAGTGCTGCTACATCGTCATAGTGAGTGGCTTGCATTTCAGATTGACCCTTCAAAGAAATTCGTACCAATGACAGTTTCAACTAAGCCTGAGCTTTTTTATAGGCTAGAGACCGGATAAAGTCCTTCAACCTTAAAAGATCTTGAAAAAGAGACACTATGACAGAAACAACACTGTCCCATGATACCCGATGTCTTCATTGAATTGATAGCAGCAGATTCCATTAGTATATCATTTATATTTTACCTGACGTAAAATCAGTTACATTTCACATCACAAAGACATTACATATGACAAATATATGTTGGCCTTAATCACTCGTTTCCAATTTTAGCTTGGTGAAACACAAATGACGTGTGACCTTTTACTTCTAACATTGAGTGACTTTTAGAGCTGCAGGTGCACATCGAGCACAGATAAGAAAACACACATTTCCTTCGCCACTGCTATCCACAATGTCTTTGTCTTTGGCTCTGTGAAGTTCACACACAGTAATCTGCACTTACAACATACAATCAATGTATTATCAATGTTTGCACTCTTTCAGCGCTTGCCTTTTTCTTCTGGTTCTTCCGACGCAGCGCTCACTCACACAGGAAGCACCTGTTGTATGTGCGCTCAGTACCACAGAAACAAACGCAGTGACACATTTATGCACCAGTCCTCTGTAAAAGAGCTCTACAGTTTGAATGACACGATAAATAAATAAACAAATAGATGACTTGTTGGACGGGATTATGTAAATTGGAGGATAGATTTCGTAGTGTGAACTTTAACAAGTAAGAATAAGACTAAATTCAGGCACAAACAGCTGATATGATTAATATAACAGTGTTTTCACCATTCCTCATGTTTATTGATTTTCACTCTTTGTATTTTTTTCTTTAACCCTCTAGACCAGTGGTTCTCAAACTGATGACTACTGATGACTACAAAATTTAGGACTTTTTTCATTTCTGCTACAACTTTTCTATCATACACTTTTCCACTAAATTTTTGTAAAATGACATAGATCCATATCAACATAATGGTGGTACTAGGAAAGACAAATATTTTCTGAGGTGATAGTTGATGTGAAGAGTTTGAGAACCACTGCTCCAGACTAACAGATTAAAAGATGACACTGAGTAACAAAATTTGTAACTATACTGTATACTGTATGTTAGATATAGAATTAAAAACTGTGACATAAATGACATAAGTAGTAATAAATAAATACAGGCTTGAATCATCTCATAGTTTCTTTGTATTACATAACACAGTGCTGTATTTTTTAGATTTTAGAAAATTATCAATGAAATAAAATTTGTGTATACTTCCTTCTGAACATCTGAGTGTTACTTAAGGTGAAGAACTGGACACTGGACACTGTTACAGAGGTTAGCTCTCTGGTTACCAGCACAACCCATAGACAAAAAGAAAATAAAATCCCTCTTATCTCTGATCAAATACTCACACAGTCTTTAACTGCCAAAAGAAACCTGTTTACTGGGTGAAATCTGATCTTGGGATCCGTAGGTGTTCGTATGGCAGGTATGACAAGTGTGACTCACTCACTGACCTATGAATGAAGTCGCGCTGCGTGTGTGATTGGCACCTGTCATTAACTGTGTAATGCAGTAAGTTGCGGTGTTGTGTTGTACAGCTGATTCTGCTCTTGTACACAAGTGGATAGGGCTGCAGGCATCACATTACGCCCAGAGCCTGTCCGCCATATGATACTGCTGTGGACCTGTGTGCATGTGTCAGTGTGAACGATAGCCCCAGGTCCTATTCCACAGCAGCGATCCACCATACGCATACTCACACAGACAGTGACAAAGGCAAAGTGCAACTAACAACTAGCGAAGCATTCATACTTTGTGACAGGATGTGAGATTTCTAGGTTTTCTTCTGTGATCTCGACTCGCTCAAGAGGAGACAGAATGGACCTCAAAGTAAATTAACACTGGATTTGGACAGATGTTGGCTCAGTGACCGCTTTGCTGAATTATTGAACCGGCAGCTTATGAGTGGTTGAAAATGAGGAAGGTAGCGCTGATGTTTTGGATTAGCTTTTTGATGCAAGGTCAGTTCTGCATGATGGACTGGTATGATGCCAGACTCTAATGTCTTCAGCTTCTTATTTCTAATTCATTTCAGTGTAATTATTACATTGATATATGAATGAAGGATGAATGAAGATATCTTTATGTCAGTTTATTCTTGACAAGGCTGTTGAAAGATATTTGTTACTACATGCTCTTCCTCCTCAGTGTCCCATGGTGCCCAGGGTCATTATGCTCGGAAACTCTTGACTGACCTGATGGAGGACTATTCGAATGCCTTGAGACCCGTCGAGGACACAGACAGTGCACTGAATGTGTCGCTTCAGATCACCCTGTCACAGATCAAAGACATGGTGAGTTCAGCAAACACAACCACATGTCATCAGCAAAAGTCAACACCATACCCAGACCACTGTAACAACTTTAACTGCAAAATGAATTCATTCTAATAGGATTGGTCATGTTATCAGTACAAATTTTAAATAATAATTAAATAAATAAATTAGCCTATTTACTAAAAGCATGTAGGCTATTTATTATTTTGATTACACTTTGACATAGTAATAAAACTTTTTTTCAACTATACTACATAAGCTACTCAAAAGAAAAAGATTTAATTAAATTTTGTTTTGCAATTTGTCTTTTTATTAGGCTTACTTAAATGTTGACTGAATTCTATAGTTTTACAATTATGGGTAAAAAAAATAAAAGAAAATAAAAAATAAGTATTAACATAGCTGAACACCAATTTTATCCTCATTTTTATGAAGAAACCATTAAGGACTTGGTTACAACACAAAATAAATTAAATAAATATGTACTTTCCTCCTGTGACATGATGCATTAATGTGGCTTTTCTGTCCCTGATTTTGCTACAAAATATATTCAGTAGAGTTGTGTTTTCATTTGCATGCAAGCCTATTTCTGCCACTGAAAAATACAGATTTTTTGTCCCCTTTGTTTGAGCAGTGTTTTCCCATAATGAGATACTAAGGCAAAATTGTAAGATACTATGTAAAAATTATGAGATGTTTTCTCATAATTATGAGATACTACTTCAAAATTATGAGATAAGTATTTTGACTTAGTATCTCATAAATATGAGAAAAGTATCTCATAATTTTGACTTAGTATCTCATAATTATAAGAAACATCTCATAATTTTGAGTTAATATCTCAGAATTATGAGAAAACAATGCGCAAAACAAAAGGGGAAAAAATCCGTTTGTATTTGTTTTTTTTCTTTTTCTTTCAGTGGCGGAAATAGGCTTCCATACATTTGCTTTTGTACTAAGAAAAAAAAAACAATCGGTTTACAAGCAGGCTAAAGGTAGCTAGTTAAACTAAAAAATTACCTTCACAGTTTTTAAAGAAGCTAACACTTAGCTTGGCAACTGCTGTTAGTATAGTAATAGTAATAGTTCATATCAGAATATACGCATGTGAGTATAAAATGTATATTGAGGACTCACGCAGAAATGTAGGTAATATATCATCCTGGCCACTAGAGGTCAGCACAGAACTGTGATGAATTACAGAGGATCCATTAGTTTCTCGATCACTCTGTCCTGGGTGTGTCTGGTGTGTGAATGCAGGATGAGAGGAATCAGGTGCTAACCACATACTTGTGGATTCGCCAAGTCTGGCACGATGCCTACTTAAAGTGGGACAAGGAGGACTACGATGACCTGGAGATGATCAATATCCCCAGTGACCTGGTTTGGAAGCCTGACATAGTCCTCTACAACAAGTCAGTAACTACAGATAAGTGAAGAAAACATAGTTTGTGGCCACAGATTTGGGGCTAAAAATATACGGTGACTGTAAATGTAGTATGATTTTTCTCTTTTCGTCCATGTAGAGCAGATGAGGAGTCGTCAGGCCCGTCTAATACCAATGTAAAACTTCGTTACAATGGAGAGATCATCTGGGACTCTCCAGCCATCACAAAAAGCACATGTGTGGTGGATGTGTCCTACTTCCCCTTTGACTGGCAGCAGTGCAACCTCACCTTTGGCTCCTGGACCTATAATGGGAACCAGGTACAAAAACAAAGTACATGCACACATAAAATTAACATGCTTAATGATAATATGATTCTGAGGCTTCATATTTAAAAACTTTAAATGCCTTTTACAAATATTAGTAGTATTACTAGAATTATGGAGACAATGTTTTTCTATTAACAATGAAAATATTTAGTAATTTATTGCAACTTTTCAGAGCTTTCAGAGAGTTTCAGAGATGTGTACAAACTTGTATCTGTTTGGCAAGAGAAGTGATAATAAATGTCATGTACATGTTATAGTATATACATGTTATATATAGTGAGCTTAGTGCATTGTGTCTATGAAATACTTTTTTATGTCAAGAATTCTTTGAAATGACTTGAACGTGATTTCGAGGTTATTTTATGGTAAAAAAGTTAGATAGTGTTGCTTAAGTACAGTATTTGTTAAGTTTTCTGTCTTTATTATTCTATATGACTATGTCCTGAGAGAATGTGTCCTCTTCGCAGGTGGACATAAGCTTAGGCATGGACAGCGGGGACCTCTCTGACTTTGTTGAGAACGTGGAATGGGAATGTCATGGCATGCCAGCTGTTAGAAACGTGATGATGTATGGCTGCTGCTCTGACCCCTACACTGAAATCACCTACACGCTGCTACTCAAGCGCCGCTCCTCTTTCTACATCTTCAATTTGCTCCTACCCTGCTTCCTCATCTCATTCCTGGCCCCGCTGGGTTTCTACTTACCAGCAGACTCGGGGGAGAAGGTTTCCCTGGGCGTTACAGTGCTCCTCGCTCTCACTGTGTTCCAGTTATTAGTCGCCGAGAGCATGCCCCCTGCGGAAAGCATGCCTTATATAGGTTAGATTCATTTTTTTACTTGTAAACTGTACGATCATTCAAAAGTTAAGTTGCGAATAATATTACTAGGGCAAAATTGTGAGACAATTTCAGGCACTATAATTTATTATGCAAAACAGGGCTTTCAGATGAAACTGAATCAAGAGCATGTTTTCCCCTTCTGATTAATTTTCTCTGCTTCTCCAGGAAAATACTACATAGCCACCATGACTATGATCACAGCCTCCACTTCTCTTACTATCTTCATAATGAACATTCATTTCTGTGGGGCCGAAGCCAAACCAGTCCCTCACTGGGCCAAGGTGCTCATCATCGACTATATGTCCAAAATCTTCTTTGTGTATGAGGTTGGGGAGAACTGCACCACACCAGAGAGTGAAAGAACTCCGCTGTACTCTGAAGAGCCCATGGGTGACAAGAGCAGCTATGCTGATGACTACTACCATCATGATGATACATATAAGTATAGCAATGGCCATAGTGTGCATCATCATAACAAAAATCACAAAAGCCAGGCAAATGGTAACGCCAACCATAACCGTCACCATTACAACAACCACAACAATCATGTCTCCAGATTAGAGAGGGGCGAGGCCAAGCGGGAGCCCACTCAGCGATACCACCACATCATGAGAGATGAACTGGACTACCAAGCTCCCCCAAACCTTCAGCATTTGAACGGGGGTTTAAAAGAACAGCTCCTCTACAACCCGGAAAAACCACAAGTCCAGGCTTGTCCCTGCTGTTGCCCTTGTCTCCAACATAAACAGGTAAAGATCTTTTTTATTTTCTTACATACTAATCTTAATAGGACTGTATGCAATATATCTTTGAAAATACTTGAACAGGTTGTCCACCAATTGGAGGGTTGGCGGTTTGATTCCTGCTCTCCCCATGTCATACTATTGTTGTGTCTTTGGGCAAGACATTTCACCCACCCTGCCTGCAGTGTCTGTGGCACTGGTGTATAAACGTGTGAGTGTGTTTGGTGGTGGCCGGAGAGGCCGCAAGTGAGTATAGTGAGTATGTTCAGCACATACCGAGTCTGGCCAATCACATGCTTGCTTCTAGAAAAAAGAGAGCTCCCATTGGTCTACACTCATGTCAACAAGGAAGTAACAGCTACAGCTAAAACAGAGAAAGTGGTTCTTCTGTGCTGGATATGTCTTTTTACGAAGAAAAACACAGAGAGAAAAGGGAAGAAAACTTGGATATATATTATTATCATAGTCACATTATTTTGTGGAGAATTGGTGTGGTTTTACCTTTTTAATAAAAGCAAAGCAGGAAATGTCCCTATGCTGCTGTTGGGGGTGAGTGGTGGGGTTGAGACTGGGACAGCGAAAAGAAAATCGGGTAGTGGTGATTTAAATGTCAAAACTCCTTCGCTATTCAAGTGCAGTATGATAAACTGTCTTCTGTCAATTCCCCAGGTGGTGACGAACATCCAGTACATCGCCAACTGCTTCCGAGAACAAAGAGCGACTTGTATTAAGGTGGCAGAATGGAAGAAGGTGGCCAAGGTCATGGACAGGTTTTTCATGTGGATCTTTTTCATCATGGTCTTCCTCATGAGCATCCTCATCATTGCCAAGGCATCCTGACAGCTTTTCATTTGTCATGTATGGACCGCTAAAGACAACAATCAAACAGTTGTGAGAGCCAGACGACTTTACATGTCAGTATTGTGTTCTGTGTGCTTGAGTCGTTTAACACTGCTTTGACACCAAGACGACAGGGTGGCTGCACACAAATCATCCATTTAACGGCACATGCACAGAAATTCATCAAGGCTACGCAGGGTTAGCTAAGATCAGGTGTGCTCGCATGTGTCACAGCAGTGGAGCGGTAAGACAATCTAGACCTTGTCTTGAACATGCGTGGACTTTGCATTATTGATGAGCTAAAAGCCAGACTTCTAGCTATAGGCATTACGTTACTTACATTACACTTTAAGCTACCAGGTGATGTTGTTTTTCAGTGTGAAGACCTGGAAAATAACCAGTAGTATTTATTAAATAAATAATTATAAAACACATTTATGTTGCAGAGTTGTTCATGTTGTGTTTTGAATTGTTTGAAAAATTTTGAAGGTTTAGGCCTGAGTCTACCTCCAGAGCCAGAAGAGTGAATATGTTACTTATTGGCTGTTTTTTCTTTTTTGTTTAATCAATTCATAAAGTAAATATGGCTTAAATCTCAGTTTCAGAATCGTGCAAAATATATACATTACGCAGCAACATTTTTTTTAGATAGTTATTATTTTTAAAGCAATATAAATGACTAAAAATACTGGTCAAAAAGAATTCAAAAAGGACAAATGATCTGTCCAACAAGCAAAAAAATGCTGTCACTGACATGAAACTTTCCAACCAGCCCAGCAGCATCTTAAAATGCTTTAGTATCAGAAGACTGAGGATTAATTTGGTGTAACAATGGGCTGGTATTTAAAAAAATGACTGACTCAACTGGTAACTCAACTCAAGTTGGGATGGTAAAAAAACACAACAGTAGAAAGTTGTAGTAGATACTGGCAATTGTAAATCAGCTTATTCTTGTTCACAAACAAATGTCTCCATAAAAGTGCGTCAGCACTAAACTGGTTCTGCAGGTTCTGAAGGAATGATGAACCAAAGAATGAGGCCATTATTGATCACTGCTGAGAGATAAACGTATTCTTTTACTTTATGGAGAAAGCTATGTTTTTTTTGTTTTTTAACCACAAAATCATCTCCTCAGTCTTTGACCCTGTGGACATTGGCCCCAGTTGAAGTGTGTACTTACAGATAAGGCCAACAACTGAGTGACTACTGGGCTACACTGAGTCTAGACTGATTGTTTGAGCCGGTGATGAAGATGGCTATAGCTTAGATGGTCTTCAAGTCAAAGAGAGGGAGACACCCACAAAATCTGTATCCATATAGAGCTTGTTTCCATCTGTTTTTACTTTATTCAGTCTTGTGTGTGCAGGAACATGTCATCCACCGGCAGGCAGCTGTCCTCCATCAGCCTCACAGGTGGGTTTGCACTTTTAATTCAGGCCACATTCTGTACATTTATTAGATCCTTGTTCTTTTATTCGAACTGTAACAGATTCCAATGTTTAGATTTCTTTGTGAGTGGTACATTCCCTTGTAATGTGTATGCGTATTAGATGCATGATAACAGTGAGGCAGTGGTTACTGGGTTGTAAAGAACAGTTTTCAGTGTAATCAGTTTCTTATACAAAGTTATGCAGTTTATTACATACTTAGCCATAATTTTTACAACGTTTATTTTAGGCCTACTGTACTTAACAGCTCAAGGCTCCCTCTTGTTGCTGATACTGTCTTCTATGAAAAGAGAACATGAGCAGAGCGGGCTTATTCTCTAATCTCTGCCTAATAAATAAATACAATTTAACATCCCACAGGCAGGAAGACATCTCCCCCTTGCACTGAGACCAGATTAGTTTTGCTGGGAAAGACTGGCAGCGGAAAGAGCTCGACTGCTAACACCATCTTGGGTCGCAGAGTCTTTGATTCGAGGGTCAGCAGCTCCTCGGTCACCCAGCGTTGTCGCAGAGCATGTGGTGAGTTTCGGGGACGTCATTTGACCATCCTGGACACGCCGGGTCTGATGGATACTCGGCAGACCCTACAGGAGGTCCAAAAAGAGCTGCGTAGAAGTGTTAGCCTTCTATATCCCGGGCCTCATGCCTTCTTGATTGTCATCCGGATCGGGAGGTTCACTGAGGAGGAAAAGGAAGCAGTGCGGCACATCAAGCAGGCCATGGGTTCCCATGCGTTAGCTTTCTCTGTGGTGGTTTTTACCCACGGTGACATGCTGGAAGAAGGGGCAACAGTGCAGCAGTGTTTGATGGACGAGTGCCCGGATCTGGCTGAGCTGGTGGCAGCTTGTGGGGGCAGATACTGTGTCTTTAACAACCAAAGCACCAGGAGCAAAGAGCAGGTTTTGGAGATGTTAGGTTTAGTGGACGCAGTGATGCAAGGGAATGAATGGAATTATTACAGTTGCAAAATGCTTCAGAGAGCGGAGCATGATATGAAGCTCCAGTTTGTGAAGGATGAGATGTTGAAAAGAAGTCAGGAGGCTGAAGTTAAAGAGTGGTATGAACGAGAACTAGAAATGATGGAGGATAGAAGCAGGAAAGAGTTGGCAGAGATAAGGGTAAAACAGGAAGTTGAGAAGGAAAGGGCAGAGAGAGCAGCCAGAGAACTGGAAGAGGCTTTTAGGCAAGAGATTAAAGAGGTTAAAATGAGGAACGAGGAGAGGAAAATCCATGACATGTTACGACTTATGGAAGTGCAGAGGCTCGAGGAGGAGAGGAGGGAAGCCCTTCAAGGAAAACTGGACAATGTGACCAAGATTTTGGAAAGCCAGGTTAAACGTGAAGAAAACCTCAGAAAAGCACTGGAGGAGATGGTCCAGAGGGATAAAATGGAGAGTGAAAACCAAGACAGGGAGAAAGCTGCTCTGCAGAAAGAGGTGGACAAACTCAGCCTGAGCCTGAAGGAGCAAAGCAGGAGGGATGAGGATAGGAGACAGCAAATGGAGGCCTTTATAAGGGGACAAAGGGAAGAGAATGAACTAGAACGCCAAGTACTGATAGAAAAACAAAAAGCAGAGAGAAAGAGAGTAGAAACTTTGCAACAAGAACTAAAAGTGATCAAAATGAAGATGGAGCAGCAGAGAACAAATGAGAAGAGTCACATGGCCATACCTGTGCTGAAAAAGGCATCTGTAAAAACACACAGCTCCGTGTCCACTGTGACCGGCTACGTCCAAGAGATGGGACTAATGGGCGTCAATGCAACTCTGGAACGAATAGGAGCTCCCTGCTGTATACAGTGATGATCTTACCTGTATTATTTTAAGTATTTTGTACATGATGTCCAAGGTGTTTCAAAATACTTCCTTGTTGGAAATTATTATGGTAGTGCCAAAAATGTTAATTATTATAAATCGTTTGACTATGAATACAAATTTGGTGTTATTTGGGTGCTATTTGTAGTACACATGTAAAATAAATATCCTTTCATCTTGCTTTTGTAACTTATTTTGGCTCACCCAGCATAAAAACCTGAAAACCCTTTAATTGGAGCTCAAATAGTTGTTTTAATAAAGAAAATTACCACCTACTGAACTATTCTTCAGTGTTTTTAGTCTACTTGTGCTGTGTATTGTCTTTATTTTTTCCTGGATATTTAAATACATGTACAATAATAAGTCTGTTAAAGGCGTACTATGCAGGACACCGGGGTAAACAACATGGGCCTTACGTTATTTAACATCCCATCCAACGTTTTTATTCCCATCTTGTAACAGATTAACCAAACCTATTGTTTATTTTACTAATGAAATTAGAACCGATACACAGTGAAATATCATTCCTCTACGGCAGAAGTGGCCCACGTTGAGGAGAAACCTAACTAAAACACACAAAGAATAACAGCAGAGAAGAAATAATAGAAGAAAGCCAAAAAGTATGTTTTATTGTTCATTCAAAACATTTTTCATCTCGACAAGCTTGGAGGGAGCCAGCCAGTTTGATCTGAATGAAAATGCAAATTTCATCCACATAGATGTTGGTCACATGTTTAAATAACCCAAAAACAATAGTTATCACAAAATGAAATGTAAATGTGTTCCTGCTTCAATGAGATGGAAGAAGTCACACACTGATGGAAGGCAGTCTGTGGTTCATTGCTATGAAGGCTGTGCAATAGCTGGGTATTTTGAACGATACCCTTTTAACAGACCAACAGGCAAATTCTACAATCTTATTTATAAATCTGAGTTAGATTTATTCAATCCTCAAACAAAAGAATCTGATCAGATTTTAGGCCACATTAATGAACTTTAAGTCCTATTGAGAAAAAAAAAGGCATCAAAAAAAAGGAAACAACCTAATCTACCTGTTTAAACAGGCCCCACAACTGCCTACAATGTGGCGTGGCACTTTCCAGGGTGCCAAGGCTCCGCCCCTGCAGTAAACACTGTGCCCTGTGAAACAAAAGCGGCACAACATCCATCAAAGTTTTCTGAAGGCCTGTGAGTTCTCAGTCATGTCTTTTCTTCCAGAAACTCTATGTCTTCACAAGCTCTCCAGAATGCATTACCTCTCTCTTCCCTCAGGTGGGAAGTGTCAGGTCACCTATGTTTGGGTGAATGAAGATGGATTAACCCCACAATCAAAGACAAGAACCCTGGACTCTGAGCCAACTGGAATTAAAGGTAGGATACATATTCAAATGACAAGTGCAATGCTATGTTGTTGCTAAATTATTTCCCGTTTTAAAATGTTCCATAACCAAAATGGCTCTAGGCTAGACAATGGACATTTTATGTTAATGAATTAAACCATATTACCAGTACTATAGATAGCCTATGTGAAAATGGTTATTCCTGATGGTTAGGTTTGAGTGAGCTACGTGTAGATTTATTCCTGTGGAGCACCATTCTTTAATTTCTTTGTGGTAAGTGTTATTATTTTTTCTCTGCTGCAGATATCCCAGAATGGAGCGCTACCTACATTTCACAGGAGCTCATAGAAGAACTTCTTTTGGTGCCAGTGAGAATGTTTCGTGACCCCTTCACCCTTGACCCCCATAAGCTGGTACTTTGTGAAGCTTTTGTTGCTCCTGGTATCCCCTTTGGTAAACCTTTTATATCATGACTGTAAAACATACCACTTCTTGTGTGGTTCTAGCTGACATAACTCCTTTTCTGTGTAGTAAGCAATCACCGTGGAAAATGTGTTAAAGCTATGGAGGCTGTGAAGGACATGGAGCCCTGGTTTGGAATGGAGCAGGAGTATATCCTTTATGGTTTAGATGGACTGCCCTTCGGTTGGCCTTCTAAACAATGTCCTATTTCTAATGGTCTGACTTAAAATTTTAGAAAAACATTTTAGAGACAAATCATTGTTTTATGTGACTTACATTTTATCTCTTGAAAATGTGATTTCAGCATGTGCTTCTGTGGGAATTAACAAAGCGTATGGAAGGGATGTCTGTATGAGTCACTATAATGCCTGTCTGTACGCTGGGCTGAAGATCTGTGGTATTGCTACAGAGGCAGTGCCCTCACAGGTAATAACTAGTGTGACTGGTTTAGTTTCATTACATTTGATTCATGGAAGTATTTTCACATCTGAGGTGACTCATCAGCTTAGTAGATATATTGGACTATCCTTTAAGATTTTAGCCCCAAAAAAATCCATGTATCATCACACTAAATCTTTAGCTTCCTGTTCTTTTGCTCCCTGTGACCTCTGGTATGATCAGTGGGAGTTCCAGATCGGTCCGTGTGAGGGGGTCGAAATGGCAGATCAAGTGTGGATGGCCCGTTATATTCTGCACCGTGTGTGTGAGGACTTTGGGGTGGTTCCTTCCTTTGACCCCAAACCCATCCCAGATATTAGTGGAGCATCAGGTGGTCATATCAACTTCAGCACCAAAGACACAAGGAGTGAAGGAGGAATCAAGTGAGTCACTCTTGCATTGGCTCTATGCTGCATAATCATTTAGAAAAGTCTGAACTCGTGTGTGTGTTGTTATATGTTGCAGACACATTGAAGAAGCCATAAAGAAGCTGAGCCTGCGTCATGTGGAGCACTTACGTATTTTTGATCCAAGTGGTGGCGCTGACAATGAGAGGCGTCTACATGGCAAAAGCTGTTACTCTAGTTTCACAGAGTTCTCGTCCGGTGTTGCAGATCGCACAGCTAGTATCCGCATCCCTGGTCACGTGAGTCGGAGTGGTTGTGGCTACTTTGAGGACAGGCGTCCTTCTGCCAACTGTGACCCTTACATTGTGTCACAGGCCTTGGTTGAGCCATGTCTGCCAGCTGATAAAAACAAGTGAAAACATCAGAGAGAGTGTACAAGGGTAATCTTGATGAATGATTTTTTTAAATACTTAAATAAACTTATCTGTTAGTTCTGTAAAGATTTCTGTTTTATGTATTGTTTGGGGGTGTGCCACTGTGTAATGTAACTCTTAGTTGTTCCTGGAAATTAATAATATTAAAACATATTTAACATAATTAAGTGTTATGTGCTGGATTTTTGTGAAGATTGCAATTCCAATAAACAGACAGGTTTAGATCTAGTTTAGTCTTGATTTAGTTCTGGTTTTCATCCTTGTTAAGTTGGATGTTAATATGTGATTAGAATAATTTTTACATCAATTGCACAGAGAGGAGTCAGAGGCAGGACAGGTAGTCCATGTGAATACAGGTCAAAATCTTGGCACAAAAGTTTGCATGTTCCTCCTGATGAGGGGTGACGAGTGGATGAGTATTGTCCAGTTTTTACCTAATTTCCTGATAGTAGCTACTATTTGAAGCAATTACAACTCCAAAAACATGTGGATCACTCTTCTTGCAGCATCTTATCGCTTCACTTTATAATAAAACGGTAGTGCCTAATTTGTAAAGTTGGAGCTTGAGGAAGACAGAGAGAGTATTTTTGTGGCGTGTTCTTGCTGCAATGAGCAGGACAAACAGGTCACAGACTGATGGAAGGCAGATTATAGCCTAATGCACAATAGCTGGGTATTTTGAACGATACCCTTTTAACAGACCAACAGGCAAATTCTACAACCTCATTTATAAATCTTAGTTAGATTTATTCAATCCTCAAACAAAAGAATCAGATCAGATTTTAGGCCACATTAATGAACTCTAATGAAGTCTTACTCAGAAAAAATGCATCTCAGGAGGTAACAACCTAATCTACCTGTTTAAACAGGCCACACAACTGCCTACAATGTGGCGTGGTACTTTCCAGGGTGCCAAGGCTCCACCCCTGCAGTAAACACTGTGCCCTGTGAAATAAAAGCAGCCACAACATCCAGCGAAGTTTTCTGAAGGCCTGTGAGATCTCAGTCATGTCTTTTCTTCCAGAAACTCTATGTCTTCACAAGCTCTCCAGAATGCATTACCTCTCTCTTCCCTCAGGTGGGAAGTGTCAGGTCACCTATGTTTGGGTGAATAAAGAAGGGTTAAGCCCACAATCAAAGACAAGAACCCTGGACTCTGAGCCGACTGGAATTAAAGGTAGGATACATATTCAAATGACAAGTGCAATGCTATGTTGTTGCTAAATTATTTCCCGTTTTAAAATGTTCCATAACCAAAATGGCTCTAGGCTAGACAATGGACATTTTATGTTAATGAATTAAACCATATTACCAGTACTATAGATAGCCTATGTGAAAATGGTTATTCCTGATGGTTAGGTTTGAGTGAGCTATGTGTAGATTTATTCCTGTGGAGCACCAATATTTAATTTCTTTGTGGTAAGTGTTATTATTTTTTCTCTGCTGCAGATATCCCAGAATGGAGCGCTACCTACATTTCACAGGAGCTCATAGAAGAACTTCTTTTGGTGCCAGTGAGAATGTTTCGTGACCCCTTCACCCTTGACCCCCATAAGCTGGTACTTTGTGAAGCTTTTGTTGCTCCTGGTATCCCCTTTGGTAAACCTTTTATATCATGACTGTAAAACATACCACTTCTTGTGTGGTTCTAGCTGACATAACTCCTTTTCTGTGTAGTAAGCAATCACCGTGGAAAATGTGTTAAAGCTATGGAGGCTGTGAAGGACATGGAGCCCTGGTTTGGAATGGAGCAGGAGTATATCCTTTATGGTTTAGATGGACTGCCCTTCGGTTGGCCTTCTAAACAATGTCCTATTTCTAATGGTCTGACTTAAAATTTTAGAAAAACATTTTAGAGACAAATCATTGTTTTATGTGACTTACATTTTATCTCTTGAAAATGTGATTTCAGCATGTGCTTCTGTGGGAATTAACAAAGCGTATGGAAGGGATGTCTGTATGAGTCACTATAATGCCTGTCTGTACGCTGGGCTGAAGATCTGTGGTATTGCTACAGAGGCAGTGCCCTCACAGGTAATAACTAGTGTGACTGGTTTAGTTTCATTACATTTGATTCATGGAAGTATTTTCACATCTGAGGTGACTTATCAGCTTAGTAGATATATTTAGCCCCAAAAAAATCCATGTATCATCACACTAAATCTTTAGCTTCCTGTTCTTTTGCTCCCTGTGACCTCTGGTATGATCAGTGGGAGTTCCAGATCGGTCCGTGTGAGGGGGTCGAAATGGCAGATCAAGTGTGGATGGCCCGTTATATTCTGCACCGTGTGTGTGAGGACTTTGGGGTGGTTCCCTCCTTTGACCCCAAACCCATCCCAGATATTAGTGGAGCATCAGGTGGTCATATCAACTTCAGCACCAAAGACACAAGGAGTGAAGGAGGAATCAAGTGAGTCACTCTTGCATTGGCTCTATGCTGCATAATCATTTAGAAAAGTCTGAACTCGTGTGTGTGTTGTTATATGTTGCAGACACATTGAAGAAGCCATAAAGAGGCTGAGCCTGCGTCACGTGGAGCACTTACGTATTTTTGATCCAAGTGGTGGCGCTGACAATGAGAGGCGTCTACATGGCAAAAGCTGTTACTCTAGTTTCACAGAGTTCTCGTCCGGTGTTGCAGATCGCACAGCTAGTATCCGCATCCCTGGTCACGTGAGTCGGAGTGGTTGTGGCTACTTTGAGGACAGGCGTCCTTCTGCCAACTGTGACCCTTACATTGTGTCACAGGCCTTGGTTGAGACATGTCTGCCAGCTGATAAAAACAAGTGAAAACATCAGAGAGAGTGTACAAGGGTAATCTTGATGAATGATTTTTTTTAAAACACTTTAGTGAATGTATCTGTTAGTTCTGTAAAGATTTCTGTTTTATATATTGTTTTATATCAATTGCACAGAGAGGAGTCAGAGGCAGGACAGGTAGTCCATGTGAATACAGGTCAAAATCTTGGCACAAAAGTTTGCATGTTCCTCCTGATGAGGGGTGATGAGTGGATGAGTATTGTCCAGTTTTTACCTAATTTCCTGATAGTAGCTACTATTTGAAGCAATTACAACTCCAAAAACATGTGGATCACTCTTCTTGCAGCATCTTATCGCTTCACTTTATAATAAAACGGTAGTGCCTAATTTGTAAAGTTGGAGCTTGAGGAAGACAGAGAGAGTATTTTTGTGGCGTGTTCTTGCTGCAATGAGCAGGACAAACAGGTCACAGACTGATGGAAGGCAGATTATAGCCTAATGCACAATAGCTGGGTATTTTGAACGATACCCTTTTAACAGACCAACAGGCAAATTCTACAACCTCATTTATAAATCTTAGTTAGATTTATTCAATCCTCAAACAAAAGAATCAGATCAGATTTTAGGCCACATTAATGAACTCTAATGAAGTCTTACTCAGAAAAAATGCATCTCAGGAGGTAACAACCTAATCTACCTGTTTAAACAGGCCACACAACTGCCTACAATGTGGCGTGGTACTTTCCAGGGTGCCAAGGCTCCACCCCTGCAGTAAACACTGTGCCCTGTGAAATAAAAGCAGCCACAACATCCAGCGAAGTTTTCTGAAGGCCTGTGAGATCTCAGTCATGTCTTTTCTTCCAGAAACTCTATGTCTTCACAAGCTCTCCAGAATGCATTACCTCTCTCTTCCCTCAGGTGGGAAGTGTCAGGTCACCTATGTTTGGGTGAATAAAGAAGGGTTAAGCCCACAATCAAAGACAAGAACCCTGGACTCTGAGCCGACTGGAATTAAAGGTAGGATACATATTCAAATGACAAGTGCAATGCTATGTTGTTGCTAAATTATTTCCCGTTTTAAAATGTTCCATAACCAAAATGGCTCTAGGCTAGACAATGGACATTTTATGTTAATGAATTAAACCATATTACCAGTACTATAGATAGCCTATGTGAAAATGGTTATTCCTGATGGTTAGGTTTGAGTGAGCTATGTGTAGATTTATTCCTGTGGAGCACCAATATTTAATTTCTTTGTGGTAAGTGTTATTATTTTTTCTCTGCTGCAGATATCCCAGAATGGAGCGCTACATACATTTCACAGGAGCTCATAGAAGAACTTCTTTTGGTGCCAGTGAGAATGTTTCGTGACCCCTTCACCCTTGACCCCCATAAGCTGGTACTTTGTGAAGCTTTTGTTGCTCCTGGTATCCCCTTTGGTAAACCTTTTATATCATGACTGTAAAACATACCACTTCTTGTGTTGTTCTAGCTGACATAACTCCTTTTCTGTGTAGTAAGCAATCACCGTGGAAAATGTGTTAAAGCTATGGAGGCTGTGAAGGACATGGAGCCCTGGTTTGGAATGGAGCAGGAGTATATCCTTTATGGTTTAGATGGACTGCCCTTCGGTTGGCCTTCTAAACAATGTCCTATTTCTGATGGTGTGAATAAAACTTTAGAAACACATTTTATTCACAGATCATTGTTTTAAGTGACTTACAAACATCTTGTCTTTCAACAATGTGATTTCAGCATCTGATGCTGTGGAAATTAACAAAGCGTATGGAAGGGATGTCTGTATGAGTCACTATAATGCTTGTCTGTACGCTGGGCTGAAGATCTGTGGTATTGCTACAGAGGTTGTGCCCTCACAGGTAATAACTAGTGTGACTGGTTTGGCTTCTTTACAAGACATTTGATTCATGGAAGTAGTTTTAAATCCAAGTTGACTGTAAACTATCTCTTAGAAAGAAATCTGGCAGACACAGAAGGTGTGCTTTTCCTCATCAGCTTAGTAGACATATTGGACTATCCTTTAAGACTTTATCCAAAAAAAATCCATGTATCATCACACTAAATCTTTAGCTTCCTGTTCTTTTGCTCCCTGTGACCTCTGGTATGATCAGTGGGAGTTCCAGATCGGTCCATGTGAGGGGGTCGAAATGGCAGATCAAGTGTGGATGGCCCGTTATATTCTGCACCGCGTGTGTGAGGACTTTGGGGTGGTTCCCTCCTTTGACCCCAAACCCATCCCAGATATTAGTGGAGCATCAGGTGGTCATATCAACTTCAGCACCAAAGACACAAGGAGTGAAGGAGGAATCAAGTGAGTCACTCTTGCATTGGCTCTATGCTGCATAATCATTTAGAAAAGTCTGAACTCGTGTGTGTGTGTTGTTATATGTTGCAGACACATTGAAGAAGCCATAAAGAAGCTGAGCCTGCGTCACGTGGAGCACTTACGTATTTTTGATCCAAGTGGTGGCGCTGACAATGAGAGGCGTCTACATGGCAAAAGCTGTTACTCTAGTTTCACAGAGTTCTCGTCCGGTGTTGCAGATCGCACAGCTAGTATCCGCATCCCTGGTCACGTGAGTCGGAGTGGTTGTGGCTACTTTGAGGACAGGCGTCCTTCTGCCAACTGTGACCCTTACATTGTGTCACAGGCCTTGGTTGAGACATGTCTGCCAGCTGATAAAAACAAGTGAAAACATCAGAGAGAGTGTACAAGTGGAAACCATGATTTTTGTTTTATTTTTCACATTTCTGTTAGATCTGTAAAGATTGTTTAACGGTGTGCCACTGTGTAATGTAACTCTTAGATGTTACTGAAACAGAATATAATATTAAAAACATAATTAAGAAAATTAAGAGTTATGTGCTCTATGTTTGGGGAGATTGCAATTCCAGTAACAAATAGGTTTAGTCCTAGTTTAGTCTTGATTCAGTTCTGGTTTACTTCCTGGTTAAACTGGATGTTAATATGAGATCAGAATAATTTTTACACCAATTACTATCAATAAACCTTATGTAGTTTTTGTCATTGTTATTGTTTCTTTGACAGAGTGCATATAATTTGACAATAATCTAAACAAATACAGATGAAGTAATAATGGTTATTTATTCATTGTTTTAAATGTTTGAAACAATTAAATGTAGCTTTCTTTAAACCCAATTTGGGCCCTGATGCCCAAATTTAGTCCTTGTGGTTTAGTCCTTGGTTACTTTCAGTCCTGATATAGACAACAGATATAGACATGAAGAAATTAGACATAATGCTCTTTCTGAAGACAGTCAGACTTCTTTTTATATCAGTCACCATACGAGTCACTAGTCACTAGTTTAATCCATCACACTTTAAACCAGCTGGGCTCGTCTGGTGATTGCTGCCACACCTCGACCTTAAAGCCTTTGAGCAGCCGTGTCAATAATGGAGGTGGAGAACATTGTTTCAAAGTCTATCTAATGCCTCCACCATCTTCTCAGGATCTAATGAAGCTCTGTCAGAGAGAGAGTTGAAGACCTTTCTGCCAACAGACCTTCATAACACATAGCCAGTCTTTCTTTACCTTCTGTCAATACCTCCTGCTATAAAAAATCCAGGGTTACAACTTCAGAGATGTATGTTACACAAGAAACTTTGTCCCTGTGTATAATTTAGTTCATTTGAGTGAGAGATTCATTATTTCTTGGGTTGTTGTCACTTTTTTCTTGTAACTACCTAGTAAATATTTGCCAATTTACCTCACATTTTTGCATGAATAATTGAACACTTTAGTTTCCTTTTGACATCGCGGTACTTCCCTTCTTCTCTCGAAGACATATTTATCTAAACATATTTATTGAGGGCTGCTTGTCAACAAAGACAGGAACTGCTTGTGCTCTGGGCCAGTAGAGGGCCTTAAAGGGATGACCTAGTATTTGCAAGACAATTTCTCAAACACACCCTTAGCTCTTTTGCCTTGGGCCTCAACAGACTCTTGAACCAAACATCTACAGGAATTTCTTTTGCCTCTACTAGATTTTTAAATGTCATTTGCCATAAGATAGAAATATGTTTCCCTCCAAATGAATTGTTCTTTTATGTAGACATAAGCTTAAGTGCAGCTCTTGTCCACAGCCATGAGAAAAACCTACTGGTATCTTTGCAGCAATGCTGGGAGGTCACTGGCTCATCAAAAGTAAAATGGTAAATTTGGCCCTCGAGCCAGTGACAGACCACGAGTTTTTATGATGATGATGATTATTATTAACCTTCTTCTGCAAAATGATCACAAATTTGACCCAGTGAACGTGCTCGAATATATCTCCTTCAAGCCAATCAGGACCACCCCCTATTTTCAGCCTTGTTGCCATGGTAATATGGCAAATGTGTGAAAGAGTGAATGGGAGGTGAAATAGTTTGTTGTAACCAAATGAAATTTGCTACATACATCAAGCATGAGATTATGAGTTAAAAAGTCTATAGGGTTGACACTCTATAACACAAAGAAATGCAGCCATTTTTAAATGAACATGTGACCACCTTGATTTATTGCCTTCATAATATGACTATTTCCTCATAAAACTTCAAACTCTGTCAACCTGATCTAGACACATTTCCTATTATTAAAAGTGATCAATCACTTTTCAGATGAGTTTTTGCATGTGGCTGTGAAAAGCCCACCATTTGGGTTTACTTTCTTTAGACATTGCAGTTAGTGCTTTAAAGCACGAGATGCAGTCCTCCCGAGGTCGCAAGGGGAGGCGAGGGCCTTTATTGCCCCTTGTGGCTATATTTTTAATTTATTTATTTTTTATTTTTAAAGGCAGATCTGTGGTGAACTTTTGTGGTGAACTTATGTCTGGTTGATATGTGAGTTAATCTGACACTGACTGCTTTGAAAGACTCAGACGCAGTATGTGTCTTAAGAGTCGCTGAGTGACAGTCCAAAGTCTTATAATTATTTTTACAAGCCATTGTTGTGGTTGAGTTATATTAGGGGTCAGCCATACCCCACTGAAATACCAGCACCAATATTGGACTACATTCCTCCACCATTTTAGTTTTAGATTCATTTTGACCAAAAGGCCAATAAAATGAGAATTGACAGTACATTTTATCCACAACAAACTAGACCCATTCAGTAAACAAGTAAAACTGGCTATGCTAATAGTCTACGTTTGACCGGACGGGTGGAGGGTAGGCAGGTTGACTGCCGCAGGGGACTCCTCCAAGAATGTTAAGAAGACCCAGTGCCGCTGCTCTTTTCACTGTGACAAGGATTAGGATTACGACACTTTGAGATTTTCTCTTAGCATAATGTCATTTCTGCCTGAAACTCTGTGCCTTCAGAAGATCTCCAGGACACACTACCTGTCTCTTCCCACAGGTCCAAAGTGTCAGGTCACTTATGTTTGGATTGATCAAAAAGGCTTAAACCCAAAGTCGAAGACAAGAACACTGGACTCTGAGCCAAATGGAATTCAAGGTGAGACAATGTCTACAATGTGAAGAATGATGTATCACTATACTTTAGTATCAGAAGAACAGTTTTTGCAAGAAAGATGATACAGTATCTATTTGGACTTGCAAACAGTAATACTGTCAAACATTTTATTATATGGATCCAAACTAGACTTATTATTTCCACACTTATTTTATGATGGTATTGTGTGTTATTAGGTTAAATCCCCTTTAGTCGGTGTCTTCTGCTTGTGCAAGACCAGGGCGTATAACCCTAGTTTGTCACTGACATATAAATACAAACGCACCAGACAAGCTGAAACATTTCATTATTGTGTCCACATCCAGTCACAATAGCACATTCAGTTGAGTTGCTACTTACTTATCTGTCCCATTGCCAGATACTAACAGCGAAATATCACTCACTTTCATCATGAATTTCAGAATCCATTGTGATAAAATGATTTGTTAATTGTGTAATAATTAGTAGAATAAAATGCAATCAAAATTAGTCATGATTAGAAATGACTGGATGGCTGAACTGATTCCACAGTAAACCACAATAAACCCATGAATAATCTAATATTCTTCTAATCTAAATAATCGAATAATATCATGGATAGAAATTGTTGCATTTTATTAAAGCTAGTGTTTCCCACATTCTTTATAATGTTGACCTTAATTTTTGTTTCTCTGCTGCAGATATCCCAGAGTGGTACACCACACACAGGTATGAGGGGAAAGTACGTGAAGCTACTTTGTTTCCAGTAAAAATGTTTCAAGACCCCTTCACCCTTGGTACAAATAAACTGGTACTATGTGATTCACGGGACAGCAGCGACAATTTCCCCACAGGTAAATGTTGTGTATCAGGACAAAAAAAGACTTCTGTGGTGCTTTTGCTGACATGAGTCTTGTATTTCCTTTTTTTATGCAGTGGGAAATCACCGCCCAGAGTGTGCTCAAGCTATGGAGGCTGTGAAGGACATGAAACCCTGGTTTGGCATGGAGCAAGAGTATATGCTATATGGTTTGAATTCGCTGCCCTTTGGTTGGTCTTCTGAAGAATCTCCTAGTCCTATAGGTTTGGAAAACATTTTCATACACCTCTACCTAGAGTTATACAAATATTTGTCTACATTTGAATTAAGGCAATATTTGATTTGTGCAACTCTTCTGTCTATAGCGGTGTCTGCTACAGTTGGAATTAACCAAGTGTTTGGAAGGGACATTGTTATGAGTCACTATAATGCTTGTCTGTATGCTGGGTTGAAGATCTGTGGAACTACCGCCGAAGTGATCCCTTCCCAGGTGTGTCTCTTTTTTATGCAAGGCAATGTCAAAATGAGTGGAAGAAAGAGCAGATATTTCCCTTGAAAGGTAGAAGATGGAAAGTTGATTGAATTTTATTTACTAACATTAAAGCATACATACATAAAACTTGTTTGACTTCTTACATTGTGCCACCCTGTGACCTCTGGTATAATCAGTGGGAGTTCCAGATTGGTCCATGTGAAGGGGTTGACCTGGCAGATGAAATGTGGATGGCCCGTTATATTCTGCACCGTGTGTGTGAGGACTTTGGGGTGGTTCCCTCATTTGACCCTAAACCCATCGCACACCCCAAGTGGGCATCAGGTGGTCATATGAACTTCAGCACCAAAGACACCAGGAGTGAAGGAGGAATCAAGTAAGTAGCCTATTTTTTTTATTCATGATGCCATTTAGAAAAAGCCTTATTGTGTGTGTGTGTTTTGTGATATGTTGCAGACACATTGAAGAAGCCATAAAGAAGCTGAGCCTGCATCACATGGAGCACATGCGTATTTATGACCCAAGTGGTGGCGCTGAAAATGCGAAGCGTCTGAATGGTGTTGGACTTAACACAAAGTTCACTGAGTTTTCTTATGGTGTTGGTGTTCGTGGTGTTAGTATTCGCATCCCGGGGCATGTAGGTCAGAGCGGCTGTGGCTACCTCGAAGACAGACGCCCTCCTCCCAACTGTGACCCCTATAAAGTGACAAAAGCCATTGTTGAGGCATGTCTTTTAACTCAAGAAAACCAAAAATCTGAGGACACCTCAGAGAGTGTGCCAGTGTGAATGTTTCATGTTGTAAGTTTATGTATCAGATTTCTGTTTTGAAGCAACTGCGTTTAACAATAACTTGCTTGGCATGTCCTCTAAATTGTGTGCCAATAAAGCTGATAAAATGACAGAGACTGGTGCAAACTGTAAAAGTGTCATGGTATAACAACATGAGGAACTTACACAAAGTAGTGGTGAGGTTACCGGGCCAAGAGGGAAACATGGAAATTTAAAAAAAAAAGTTGTTTCCTGTAATTCTTTGTTCACTTTGACCCAGTGTATTATGGTTTGTGTTTTTAAATTAAAAAGAGGTGTAAAGGAATGATGTGCATAGAGTTTAGGCCAATAGTCTATTTGCTTTAAGGTGAGCCAATCATTCCCAATAAACCTGAACAAGAAGCAGTCCCTATTACAAAGAAATCACTGAATTTAGCTAAACCACAAAACAAAGCAAGTTATGTTGTCGCTCAATGCCATTCTTGCCTCCGCGTGTGCGTCTGAGCAGCATCTGGTGGAGCGCGTGTCCCGTGTTGTAATCGGCTCCGCTCTCACAGCAGCGTCGCACATCGGTCTGACTAAAGGAGGGCGCGCAGTGACCGATTTCTCCGTTTGTCTAAACAACGCGGTCACGCCAATGAGTAAGTATGCCAGGCCGCTGTTACTTCATGTTACTTTTCTGTCCGTGCGTAAGAGCGGGCGATGAATAAGACGCGCGGCGCGGAGGGTGCGGACAGCAGAGCAGACAGAGTTCTAACGGGCTGTGTCCTGGCTCTCCTTATTGTCTGGACGCTTCTGGGGAACTTGGTTGTGTGTGTGGCCGTGTCCCGCTACAGACACCTGCGCACCAAAGTAACCAACATCTTCATCGTGTCTCTGGCGCTGTCGGACCTCCTGGTGGCCGTGCTGGTCATGCCGTGGAAGGCTGTGGCCGAGGTGGCGGGGTTTTGGCCGTTTGGCAGGTTCTGTAAGACGTGGTTGGCGTGTGACATCATGTGCTCCACGGCGTCCATCCTGAATCTGTGCGTGATCAGCGTGGACAGGTACTGGGCCATCTCCAGTCCGTTTCGTTACGAGCGCACAATGAACAGGACAGTTGCTTTAGTCATGATCACATTGACGTGGACCTTGTCGGTGATCATCTCCTTCGTCCCGGTGCAGCTGGACTGGCACCGCGCAGACACAGGGCACCAGAGCGGGAACCAGGGGAGTCTAGGGGAGGAGGAGGGCAGCTGCGACTCCAGCCTGAGCCGGACATACGCCATTTCCTCGTCCCTAATTAGCTTCTATATCCCCGTGCTCATCATGATTGTCACGTACACGCGCATCTATCGCATAGCACATACACAGATCCGGATGATCTCGTCGTTGGAGCGCGCGGCGGAGCACGCGCAGAGTTGCCGTTCTGATTCCTTGTTTCGAGCCTCTTCGTTTCCCACTCACCTGGACTTCCGGGACAACGACCACGCGCAGAAAGACCTCCGCGTGACTATCAGAAAAGAGGCTAAAGTACTTAAAACACTGAGCATCATCATGGGCGTGTTTGTCTGCTGCTGGCTGCCCTTCTTCGTCCTGAACTGCGCTCTGCCTTTTTGCCCCGAACCAGGAGCTCAACGAGGGCCTCATTGCGTCAGCGAGAAAACTTTTGACGTGTTTGTGTGGATCGGATGGAGCAATTCTTCTCTCAACCCAGTCATTTATGCCTTCAACGCTGACTTTAGAGACGCCTTCCTGCGGTTGTGGCCGTGGCGCGCAGGATGCTGCGCCGCTTTGGGCACAGCTGTGGAGACTGTGATGGCGAACAACGAGCCCGGACACTTGAAACACGAGGAGAGTCCTCTTGACACCGGAATGGGAGTCTCGTTCGCCTTAAAGACCAGGGGCAGCGAAGACAGCGGGAACACCACAGTGACTGTGTTGTATCACAAAGGCACTACATCTGAGCAAGTGTTGGACACAGAGGAAAGTAATGTCAAGAACAGACTCACGCACATTCCCATTTGAGACACGTGCAGTGCATGCAGTGCTCAATTCAAGAATCTGTTCTGCCAAACTGGTCACTGGTTAAAGCAATAAACTGTATTGTCAGAGCAGGTTATTTATTTATTTATTTTTAAATATGACTTTTGGTTCATTAGCTGCCTGTTTTAGTATGTTGTAAACACATTAAAACAAAATATTGTTGAACTAGTCTATTTTTCAGTGAGCTTTATTAATCCTCAATGAGGGATTTCAGTCACTCCAGTTAGGTAAAGAGGACAAGTCCATGTAAAAGATATACCACAAACATCCCTATGTTAAAATACAATTAATCCCTTAAACACATTACAAACTACAGTGTGGCTTTAACCCAGGTCCAGTTTAGCATTCTCCTGCTCTACCCCATCACAGTTGGATTTAACAGAGGTCAGGACACCTCTCAATCTCTTCAAATGGGATTATGTAACTCTCTCACATTAGAACCCATCATCTGTTCATCTCAGTGGATGCACTGAGCTTTTTCTCCACTTCCCTGTGGAAAAAAATAAATAATTTGAAAGGTTGTTCCTGTGAAATATGTCATGGCCATGAAAGGTGCAAAAACACAAGATAGATGAGTTCCTACAGCTGTCAGGATGAGCATCAGACTGTTTAGTTTGTGTGTATTTAATGAAACCTATTTGCAGAGTCTCATAAAACCATGTCATGACTGTAGTTCTTAACAGAAGTGTATTGGGAACATGTTATAACCATTCCAATAGCACATAACCAGCTTGAACTCTGTTCATGTGGTTTCTTTGTGAGGCATCAGTGACTATGTGATTTGCTTTTACAAAAGCGAAAGAGCACAGGGACTGTACAGAGCACATAGAGTAATTGTTTCCACTGTGAACACACTGTATGTGCACTCTTATGGCATTCACACTTTAATGGCCCTGTATTCCACATATAGCACAGAGAATGAATAAGACAAAAGATCTATCAATTTTTTACTATGGTGCCTGTCATTTACAGATATGATAAGAAGGTTAGAGAGTGTGAATGGTTAGCACCGGACCGAGTGGAGACAAGGGCTGGGGTTATTTTGCCAAGGAATGATGAAATAATTATATCCATTAATACTGACAGACTCTTCTTGTTCCTTTGTCTCTGCCTTTCTCACTACATTAATGTGCATCCCAGGAAAACACAGTGTTCTCCTGGAAAACCTTTTACTGGGTCACACCAGCCCACTTCGAACATGTGGGAGTTAAATGAGCCCTTAGGGCTAAGACAGGAAGAGTCTCACAAGGCTTTTGATGCAGAAAAACCTGACTAACACCATCATTCTTGTGATCTAAATACATGGTAAATACAACATTTGGTACTAAAAAACTTTAACCAACAAGGGACAAACAGAAGGGCACAGGAAGTTTTCTGCAAAAATGAATTAGGTTAAACAAGAGCAAGCTGGCTAGACAGAGGGGGAAAGTCAGAGAGGTGGGAGAGAGTGTCTGTACTCACAGAGACTGCACTAAAAGCTATGAATAGAAGACCTGAGAAAGCTGGCAAAAGAATATTCAGGTTGAGGAGTGGCCCAGCTACAAAGAGGAAAACAAAACAATGTTCCACGTGGGCTTGGATACATAAAAGATGATTAGAAGAAATGAGTTGTTAAACTGAATGCTTAATTAATAAGAGGTAAGTATTTCTGCTGGAGGTGAGGAGCCAGTTGGAGCAGCTGCAGTGCACAGCTGGCTGTCTGTTTGTATCAATGCTGTTGAGTGAAGCAGCTGAATTATTAGTGCGAGGCATCAGGGAGCCTTCCAACACTCACTGTGTCCTTCGAACACTAAAAATAGCCCAGAGAGAGACAGACAGAGAGACCGGCAGTGGTTTGAGACGTGTGTGGAGAACAGTGAAATCTGGTGGTAGACTTTAGTTTGTACATTCTTCTGTCTCTTATGAT
Source organism: Rhyacichthys aspro (assembly GCA_036850595.1). Lineage (NCBI taxonomy): Eukaryota > Metazoa > Chordata > Actinopteri > Gobiiformes > Rhyacichthyidae > Rhyacichthys > Rhyacichthys aspro. Next base: position 8,958,014 of record CM072148.1, on the reverse strand, counting down.
TCGTGGCTGGAATTGAACCCATATCATTCTGCTGCTTTGCGGAGAGTCACTGGTGTGCTTTAGTTTCTTTTCAAACAAATGTCAACAACAAGTGTCTTCACAATCTCATGAGCAGCACGCTCTACAATACTGCATTGACTCTTGTAATTCCTCATCATGCCTGTACTTTGTGCGTGCTGCTGATCACACTATCCATCAAATGCCATGTGATGTGACCACAGCAGCAGGTGTCTGGGCAGCGTCCATGAAAATAACGCCAAGGAGGTGAACATTGGCCCACAAAGCCAAATATGTCTGAACTGCCAGATGGTGAAGGGACCTGACCTGACTGTCACCTCTGAACAGGAGTGAGGAGAGAGGCAAGAGCACACGTACAGGCCGGCTGCATGATCTGCAACAAACTGGATCTGCAACAAACTGGTATAATTGCAATAAGACCAGCAGATGGTGTCAGCGAGCAACATATCCCAACAAAACTACTTACAAATCTCCTGTCATCTTTAAAATCAGACTATACTAAACGCCTGGTGTGTGTGGGACATTTTTATGTGAAAAAGGCAGAAGTGAGGGGTGTGAGGTAAATATGGTGTTTAATAAACAATAAATCAGTTAGGGAAGTGACATTAGTCTGAGGATGGAGGAGGGGGAATATAAAGCACAATGCACATGTGTAGAGGTGGGGGACATTTTTATCTGTTACACAAGGTGCCCCTGTACAGTAGGAGCAGGAAGTTCTATATAACATACAGATCAAGATCCAAGTCTACGGTACAAAAACTTAGCAGCAACATGTTAACATCGGAGACCAAGGGGCTAACAAAGTAGTTCATTTAGAAAAAAGTCACAGTATTCTTTAGCATAAATTTGTTAAAAAGGTAAAAACAGTTCTAAGCATCCTCTAGGGTCAATGCTACTCACAAGATCTGCGTGTGAAGTACATGTAGGGAAATTATCTATACATTTATACTCTAATATAAAAACCTTCTGGTAATGGCACAGTACAAACTTTCAGGAAACGCGACAAAAATATACAATATCTTCACGTCACATTTGGAGATTAAAATGTAACTAAGGTCTCTGGCAAGCACAATAATAGTTTCAGTGATCAAAAAAGTTCAGTTTAACCAAAATAAAAGGACAAAATTTTGTTAGTTCAGCTATTTGACAGAATATGTCTTTTTAATACAAAAATAAGGACAAATATAAATTAATATATATTAAAAGAATCAGATTGATACATGGGGAATCTACTGAATAAGTACAGGTATTTATGATACAATAAATACTTATCCATCCATGACATAGGGTCGGTAAACAAACCATCGAGTGAGTGCTCATATGAGAGTGTTATGGTTCAATAGCTGTATAAAATGTGCCCACAGTCTGAGAGGGTCCGGGAGCTGTGTGGAGGGACACTGCACACTACTGCGAGGTTCTCTGCTGTGCCTCTGTGCAGCTCCTCTATAGGTGAGTCCGTGCTACTACCGAAGATTAGGTTACTCCTAAAAACACACAACGCATAGATAGGAAGCAGGAAGTCCACAAGAAGCAGTCAGTCCGTCACTGACCGCTCAGTCCTCCAGGGAAATAACAGTGGCACACCATTATAGTCATCATGACCAACAAAAGAAGTAGCGAGGAAATAGTCAGCTCTTGTTTTTTGTCTTTTTCTCCACTTTGTAATAAAAAATAAGTCAGTTTTTGTACTTTACAATACAATTTGACATCCCCACCGAGGAAGCATCAAACATCAGTCTAGCACTGACAAGAAAAGAAACTTTTGTTTTTTGTATTTTTTGGACTTTTTAAGGGTTTTTACAAAACAGTTTTTTTGGGGAGAGTGTGCAGAGCAGGGGGTTTCCCAGGACAATTTTGGGCTTTGGACAAAGGGGTGTGGGTCCAGTAAGGCGGGCAGGAACACCATACACAATGGAGGCGAAGGGAATCTGCCAAAGGTGTCTCTTTTTTGTTGTGTTTTTTTTTCTTATGAGGAACATTTTGTACAGCCACATTTGACCACCTTCTCCACTTCCTGTACAAAGGAGGATCCGTCAGTGCACTGGAAGGTGTATTTCCTGCGTTTGCTGCGTAAGGGGGTGCAGCAGGTGCCCTGTCCGTCTGCCCCCCCTGCGCAGCTGCCCCGACACTCTAGGCGGGAGACCTTCTCCTGGGTTTGGCACGCCGCGTAGCCTTGTTGTCTCTGGTAGACATCTCGGACCCGTTCCCCTCGGCAAGCCACCTCTGTAGTGATTAAGAAGAAGAAAAAAAATATGTTGGTGGACCCAGTGGAGAAAACCTAATAAAATCCTATAAAAGTGTAAAAAGAACAAGATTGCACAGGTGCTTGACACAATGTTTCATGTAAAAGTGAAAAACCATGACAGTAAAGAGATTTATGTGAAATTTTGAATTATACTTGAAAGTGATGTTCTAATGTGCGTGGAATGAAGTGGCATGAAGTACACACAAATGAAAGGGGAAGAGACACAGTGTCTTTGGAGACTTTTAAATAACACAGTACAAAAACAGAAAATGCAGGAAGCTGTAAGGTTTGAGTTGATAGTCTCACCTGAGTAACCCCCCGTGTGGGATTGTGAGGAGGCTCAGAAGATGCTGAGTTAAAGGTTAGAAAAGTAGAGACAGCACTGTTAGACACAAACACATCCCAGCAGCTGGGAATCGGATTTTAGTAACAGACAAGAAGCTAAGAAGACAGCAGTAGGTAATACAAATTCAAACATCTCATCTGAAGCAGCCCTCACCTTTGTCACAGGCCTCTCCTGTGTATCCACTGTTACACTCGCAGTATGCCTTTCCCAGTCCCGAAACTCTACATTTGCCATGCTTGCAGCGGGATAGACTGCAAGGGCTGTTTGCTTCTTGGTCCTGCTCATCACAAAGGACCCCGGCAAATCCAGGCTGGCAGCGGCATGAGTATGAGTAGGAGTTGATTGGGACGCAGGTACCGTGCACACACCTGAAGAACAGAGGCAAAGTGTTACACCAGATTTTTATATTCTTATTTTCCCATGTTATGCACACTCACTTGTGTCCTTCACAGGGGTTGTTGACCTGCTGGTCGCACAGAGTCCCTGTCCAACCTGGATGGCAGGTGCAGGTGAAGCCACGGTGTCCCGTTGGATGGCAGTCTCCCTGAACGCATGCGCCTGTCTGGCAGGGCTGGCATCCAGGCTCTACCCCTTGTCCTAACCACTGTCTGTCGGTCCTTTGTGCACTTTCCAAGTCTGTTCCTACACTCCCTGATCCCAGACCCACTCCCAGGTCCTGCAGCTTCCCATTGATATAAAGGTTACGCAGACAGCCATGGAAACTGGTGCCATTTCGGCCACCAGAGCTGTGCTGCAGTGCTGACAGTCCGATAGAGAGAGAAGCATGCTTTGGCATACCTGCAAAAAATAATTAGTGTTGAAACAAAGAAGAACATCATTGATTTGTATCTGCAAGTTATAGTTGGGCCTTACCTCCTAGGTAAAGTGGAGAATCAATGTTCAGTGTGGACTGTTTGCTGATTGAGTTGATAGATTTGGGCGGCCCACCATCAATGGACAGAGACAGAGTGTCATCTGAAGCTACCAACTCCACGGCATGGAAATGACCATCGTTTACTGTCTCCACACTGAGAATGAACATTTATTTTAGTGCATACATCTTGCACAATCATACTATTTGTGTTTTTGTGTGTTCATAAGCTACACACCTGTAAATAGCAGAGGGAGGGTAGGACCCCGTGTCGTAGCTGACCCGTAGTCGTCCCCTGTACAGCTCCATGGCTATGTAATCATTGTCCCCTTTGTACAACAACACTCCACTATCTTCATCTGTTGCAATCTACAAACATCATGTTACTTTAAGTGGACACGCAAATGTTTGCAAACATAAAAGAGTCTGATAGAGGACGCACCTGCAGGCTGATGTTGGTTTGTGGTGAGATCAGGTTGGACGGAAGCTGCAGGTACGACTCACGGTTCACAAAGTTGACACTGACCAGCGTCTCACAGTGCTCACCCTCGTATCCGTGGAGACACTGACAGCGGGGGTCCATTCCCACAACAACACACTGTGCCCCATTAAGGCACTCGTGGTTGTCACAGGGACTGGTGCGAGGGAGGACCATGGGTGGAGAAAACTCGCAGAACAAACCACTGCAAAACATATGTACACATGAAATATGAGATTAAATTAAAAGTGCAATTAAAAGGTAAACAGCAACAGACACAAGAGGGAGCCCTTCCCACACCAACCCACTCTCATAGGCATTAAACATGAACTCGTGAAAGCACTATTCCTTTCACCTATAATTTATGGTATTGACCACTAGCACAGTAGAAACAATAGTTCCTGTATAAGAATCTCACCTGTATCCCTCTGGACAGACGCAGGTATATCCATTGACAGCATCAATGCACTGGCCTCCGTTTTGACATTTATTCTCTTCACAGTCATCATAATCTAGCTCACAATGATCACCTACGTAGCCTGGAGTGCACTCACACCTAAAAACACATACAGAGTTGTTAAACAAGTCATAGAAAATACTATAGGGTCAGAAACAAAATATATATGTTGTAAGAGCACACAAACTCAAAACACACTGAGCACATATCATCACCTCCCTTCAACACAAACAACAGTGCACAGGGAAAAATCAGCAACTGATTTATTCGTGTTTGGGAAATGTTCATACTTTAAACCCATGGGAGAAAAGTGAAAGTAAAGTACAGCAAACTGCAAAGAAGTTGGTGTGTTCTACTCACTTGTATCCCTGAGGGGTCAAAATGCACTTTGAATCGTGCTGACAGGGGTTCAACTCGGGAGCACAGAAATCCAGTTTCTCTTCACATAGCTCCCCTAGGAATAAAAAAGCACACATACACATACACAAATCAATGTGCGTTGTTTTGGTACTTTGCATGCAACGCCACAAACAATTACAGACATTAATGATATAAACCACTTTATAAGTGCATGTGTATGTGTGTGGTAAGGCTGTGCACTGCAATGATGGATGACTCTCTTGTGGAAGGGACCAACAGAGTGCTCTGATAAATGATCTAATCTCTGGGAATGTCATTTTCCCGGCCATATTCCCGTGTGTATCCTGAAGTTCCTGAAACTCTCCAAACTCTATATGAATCACTGATGAGGCGTCAAAAAAGCCAATACTACTCACAAGCGCTTTGGGAATTATCAACCTCTTAGTGATCATTGCGAATGTGTATAAATGATGGGGCATGTGCATTCATGTGGGAAAAGGGTTACAGGAATATTTTAGCATACATCAAAAGTGAAATGGCCGAATACCATTTTTTGAAGGTGGAACTTTCTTTGGAACACCATCTACATGGGCTATAGTATAGTTAGTATAGTGTAGTGTAGTGTAGTGTAGTGTAGTGTAGTGTAGTGTAGTATAGTGAAGTGAAGTGTAGTGTAGTGTAGTGTAGTATAGTGAAGTGAAGTGTAGTGTAGTATAGTGAAGTGTAGTGTAGTACAGTGAAGTGTAGTGTAGTATAGTTAGTGTAGTGTAGTGTAGTATAGTATAGTGAAGTTTAGTGTAGTGCAGTAAAGCGAAGTATATAAATAAGTTATAGTATACTGAAGTGTAGTTAGTATAGTATAGTATAGTATAGTATAGTATAGTATAGTATAGTATAGTATAGTGAAGTATAGTGTGTTAAAGTATAGTGTAGTATAGCATAGTGAAGTGTAGTGTGGCTAAGTATGGTATAGTGTAGTAAAGCATAGTATAGTGTAGTATAGTATGGTATAGTGAAGTGTAGCATAGTATAGTGTAGTTCAGCATAGTATAGCGAAGTGTAGTACAGTATAGTATATAGAAAACACAGTATAGTGTAGTAGAGTGAAGTGTATTGTAGATAAGTAAAGTATAGTCCCATACTAGTGGCACATAATAGTGACTGGAGATAAAAAATATTTTTCTGAGGGGGTACGTGCTTTAAAACATTCTTCTTTGTAGTAGTGATATTTCCACAGACTTGGCCACAAAACCCTGGCAAAGTATTTGAGTTTAAGAAATGAAGGAGATGATGTGAAACAGGCTGTGGAAATATTAGAAAAAAATAACAAGACTTGCCCCCAAGGGTTTGCATAAAAAACTCTGTGTGACTGCATAATTGAAGCGGTGCTGGGTTCATGACTGGGGCTAGGACGACAGGAACATGTATGAAACAGCTAACGCAATAACCACAGATATCTGAGTGGGAAAATCAAACACTCAGCTGTGCCGTTTGAACACGACATGCATTGCTTACATATAGCGTACATGCGTAATAAAGTCTGGGGGTCAGAATCTCACATTTCTAAGGAGCGTGAATATAAAACGGGAATGAGGAAAGAAAGGGAGGAGAGAGTGATAGGAATGGCACAGAGAAGAGCAGACTAACCTCTCTCCACCTCATTGGTAGCAGCTGCAACCGCACACACAAAAAGAACAAGACAATAGATGACAGAAAGCAGAGCAACACTTAAAACAGCAAATCAAACAGTAGAAAGACAGAGAGAAAGGCAGCACACAGGTTTGCAGTCAGAGATGATTAGCACAGCGCAAAGCAGACATATAGGCTAGTACAAGTGTTGTTGTAACATGAATTGAGGCTGAATCTGGTACCTATGAAGAGTTGCTGATGCAGTTTGTCAGTGTATGTAGTTTAGTTTCCAGCACAACTCCAGTTTGCATAAGCAGTCACTATGCAAATGCTGCGAATGGCTCCAGCACAAATGCATTTCAATTTATTCATCAGAATATCATTCAAAAAATCTTTGCAAAGGGAATGTCCTGGGCACAATCTGTTGTGTAGGGGTGTGAAAACATAGAGATGTGTCTGATGTAAGCAGCTAAAGTATACTATTCATCTGCAACAGTTAATTTAATGATATTTAGCCGTTGGATTGTTTCTCCTGTCTGCCCTGTTTCACAATGTCTCTGGGGTAGTACCTGTAGGTGGCGCATATTTGCAAAATGCCGAACTTTTTTTTCCTCATCTAAAGCCCATGCTCATGTTACCTGTGTATTCTGGTGAGCACATGCAGGTGTAGTTGTTGATCCCGTCCACGCAGGTGGAGTTGTTCTCGCAGTCGTTATCTTCACAGTCGTCAATATTGATCTCACAGGCGTCGCCTTCAAACCCCTCTGGACACACACACCTGAGATCACACACAATAACATGAGTCTATCAAATACAAATCTCAGGGACGCGACAAACACGCACAAAATGTAGTGCGCTGTAGAACGCAGTGCGACTACATATTCCCAGCAGGCAGTCATTATTCTGTTAACATGAGCGTGCCTTAACTTTGTAACTACTGCTTAGGTTTATTACCACACACACGCGTCTGCAGAGTGCTGTGTTATGGGCCTAATAAAGAGCTCTTATGCAGCACACACTCTGGAGGATTAATATCTCATTATATAGTCAATGACAGCTCTTCATGAGGAATATTCCAATCTCCTACACTGAAAACTAAGCAGAGGTAAAATGAAAATACAGAAACAGTGGAGACCAAATGAGAGAATGACAATCAAAAGGGGTTGTTCAAGTGTGCTTACAGTGAACAGACCAGGTTTAGCCCACTCTTGTTAACACTAAACAGCCTAATAAATAAAATGCAGTGTTCGCAGCGGGCCTGTCCAGCTCAGACACAAGTGGGGACAGAGTTGCTCCCCTGTTGCTTTGCGTTAATTAAATCCCACTTATCATTACTGGTGCAGTGCCAGTAAAGGATTTATCCCATCAAAATAATGAGGTAAAGCTATGGCATTGCGGTTGGTGTAATCATATTGTTGTGCAGTGCACTGCTAAATGCAACAGGGCTTTTCAAAACACTAAATACACCATAATGGGAGCATTCAGTATCTTTTTTAACAATTAGGTAATGTAGCAGCCAATTAGAGCTGGTGGAGAAAGATTCTGTAAGAAGCTGAACTAAGCAGCATGACAGTTTTGCTACGAGAAACCATGGAGGAACTAGCAGCTTTTTGTAAAATAATAGTTTCTCACCAGAAGTTGCTTCCCTCTCCTTCCTTCAGATGGCAGGTTCCTCCATTCTGGCAGGGGTTACTGATGCAAGCGTGGATAGGCTCCTCACAGTTCTGGCCCTAAACAAACACACAAACAAGTATTAAGTAATAACATTAAGTTCCTGCTAAAGTAACTTTAAACACTCTGAATGCATTTTGGAAACTGATAATTGTAATAATTCTGGTGGATTATGTAGATACAGCCTATGGTGGTATAGCTAAGTGTACCTTAAATCCATATGGGCAATTGCAGCGGTAGTAGTTCACTGGGTCATTGGTGCAGGTGCCGTCATTTTTGCAGGGGTTAGACAGGCAGGGGTCACACTTGGCCTGTATATTAATGTCCACAGGTCCTGTAACATCCAGGCATCATTTTACATATGTAAACATAGATGTATAAAGGCAACAAGACAGTTGTACACTCTGAAAATCCTGCAAAAATCATATTCTTTGACAGTAATATATCACTGTTTATTGGAATTTTTTTTATATATTGGCAATGTTTAAATGAAATTTAATTTTTTTAATTTTATGGTCTTAGATTTTGCAGGACCAAGGCATGTACAAAAGACTCATTGCTCATAATGAAGGAGGTTGGTTGCTGTTGGTGAGAACAAGAGGGAAGAAACATGGTGCAGTCAGTTTTGGGTTCATACGGCACAACGTACTAGGCTGGGACTGTCCTGAGGAGCTGGGGAGGAGACGACTCAACAGGAACGACATAATTGTCTACTTTACCTGGCACCAGAAAACCACAAGGCCCCGGGACTTCTACAGTGCGTTAGATTAGGTTAAAAATAGGTTTCAGTCATGTGTTCAAAATGAACATGATATCAAATGTTTTAGGTTTAACAGTCAGATAAATAAAGCCAAAATGACACTAAGCATATTCAAAAAGAACATATGGCAACTTGTGGTCTCCTCAAGGAGTCCTCAGCATTTTGTGTGAAAATCGTGTACCTGTGCAGGTGAACTTTTTCGATGGAGTGGTCAGAAGCAGTTTGTCGGTCATGTCCCCAGGCCCAGTACAGCGCGCGATGCCAGGCTCCTTATATCCACTCTTCACCCAGTCGGACAGCCACTGCATGTGACAGTCACAGTGCAGAGGGTTGGCCCCTAGAGCCCTGCCAACAACAAGAATGAAAGACCTTTTAAAAACATTCAGGCACAAAATCACCAGCATTTTATTCTGACAGGGACTGTTTCATTCATAAATACTCAGTAACAATAGGCAATTCATCACAAAGGATACAAAAAGATAAGTGAACTGAAATGAATGTGTGGTGTATTTCTGCTGACGATCCATTGTCAGCAGTGTTAAAACAATCTCTAATGACAAGGCAATTGAAGCTTTGGATGCACTATCCAAGGTGCTGACCACAGAAAGTCCACACTATTTTATTTTAAAGCAGTACATTTTCACATGGCCTCAAAACTACTCTGGTCTTCCAGCATTGAGAAAACAGAGATAACATACTATGGACTCAGTTTGAAACATCTACTTTGGTAACATAGTGGGGGCAGACAAAAATGGAGACTTAAGAAAATGAAATCCTATATTCACTGTCTGGTAGCCTTCCCAGAGGAAAACAACATCATATCCTTGACTATGATTATTTTAATAATTTTAATAATGCTAATGAAGACAGCCACTGTGAAATCAACACTTTTTAAAAAGAAAACTCATGTGGATTATAGATACTTATATTTGTATATATTTGTTACTCTTGGTACTTATACTTATGGGCAAAAAATTTATTCATTCCGTAAGTAGGCTTTTTTTGTCATGTTAATGTCGGACTTTAAGGTTACAAGGCAAGCACTTGAGTGACAGTGATATATGTACATGTGTGTGCACTCACAGGTGGGAGAGTGATGATAGGTCTTTGAAGGCTCCCTCTGGTATCAGCGATATGTCGTTGCCATGGAGAGACCTGTGAAATCACACACGAAGGAAAAGGAGAGTAAAGAGCAGGGAAATATAGAAACAGTCTGAATGTTGGAAGTCGGGGATCAGTGGCACGGCTTTCTCAGCAATCTGCCTTATGTGTGAAGATACTCACAGCAGACGCAGAGACTTGAGTCCATCAAACGCTCTCACTGGGATGCACCGCAGCCGGTTGTAGCTTAGGATACTTCGGACACAAAATAAACATGTTAATGGAATGTTAATGTCAAGGACTGTTCCTCCATATCTTTAATTACAGATAGACATGAGAATAGCATTTCAGCCTGTCTTCCTGTTTAGGACCATACTCCACTGAGCATATGAGTCCAGCAGTGATGCACAAATCACTCATTTGGGCACATTTTCACTTAATTTTCAGTCCAAACAAATCTGTATATTACAAGCTTTTCCTGATGTTGCTAATTCAACAAAACCTCAGTTTTGAAAGAGCATTGAGGTTCCTCCTATTTTTTTTGGATGTGCTCCAAACTTTAATAGTTTCCTCCTTACATAACAACAGAGCCAATTAGCTGAGAAAATAGCACTGCACTGTTGTACATACTAAGCTTGCAAAATCTAAACTATCGTGACAGGGTTAATTTTTAGCCATTTATGAGACCACAATGCATAGACATCTCTGCTCTTGAGCCCAAACCTCATATTCACCCAATACTTACCAGTATATATTAGTTTAAGTTTAAGTTTATAGTTTAAGTTTGGATTAAGATTGATCTTAAGATAATGCATTGTTCATTTATAAAATCCTTTTAGACAAGGTTTATGTCCAAGAGCATATGTCCATAGAGATATGCAAGTGAGTGTAGACCTTACTGTGAGTTTTAGGACACAATGCAAAGCAGCTAATTTAAGGCAACACTCACAGTGTAAGCAGCTCGGACATGTTACTGAGGCTGTGGTTGGACAGCGTGCTGATCTGGTTGTTACTCAAATCACTGAAAAGGAAAACAAATACATCAAACACTCACATGCATTAACAAACACTCAGTAGTACACAGAGCTCTTCCATCTGTTATTGGCCAAGTCATGTTACATCAGGCCTTACATACAAATGATACAAAACAGCTTTTAGAGAAAATAACTGTTAGTTTTGGTCCTAAAGCCAAGTGCTGAAACAACATGGTCCCAGTCATGATCCTGATCAAATAAATGCATGTATAAGCTGTACTTGTCCACGGAGGTCACTGTACAGAGACTTACATGAGTGTTAGTTGTTTGTAATTGGAGAGCTCCGCGGGAACCTGAGTGAACTGGTTACCATCCAGATACCTACAAAATAAAGAGATAAAATAAAGAATAAAGAGATACAGAAGACAGAACAGAAGGTGCAAGGAAGATGAGAGAGAGAAAATGAGGAGGGAGAAAATGAAGTTATTGAATCATGTGGGAGACTCCTCATCTCTAGCAGCATGAGCAGTCATTAAAGCCGGAGCCATAATAAACACTGGAGTTTAATATTTAATACCCTCACAGGAACTATAGCACACACGGCTGGGATGTCTATGCTATGTGCTATTAATCTACTGAATAAATGAAGTCTCTGTTAATATTTGAGAAATGCATCATCTTGTGAATTAATTGAAAATACCTTCAAGCCATGTCTCATGTTCAATTCAAGGCTATCGTTTTCTGCTCAGTAGTGATTGTGTGTGTGATGACTTTCTGCAATAAAACGCGCAATGAGTCACCAGAGTGTCTACCTGTCAGTGTGGTTTTGTGTCATGTAGTTCATCATGCTGAAATGAGTTATGACTAAGTCCTCTTGTAAACAAATGAAGCTCCTGGACATGGTGTTAAATAGGTTGATTCTGAGCTTACAGTTCTGTGGTCTCCTTGGGCAGTCCTTTGGGTAGAGTCGTGAGGCCTTTGTTGCTACAGCGCACCACAGTGTCCAAACAGGAACACTCTGCAGGGCACCTCAGCACTGGAGAGCAGCTGTTCTCATCATTGCCTAAAAGAGATCAATATTTGAGTGACTAATTCAAGTAACAAGTAACTGTGAAATGAAAGATAACTGTTCGTTTGCAGATACTTACCATCTTCACATGCAAAGTCCTGGACGGCCACATCCTGTATGGGGATCTCTTTAAGGAAGTAAGGACTCTGGCACCGTGGGTTGCCCGTGACAATGCGTTTCCGTCTCAGCCAATCGCCGAGCCAGGCAAGGTGACAATTACAATTGAACGGATTGGCCAGAAGGTTCCTGCGAGAATATTAAAGTTCATAACGATTACTCTCATTGTGTAGCTTGTCTAAATCTACATAAACTGTACATATGTTATTGTCTGTACTCACAGGGTAGAGAGTGAGTGTAGAGTGTCAAAGGCTCCCGGGTTCATAGAGGTGATCTGATTGTCGTATAGTGACAGAAGACGCACTGAACTTAACCCCACAAAACTGCTGTTGCTCACACAGCTGATGCGGTTGCTCCTGAGCATCCTTTACAAATGCACAAACATACAGACAAATGAATGTGACAGTATTTTTACTGTACAACTGTACAAATGCTAAAATGATCATACTATTAAATGTGTGGACTATCTCTGTTCACGTTTAAATGGATGTTTGTATGGATGGTGTCACAATAAGCTAGAGCTAGTTTGCATTCAGCGTGCATATGTGATGTGCAAATGTGATTGCATATGCATCTGTGTGTGTGCTCACAGTGTCCGCAGGCCACTTAGTCCCTTTAGCATGCGGTGGTGTATATTCTCCAGTCTGTTGGAGGTCAGGATCAGCTCATTGACCCCCGAGGCTCCTTCAAACGTCCCCTCCTCGATGTCTGTGATGCGATTATTGCTCAAGTTACTGCAGGGATGTGAAGAAAGAACAGCAAAAATATCATCAAGTAAATCAGAGTGAGTGAAAGTGATGAATAGAAACACATTATCAACAAAGTGCTATCTCGCTGTGACCGGAGAATGACACTGTGAGCAACACATTTGCTCCTGTTATTTCCACAACATGTGTCTGACTCACATCTTTCTTAGGTGAGGCAACTTTTTGAAGATCCCTGTAGCCTCAAGCACAGTAAATTCATTGTTGTTCAGCCGCCTATAAGAATAGAAGAAGGTGGTTGGAGACAAAGGGAGACAGAAGAGACAGAAACATAGAAGATAAAAAGCCATCTCGAGTTTGTTCTCTATACCACACACAGAGGCTTTGTAGTAGACTGTCAAAGTGTGTGACTCACAGTTCAGCGGTGTACTGTGGGATGTGGTCGGGTATTTTGGTGAGTTTCTGGTTGGAGCAGTCGACCGTGGTGCCTTCACAGCGGCATTTCTCAGGGCAGGCCAAATCAGCAAAGCAGTCTCCTCCCAGTTTGCTGCGGTAATCCTCTGTACCTGGTTAGAGTCACAATCACAACGTCACTAAATGCTCTCTGCAGACAATATACAGGCCTCCAGCTTTTACTGGCACTACATCCAATTTAATCACTATGAATTAGTGGAGTGAAGGTTATGATACAATGGAGTAACTTTGAGACATTGCAGAAGTGTTGATTTTGTTTGAATTGAGAACTGGCTTAACATGCAACAATGTGTGCATTACCTCAAAATACTCCATATATCAAACCCAGACACTGTTAGAAATCACAGCACAAACTGTCAAACTGCTTCGGAGTCCAGAAGAGAGCAGAAAAAAAGGCTTATGCCACGCTTCAAGGCAGTCATCTATCACACACAGACAGTCAGAGGCTGAAGGGTTAGGCAGGAGATTGCTGTCTCTTGTGTCTCGGCCATGCTGCAGGGTTCGCGGGGCCGTTCCATGGTGCTTGACAGAACCATGTTCCACTATAGGAACCTGGCAGCCACATGGTTAGATCAAGCACAAAGGAACAACCTGCTGACTGACTGCTCCTCCGCTGGAACACAGGGGTGGGAAGGATGGAGGACAGGACAGGACAGGAGACAAAGATGACAGAGGTGTGTAGGTGGGGAAGATTATTGATGAAGTCTAGTTTAAACAACCAGCTAGGCCTCATCAGTAAATTTACCTGGCGGCTTTATATTACTTAGGTTTAAACTAAGCTAACACTGCTGGCTAGCTCACAGTTGCTGTTGCTAGCTGTTTTAACCAGAGCTTTGTTGCATTGCTAACTTGCCTTGTTGTTAGCTAATACATTTGGTAAGATACAGTTGCTTGTTTTTATGGTGAAAATATTAGTTTTAAACAGACTGTACGTGATTTTGTTTCTTCTAGTTGGGAAAATGGTTTAAAACCTAAATAGCTTATTGAATGAGCAATTATTTGTGAGAAAACAGGCTTTCTGATGCCATCTACTGTTTGTTATCACATGCTCACAAACTTAAGTCACATGACTGAAAAAGGAGTGCTCCCATTGGTTGTCACCAGCTTGTCATATGACATTCCAGGAAGTTTAATAGCTGCCGAAAAAAGGGTATTTTCAGCGCTGAATATGTCTTTTAACACAGCAAAACAGCTCAAAAAGATAAGCATCAACAAAGAAAAGGGAGGCAAAATTAAACATTGATAAATACTGTCAATTCAATCACATAATGTTTAACAAGGCGGAGATAGTTGCTGTCACAGCTAAGCTAACGCTAAACTCTTAACCTTAGTTTAGTGAAATGTATTAGAATTCTGTGGAGAAAAAATTGGTCTTTGTTTTTTTTAATTTTATTTTATCAAAGAGAGGCAGGAGAGGTCCCTAGGCTGCTTTTGGGGTTTGCTTTGCTCGAGATGTTTCTCATATGTTTTCATGATAGAGCCTAATATATCTACTGTAGTTGGTGTTTCAGTACAATTTTGCTTTTATGTTCAAAATGTCTAAATAGCAAATAAAGCCTCTCCACTACTGTTGGAGCAGAATGACTTAAGGAAGAGAGAAATAGTTGTTGGAAAAGGAGATAAGTACGAGATGAGGAAATCAATGGGAGGAGACAAGGTTGGAGCATTAGGGAAAAAAACAGGTCCGAGAAGGAAATAAGCGTGCAGACATCTCGGTAGAGTTTGTGAGTAGAAACAGCAGCAGTTAGAGAGGAGTGGGAGGAGAGTAACAGCAGCACTGAAGCCAAGAGAAGCCGTGACTTATGGGAAACAGCACGACTAAACACAAGTACACGCACCGTAACAAGTCAACACACACACACACCCAGAGACACACCCTTGAGAGAAAAACAACCGTTGTGTAGGAGCTGTGTAAAAAAACTGCTTTTAAACAGGAGGAGGAGTCACATGTAGGGGTCACTGTGGTGCAGGTCAAAGGTCGGGATCCAGTTCGAGGGGAAGGACAAGGTGATGTATGTTTTAAATGTGTGTGTGTTACTTACAGCCCACATGATGTACTCCTGAGTGTGTGAGACAGTAGGCAGTAGGAGAAAGAAGAAGGGAATTCACTCGTTTATTTGAACATGAGGAAAAAAACGGATGCCATTTTTTTTTTTTTTTTCATGATGGTTCCCTGGGCAGTGATTCATTTAAAGGGGAGGTAATGACGCGTGAACAGTGAGACTCATGCTGGCATAACATGACATTTGTTGGGTGCTTTCATCCAACACACATCCAAGACTTATATGGTGAAAAGCCGTTTGATTTAAAACTGTTTTTGTGATGAAAACCGAGCAGATAAAAGAATCATAAATAAACTTAGTGAGCTTAGTGCAAATATGTGATTTAGTCTAGAGCTTTCTTTGACATCCATCAGAGAAGTCGCTGAGATGAAATGAGAATCAAACCTCTAAAGACTTGTTCAAACAGAAATGTGAGGGAGGATCTCGAATAATGCACCGTGAAATAAGACTACACAACGCATATTAAAACTTAGAGGATTGGAGACGTATTGATCTTAGGGGTAATACCAAGGTTGTACCGGGGAATAAAGCATGTTTATTCAACTTTTCAACCACAAATGTTCCTAAATTATTCAGCTTTGCCCCGTATGTGGTGTGTGCCTGGGGTGAGCTTCTGAGTTAATGACTACACTCGTCCTCCTGTGTGCTGCTGTGGTAATGACCGCCTTTAGCCGTGCTACTGATCTCCTATGCATGTGTGATTTACATATTTCCCAGCGCCCCTCTGAGCAGGGTAACTGTGTGACCTTTTGATGTTGCGCAGTGCGTGATACAGGCACAGATGCTCGCGGACACACGCTCATACATTAGCCGTCGTTAGATGTGCTAAGAAGAAGTGACAAGGACTGGTGTTAAATATACTTTCTCTCTGACTGTAACAGTATCTTATGCTTATGTGTTTGTGTCCTGACCTGCTGACAATATGTGAATAGATGTGTGATTGTGATGTGTGGTTTTTTTAAAGAGTGTCTTTGCACACAAAAGGTGTCAGTCAAATACACAGACAGTAGAAATAGTGGGCCATAGATCTGTTGCTCATGTGAAGGGTGTCTCAAGAAGCTTCTATTGACTATATTCTGGTTTCATTGTCTTTATTTGAACATTTTCTGGTGGCTCATCTGGTGATCTCATTAGCATTGCACATGTACATTCAGGACTATGCATAAAGTACAGAATGAACATGGCTTTATTGAGGACAGACTTATTTACTATGGCTGCTCTTAGCATCTTTGCTTAACAAGTACCTCCACAATGTGATCCACTGACGCTTTATGCAGTTTAATGGTACATTACTGGCTATTAGCATCACTAGCTACATTACTTAATTAGCTCATCTGATAATTTCTTAAGGCTCATTGTGGGTATGTGTGACAGCAGACTTGTGGCCCAGTATTTGAGCACTGTCTGTGGTCAAGCCAAGTCAAGTGTGTGCAACAGAGAGTCATACACACGTATGTACACACACAATGTGGCGCTTAATGTACAATACCTGGGATGAAATACTGTTCTCTTGCTAAAAGAGAGACAGAAAAAGTGTGCACATCAATGAAAAGTACTCATGTGTGATTCCCAAACCTTGAGAAAAAGTTTGGGGCAAGGGTTAGTAGAGGCTGGAGGAAAATCCCACTGGGAAGACACAGAATGTAAAAAAGAGGACAGTGTCTGTGAGATCTTTTCTGAGTGTGTGTGAATGCTTTCGTCTACCTGAGCAGCGGAACTTCTTGCTCTTGATCTGTCCGATCCGTTTGTTGGCGAGGCGTCGGGGGCTCGTGCAGCGGGCGCCGCTTGTCTCAATAGGGTTGTCTTGCAGGTAGTCAGCCAGCCACTTCAGATGGCAGTCACAGATAAACGGGTTCTGAGCTAAGTGTCTAGTTTTCATAGAACAAAGACAAGAGCACACAGGCAAGCTGTCAGTTTTAGTTTAGTTATTACTAGTAGGTTTTTGTTATTAGAGTTTTCTGAAAAGGTCCCAAATGATTAACTTCTTACAACACACCATGTTGATCTGTTATTGATCTCATCTCATCTTATGATTATTTAAACCTATTAGATACTCAATAATAGTAAAAAGAAACCCTTTAACCGTGAGAGCAGTAGTGTCATTATAAAGCTGTATAGTCACAACTGTACTAGATTAAGCTTTTAATAACATATATAACATATATCATACAAAACTGCTGTCATACTGGGTTTCCTGTTTCCACACAATAAAAATAAAAAAATAATAAATAAAAAATAATAGTGTGTTTAGTCTATACATATAATGATAGCCAGCAGCCACTTAATCGATTTATGTTTCACCCTTTTGTACCTACTCCTGAGTAAATTCACTCTAAATTCAGGAGTGTGTGTAGAGTGTGTTCGTACAGTGTTTGTATGGCTCGAAGTGAAGAGAAGGTTCCCTTGGCAATGGTCTGCAGCTTGTTGTCGTACAGTGAGAGCAGATTGAGGTTGTGGAGGTCCTGGAATGCATCCACTCGCAGACAGGCTATCTTATTAGCATTCAGTAACCTGAAAGACACACCGAAATGAAGAAGACGGCTTATCCTTTTATCATTATTACACAAGTATTTCCAGTGTTACAGGTCAGTGGCGATGCCTCAATCACAATGTCTCTGTCCTGATAACGATGTTTTAAGTAAGAAGCACCCACTTGAATATCAATGAGATGTACTTACAATAGCTGCAGAGAAAGCAGTCCCTCGAACAGCCCTTTGGAAATCTCTGTGATCTTGTTCCCATATAATACCCTGTAAAAAAAAACAACAACAAAAGAACACCATGTTTAACATAAGAACATGTCTGTGATGAGTCTAATGAGGCGATTACTGTCTAACAGCTCATTATTTCTGATAAAGCTGCCAGTGACTATCAATGATTTCATTTAGTCATGTAATTAAGGAGCTTAAAAAAGCAGAAAATACTTACTGTAATTTTGTCAAATATTGACTCTACACAACTGTTTAAACATTGTAATTATACTCAACCAGCCGATTCCAGCCATGTGGCCACTGACAGGGGCCTTATGAAATCTGACCTGTAATATCTGATTATCATAAAATTACACAGATTCTAAATGTAGATTCTCATTTAGGGAAATTGAGTTCTAATTTGATAATTGCTGTGTGTATGGACCACTACATAAACAGTTACAAATAGACCTGCTCACTGTCACCTCGCTAACATTTAGTAAAGAAAAATAAACATCTAGTTCAAATTAGACAAATTATATGAGTACAGTAGTTTTATGATTGAAAAAATATCAAAATAGAACATCTGCACAGGAGGACATGCAGTCTCCTCACAAAAAAGGCTGTTGGCGGCCAGCCTGGGTATCGGACCCAAAAACTTATTGCTGTGTACCCCCTGAGTCTAGTTGTACAGGATTTCTTTCCCGTCTATAGTCGTGATAAATCATAAACTTGGTCAGGCCTGTTTCGTCCCACAGAGCATGAATGCAGCTCAAGAGTAGGTGAACTCTCTGGTGAAACATAGAGAAAGAAAAACATAAAACTGATAAGGCTTTGATGAAGAATGACAATGGCCCCCTTTTTTTGCGCTCCGTCGAGGATCTTGTTTAAAGGCCCCAATAAAACATTACCAGTGAAAACATTGTCTCTGAGTCGCTGCCAGTACCTGGCTGTGTGTCAGCACTCAGGACATTAAGCATAAATAGTTATGAACATGTTTCATTTAAACGTCAAAGTGAAAGAAAAGCTCCATAAATCTAGCCATGGCTACAGTGAGAGGAATGTGTGCTGTTTTTACAGAGAGGCTTTTATAAATACATCAGATTACATACATAAACAGGTCAGGGCTGAGGCTGCCGCTGCCTTGTCCAGTGGTGAGTTATCAGTCATCTCTACGCTCCACGCTGAGTCAACTATTGTATGTGGGGAGCTAAAGACATGTGTTTCAGATTGGCTTTTATTTCATTGTGCTGAGTGGCTGTCCCTCAGAGACGTGAGGTTAGGAAACACACGATGTGGGGAATGGACGCTTCATTTAAGTCTAGCACTCACATTAGCACGTAGCATTCACACACGCACCCACACACAATCAATGGCTCATTTACATCGTCTCGGACCAAACAGTGGCACACAGTGAGCACAGTGCAGTCCTAATGTAAAAGCCATACACTATGTGGTGTGTCAGCATGAATGTGTGTGTCCCATTCTCTCTGTGGTGAATGTGTAATGAGGTGGCAGAAGCCTCCATTCAGCAAGTCAGCATTTATGAATTATTGACTTTGGAGAGACGGGACCTTAATATAACTCCTTCATGAAATAACTCGACATCGCTCACCCCTCCTCCCTGCAGCCATCCACCTTCACACACAGCTTCACAGGCAGAGAGCTTGACCCGAGCCTCAGTCCAACAACCAGTCTTAAACTAATTCCTATTATACTAAAATTACTGATTTGTGTTTAGTACTAAAGATAAAATTTGATATAAACCACTCATAGTTTTTTATTTACCTTAGCAACCATTAAAATGTATAATTTAGGGTAAACTTCATTCTAGTGTTGTCAGGCAGTGTTTCCATCTGAGTAATGTAAAACAATAAGTTGCATCTATTATAATTTCTTTCTTATCTGTCTCCATTGTGTCTGAGCAGTTTGTTTTGTTGTTGTTGAACTGTGCAAGTGAAAACAATACTTACAGAGAATTTAGGGAGCGCAGACCCTGGAAGGCGTCCGAGGCTAACTCTGAAATCTGGTTGTTACTCAAGTCTCTAAAAAATGAGAAGAGAAAAAGGGGCACGGTGAAGGTGAATCTTAACGAACAATTGTTGAGTGGGACACAATGCCTGCATGTGCTGATGTACTCACATCCTGCGCAGCTTCTTGTAGGGAGAAAAGGCTCCGGCTGGGATCACCTTGATGGCGTTCTGCTCCAGTCGTCTGGAACCAAACACACACACAGAAGGCATTGAGGAGCTACATTAACATTCCCCTATCACAGTGCTGTATTGCTGACTGCCGCTCGTTCTCAGGGGTCCGGCTCGAGGGGCAGCATTCCCAGATAAGGCTCTTTGATGACCCATGCCAAGGTCTGCTACATTTCTCTGATCTTTCTGCTTTTTTAACTTAGAGACGTGCTCCCAGTTCATACAGCCCTAACTATCTGGGCAGTGTTCCATTCAGCGCCAATCTGGCTCAAACAAACCAAGCCGGGAAACAGAACAGAGAGTGTGAGTGAGGGGCCAAACACCAGAGAAAACACCCCAAACAAGTGTTGTTTAAACATTTCAAATGATCAGCCACTGTGACAAGGAAAGTCACTGGAACATGATTTGCAAACCAACTACATTTCACTAGAATGACTTTTTTGCTTTTTTGAGCAGCTTTTAATTTAAATCTTTAACTGCACCGAGGGGCATTGTTGTACATAGTATTGCCTTGTATCACAGTATGTCACAATTAAAGTGAACCAAGTAATCCATGTTCAGTCACTGGAGGAATGCCTCAAGACTAATTTGACTACAGTATAATTAGTGTTTTAATAATGGCTTTTGGTGAAAATGTTAAAGGCTGAAGCACCCATTTGTTCAAGTCAAGTTAAAACCCTGTATTTTAACACCAGTCTGCAGCTTTAATTTAATGTGTTGCCTCTAATCCCTGTCTTTCCTTGATGCCACTCTCAGACAAGAGATATGATCTATCTTGTCCTTCAGGATGATTTTCTTTCGAGTTTCCCCTCCCCTTCATTATTTTCTTAAGCAGTGAACAGCAGCATGACATGGCTTTTCTCATTTCACAGATGTGTGCTTTTATTCCTCTGCACAAAGAGAAAAGTATCAAAAGACAAAAGGTGGAAAGAGACAAAGAAGGCAGAGAGAAATATCACTGCACCGAGTGACGGTGTGTGTGTCTTACATCTCTGTAATGGTCTCTGGCAGGTTGGTGGGTATTTCTGTCAGCCCCTTCCCTCTGCAGTCTACGATGTTGTTGCTGCAGGTGCAGGACTCTGGGCACTGGATCACACTGCAGGACGACGCTGATGACGACTGGTAACCTACACACAAATATCTCATGTTAGACACAGTATGGAAAAGGAAAACTGTGTCACTGTCAAGATACAGGATCATAGCCAATATCTTTGTAATTGAGCAGGGCATTCTCCACAGTCTCCTGTAATAGCTATGATTTTTCAAGACACCATCCTCAGTTTAAAAATCAAAAAGAAATTCAACATAACATATGTGAAGGAAAACGACAGAAAGCCTTGAACTTTTTGTCATGTCCATTGCTTTTGTCCCTTCTTTTGTACAAATGTATTCAACATGCATTGTTATAAAGCAAGCCATGAAATTAGATGAATACTTGCCTTCATCCCATTCTTGAAAAGACAGAAAAAGCAAACAAAGCACAGGTGGTTTGTGACTGTTACCAGCAGGACACAAAAGAGGCCGTATAAATACACAAACACAGTGTATCGTACTGTCCTTGCACACTTACCTGAGCACACAAACTCCTTCTTCTGTACCTCGGCCACATTATGCCCCCTGAGATGTGGCGGGGCCATGCACTGTGTGTACAGGCCCAAACGGGGGCGCTGTCGCAGCCACTCGGACAGCCAGGCGACATGGCAATCACACTGCAGGTTGTTGGAGTGCAGGCGGCTGTAGAGGAGGGGGTGTCACAGGAAAGGTTGTCAGATAAGTGAGGACAAGAAGAGATAATAGATTTAAGGACAGGGGAGTCAGAGCAGGAGGGGTACAGGGACATATCGAGCAATCAGTGGCACAAGCAGCAACAAATGAGAGAAGTCCTCTGCCTGAGGACGCTAATGTGAAGAACACTCACAAGGTCCGCAGCTTGGGCATGTGGTTGAAGCTGGCCACAGACAGGCGGCTGATGTTGTTGTTGTTGAGTGTGCTAAAGCAAGAATCCACACAAATAAATCCATTAATATGCTTGTTGAATACAAGTGTGGACAAAATCTTATTAAGCACACAGTAGATGCAGCTGGTGACTATAGTATGGTGAATCAAATACATGATCTCAAGTCATGCTGAGGAAATTGTAACTATCTTGAACAGATGCTCTTAATTAAGACCATCTGAGCCGTCTGTCTATTTGGCTCATTCTGTTTAAAAATTGTCCAATACTAATTGCTAAAAGTAATAAACATTAATCAAAATAAGCAAAAAATAACAATTTCTTCAAATCAGTCCCTGAAGAATTCACACTAATCCAGCAATGCCACCTACTTCTCAAACATCACAAACTTACTAGAATTATCCAGTTTAGGATACAGTCACAACCTCTACTGCACTTAATGTTTCTTTTAGACTAAATAATAACAATACTACCTAATACCTAATTTATATTTAACATTGCATTTTTGTGTAAAATGATATAAATAAGATAAGGAATCTTAGTTTTTTGGCCTTTCAAGAGAAGATTGAACAATTGCCTTAGTCTTATTGGTTTCATTACCATTTACACTGTTGTTACAACAGAAAACTACATTTTGCCTTCTGTAAATTTGTGTGTAAGCAATAATGTACTCTAATGAAGCAGTCTGTTTGATGACTCTTAGCAGTGATGTGCCTTTGTTAGCAGGTTAAATACAAAAGAAACAGCTACTCACAGCACTTCCAGGTCACGTAATGCTCGGAACGCTCCATCTTCAATGCAGCTGATGTGGTTGTAGTCCAGCTGGCTGCATGCACACAAGTACAGAGACAAGAGAGACGAAAGGACACAGCTTTAAGTATATCTGCAGGTGAAATTCAAGTCAGACTGACAACTACAAATGGAGATGCAGTAGGTCCCTCATCACTCACGCGCTCTTTTTGCTCAATCCCCCTCTTTCTTGTTCCTTGTGGATGTATTTCTGAGGGTTTAATATCTGTAACCATTTCCTTTCCCTCTCTCCTACAGTACCTGACGTCTCATTTGTATGCACTGCTCTCTACCTCGCTCTCCCTCCCTTCTCAATCGCTTTGGTGAAACAATTTAATTAAGACATAAGGACAGTAAATCATGTGCTGTCACCCCCATGCTAATGCGCGCGCACACACACACACACACACACACACACACACACACACACACACACACACACACACACACACACACACAGTGGTGGCCTGTCCTTTTACAATAATTGCAAGGCATTTCAAAAGATTATCTATGGGGTAAAAAAACAGGATGCAGCAAAACAGTTTGGAAATCCATATTTATAGAATTACTGCTGGGCAATTACTTTAGCTGCGAAATGACCAACAATTATCTTCAATCATCCTAACCGTGACAGAGGCCAAACAAACAGAGAAAAGAGAAATGCCAGCGGAGTGACATCTATAGACGACGCACACACACTGCTAACGAGCGGCGGTGCCAGTCAATACAGCAAGCAGGAGGCACATGACATTTAGCACAATGAAATATTGATGCTGGCTCACATGGGGCAGCGCACATTTGCAAACGCAGGGGAAAAAAAAAAAGTGCACACAGACTGCATGTGGGAGAAGTGTCAAAGTGCCACTTACAGGTTCTTGATCTCCACTGCTCCTCTGAAGGCTTTCCTGGGAACCCCTTGGATCTGGTTCTCGCTCAAATCACTGGAGACAGAAAAAGAGAGAGCTGGTCAGAGAAATGCAGAGATTTCAACTCTTTACAGTTTAGATGATGTAGAAAGACAAGTTCAACTTGCACAATCCAATTCTGTGACACCAAAAGTCATTTATCAGCTTCGTACATCTCTTCCATGTCAGGTGTGGAAAGTTTGACTGCTCACACTGCCTGTAGGGGGCACTAGTGACCTCCGCTTCCCATTCCTCAGTCTGCGTTCCTCTTCTTTACTGCTTCAAAACTAAACCTCTCTGAGCACTGGGTTTAACATTGCTTTCAACGTGAACCTACACAACAACACGCACCTCAAGTTTAATCTGATAGGAGAGAAATTTCAGTTCAAGCATGTTTTGGTTGGCATAGAAACGTCCAGTAGCGGAAAAAGTCATGAACATAGTAACTGAGATGAGAATAAAAGGCCACGATCCTCTAAAGTGAGGTCTTACACATTAGAAAAAGATATATAAAGCCCAATAAATGAACAAAATCAAGTCTATGGAATGCTGTTTATATGTGCCTCTGTTTTTTTGTTTTTTTTTTGAGCCACCTGTCTAATACCAGTCCAGGTTCCAGACAGACCATTTTGACCTCTTCACCATTGACCTCCCAGCTCTTGACCCCGACTTTGGCCCTGTGACCTGGAGCATGCTAATCGGCTAGTGGCTAATACTCACTAACATTCTTTAAATTCCTCTGGAGACACCGTTTGGGCTCTATTCGCTCTACGTTCACTAACTTCCCCTGTTTTCCGTTTTGTAAAACAAATTAATACTGGTAGCTATACTTTTACAGAGAGGCGTTTACAAGCATCATACTCCTGACTAGGCTGTAATATTCCAGAGAGGAGAACACCCCTTTTTACAAACTAGTACGGTGAATTTCTCAATGGTCTCTAAGGCCGTTCGAGTACGCGTTGTAAGTGTGATTGACAGTCGAGCCGGCGGGGCACCAAGACACAATGTCAACATACTTTCTTAGGTAGTATAGCTTATTAGACAAGTGCAGATGGTGTGGAGGTGTTAACTAAACAATAACATATTACTTAATTATTCATCATCAAACACAACAGACATAAAAGACACTCACAATCCATAAACAGGAGTCTCTGTCCAGTTACAACGTGTGAAAATGGTCACAAACATTAATGTTGAGAATTCTGTGTTATATGCTTTGGTTTTTGGGAGTAGCAGCGTTAACCTTTTAGTGAATGGGATGTATTAGGAGCAAGTTAACAGTTTGTCCTCAAAGTTGTTGTGTTAGAAGCAGGAAAAATGGGCAGCGTAAGGATTTGAGAGAGCAAGATTGTGACTACTAGACGACTTGGTCAGAGTATCTCCAAAACTTGAGCTCTTGTGGGGTGTTCCTGGTCTGCAGTGGTCAGTATCTATCGAAAGTATCCAAGGAAAGAACAGTGGTGACGAGCTACTGTTGCTCAAATTGCTGAAGAAGTTAATGCTGGTTCTTATAAAAAGGTATCAGCAATCACCAACAATGGGCACACCAACATGAGAACTGGACCAGAGCAATGGAAGAAGGTGGTATGGTCTGAGTTTAAGGAGTTGATTTGGCTCCAAATAACAGGACTTAAAGGATCTTTGTGTCAGATGCGAGAGCACACCTTCAGGGGTCTAGTGGAGTCCATGCTTTGACGGGTCAGGGCTGTTTTGGAGTAAAAGGGCCAACATAATAATAGGAAGGTGGTCATAATGTTGTGCCTGATCGGTGCATAAGTCCTGCCCCTGTCAAGCAATCACTATGACCTCACAGGTTCACATGACCCATCGAAGCTCTCTGATTTTGAGATCAATGGTTGTGATCCGACTAAAGCCTTTACAAACAGAGGCAGATGAAATAAAGACTCTACCCTTTGCTGTTTTACACACACATATCCACCCACACACACACAGCGCCTGGTCTGAATCAAATAGAGTGTATCCTGATACTGTTTTTATAGGGACAGAGGGGGTTTGGAAAACAGCCATGCTCTTTTAACCGCTGGAACTCTAAATCCAAATAAACACAGTGAAAGTGCTCCCTACACACACAGACACATATGAAACGTCCACCTCGACATCTGCCTGTGTCATGTAGAGCTTGCCAATGGCTCGTACGCAAGGAGTTGACAGTTTGACAGTGTGTGTGTCTTTTTTTTTTTTTTTGCTGCTAACCTCACGACAGTAAACGACATGGCTAAGTTCTCCAGGCTGTGGACAGACACTTAACATGTTCAGTTCACCTCACATGGAGTACGTTTACATGCATGTTCAGACTACAATAAATTACTGATGCCATGTAAACTGGCTCTAGCTCATGCAGCAGCGGCAAACACAATAAAATGAAAAGTTTGTAGCGTGTTGTTGGCAGATTTATGGCTGTGTGTGTGTGACATCCATTTCTCTTCTGATGCACTAATATGAGACAGGCAAAAAAATCATGTCACTCCTTCTCTGTGATATATGACGAGATAACAGCGTGAGCACACATGTATGTACACAGAGAAATACGTTCACACACTCGTGATTGGCAGCTTGGGTTAGTCAGAGGCTCTTGAGGAAGTGCAGGAGGCCTCTCTAAACCTTATTCATCACTCCGACCACCTGAGACACACAGCCAGAGAGAGAAAATAAATCCAACTTTTACCCCAACTAGGAAATTGACTTCTTAGGGACTTAGGAGTGGATTTAGTTCCTTAGTTCGGCGCCAAGGCACCTGATTCGATTTCATCTTTAGTTAAATCGTTTGTTGGACGTCCCCGCACAACACTTTCCCTTTTTTCCTTTTTCTCTGGCTTTCTCCAAATTTGATTCAGCTTCCTCCCTCTTTGCTTAAATTGGTCTTGTTTTTGGACTTCCCGAAGGTTTAACCCCTCACCTCTGACCATTGTGCCTAACCCAGGAAGCGCCCTTCATTAAAAGAGACTCCAGCTGAGCGTGTGCATGTGTGTACGCATGTGTGTGTTTTTGTTTGAAGGGGCCGGAGGTATTAAAGCCACGCATGCAGGAACTTAGGGGCTATATCACGCTGCTAAGTTGGGAACCTTCACACAGCGTAGAGTCTCACAGACCAGACAGAGTGCAACTCAAAACTGACAGCTGACAGCAGTGACCTGACACAAAGTAAGAAAACAGACACACAACACACTGCTGATGGCAACTAACAACTTACAGGTGCAGGGCTGGTAAGCTCCCTCCGACTGAACAAGCTCTATACTTTTGTTTGTGCTATGACCTTGTAAACAAGTATGTACAAGCTGCTGTACTATTGGACAGATATAAGATGCAAATGATGAGTCTTTCAGTTCACATACATAAGGAGCCATCAACATCAGGTTAATTTTATGGTTAAAAAATTAAGGCAGGTTATTTATTTTATGAGTGTTGCTTTAAAGAGCTTGTGTAAATGGTTTTGCATGGATAATAGCACATGCAAGAAATGAATACTAAACATGGAACTTAATGTACACTCTTACTGTAGCCTATCTGATAATTAAGTAGCCTATAAATTAATATTTCTAAAATGTATTACTGGTAGAAGTAGTGGTAGTAGTAGTAATAAAGTGTTTTCTTATAAATTTTTGCAGTTTTGCAATTGCAGTAGATCTGTCTTCAGAGAAAGTGGGTGATGAGTAAATTTGAAGGCAACAGGTCTAATGAATATGCATTTCAATGTTACAAGGTTGTCACAAAATGAGAACGCAATTTTGTTTTATTGAATGTTTTCATTTCTGGTGCTGGCCCTGTGATTGCAGCAATGTTGTCAATCGGACTGACCACTTTCTGACTGTTCTCACACGCAAAATGTTGTGTTTCTTTTTCCTGAATTCATGAGCGTCGTTTTAACTACTGACCCTCTCCTTTGTGTGGGTCTCTCACCTCTGGTGGCCCAGGATGTGTGAGCATGACAAAGTCAGGTCTCCAGTGTTAAGAGCTTAGTGCTGCTTTTCTATAGACTCTTTTCATAATGAGAGAAGCTTTTGACGCCCTGCGTGTCTAAGAAGACCCGGCCATGAAAGAGCAGCACTCAATTCTCCCACACACACCAGTCGGCCCCCTCCTGCCTGGTTCTCACACACAGACTGGACACACACACGCTCTCACCTACTGTTATACAGTTTGTGAAACTCTTTTGTGCAAAACACCAGATAAATCCAACAGACTGGGGGTTCCCCTGAATGTTTAGCTCTGGGAGTCAGAGTATGGGTCAGCGTCGGCAGAGCAGTAAACTAATCATCTTGTTCAAATCCTTAATCCTATTAAGTATAAGAATGTGTGAGTGAAGATAAAGCCATGGAAAGTTAAAAAGGAAGCAAAATATTAAAATAGTTTGGTTGAAGAGAGACCAAAGAAGATGGAACTGGGATTTTGCTTCAGGGTTAAGAGTACAAATAGGTCCTTCAGATAATTTTGAGAGCCATGGAAGGGAGTTGACCCCAAAAGATCACACTTGTGAGAGTAATTAGAAGGAGAACCCACCCCCAAAGAAAACGAAGAAAGTGGGGAGAAAAGAGCAGGCTTCTCAAGACAATACCCAGGGTTGAGCATGCCCTGAAGAGGACCACCACCTGGGAATGTGTGTTTGAAATCTTAAGCTGAATATTTAACAACTAAAATGGTGTCTGGCAGCGCTTTAAAAGCAAGAATAAGATGAGAATGATGTGAAGTATTTTGCTCCTAAAGATGGTTGTTATGCAGGATCAGTGCGTCCCACACACTGTTAGGCTCTCCTCTAAACTAATATTGACTGTGCTCATGAATGACATCTCTGCAGTGTTTCTCTCCTCATCTCATTGTCTGTTTCCTTTATTCAGCGTCACGCCTCACACACATACTTCAAATGCCAGGTAAGTTGGTTGCTATGGATACTGAACCGAGGTGGACACCTATGGACTTGATGGAGAGGAGGTCCCCAGAGTGTGACAGCGTGGCAATCATTCAGAAAGGTGTAAGTGCCTCACAAACTGCTGTGAGGGTGCTCAGGTTACAAAATATTTTGTCACATTCTGCAGTTTCAGTGAAAAAGAAAGATGATTTTTTTTTGGGTGGAGATGCTACTTTCTGCCTACTGCTTCTCCAACATAAATAGCTCCATTCAGAACTCAATTGTTTGTTGTGAGCTCTCAACAAAGCCGTGGTAAGCTGCTCGCCAAACTTGTAACACAAGCATCTTGTCGCCGAGGAAACAACATTTTCTAATCACATTTATCTTGAAAGACAAACATACAAAGTAACACATTAAAAACACAGCTGCATGTAAAAATCCGGCTGATTACACCACTCTGCAGTCCAGGAACAGATTAGTCAGCGGCCTGAGACCATGACCTCATCACAAAATGTTTACACATGTAATTATAGACGAGTGATGAACATATCACACACAACACACACTAAATGGACAGTGGCTGGCAGTAATGCAGTAATTGCATATGAGGAGAGCTGAGAAGCACTTAGCAGCGGGACATGGTTTCACTCAAAACATGTGAAAGTGATACTTAGATTTAAAGACAGATTAAACACTGACAATGTGGTGCACCTGCGCTTCTCTCTTCTCTCAAGTCTCATGTTTGAAACCCTCCAGGTACAAGCTGTACAAACATATTTGTTTGAAAAAGAACACTTGTCTTGTGTGTTGTGGTTCAATTAATCATGAAGTAACCTTATACACAAAGCAAATGTTCAACTTTTTTTCCCTCTTAAACGTAGTCGACTTCTAAATTTAGATGAGTAGTGGTTGTAGAATGCTTCTATTTGTAGTGCCCTGTAGATGTAGTATCTTTTTCATCTTTTAAACCGTTGCCTAACTCAGCCCAGGAGACTCTTTTTCCATGTACAGTGTCTGAAGCAATTGCACATCAATTTTATATTTTTTCTTAACCACTAGCTGAGTTTTATTTCATAAGCATGGGGTGTCACAAACCTCTTTTTACATTTTCGCACTGATAACCTCTTTTGGGTTATGAATCCATGGCTGTAACTTACCAGAAAATAAATATACAATTACTATGAAGTCCTACAAAATAGATAAATGTTAACTTTGTCATTCATAAATATTCATTGCCCCTTAAGCACTCTCTCATTGGCTGAATTACGGTGCAACACTAAAAAGCAAAGTCATCTACTTTGATATTTTTAGCCCACAGTAATCAAACATTTCTAGGTTGCACCACAGACGCTCCGTCCCCTCCAGTGTGCTCGTCTCTTCTTCTGTCTTATTCCCTCTCTCCTCTTTTTATTTCCTGCCCCCCCTCCACTGCACCTCTTTGCCCTCCTCCCTGTGTAATGAGTCTAATCCATCAGCCAGACAGAATTAATCGTATTCCGATAGCGGTGTGTTCGCTCGCTGCTCGCTGCTGTCTTTGTCTCTACGAGTCAATAACCCCAGCTCTAACACCTACACAGTGTCTATGACAGATAGGCCCCTCTGTCAGTCTCTGTGTGTGTGTTTAAATGTGGTTCTTTGTGTGTTTGAATCTGAAAACCAGCTCAGCACTTCATGACCAAATTTATGGAAGTCTTTGCCTGGAAGAGTGTCCAAAAAACACAGCCAGTGTAGACATAGACACACACCACAGCTAAAATGACCACCGAATCGGACCAGACGCCAGACCACTTTCTCGCCACAAGTGACATCATATCCTTTTCCTGTTTGCTTCTTACATTACACTACAATAATAAATAGAACAAATAGATGGGATATGGCAGCACATGGATGAGTGTCTAGTGCGGGTTCACCAGTCAGTCTACCCACTGGCAGCTCACACAGTTTTCTCCCACCTCTTTGACCTGGTCTGCCATAAACTCCATGACCCGATGATCGACAGGGGCCTACTCCCTTTGAGTGTTTTCGTCAAAAGCACACAAATGAAGACAATGACCGAGAACAGGCCAAGACCAGAACCAGAACAAGACGAGTCCATTTTACATTTTAAGGTCAATTTTAAAGCATCACTAACTAGCTATTTTTTGCCATTTGCAACTATTAAAGGCATCTGCACCGCTGCAGACTCATATCAGACTGTTATAAGACAAAATCTTATATTTAGGTTGTGTGGTAAAAAGTAACACATTAGTCTGTTGAGAGTGAGAGCTCAAAAAACACGCTAGATAGAGTTTTACAATTGAGTAAAAATATTTGTATGGTTAAAATGAAATGTATATTTCTATAAAATCAAATGGTTTCATTTTATTGAAGATGTGGCTATTCATCTGTAACATTGAATAACAAGGTAGTTCATGTTTTGGAACTTGAACTGATTGTGACTTAAAAAGTACATGAACTGTGATTATTTTGTTGTGACTACTTCCAGCTTGTTTGGCTAGTTAATTTAAAACCTCACTGCCTTCAAGAATAAAGAGAAAAATGCTAATATTAATCTGGAACACAACAGTGCACAGTCGTTTTCAGTTTGGCCTTTTCATCAATTTTTCTTCTCCACAATCCATTTTAGCCATTGGGTCGGCGCGGTCCTTTCCTGATCGCTTAATCATTGCGTCACTCCCTTTGTCCATCAATCATCCCTTTATCGATTCATTCACCACTCAGACCAGACTCAGCTGAGTCACAAGACCAAGTGTGAGAGATTATAAGGAAAACATCTGCCCGTGGAACAAATATTAAAGACATTAATGTAGGCCTCATCCTGGATGTGATTATATTAGGCTGATTCACGGCAATAAATGGGACTCATTAAAAGCTAACAGCCCATCTGCTGTTCGTGCAGCTTGACACACTAAAAGAACAACCAGCTTTGACATAGACATAAACAACTAAACATGCCCATAAATAATTCACCGCCTTTGAAATATAGAGGTCATTCCTTTGACAACGTGTTTGTTGTGATTGACAGCGGAGCTCCGGATGAAGAGTTTTGTGGTCGAGGAAAAGGGGTTATGCGGCGTGTCAGTGGTGTGTGTGTGGCAGTGCTGATGACTTACTCACCCTGGTGTCATTATTCACAGTTTACAAACCATGACAAGACAGACAGAGACAATCGCACCCTTTCCGCTCTCTCTTTTAAACACACACACACTTCTGTATAGCTCAGCTCTGGGCGGTTTAGTCTTTCCATGCCTGTGTTTACCCAGCAGCCTGGAGTGACATGCAGGAGTGGCTGTGTCCTATACACACACATTCACTGATAAGCGCATGTTACAACTGTAATCTAATCGGCTGGAACCAATATGTTTTTGTTAGCTTGACTTGAAAATGCATTGTGAACGCGTTGAACGAACAATATTTGAACTAACTCAACCTCATACACGGCAAAACAAACTCCACAGAAAGATTATGTCAGACATTAATTTCTCAAGCCAAGCCGGACTGACCAATCAGAGCAGAAAGGGGGTGGGGCTTAAAGACACACACAGCTGAGACAGTAGCCTCTTTTATTCTTCATTCTGTGATTTTGGTGAGAATTTCTCCCATAATATTCCATCTCACACAAGCTCTTCAAACAATGGGGCAGAAGTAAGTATGTGACATCTAAACTAAAAACCACAAGGCAAATTTGCCAAAAAAAAGACACTTATTTTCGTGCACATACTGCTATGGGCACATAATCAATTTCCCATAATGCAGAGCAGACAATGAAAACAATCAATCGTAATATATAGGGCCCCTTTTAGTAAAATGTCGATTCATTCATCACTGTTACTGCATATATTTCCACTTTTCTATTGTCAGAAAAGCTTTATGGTTCATTTTCCTCATGTGCCCCCTGTGGTCCTGCAATGTAAGAATTTAAATTTGTCCTAAGTATTGTTTAGCTTTAAGAGTCGCCTGTGGGAAAGAAACACGACTGTAAAGGAACTTGCACAACAATTAAAAACAAAAAAAGCCATTTTGTCAACAACAAGCTGAGACCTTTTCCATATGTTTCGATGGCGGTCGTCAGTAGTTCAATAAGGCAGAGCCAGATCTGATTTCTCCCTCCAGGCAACATTTGAGAGTGTGTGAGTGAGTGTGTGAGAGTGAGCGCTGTGTACACTAGCGACAGAGTGTGTTTCCTCCCCTGAGGCCTCTCACTTGAACTCGGTGTGAGAATGAAGCTCTTGTCAATCGTCTCCTTGGGCCTGTTTAGGGAAATAAGTGTTCCATCTGTAACCACAGGGCTCTGGAAGTACCGAGAGGGGCCAGAGTTTACTGTACAGCACCCAGCACCTGTGCACAGCCTTAAGACTAAAGATGAGAAACATGGACTGTGATATTCAGAATGATTTCCAAGTGCTACTCAGATAAAAAAGAACAAATTGGCAGAAATGGACAGTCTCTGCTTCTCTTTTATCACCATTCCACCTCCTTCTCTTTCTCTGGCTCCAGATCTATTCAAGATGTCTCCAGACATCCCTCCACCCCTCTGTTTGCCAGCACTGGGCAAATGTGGCCCAGCTGAAATATTCCTCTTCAAATAGTTTCTCTCTGTCAATGTTGTCTTTCTTTCTTTCACCGCTGTAGAGGCTCGGGTCACACACACTTGTCACTCTGGACCAGCTGCCCTGCACCATCTGTCCACTGTCCACTTTACTCTCACACACACTGCAGGCCTGGCGCAGCGTGCCACTCACTGGCAAACAACCCATACTTGAGAACAATTTATGTTTATTGGGCTGTGTCAAAATAAACACAATATCTGACAATGATCGGAGAAAGACAAAGAGTAAGAGGGTTGAGAGACCGGAGAGTGGAAAAGAAAAAACAGAGCAAACATTCCCAAACAAAAGCTGATATCCATTTCCACATGGCCAACAGTGACTATGAGAAGTCAAGCATAATCCACACATCTTGTTCTGTTTCTTGATTGGTTGTTGGGCTTTTTGTGTGTTTGTATTATCTAAATACCATATGTGTTGAAGTGAGCGAAAAGTGCTGTGTGCCAGTGTATGTTCTGCATTCCTGTGAGCAGCGAGCTGGAAACACTGGCCATGAAAGCAAACAGTGTTGGCCAGTGTGTCCCCTGGACACCAGCCAGACACTCACATACATGCACAAATATATGTAGACACAGCACAACACAGAAATAATAACCTCAAAAAGCCTGACAGATATGGGGGAATTAAAGAAAATAGATTATTATATTATGTTATATAAAAAATGAAGAGACGGAAATTAAGTTTTATAATACTGGAATTAATCTAAATGTATTGAATTTAATGTTGAGCTGCTTGAGTCTTTGTGAAAACTTGAAATGTGCAAAACCAAGTCCTATCAAAGCACAAAGCAGGTTGTACATGCTTAAAAAGCTTTCATGTTCTGGTTGTGGAAACAGTCCTGTTACAATTAATGTAAGATAAAAAAGGTTTGTAGCTGTTATTGGTCAAAGGAAGAAAAGGAAAAGAGCAGAGAATGACATGAATGACCCTAAGACACTAAGGATACACAAAGGTAACTAAGACAAAGCAAGGTAGAGACTGCAGAGGGTAAAAAAGTGTAGCAGCGGTGCTTTGGCGAGAGGTCCATGTCTGTCTTCACCAGGATTAAGCTTCGGCCTTATTACAGCCTCATTACATCAGGCCTCTTCTTCCATTACACACACACACATTCAACATATAGTGTCACTAAGCTCAGATGAACACATGCATTTTAAAACATTCGCCTTGTCAATCAATCTCTTGGAGGTCAGAACCGCAGTGTGCTATTCTGCTAATGCTAATCAGTTTATGTGTATGCAAGAGCTTTGGTATTTCTGTGTGTGTGTGTGCCACAGCTGCTTGGTGCATTACCAACTAATATGACACTCCGAGCGCAGCCACAAACACCCGCCCTGCTAATCTAATTTAGCCAAGAGCAGTAGCATTCAGTCCACTCTTGCGTGTAACAGTTACAACAGGCCCAAAGTCATATATTTGGGACATAAGTGGTCAGCACGGTCATCGTTGGATCACATTTCTGTCTGACAGCTCATGTTGTGCTGTGGTCAGTAAATGGAACAGTGGCATTACTCACATCTGAACTCAGCCTGAGCCGCGACATGTCCAGTGGAAATGTAATGTGCCCAGTTTATTTAGCTCCGAGTGATCAGAACCAACAGTCATGTCCCACCTCTGTGCTACTGTACATTTGAAGCCTAAGAAGCAGGTCTCAAGAGTGTGTTCACTGGAAAGGTATTTTTTAAATTGTCAGTGATGTCAAAGTACAGCTCTATAGCATATATCAGGGGTCATCAACTAAATTTGCTTGAGGGACAGCTTGTTTCAAACAGGGGCCAGACTTTCAAACTAAAAATATTTAGTTAAATTAATACATACATGCCTTTCGCTTATTCTCACTTTTTAAATTAGATTTCTTGACAGTTAAATATCTTTTCTTATTTTTCTTTTTTGAAGATGCCAAAAAAACTTAATAAAACAAACAAACAAAAAACATAAAATAACAACTCTCACTGTTAAATGTAGACAGAAAATAAGTCACAACACTCACGGCACTATGACAACTCAGTGCCCAACAGCGTAGCAGATGTAAATTTTTAGTACAGAGGATTAAAGGTTGTCATTACAGATAAATGAGCTCAGTTTCAGTCGTCTTTGAGTCATTTTAATCACTATTTTTATGTTTCAGCTCTACCTATTTTTGCCCTCAGCTTCTCTGCTTTTGGTTATGTGCTGGGGGGCCGGATGGAAAACTGTGGGGGGCCTGATGTGGCCCCAGGGCCTCCAGTTGATGATCACTGCCATTTGTGATTCCTTCTTTCCACAGTGAGCTTGCAGATTCCTTTTTTGTGCATAAAGAATGTTTTCCCAATATATACTGGTAAGAAATGTTCTAAATGTTGGTTCAGACAGGCACACGCAGACTGGGGTTATATACAGAACATGGTAAACAAACAAAATCGGTTAAATCATAAGCAAGAACAGTTGTGAGTTTTAGTGACCTTGCTTGTTGTTTTAAAAGTCTTCAATGCAGCGTGTGCCCTTGCTTCTGTGTACTTCTCCAAACTGACGATTACAAACTGAAGAAAAGAATTTTAACCAAGTCATATTCTCCTTTTTACTAAATAGTTGACTATCACTTTAATTAAGGACTTTACTTGAGTCTTGCTCCGGTGACGTGCTTTGATGTGACAAAATAAAAAGAGTGAATGCCCTTCATCCTTTCTTCTTGTCTCCTTCCCTGTCACTTCTCTTTGCTTTCCCTTTCCTACTTCCTCACCACTCTAGGTTGTGCCCCTTCAGTGTCACCAAGCCTCTTCTACTCCTCCGTTTTTCTCTCTCCATTCTCTCGTTTCCTTCCTGCTCTTTGTATTACTTCGAGTCTCTTTTTCTCCCGCCCTTCCTTCTTCCTTTCCTCTGTTCCTACCCCTTCACTGTCTCACAGGGAATACCAAAGAGTCATACTTTCTTAAAGTCATCTGCATTGAGCCTAGCAATAAAATACCACCAAACACACACCCATAGATGGTTTGGAGTTGAAGTTTGACAGTTGCTGCGGTTTCCTACAGAGAGTATGAGAGATTATTTCACACTGCACACACACATTTCCCATTTCCATTTATTTTAAGTTGTTTGGAGTGTTTTAAAAGTGTGTGTTCACTGGAAAGGTATTTCTATAAATGTCAGTGATGTCACAGTACAGTTCTAAACCATACATCAGGGGTCATCAACTAAATGTGCTCAAGGGCCAGCTTGTTTCTTCATATGTGCTTCAAGGGGCCAGACTTTGAAACTAAAAATATTTAGTTAAATAAATACATACATGTCTTTTGTTTTTTCTCATTTTTTTAAATTCGATTTCTTGACGGTTAAATATCTTTTCTTGTTTTTCTTTTTTGAAGATGCCAAAAAACAAAACAAAACAAAAAACATAAAACAACAGCTAGTGGAAAAAAATATTATTTTTATGTTTTAAAATACATATTAAAGCAAAACTGCAGCACTGTGGTGGCAGACAGTCCTTAAAAGTTATATTGTGTTGCTTCATGTGGATGTAAATACGCAGGAAAAAAAAATAAACAAATATGCATAGTTTTGGGTAATTTATGTGTTTCTGATAGTGTTACTGCCATTATATTGCATGTCTTTACTCACACCAACAAAAGATCTTCTGTTCTGTTTATCTTTCCAAGGAAAAGTCTACTGAGCACCCCATTTCTCAGATTCAGCAGTTTTCCTGGAAATAAACACAAAAACTATGCTAAACAAGAGACAAAAGTGTGGGACTTGGAGGGTTACCAGGTTCAGACTGTGGTCGAACTGGGCAAAATTTGGAGGTAAAAAGTTGAGGAGTATTATTTACAGCAAACTTGGCAAAGCATACCGCAGCTTCTCTTGGAGTCAGTTTGAGCGGCCGTGGCTCAGAGGGGCAGCGCGTACGAGCGGGCTGCCTGACCCCTGACTGACAGGTGATCTGCAGGAAGTGT
Organism: Rhyacichthys aspro; assembly: GCA_036850595.1. Lineage (NCBI taxonomy): Eukaryota > Metazoa > Chordata > Actinopteri > Gobiiformes > Rhyacichthyidae > Rhyacichthys > Rhyacichthys aspro. Next base: position 8,920,744 of record CM072148.1, on the reverse strand, counting down.
AGCGCCAAAACCAACAGCGAAATAACCCCCCATTTAAAAGCTCACTTGAATGAAGCACAGAGCACTTTGCAGTTGCATTGTACAATCTGAACCGCAGCATTTCTCCTCGATTGTGTTAGTGGTGGGTCTGGAGAGCTCGGCGTGGTGGCGTTCCTTTTTTTGGCCGTAGGGGTCTCGGGAGGCCCCTATCGTCCTAACCATAGTGAGGCGCTGCGTGACGAGAAAGAGGGTACTTTAAATACTGACGGACAGCACTTGAGACAGACCTGAGAGTGCAGGGGTCCTACTGGGCTATTGTTCTGCTTCCAAACAGGTTAACAAGACACTGCAGTGACCTCTAACCTTTCGCTCTTCAACTCTGCCATCTTCAAATTTCACTTTTCCCCATTATACAGATAAAGAGAAAAAGTGGAAAGTGGAAAATAAAGCAATTCCTTCCCTCTATAATGACTTTATTCCCTCTGCAAGTTCCTTTCTATTGAATTTGGCTGCTCTTTTTATCCTGCCATATTCTATCACCCATTTGTATCTATCTGTCCCTCTTCTTCTCAGCCTTTTATCTCTTTCACTTCTCCCTCTCCCTAGTGTATACAACAATTCATAACTCTGGGTTATCATTTCAAAAGGCTTTCAATTGGAGCCTGCTCAGAGGAGTCGGTCTAAAGAGGCAGCCCTGAGGCGAGTGCACATTACTGACACGTGCCCACTCACCTACGGTACATGACAAATCGACACACGCAAAACAAGGCCTGCCGCAAATAAACAAACTCCACACAGGGCACGTTATGTGGTACAAAAACCATAAAGCACCACCCTGTTCTCTCGAGGTAAATATGCAGATGCTAAGTGGTTTCGAGGCGACGCCAGTAATTGCTCACATAAAGTCAACAAGGGAATTCCCTGAGATTGAATAATCCTGCGTCGGCTCCATACAAGTGCGGCTTGTATCTCCTTTTTCGCTCGGTCTCTTCCTCCTCTACCTTCATTTTCTCGTCTGCCTCTCAGTAACGCCTCGCCTCACTGCCATTCTCTCATCAGTCCCTGTTGCTTTTGCTCTAAAAGCTCTTGGCTGCCCTCGGGGTTCGACTTATAATATTACAGTACACCTCGAGACTCTGGCTCTGCCTTTTTAACACACACACTAACAGCCTAATGGAAGATGGACAAGCACAATGAAAACGCACTGGACAGAGAGATACATGGACACAAATAACAGCTGGGGTCAGATTAAAGCTTTGGACAGAAGCTTCATAACGCATGCAAGTAGTGGTGTGTAAAATGACTTTGAATTCATACGAGGTAATTAGGAAGCAATGGCAATCAAAGAAGGGTTTGTACAAGCTGATTTTTCACAGGATATTTGAAACATCCCTGCAAGATCCACTACAAATCCTGAGAAGCATTCTCATCTTGCTCTCTTTTTAAAACCAAAACCATAAAAGCATTCGTAAATGAAATGCCTTTATCTTGCAGTGAATCAGCATTTCTTATAAAGTGTGCCTATTGTGACACTATGACAATGGACAGTGACCTTGGAACATCTGAAAGACTTTTTGTATTTTTAGAGCATCAACACACTTTGTAGTCTCTGGGTAATGGTGTTAAAGCAAAAACACTTTCACAAAAAAGTGTACACAAAAGATCATTATCTAATTAGATTTGATAAAGCCGAAGAGCAAAGTGTCTCCTCCGCACTGCAGCACACCTCATCCAGTGTATTCATGAGAGCCTGTGTAGGTGTGTGCTGTTGTATGTGTGTGTGAACCGCATCATAGTTAACTGTATCATACCTAAGCCATGGGAAATACCCGCTGCACATTTCAATGACCTGCATATGCATGTTTTTTGTGTGTCCCGTGTGCAGGCGGTGTGTGTTAATGTGTATCTACATGCAGAAGCGTGGCGGGGCGTTAGGAACTGCTCTATTGATGAGAGAATGAAGTCATTTTTCAATGCGGGGTTAAGCGCTGTATTATTGCCGCCTCATTTGGCTCCTGTGGGCCACCATAGCCCTCCCGTCTGGTTTCCATGGCACAGAAGGAGAACAGAGAGGGGAATGTCCCTGCTTACCAGACTGCAAGTTCATCCATCAGCTTGCACATACACACGTACACACACAGGCATACACAGGCCCAGGCAATAAGGGCTTATCCCACTCACAGTCAACTTTCCCACAAAGTTGCAACAAATCAAGAGCAGCAGCACTAAGTCTCCTAAAGCCAGCCAATATCACATTATACGCTAGTTGTTCTTGGGTATACAGAGTGGTGTGTGGCTGTAAAACCAATTCAACTAAAAGGATAGAGTTTCTGCTACAGCTACAGTTCAGAGAGTACGCATGGGCTCTATTGTAAACAAAGGAAATCTTACTGAGTTGGTAAAGCTACTGAGGGGAAATGGTTAGTGTTTACAGAGATATGTTCAGTGTGGAGGTGCGTTCAGACACACTGCAGGGCGATTCTCCGCAGAAACAGTCCGGGATTGGATATGCCCCGTAGTGGTGTGTATGATGCTTGAATGAGTGCTGAACCTGAGCCAAGCATGTCAGTGTGCATTGTGAGTGCACATAATAACAGCATTCCTGCGCTGATATCATACGGAGCAGACATAGAGAACGGCTCCAGTGTAAAGAGATGAATGAACTGTCCTTATTTATTATTACACATTTGCCAACTTTCTTATGCTCAGCAGAGTCGAGTGAAAACAGTGTAAGGCTCTGCTTCACTTCTCCTCTTTGTTTGCCTTTCACAGATCTGAGGTCGGGTCTCTCTCCTGCTCCTCTGTTTACTGTAAACATCTCCATGTATCACTGTCATATCAGCACATTCACCCTCTGTAGTGGGCCAGAGTGCCCACAGAGAGCCTTTCATACACACACGCTGAGCACAAAGTCCATGAAAACACATAGGCACCAACTTCTACAATCTAATAAAATCCAGTCTGAAGTTTCCTTTTCAGAAAACCCATTCATCATTTTAACATAATGTGTGCATGCTCTTACAAACTCAAGCTGTTACATCCAGTCTATTACAGGCCTCTGCACTTAATCACTTGTGGCAAATTTAGCGCATATCAACACTGTTTGAGAATTTGGATGACTTTCTTAACAAAGAAGAGAGGACAATATGTCATCTACTATAAACTTTGAAGATAAATGATAGCTTCTATCTCTGCTTTATTTAGTTGGTATACACAGGCCAGATGTTAGAAGAGAACAAGTGATGAAGCACTGAAAGCCTTTATTTAAATTACTTCATATTTACATCCGATTTTAGTGTAAGTTTTAACGTATTATGAACATGACATTTGAGGAATGTTTGGTCTCTGATGTGATTTAGAAACAACTTCTGTGCCGGCTCCAAAAGCGACTGAACAGACAGAGCAGATCGTCTCTGTGGGGCCCCAGAGGTCATCCTTTTGGACTCGTCTCTACTTCCAGTGTGTCTATAAAAAGCCCGGTGTCACATAGTGTGATCTGTGTCTCCTCTGCAGACTGTATGATGAGGTGACAAGCCTTCTCAGCTGCACCTGACACAGGAGCCACATAGCGAACATCTTCACTGCTGTTTATGTGTGTGCTCGAGGCTGCGTGTTGGCCGTGTTATCACCTCTTTATGTGTGGTTTGTCTGTCATGTTTGGGTCTGATATCAACACTCTCTGCACATTAGAGTAAAAAAAAAAGAGAGCAAATGTCTTTCAATCGCTCGGGCCTTATATCATACTGAGAAGCATTTGGTTCAAGCCTATAGCAATGACAATCAAAAAGCCCCCTGTTATGCTTTCATCCAAACAGCAGCCCACCATCTGTACTACAGCATTGAAAGCACACAGAACTTTATTAATTCACACTCAGCGTGACATGACTCTGGTAGCAGCAGGCCGGCTGTCAGCCTGATAACATAACTTTATTAGTCTGCTACTGACACAGTCACAGACAGGCTTATGCTCCACAAGTTCATTAAGCACATCATGGCCTTCAAAACAACACAACTTTATCATAAGCAGCACTGCCAGACATGGACACAGCAGTGGTCACTACTGCTGCCAAGTGAAAGGCTTAAATTACATTGTAGAGGAATAGAGAACAGGGCTAACTTCATTTTACCATTTTTCTCATGCCTATGAGGCTGATGGAGTGTAGAAGATACAAACACTTTTGTCATAAGGAATGACATGTATTATTTTCACACAAAGAATTCTGGCATAACAGTGTTTGTAAATATTTTTCTTTTAGGCTGTGCGCTGTATCACTTTTTATACCACAGGCCTGAGCCCCAGACGCCCTCAGTCGAGCACAAAAAGGGAGGTTGATTTAATATAGGACTAATTTCCCATTACCATAGCATTTAATGTTAGAAGTGTGAAACAGTTCTCTACAAAGTGAACTGTCACTCAACAGTGTTCTGACATCTGATAAACAATTAATAAATGTGTATATTCTCTTAATTTTATAGTTGAGGTCTATTTGAATAAAGTATCTAGTATTTTTTCAGCAAATGGACAGTCCCTTATATGTGTATCTATTCAACAAACTGGTCAGTGATCAGCTCAGACAGCAAATCATTCAAATGAACTAAGCTTGAGTGCACACAACATGTGAGCACACGCAGTTGGATTCCTTGACTTGGCACCATGTGGCATTTGCTTATTGAACGCTTTTCTCCGGAACACATTCATAATTTATGTGGAGATTGGAAGTGTCTGCACAACAAATCCATCCCAACCCCCTTTCCTCCCACACCCTCGTTTCCTATACCTCTCCACCCAGGACTTAGGCTTCAATCTGTCACCTCTACCTTTAATCAACACCAAATGCAGGATGTATAAATGTTTAATCATAAAAGTTGACTTGATGCACTTCACCGGAATTATGCCAAATATTATCACTCCTCGTTTCCGTCTGTTTTTCTTTTGCCTTCTCCAGGGATTTCAGTGTAAGTGATGTTACTAATTGACCAATCAGGTTGCACTAACAAGGCTGTCAGACTGTGTTAGCATCACAGGCCAATCACGGCCTGCTGAGTTGTCTCCCAGGGCAACTGTTAGCCAATGACCTGCAAGAATTGGACTTGAAGCAATCAACCACCAGAAGCTGTTATCCTGAGCCAAAAGACACTCTAAAATACACACACGATACACACACACGATACACAAGATGAAATCCTGGAGTCATTTAGTCGGTCACAAAGGCAAATAACTAAGAATATGTGTGTGTGCCGCATTGCTCAAAAACCATGCTGTTCTGGAACAAAGATTCGGCTGCCCATTAGTGGACGAAAGCTCCAGGGCAAAAACACATAAACTGAGCGCTGTTTACTTGTCGGTCCTTTAAAAAGCACGTCTGCCCATGGCCACAGCCTTTTCATGCCGCTATAGTAGTGCACTGTACAGGCCTATCCTTTCTCTTCATCTTTTCTAACTTTTCTTTCTAAGACTGACCCATAATTTTTTTTCGTGTCCCCCTTTACTCCCTTTCATTGCCTTTTTCCGCTTCTCCTGTGCATCTATGAGCATTCCCCAAACACTCTTCGATTTTGGAACACCATTTAAAGTTCTACTAGTTACTACTACTCGGTTTTTTTATACTTTGTCTGCCCTTGTTTGCCTCAAGGGGAAAGTAGCTGGAAATATGGCCCTGCTTTTAAGTGACAGTGGGTTGCCTCTTCATGCCCCACCATGGTCAGTGGAGCCTGTGATATTACACACACTCGCTCACAGGGACACGGGCGCGGGTTCAGCTCGTGTCCCATGACCACAGCGGTAATCAAGAACTGCCACACACACATATGCAGAGGCAGCTTGTTAGTATGTTAATTTTCACTGTGCATATGAATGATCATCTGAGCGCAAACAAACACACACAGGGGCCATCTGTTCCACCTTTGTGTGTTTCCTGATGGTTAAAGGGACTATGTCTAATAGTTTCACTTTTTTTTCAAGGGTAGAAACATTCCTCTCATTCTCCTCACGCGTATTTCTCCACGACATATATAAACAGACATACATACGGCGGCGCACTAATCCCGAAACACAGTCCTAACAGCGCAAGAAAACCAGAGCCCTGGGATCAGCGGAAAAAAAAACGGAGAGCATGACACTAGCTGACATTCCAGGGAATACTGTAATACCACATGGCACTGAGGAACGCGCTCGCTGGAAGAGAAGATGCTGGTGTAATGGAGACAGATAGACGGGCAATCCCAATTTCATCTTTTCAGAAGGATAGTGGATTAGACGAGGATTAGGACAGTATCATGACAAGATTATGACACACATGAAGCTCAGCTGTCCTAATCCCATTATTCCCATCTCTGTCTTTTGTGAATGTTCCTGTGCAACAGAGTGAATGAAAGTGTGCTTCAGTGCCTTCAACAGGATGGAAACGTCTGACAGTAGTTTTTTCCTCGGGGAGACTGTATGTGCTGGAAATGTGTGTGTATATGTGTGTGTTAGGAGGTGCATGCCAGGACAGGGGTTCAGATGCATCTCTGAATGCTTCATACCACATATGGGTCACTGCTGCTGTTCCTGTGGGATGTAGGAGGCTCGAAAAAGGGGGTTTCTGATTGAGGTGGGGGTGGAGTGGGGAAAGGAATCATCAGTAGTTTTAGATCACTATTTGGAGTCAGGTTCACTGAGCTTCGGAGTGATGAGACGTTTAAGCCCCGATCCAGTCACTCATGAGTAAATCCCAATTACGATGAGCAAATGGAAGTCTGTAATGAGCCGATCGGCAAATAGGAAACAGACTGTGCCAGCCGCAGCAGAGCAGCCCTCACTTTGGCTTCCAGTTTGTTCGTACAGTGCAGGTGGCCACCAGAGCTGTTAAGTTTATAGGCAATGTGAGAAGGCTGCAACCACAGGGCTGTGGTGTGTTGTTATTTTTGGTCCAGGGTTCTTAGGTAACTGGTGGCCAGACAGACTGACACGCCGACACACAGCCAGACAGTAGATATGGAGGGCAATAGACAAAAAATAAAAGTCAGGTTATTTTAGACATCTATAGTCCTCTTAACACTAGTTGCTTTTCCAAAAATGTGAAGCACAGAAGAAATGTTTTGACATTTTGAATGAGAATGTGTGTGTTCTGGACAGTAAAAAGCACTGGTTTAAATCCTCAAAAGTGTTTCTGTAACCTTTACTAACGTAGTGCTCTTTTTATGAAATATTAAAAATGTACTTTGAGTGCAAAAAAGAGCTGTAAGCTTTTTCTCATTCAATATGTGAATAAATAACATTTATACATGCAAACATAGGCATAACTATGTAGCATACTACGCTATACTGGACAAATACAACCAGCAGCTGTCAAAAAAAGAAAAGATTATTTTTTGTGGACAGAAGGATGTGGGCCAAATAACAGGGGCTTGTTATGACATCAGACGTCATTAACCAATTAGATGTGGTGTTGCAGGAGAGTGCTCCCAGCAGCCACTAAAAGCTTCTGTGTCACTGACCTCAGGAAGACAGAATTTAATAACAAACAACTGCTGCTTTCTCGCCTCCTTCATCTTTTCTTTCACCATCAGCCACTTCGCTAATGGCCGCTTTTCATAGACCCTTATTTATGCGCCGACCTGGGGTGTGGGGAGACGGCGTGGAAAGCTGAGGCCCCAGACTCTCAGGCTGAGTGTCAGCACATGAGATTGTTTGCTGATCACCGCTGCTTTTCCACATGACCAGATTAGCAATTAGCTGTAATGACCTGTGGTCAGAAGGTGAGAGTGCACAAGCATCTCGTTTAGAATGGCAATTGAAGAAAGGTTAAGCAACACTTGAGCCTCATTAAAGCAAAAGACCTGGGAAAGTGTTCACTTTAAGGCAGAGCCGGATCAACTACCTGCCTCGAGACGATGATTATAGTTCAGTTAAGAGTAAAGCTGTATGACATGTTTTTCTTTGATCGCACTTTTTTGAAACATCTCTATCTCAAAGCTTTCTCACAAACACAAGTGAAGTAACAAAAGAAGAACAGCTGAGATTCAGATTGCTCCCAAGTCCCCTGTGACTGTGAGTTTGGGCCCAAGGGGTGAAATAAACTTCCCACCTGCTACTGTAAGTCCACACACATCTGCCACTGCGGCCCCTCATGTTTTGCCAACACAGGAAACTTCCAGACTAATGGTCACAGCTTAAGGCGGCGCTTACAGTTTCACAGCTTTTAATGGCAGGTCACTTTACATCATTCATTCTTATCAATCGACATAAACAGCATTGAGTTTTGAATAACTGCATAAACCCTTCAGAGGACAGAGCAGAGAGTGAGTGAGACGCTCAGCCTATTATCACCTTACACCTTTATACAATTCACACTAAGTATCTCTGTATCACTTATATTTATTTTTGTATTTTATCATTGTAAAAAATAAGTTGTTTCATAAAACGATTATCAACCAGTTATCACAAAGGCACACATTTTAATCTCTCCTAACAACCTTTTTTTAAGCAGCAGTTAACACCGTTTCTGTTTCTATAGTAACTGTCTCTGAACATAAATGCAGCTGTGCACATCTTTGAAACTACTGCTGACAGAGAAACAATATGTCCATGGTGAAGGCTTCTAGTAAATATAATAAAAGGACAACAAACTTTTACTCATGAGGTTTTAACTAATCCAGTCTATGAGAAATTGAGCTTTAACAGTCCTATATTTTTTGCACATTTCATTCTATATTTATTATATATTCATCACGACAAACAGGGATCAACCCATGAGGCCGTTCTCGCCTAATTCTCTTTCATCTTTGCATGCTAATTAACCTTGACCTGAAAGCTCCAAGCGCTTAATTGTTACCATAGAAACGACCTGTGTTTTCTGCGCAGTCCCCGTCTCCGCAGCCATACACACATACGTACAAAGTGTTCAATTAAAGCCATCCATTCTGCTTGACTGGCCGCAGTCATCACCATGAGCCCATCCCGTATCACCTGTCTCCGTCTGTTTACGCCACACGCGCACGGAAGCATGCAAAAACATTCGAAAGAGTAAGTAGGATTACACTGCGCTTCAAAAACAAGCAACAAAGAAAGTGTGAAGGTAAGAGAAGTCAGCGAAGGCAGATAAGCTGAGCCAAGACGACGCAAATGGCCGCCGTCCACAGAGAGAACTGATTGAGGCAAATGGAGCGTGAGATGGGGGCATGACTATGATTTTAGAAATGCAGATTTGCCGTGTTTTCCTTCTGTCTGTTTCTTAAACCTTCGTCTGCAGCCACTATATGACACAGCGGGAAGGTATAGCATATACCCACATACTGGAGAGTGAGTTCTAATGGAGCATACACCAGTGAACTTACGAACCCCCTATAACCTGCATGAGGCCATTGCGGTTTTGTCTGAACATGCAGGTTGTCACTCTGTAATATGTTGTGGTTAATAACCCTTTCCTGTCCTCCCTCCTACCCTCCCCTCTCTAAAGCTTACACGTCCCAATCGTTACTGGAGGTGATGAGGACCAAAAGACATATTTAAATAGTCTGATACTACCCACACTGTCTACAATCACTCAACTACAAACCTGGGAAGTCTGGGAATGTGCAATCTAATGGGTCGCTCAGTCATCTCTGACAGAAATCTGAAGTGCACCTTCAAACGCTGACAGTAACCTATCCGCCTCGGAGCGCTGCTTGTAATTATGGCTGCTGTAAAACAGGCTGACATCATAGCCCAGGGTTGCTCATTTCCTCGCCTCTTCTCTGTTAAACTTTATTACACTTAGATATGTGTGCGTCCAGGTGTTGAGGCGAACTTTCACTGCTGCCCCGTTTGACTTTTAAATAGCTCTTCAACAGCGGAACAACACGACTGCACAATGAAGTCATAGGGCGTGGAGATACAGACACACAACAGAATGATAAGAAAGTCATGAAGGCTTCCATTTAGTTTGATTTTGTTTCACTTACATTTCCAGTAAATCAACAACATGTAAAGCAAATTGTTTGAATTCCCTTTTCTGAACTCCAAAGTATGTGAGCTGACAAAGCACCGGTGACCTTAGTCTTTAGTATGTGACCTTTGTCCAATGGGACAGGAGACAACTTGCACACACACCCACAAACCACACACACAAACACACATATACAGTCATGTCTTGTTTCTTCTTGCCTGCCAATATTCCCTCACTCAATTCCTCTGAATGGTGGAGGCCTGTCTTTGTTTTACAATGAGGCATAAAGTTTTGCAATGAGGCGGGGCACACACAGACACATCGACAAAGAAGGGAAGAGAGAAGGAATATTTAAAAGGGCCAGTATGGGGGAAAGTGTATTTGTTTTTATGAAAAGGTGAGGATGAAATAAAACATATACTATAAACTGCTAAACTCTACTTCAGATGAGTTGGAACTGAGAAAGTGAGAACACACTGCTGTTGTTGTTGCACGACGAAAGGCAACAAGAATGAAGAGGAAGGCGCGATACGATCAGAGTCCTGACATGTTATTGCATAGTTTATCCGTTCACTCCTTTCGATAGCATCTGTTTTTATCCTCGATTACACAACCGTCCTGGCATCTTCTATCTGTGTGTGTACTCTGCCTGACACTTTTCGGAGAGGTCAGAGTTCTCCAGAGAAGCCAGCCAATTAGAGGGGCATGGCGTTACCGTAGAAATGAGAGAACTGTAATTGGATAATCACACATCAGCGTTTCAACCTGTTATTAACCACCGAGGCGCACACAGTTTTGATCAGCATGTTCACTTTGACCAAACCTGTGATTAAAAAGCTGCTGATCTGTCACTGGCCTGAAGGTATCACACTCTCGGTCTCATTCTTTCGCTTTCAGGATTTTATAGTGACTAATTTATTTGAATGATCCCTTTTAAATGTGTGTAGTTCACGCAATTTGTAATTTACAATGCACAAGATGGTGAAGCCATCAGACCACTGAGTCCTCTGATAATGCTGAATTGTCCATTGTTGATGTCCCAGGGCCAAGGCCTACATGTTGATGCTAACCCGCAGAACACATTGTCTGATTTATCAAGGGCCTGCAGCAGTCACAGCTTGTCTCATTCTTAGTTTACATTTTCTGCTCTTTAATTATAAGATTTCATTTGTTGCAGTTATAAAGGTTTGTTTTGCTTTATGGTGGCAGTTACAAATGTGTTGTGAGTCCATTTCTGGCCTGAGTCCTCACATTATGTAAACATAGTGCATTTTAATGAGGCCAGGTCACTACAGTCACCTCAAACACACTCAGCTTTTGGGGAAATAATGTGAGAGGCTCTAAACTTGTGAGCAACATCTCTGGGAGGAATCAGCGGTCAAGCTCCCTAGTTTCCTGGTTTCTTCTGCATCATTAGCATAGCTAAGGGCCTTGCATAAGCCTCTCTAAACCAATGAGAGATGGAGGAGCGAGGTGGGAAGGCAGAAAAGACTCAAGAGCAATGTCCTGTAAAGAGGAAGGAACCATAAAAGAGGAGCTGGGACAGAGAGAGATGAGGAGGGGATGGAAAATGGGGGCACGAAAAGACCAAGCGAGCAGGAGAGGGAGGGCGCGGAGGTTTTCTTTTGTGGAGTTCGGAGAGTGACATGGGTGCCAATAGAGGAGCCGGCGATGACGGTCCCGCTGGAGAATGCCAGCTATGCCAGTGGAGTGGCACTAATGGAGCCAGAGAGGGGATGCAGTTGCCTGCCCTGGAGGGGGGATATTGTGCAACTGGACAAGGTGTCTTGACACAGAGCCAAGATGGAGGATTAGAGGGGAGGGGGGAGGCATCCAGAGAAGAGAAAGACAGCCATGTTAGGTCTGCTGACTGACTGACACAAACTGAACCTTTTTTGCCATGTATTTGACTGAAGAGACTTTCTGAAAGCACCGTTTTGTTGGTGTGTCTGAATAAATGATGCATCCCTTTCCTGTTCATCCAGCTCTTCAGTCAGAAAATGAAATGTCCATTACCTTTAACAATCCATGCATTAACACTAGAGTCCATAAAGCTGTGTCTGTTGACATTTCGATCAGTAAGTGATCCTTAGGAGCAGAATGTTGATGCAGTAGAAGAACAAACAAACTTAAATGTATTATATCTCTCATATATCTCATATATCACTATGTATGAAACTATATGGCTAATTACAGTCACTTCGTAAATGTTAAGATCAACAGGATTTATGGGACTTCCATCAGACACAGGATGTGTTTTTCTTAAGTTGGTCTTCTCGCTCAAGCAACTCCAAAATGATTTGTTCCTGAAAGAATTCCTCTGAGGGGTTAATTCTTCATAACCTGCCTCTCCATTTCCTCACACTGCACACACACACACACACACACACACTGACACACAAACAGTAGAAGCCATAATAACGCTCGGTCTTATACATGGATGCACATAGCGAGCGGGGTCAATATTGCTGAGTAGCTGTGATTGGGGTGAGTAGAGGAGCAATGCATGATGAATTGTCCTGATTACGCCATAATCCCCCCCATAATTCACCGAGCAGCCTGACTCATCCATCAATACTCAGCCTGGATCCATACCTGCAGATACCCCAGAGAGTCCAGCCTCCACCGAGGGAGACGCACAGGGAGTAATACATCCTGATGGTGTTAATGCTGTGTTATTAAGCAATGTAAGGACAACTGGAGCAGGATTGGAGCAGAATGGGCACAATTTAGATGCTTTGTTGGGTGGTTTTATCCATCGACAGTAGAAGGAACATGCTGCAGAGAGGGTTTGGCAAATGAACACGTAGCTCCGAGGTCCATATGTGCCTCAATGGCTCCAGAGAAAGCCGAAGAAGTACGGGAAAAGAACAAGTGTTAATGTAGTGTGATTAAGTTAAGCAGTGGGGCTAAAAGAGAATGAGCTGGAGGAGGAAGTGTCACAACTACAAGGTAAAGGGATGATTTAGGTGCTTTGTTGGGAGGTTTTTACCACACACGGTGACCCTTAATCAAACAGGCGATACAAGGCTCGGTACAAGACCTCACACACACACACATAAAGAGTCACACGTACGGAGATATCGTAACGAGCAGCTTCCAGGTATAAGCTCTTCCTGGATAGGCAGGATAGGTATGTAACCCCCCTCCTTCCCTTCTGATAATCCACACTCACGTTACACACACAGACACAAACACACACCTGGGCACTTGTTTCTGACAGACACGCTGGCTCCAGGCTTCAGGCGACCTGCCATTTACAGTATAAGCTCTGACATACCACTCTCCTCTCCTTTTCCCTTCTAGCTCCTCGCCATTCTTTACTTTCCCCTCCTTTTTTCTGTCCCTTTCATACGGAGCTTACAACAGAGAAAACACATCTATCTTCACCTCGGTAGAAACTTCGCCGCTGCTTTCCACACCATTTAAGAGGGCAAACACTTGTCTAATCTTTTCTATAAATACCCTTCATTCATTCACTCTGTCTGCCTGTGTTTTTTTTGTTGTTGTTGTTTTTCTTTTCGTGTTGTGGGTTTGTAATCTGGCATGTCCATTATCCTGGATATCTCATTGGGTGACACTGATGCTCGCTGACCTTTCACAGTTTAGCCGTGACCTCTGACCCCCACACACCCAGGGCGACAGGTGATTCATTGGACTGTGTTCGGTCAGCTGGATTTGACCTAAAACCTGAACATTTGCAAGAAGAAAGTGGAGTGATCAGGAAGACAAATGGAACATGTGTTTTGTTGTTGTTTTTTTTTATTCAATTTTGATAAATTACCAGAGGTTATGTAAAACAGCAGAGCACTACTTGTGACTTCGCACTAAATGTTCATTTATGAGACAAACACAAAAAAATGCAATTTCATGCACACAAACTGAGCTGTTTTCTTATTTGACGTGAACTTCACCATCAAATCAAAACAAAGAGTAAACTGCATGTTGATGTTTTAATACTGGTTCTCAATGTGTGACACTTTTGAAGTAATTAAATTTGCAGCATGATTTATTTTTGTGCATATTTTGTCAACTGCTACTGTGGTTTCAAGTAAGAGGAATCTACGCTTACACTTCCAATCCAATGTGCATTAAAAACTGTATTTCATGGGAGACATTGTTAATTGCTATCAAAAGCAGACACATATCTACACCAAGACCAAAAAACCCTACCTTCTGCTTGTCTTGTGTGGGCTGATAAACAGAAACTTATACAACAGGAGTATGTGTCAACCAGTCAATTCCATGTTTCACTTAGAGCTGACGTTGTTTCCTTTTCTGATACCTGCCAACTAAAATGTAAAGTTTGTCAGAGACTAATCCAAACTCAAACACCCACACTTCCCTGGCCCCTGCTCGAGAACAAGCTCACTCTAGCCACAGAGCAGAGTAGATTCATACTGTATTTCGACATTCTGCCTTTATAACATAATCTTTTGTATTGGTGCCCTCTTAATAATGCCAATTGGTGTTTGGCGAGCCCCCTCCGAATCGCTCCAGAATGAATTACGGCATTGTGTTGGCATGTGAATGGCCAAATCACTGCTTAGGAATGAGTGGCCTTGAGCAATTCAGATAGTCAGTCATGTGATTCTTACGATGGCAAGAGAGTGAGTCACCGACACTCAACACCTCAGCGCTGGTGTAACTGTTGCATTTACACTTTCTCGTGTGTAAAGATGATTAAATATCTGCAAACACAAGCCACAAGAAAACCTTAAATAAAAAACAGTTTTGCCTTTCTCCCTTTGGGCTTGATACAAAGTGTGTCTTTGTATGCGCTGAAAAGATGCTGCTGTTTTTATATGAGAGAAACCGGAGGGGGCAGGAAATATTACTGAATGGTAAAGCGGTATGTTTGTGCCAGTGAGCGTCTCTGTTTGTTGGAGGCAGAAAAGCACAAGGCGGGCAACAACTCAGAGACAGAGACGAGGCAGAACAGGAGGCCAATCCATGCTGCCCCGGGGGCTGCTAGGGCTTAACTTCATTTCCGCACGCACACACATAATGGGCCATATTTGCATATCCTATGTACACAAAGCCAGTGGCCAAATCAAAAGCACTGCCTTTACCCCCTAACATCAGATAGGGAGCTGTTTCAAAGGCACCAGGCCAAAACCAAATAAGCCCTTTAAACACGAGACAACAACAAATGAAAAAAATGGTGGAAAACTTTTAATGATATGATGAATGATCCTGCTCCACGCATGAAATCTGCGGTTGGAAAAAAATCTGATGACAGAACTTTAGTTTTCTTTAACTATTAAGTTGAATGATAAGAAATCTAACAACATGGAAAACATATTCATATATAGTAGTCTATATATATTGTTTAGTTTTATGATTAAGAAATACTGATATATATATATATATATATATATATATATATATATATATATACATACATATGTATGTATGTATATATGTATGTATGCATGTATATATGTATGTATATATATATATATATATATATATATATATATATATATATATATATATATATATATATATATATATATATATATATATATATATATATATATATATATATATATATATATATATATATATATATATATATATATATTGAGAAGTCTAAACATAATAATTGCTTGATTAATTTTAGCTGTGGGCTTTATTTAACCCCTTGTCATATAAAAGAACTAATTAATGTGCTACATGGTTTTACTAAACATACTGTAATAAATGAAGGTAATCCATCTTGTCATCGAGGCTCATTTGTCGGGACAATTTGAGTCCAAACAACATGACGTGGTTATTTCTCAGAGAGAGTGGGTGGAGTCTGTCTCTCCGCTTAAATAAATCACCTGCTGCTTAGATCTCATGACTGGGACATTCTTCAACTTTGACCTCTGTGGACCCGCAGGTCGTCATCACTGTGGCAACTAAAACACCTCACGCCCTCCATCTTAATTAAAAGACATTATTGACTCCAACTAAATTTCATTTTCTCTACTTCTGACCTCTGTGGCCCCGTCTCCCCCGTTTAAATGTCCGCTCACTGGTGGTCACATCGGTGTGACTCTTGTGGCCATTGTGCCGAGCCTGTAGTCTCGGCTGAGGGCTAAGCTCTCACACAAGACAAAGCCACCTCCCTCTTGGCTGCTAAGCAACAATGCCGCCTGGTAAAGCCTCATCAGGGCACCGTTTAGCACAGGATTAGGGACTATTACACACCCACAAACACACACACACACACACACAGCCAGTCATTCATTCAATTCCTGCATTTTAACTCGTATTCACATGTCGGCTTATTGTCACTGAAGTCAAGTTTCTCTACTGCTAACTAAGAGACAAGTATGAATGACGACAATATGACAACTGACTGACTTGAAAAAACCTTGCTGAGGGAAAAAAAAAAACAGCGGCAAAAGGCCAAGCAACAAAATAACGCAACACCGCATTTACACAGAGCACAGTGTCCCGTCAGTAGTCGAGCTGTGGAAGCAGTGACCCATTCTCTTATTCTCCCATCCCTTTATCAATCGCGCTTTCATCTCATCCTCTTTCATCTCGCTGCTGATGGCTGTCCAGCAGACGGGGGAAGACAGGACAGCAGAGAAACAGAGCAGGGGAGACCAGAGAATGGATCCATTTTTGGTCCACTCAGAAACAAAAGGGCATTACAGGAGCAGGAGTTGGAACGTATATTTGTGATGTTATAGATAAACAAAACTTCGACAAAACCACGTTGACATTTGACATTTGGCTTTTTTACTGCACCACGCAAGAACACAAAAATGAAAATGACTGGATCTGATTGAATTTAAGGTCCTTTTTGAGCGAGGGAAAGTTAAACATACAAAGTGAGTGGTTTATCAACAGTTCATCTTGTTGTATGTATTTATCATATTTGTGGTAAACAGTTCTATCCTTGCTTGCTCTGACCTTAAGCTATTATTAATGTAAATAGACCCAAGGTGTACAAACTGTTTGCTTGGTCACCCGTGGCAACGCTGGAAAATACATTAGAGTGAACATAATTTGATGCTCATACCCTTATATTAAAATGCTCATAAAGATAAATGTGTGTGTTCTGTTGTCGGGTCTAAACTTGTGATTTGTTCGGTGGCTCTTGATTTTTTTTCTTTTCTTTTTTGCCAGCGCACAGAGCTTTAAAGTTACTTTTACAGAGTCCTTTCTAATGAGGTTGTGCTGTTTGATCGCTTGTGCAAAGTCTCTCCAAGTCTCTCCGGGAGCAAACACTCACAGCTGTCACCGCGGAGTGGAGCCATCGACAACGGCCTGAGTGTGTGTCACAGACAGACGTTTTGAGGGTAATACCCACCACAGGGTGACTCCAGATGTGCATCTCCGTATCCTAATGGAGTCTGGGCCCTCGAGGTGCTTTGGGACGATCAGTGTGCCTGTGCAGTGTGGGAGGTGTGGACGCAGGTGTATCAAAAGAGACAGATGATAAGGACCCAGACGTTTTATGGGAGCTAATACTCACTGTTGTGTCAGCCGTTTACAACTAGATCAAATGCTTTTACTGCAGTTCAGCTCCGCTCTGGAAAAACTGTTGCATATGTGAGTCATGGTGCAAAAAATAAGGGCTCTGTATGAAACACCGTATTGAGCTATTTTGGTTGAGTCACTTCCATTTGGCTTGTATTAAATTACAGATTCAACCGGACAATTCATCTTAAAGCAAAAGCAGGAAGTGTCACTTATCTTAACAATTAGGTTTGCCTTTCCAAATCATCCTCCCAACACACAACGACAGAGAAATGTCACATTGGTGACAGACCTGTCACCTCTATCTCAAGTCAAAGCAACAATCATGCTCCCTCAAAAATGCAGTGTTTTCTTTCATCTACAAAACAAAGTTGCGCAAACATCCCTCGCACCTGACCTCGGCCCGGACTGATTTAGCCCCTGGAGTCTTTAAAACCGCCACGAGGAGCAAAGGTTAACACATAAATACCCTCACGTACACATGCAGTTTTTCCAAGCCTTGAAAAAGTGAAAACATAATTTTCATAATAGCAGGTTCAGCGAGTGTTCATTTATAGCTGGACTGTTGCGAGAAGCGGAGTCGGTCCAATCCGTACATACCTCCTGACCTCAATATAAAACTCAACAAGAGCATACTTCAGAGGTTCTCAAGGTTCTTGTTGTGTTTTCTATAAATACCTCCACTCCGGGGGGTGTAGACGCTCACATAGGATTTAATATTGACCAAACAGCTTGAAATACTTTTGGCTTAGACTTCAGGGTTGTCAGTCCCTGAATGACTTCCATACGTCTGATGATTTGTGGTTGCCATGGCACATTGTTGGCAATTTCTTGTCTTTTTTTTTTTTCTTTTTTTTTTTTTATTAGAGACTAGGTTAATCCTATATGCACAGTTGTTTTTATTGTCGAATGGTTAAATCCTGTCCAGCATAACCAGTTGTAGCTTATCGAGAAATCAGTGACATATGATATATGCATGAGAAAATATAAATATGTACATACTTAATGTTGTGTGGATGGCATTTTATTAATAAAGCTTTTATGTCATGAGTAATTGGCAATATAATGAGAAGATTACGTTTATATGGAACTGTTCAAGCTGAAGAAAAGATAACAGGAAGTTACAGACTAGGTCTCACATTAAAAAGCAAAGCAAAGCAATAAGACAAAATGAAAGTACATTTGCCAGATGCTGATTCCATTTTCTGTCCTAGGTTTTATGTTTAATACACCTCCCCAGCCTACTTTCTATTGTGAGAAAGGTCTTTTTCAGTTGGAATGAAAACAATAACAACATATTTGACACACTTTCTATTGCATTTAAACACATTTTTGTGGTCAACATTATTAAACAAATTTTAAGAGACATGGACACTTCTGGCTCGGTAACTCTTGGCGTGTTGACAATAAGGGATCCACTTCTACGTGCACCTGAACACAACGAACAAGGCCACTACAGGCCCAGTCCTCAAACACACCTCGGCCCCTGTGTGCGACAGCTGAGCACAGAGCAGTATAGCCGGGATATATTTTTACCTCAGCCCACATGCTGAGCAAAATGCCAGCTCTCGGCCTTGAGAAACTCTTCATGCACACACACACAAACACACACACAGATGCAGACGAATGCAGACAGACACCCAGAGACACCATAGGTCAAGTCCAGCTGACCGCCACACCAGCCGCAGAACATAAACAACTTTCACACACTCCGTGAATCATCTGAGCATTTCAATATTGTTTTAGATAAATATATTCAGCCGCACACATAAATACATGCGACCATAATTATTCTGTGGGACCACAAATGACCGTGACGGGAAGTTAGTTCCCACAGTTTGAGAGCAGCAGTGCGGCCCAGCCCTGTAGCCTACTGGAAATCCACAGCTCGGTTTACACTGCTTTGAGAGTGAAGAGGTGCTCCGCGACAACAAACAGTGGTTTGAATGCAAGCTCAAACATTTATGTCCTGGAACTAAAGCTGTTTTCTGCTTCTGAAACACACAGTGTAACTTTAGATGAGAGTGGGGCTTCTGTGTAAGACCAATCTCATATACCTCCCTCTAACAGCCTCTTTTACCTCCATTTCCACAACCACACATGACTCCCAGTGGGCAGCAGCTGTTGGAGTGCTAATCTCCATTAGCTACTGAACTGGCCTGTATGGAAGGGCCACATAAAAACCTTTTTCTGTCACCCCTTTATCCAAACACAACAAAAAGAATGCATCACAGACCAATCGACGAACATTGTTTTTTTTGCTTCAACATTAATCAATCAATAGCAAAGCTCAACAAAACGAAAAACACAAGAGCAGACTGGGTAGAAAAACATAGTTGAGAAAACTGAACTTACAGTCTGTAAAGTTTGGTCGTTCCCAGGAAAAGCAGCTCAGGAAATACAGCCAGATTATTCCGATTCAGGCGCCTGAAAAAACACAGCATGAATTAGAAAGTAAGCTCTTTCTTTTTGTCTTTACAGTGTGGGTGAATGGTTACATTTAAGTCATAAAGAAGCATTTGTATTTCCCGGTGATCATATCAGGTTATAATCTTGTGTTTGGACTGTAACACTGTTTAATTGTACTTAAGAACGGGATAAGGAAAAGGATGTAGGGTCTGTGTAGAAGAGAATTACTGTGGCTTGCCCTTGATTTAAGGGGTACAACATGGCCGCCGGACAAACAGAGGAGTCGATGGAGACCAAAGGAAGGCAGGCGGAGAAAGATGAGAGAAGGGCTTGGGATGAAGGGGAGGGAGGGACTTTTTTACCACAATGGCGAAAAGAGAGGAGACGATGTGGGAAAAACAAACAGGCAGTCTGGCCGGGCTACCGAATGTGTGAAAAGGACCCCATTGAGTAAACAAGGCCCTCACAAGGGAAGAGCTCACAACAACCCACACACACACACACACACACACACACTCACAGGAGTTGAGAGAACTCGGGTGAGTTTAATAATCTAGGTGCAATCATTTAACCCCGCTGGAGTGGACTGAAGAGGTCTGGTGTGAGTCAGTTTAGAGTGAGGCAAATGAGTGGCACACTAAGAGACAGGCTGCCGAAACAGTTTAACCCTGACACACACAAACCACACATCGACAGGCCTGAGCGGACGCTTAGCTGTCGCCGAAGGAAAATGAGCAGAGGCAATGAGGAAAAGTGAAAGTTTCAAACTGAGACTTCAACTCATTAGTGAAAGAGAGTATAAAAAGGGAAAGACATAAAGAAAGTGTTTAGGGTTAGTTCAAGTCAGCACTGCTTATTTTGATGGTTATGACAATACAAAAGTGTAGGTTTTCCCTGTAATAATAAATAAATGACCTCTAAAATGACATAATTTTACATCATGCACTGCTGTCTGTGCAAATAATTCAATAGTAGATCCCTCATACTAAAACACACACCTTTTTTTAACACTTAACACTAATCATCAATTATCATGCCCAAACTTCAACTTCCCCTGACTAGAGCACGCTAAAGGATAATGGATGTCCTCGATTTTTTTAACTTTAAAAAAAAATCTTTTTGTGCACAACTTTGCGCATACATGAGACTCTTCATAGCCACTGATGGTTGGGATTTTTCAACAGTTGTCTAATGTGTGTATAACAATTCCTAAATGACCCCATTTGACTCTGAAACAAGAGGGGATCCTGGAGTGCACTTTACTCAAGCAAGACTCTACAAAAATATCCCTCTGTCTTTCATCCGTCTCTCAGTGGCTCTCTCCTCTCAGCCCATGTCTTTCACTTTTTCTTTGCCCACTATCAGCCACTCTGGACATTTTCTATGACATCACCTTATCTTTCTGCAAAAGTCCGCGAACACGCTACATGCGCACACATTCACACTTTAGTTACATCAGAGGCCACTTAAATATTTAACGTCCCGCAGAAATGATGTCTGTAAATTATTTACTGCTCTTCCGTCGAGGGTGGCTAAGAGCCCCACATGGCCCTGCAGAGAGGCACACTCCCTGCACAGGTCCTGCCCAGCCACTGGCACCAACCAGTGGGCTACACCTCCCCAGAGGAAGTGCACGGACCGGGGCTGCAGGTGGGGAGGGGTATGAGCTCATGCCCCTAAAATAGATGCAATGCTGTCAGACTTAGAGATTGAGAGAATGAACTGAGAGGAGAAAATAAGCCATCTGTGTCAAAGTGATTTATGTTTCTGTCAAGTAGATATCACTTTAACTTTGTAAACATAATCTTCTGCTTGTTTTATGGTCATATTACACGGTTCATCATTTAATTTATTATTAATTTATCTTCTTGACACCTGGCATTAAGAAATGTCAGTATTCAGCCCAATGCATAACACAATAATAACATTTTCCCAGTATTTTACATCTTTATATCTTTATCTAGAGTCTTTATATCTTTATTACAGTAAATATTAAGGTTGTGGTCATACACAGCACCCTCAGACCACACCCACAATCAGTCTGGCAGTGAGAGCAAATGATCACAGTGCAGTCTGTTGTGAGAGGAGCTGGAGCAATGACTCCATCGAGCACAGCCACACTGCCTCGTGGTGCTAATCCCAACAGTCATAAACAGATGCTAAAAGACCACACAGCACATAGTAAACACACAGTAAAAATCTCTAAATCATAAGCACATTCATACGAACATGAAAGGGTGAAGGAAAAACAGAGCTCCAAACTTCTCGGGACCATGAGACACAGCGAGGCATCAGATTCCACCGACTGATAGCGTCTCTTAGAGCAATCAACTCTCCTTAGCTCGACAGTAAACTACATTTCTATCTCAAAAAATGCCTCCCAGACCAAGTTTACCAACAAATAGAAGAGATGTTGCCTACTGCAGCAATGGGAGAGCTCAGCAAGAGGAAAAATCTATCACCAATGACTTTTCTCAGCACAACTGTGGCAGTAAAAATGGCTTTTGGTGTGTCTTCACAGAGCAGATAATTTCAAGCTCTGCTGCTCAATAAAAATGAAGAAAAAAGCATTTTGAAGATTGCCCTGGCATGAAAACTGAGAACAATGTTATCACTCACACTGCAGATAATAATTGAGCACTAATCTGGGCGTTTGCTTCGAAAATCATGCCCTGATTTCTGTCGTTTGCAGTTTAAATTGTATACATATTAAAGCATTATAACTTGTGCTGAGGTTTAATTATCTCATTTGTAACCACCAGTTGAAAGACACATCCCTGTACCTGTAATTAGCTTCACAGTCATTCATGGCTGTTCAAATTGTCTTTGACAATGGGATCACTCAATTAAAGGTTATTATCTGTGGCTCTATCTCACCACTGCTCTCTCAGATGATTCTCTTACTGCCTGTGATTGTTGTTATGGGTCTTTGAGCATTTTTGTGGTTGTTATCTGTTTAAATCTCTTAAGTCTTTGAATTGGATGGGGGCAATAAAGCAGTCAAATGTGAGTGGGAGATAAGCACCAGGAACTCCTGCCTTTCCTATCCCTCAGCCACAGGGAGAAAGTGAAGAATGTATGACATTCCTGTTTGCGCCGGACAATAGAGAGAGAATGAGATGGGTGGGCAGCGCATGAAAAGAGAAAACCAGAAGTGGCAGAGCAGCCTTGCGTAAGTAAATGCGCATGTGCAATATCCATGTATGTGCTTCTGTATGTGTGTTTTACATGCCCCACACCACCCTGGACTCTGACCCTTCCTCCATGCCCCCCAGCTACTGCCCCACACCTGACCCAGCCCTTCCCCGCCTCGCAGCTCCATCGCAAAAGGGATGAGAGGGGGAACCGTTTTCCACCCCTGTGGGGGGCAGTCACACTGGATCTGTCAGTCCAGCTTAGGGCCCTCTCCTCTGGGCAGCAGTGCCCAGCAGGCCCCCTCCAGCCCCCCACACAGTACGGAGGCCTTTGAAATGAGCCCCCAGACTCCAGACTCCGGAGACGCGCCTTTGTCCAGGGGCGGCGGGGGGGCATTGATGACTGACTCTAGCTTTGTGTTTGTGAACATGCCACGCTGCAGACGCTAAATTACAGTTGAAAACTCTCGCAAGGACGACAGAGAACAGCCATGTTGTGTCAGAAAGTTAGATGCTGTTAAAGGTGTCTGTAGCGAGATAGAGCTATATATGTGTCAGTGGCGTGGTACATTCGATAAAACCTACATCCTTTGGACCTCTGAAGCCTTGGAGGTTATGGCAAACAACCAGTGTAGGTTTTTGTGCTGAATTTAGTCTTGTCTAATTTATTGTTGTACTATGAAGTTTGATATTGCTCTGATATATAGAGAAGGGTAGGAGTTCCAGGATCTGCTTAGTGGAACATATCGCAGCGTTGTGCTGCACACAAGCAGATTCCCAAAACAGACTGTACACAAGAGCTTCTGTCTCTGTCAAGGGCTTTGAAACAGGCCCCACACTCCAGACACCTGAGCAACAAGATGAACTCCTTTCTACTTCATGCGTGGTTACAGGTGGATCATTTTCTGTGTGTTCAGGTATGTCTGAATGTATATGTAAGCTGTGCGAGCTTTATAAGTCTCTAATTAAAAGCCTCTTCTGAGTCTGTCGTAGTCTGGTGCATTCCAGTTTGTCATTGCCTGTCAGACACTAGCTCCATAACACACATCTACCCACACACCCAGCGAAGTTGACAGTCGAGACAATGGTCATATCAACAGTGAGGGGTCCACATCCCCTTTTGTTTCTTGCTGTCTGTCTCACACAGGCTACCAAGGCTTAATTATGCCATAAGTGCCTTAGGGCTAGATACCAAATACCAGTGATTCCAGGCCAGCACCGTAACAACCCTCCACTGTTTCCCAGTTACTTCCCTCTGACGCCGTCCAATAAGTTTAACCGGGATGGACAGATTGAAATCTTCTCAGCAGTGAAGATTTTCAGTGAGAAAAGTGTTGTATGATGCTAAATAATGGACATATTTATAGTTGCAATATCTTTTTACTTACAGTCTCTCCAGCTCCTTTAAGTCCTGGAAGGCTCCTCTCTCGATCGTAGTGATTTTGTTCTCCATTAGTTGCCTGAAAATAAAAACAAAAACAAAAAACGGTAGAAAATGACACTGACCCAAAAAAAAGATGAAGAAGCAGAAATTGATACAGAGAAAGGCTGAGCTTGAGAGCTGACAAGGTGATTTGTGCAATGGAGGCCAAAGAAAAAAAGAAAGATGGCTGGACGTGGGCACTGATAAGCCATGGAGGAGGAAGAGGAGGCTGAAGGAGAGAGAGATAGGGCAAAGAGATTGACACCGCAGAGAGGAGGAAGATGGGTAGATAGATGGCACTGGGCTATAAAAGAGGAGAACAGACGGAAAGTGATAGAATGTTGAAACAGCGAAAGAGAAGGAGGGAGAAGACAATCAGCGGCGGTCGATAGAGCCCCAGAATTGACTTTAAAACCGGCCCATCACTTGGACACAGACTCATCTATCATCCAATTTACTCTCTATCTAACCACGCGGCTGTGACTACTCATTCACTTAGGACAAACTCCGCCACGACACACATGCACTGTACAGGCCTGAGCTCCCCGTAAACAACCTGCGTCTGGAGCGAGACACAAAGTGGAATATCATGTGGAAGGCACTGGTAAAAGCACACAGGAAACATCACAGAGCAGGTGTCCAGCCTCAGGGCCAATCACGACACAGTAAAAGTAACACCAGCTAACTATTTAACCAGGAATTACACAGAAAATAAATCAATTACAATTAAATGATGTAGCCTCAAAGTTGTTTAGATGGCTACATGTAGGTTTCAGTGTGCCTGCTCTGAGTGACGGGGCATGCTACCATCTCATGAGAGCATATCTCACCAAATCAAATACAATTTTCCCACATATAAGATGCGTGTGTACAATAATGTACATATAGATACAGATAAGGCTGTCATGAGACTTGCAGTAGTGCAGTTGGAGACAGTCCATTACTGGGTTCAAATCTGGAAAAGTGTAGAAAATGAAGATGAATGTCAAAAGCTGAAATAGTGAAACTAATACACATAATATGTATCAGTCAGTGTTTATCATGATGTTGGTTAATGTATTGTTAAAGCCTAATACTGCACTGTCACTTTAACCTCACAAACAATCAATGACACCTCATTTACTTGTAGAAAAGACTTAACATGTCATCTTCCTTTATCTTGAATCATAAATAGAGCCTTACTACAAGCCTCTAACCTAATGGTCAAGGTTGCATTTTAAGTGAACACAGGTGAATGAGAACACAGGAAACAGGAGACAAGGAGAGCATGCACACACCCAATTAAGGACATAATCTCTGGAGGAATTCCAACAATGTGTATTCCCTGCCATTCACTTTTAGTGGCTGAAAAGCAGCATGCACACACACAATGACACACAATAGTGCAGCCTTTCTCACTGGTTCAGGGGAAACCTTAACCTGGCTCCATCCCAGGTAGCGAAACCTGTTCTTATTCCACTCTTGCTTCTTTCCTTTCCAACATTCCTCCCTCCATATAACCGCTATCTCTTTCCCTGGTTTGGCCTCCGTCACTTCCTCACCGGCGCGTTAATCACTCCAGCACATGGGCCAGGGCCAGGGGCTCCTCCAGTTTAAAATAAGCCCCCTCTGACACTTCCACTGGCAGATTAACACGACAGCATTAACAGGTGCCACATCTTCCTGTTTAGCCGCACATGACGCAGTGCTGCATGCAGCACATCCAGGTGTAATGAGCCTCATCCTGCGCGCTCAGTGATAAATGTGGCGGTTTAGGGGAGTTGGTGAAAGGGAAGGTGCTCTCTCAGTGTCATTTGGATTAGTGTGTCTGCTGTAGAGCGAGAATATGAAGAAACGAGACACTGAAAAAGGACTTACAACACTCGCAGATGTCTGAGTCCAGCAAAATCCGCCTTGGTGATTTTAGTCAGATTGTTGTTGTTCAAATCCCTGAAAAGAGAGACAGTAAAACAAAGTAAACACGTGAGGCTCGATGAGTAATTAAGACAAGGACAAAGCAGTCTCGAGAAGGGTTTTGTTCAAACTTCTGGCAACACTGCCCTTAAAACTGAGAGCAGAGCCGTGCTGCTTCACACACAGCACAGGTACATTTTTATTCCATCCCATGGTTCCCTTTGCTTAATAAAATACGACCTGTTTAAGTCAAAGCCCACTTGTGCAAATCCGTTTTTGATTAAGTCGCTGGTCCGCAGACAAGACTATGTGGTCTAATGCAACAAACCGCGACACGACCACAGCCAGCCAGAACTTCAGACCGCCAGATTAGGCTCCACAATTAGGAACCACAATGTGTTTTACCAATAAAGATGATTAAATAAAGTCTGCTGCGGCACTTGAGAAAGATTAACAAGGTGCGTTTTGTGTGTTAAATGAAAACTTAGATACACGCTTATTTCTGCGCCATGGACATGTCACTTTCAAGAGGACGAGACACCTAAAGACGTGTGATTATAGATAAATACAAGGTGAATAACCTCAGTTTAATTCAAATCAGAGAAGTTGAAGGAAAACACACTGAGTGGCATCGTTAAGAGAATTAACACTAGTGCACACAAAGTATTCCACTCACACCTTTTTGTGCGCACACTACATTATGATGAGCTCGTGTCCTACTCACAGCCTCTCGGTGTTGCGGGGTATGTTCCGCGGCACGCTGCGTAGCCCTTGGCCGTGACAGTCCACCGTGGTCCCGGTGCAGGAGCACGGCGCTGGGCAAGGCTGTGCGCTCACTCCGCTGACAGCCACCACCAGCAGCAGGGCACACGATACCACCGCGGGGCCAACGGGGCTCACAGCTCCCACCATCACTGCGGCAAGTGGGGGTCAATATGAGACCCACACAACACTGGACGATTAGATTCAAGCCTTAAAATCCGTAAACGGGGCTCCCCTGTGTTGTCCTCCTCTTTGTAAATTTCTGTAATTTCTAGTTAGGAATTTACATCTGGCTCCTCTTCATGTGGGATCGTACAGTTTGGTCCCTCTTGTGCGGGTCTTTGTGGAAGCGCTGGACCGGCTCTGTGGCTGCGCTACAGCGGCGCAAACTTCCACATGTCTCCGGCATGCGGTGCCCAAATCTCCAGTGTGCGTTCAGTCTGCGAGCCTGTCCGATGGAACAACCCAGGCACCAGAAACACACTTGAGACGCACCGGGATTTACGCATGCACTCCAGGTGACAATACGAATCAGTATTTAATTCACAACACGCGTCCGATAGAAAAAAAAAACACACACACACACACACACAACTGCAGTAGACGCCGCGCGGGAGGTCACGGTAGAAGCAACACGAGCGAGAGGAAAAAGCCCCGTGAAAGAGCAGCGTGCGATAATCCAACAGTGCTCCTCAGAGACTGTGATAGACCAGAGAGGGAGAGGGAGAAGGACGGGAGCGGGCACGTCTGCGTCTGTCCACCCCCTCTCTCTAACTCTGCGCCTGTGTGAGTGTAGCCTGGAGGCAGCAGCAGGTTTCCAACTGGCCGTCAGTCAAACAGCAACAGTTTGACCTCGGAAGGGGACTTTCTTTTCGCACTGCAGTGTCCCTTCTGGTCACCTGACAGCCGCTCGTGCTCTCCTCAGAGGAAACGTCACAGCCCATCTGAAGAGGGATTCTCCTAAACCTCTTCCAATAAGCAGCTACTAAACGATATGACAGAGTGTGGTTGCGCAGGTGATTTTTCAAGACTCCCTTTCTTTTAGGATGGTATCATTTTTACTTTGATGTTTGCAGAAAATAATTACGTTTTATTGCACACCCGTGATTCCTCTGACTTCTAGTTTATAGTTTTGTGTTAATATATCTCAGGCTTGCTTGTAAAACTGATGACTGTAATCATATATTCATCTTCTCTCAAAGATTACAATAGAGCAGGAAAGTAGCATGATATTTCCAGCAGTAAAATTATGCCTTTATAGCTCTGGCAGGATAATTGTAAGCTCCAAAAATCCCATGCAAATGTGCAAACTAAAACAAATAATAAAGACAGTGGAGAGTTTACTCTGTTAAAATCTGTTGTTTATGTGTTGCATGGCCACATAAAGGTTGTGTGGGATGAACTCATTAAGGCTAATGCAGCTGCACATACCTCATACAGATGTGATTGATCACTACCGTGCTCGGGACACATTCACTCTGTTCGTAATGTTGTATGTTCTGGACTAATGCGTCTGTAAAGTCGACGCCTTAGACCCACTTGACATCTTTGACCTTTTACCTCAATCATGAGGAATATTCCAGATTTTTTTTTTTTTGCCAGAACTCTGCAAAGAAATCAGGAATCTGCAGAAGTGTTCCCAAGACTTATGTGTGACTGAAATGCTTATTATCTGTGCTCTTTCTTGGTGTGTGCTTCATGCTGTCCCCCGTTTGTCGAGATCCCAAATCCCACTATTCACTCTTTGACAATCTCCAAAAAAAACTGGACCAGTGTGAACTGCTGCATATCCCAGAGCGAATCACTAATCTTTCATTTCTTTTTGTTTTTCAGATGAAGATAGAAACAGAGAGGAGTGTGGAGTAAACAGAGGAGGAGGGAAGGGTAGATGAAGTTTAGAGAAGACAATAGTCACTAATAGCAGTGTACATGAAGAAAAGAAGATAGGGAGCATGAGGGGAGGAGATGGAGGGCGACCCCTATCTCATGCAATGCACCCGAGCTCTAGGGCATGTTGCCTGTTTAGACACAACCTAACCTGACCTGCCCTTCTCACACCCACACACACACACACACCTAAATGCCTCAGATTACACCTAAACCCCAGACCAAACCTCTAGATTGTTTAAGTCTTTTCCGGTGAGAGCCGAGCAAGTGTCTGCTGTGCCTCTGGCTCATAGCTCTCTCTAAAGCATCCCAAATAAACTTCAGTCATGTGATTCCCCTCTGAAAATATACATTACTATTTAATGAGCGTAGATAGATAAATAAGAGGAGGATAATGAGGCCTGACACACGAGATCCGGCAGATGCAAACACACAATGCAGTTTCAAATTGTTATTCCAAAGGCAAAGTATAAGTGCTCGTATTGTAAGTATGAGCTACAGACTGCAGGCAGTTAGAAACAACAGGACACATTCAACTCCTAAATGTTTCTTTATCATATCAAAATCCAGTAGGAAACTTAGTCTGACCAGTGGACAGGCCTGAGGCACAAAGTCATCAGTTTCTGCACACGCTTTGTTTTTCCCATGTGGCTGTCATACCATTGGATGGAAGGGTTGGGCAAGGCCTAAAAAGATTCCTATAAATAATTTTGCATCATTATTAAATGCCATTGTTGTTATTCTGATGAGGATAGGATCATTTCCTCAAGTGAACAAAGCTCTATTCATCAGTGAGTGGCACAGGTTGGGTGATGCTTGGGTGTGACCTGACAAACTTGATCGACTTTTCTCAGAGCAAAAAATATCTTACTTAACATTTGTGTGACCAGAATCTGTAAATCTACATCAGAATAGGTTAGAATTAGCTCTAGACCTTATCGCAAAGCACTGCAGTATGTGGCAACAGGTGAACTAAGGTGTGTATTATAAAACACATGAGTACAAATAAACTCAAGAAGATATCGTGATCATTGTTTAAGGCTGCTAACCCAAAACAGTAAAAAGTTCAATGATCATATGTGTATGACGAAGGCTGGTTACTGCAGAGCTGCTAACCAGAAGTAGCTCTGGCTGTCGGCTGTAACGTTGGTCCTGCTCATCTGGCTGTTGATTTAGGAGCTGTTTGTGTTATCTTTGGTTTATAGCCACGCACTAAAGCTGAAGATGTGGGGGTCACTGGAGCCACCTGGTCTCTGGACAGCTGCCTCTGAGACACATGCTGCTCTGAGCTCTGCCCGTCCTGCAGCACACACACCCGCACACACAGATGTTGTATTGGGTTGTAGCATTACCAGAGAGCTGAGGTGGAGGAGGACACGGTAGCAGACGATGTGAAGGAGGCCTGGTCTTTTGATTTAGTGATTTTTTTTCAGTCAATACTGTGATTGCTCTTACTTCAACCGATGAACTGATGCACTTTTTCCATGTAATTGAAACAGTTGCCATTCTAGCCACATTGGACAAGCAGAGCCAAAGTCTTAACTAAGGATTCAGTGGACTCTGGACCAAACCTGTGAACTAGAGGATTCCTCACATTGTCCAAAGACATGTACCATCCAATCCCCAATAGTGAATAAGAATCCTTTCAGGGGCCGAAGATTGTGACACTTGGGTTTTATTAAATTTTGCATGTGAGGTTTCATCTTGCTTTAACATTAATTTCCTCTATTTATGGAAACAGGTTTTAGTTAAATTAGAACTGGTTTTATCCAGATATGTACTGGTCTTAAATCAATTTGAACAGATTTTAGTTGGATTTTAATGGGTTTTATATGGATCTGAACTGGTTTAAGATGGATCTAAACTTGTTTTAAACGTATGTGAACAGGTTTTAGTTGGATTTGAACTGGTTTTAATTTTTTGGACAGATTGTGCATATCTTTGAAGCAAAAACTGGCTTAAGATTTCAAGAACAAATAAAATGAATCTGATTCAAATCTATAAAACCTGTTCAAATCCAACTAAATCCTAGTGCCAAACATGTCACCTTCTAAATTGGAAGGCCACATCAAACATTGCAAAGGGCCACATTTGCCTTGAGTTTGACATATGTGAAGTATAGAATTGGTGAATCTAAAATGCTGGTAGTGAATGAATGTGTAAGGTCATCTGTCAGTGAATAAGTGTTATGTGTGTAATTAACTGGAAATTGTCCTGGATGTACCTTGTCTAATCCACTAAACAACAAGGATAGGCTCCAACTGCATTGAGAATAAGTGAATAAATAATTGTCCCTGAAAAACACATCTTTTGTCTTATCCTAAATACAATTCAAGCTACATTTTGTGCAAGTGGAGTCTTCATGGAAACACAACCCTATAACAAAACAAATAAATGGCCACACACACATTGTAACATACTTGTAAACCTTTACTTAAGACAGTCAGGACCACAAGCTGTTCACTGCAATTATGTATTAATCACCCAACCACAAGAATCCATTCCGCTTTGGCTTCGCCTCATTCAGGTCCGTGTTGTTTGCATGTGTGCACTGCCTGATAATCACATCATTAAAAACCAATGATGTTTGTGTTTAGACTGCCACTGTCCACACACAGCCTGGTTACACAGCTGCACTGGGACAGACCGACACACACACACAATGCCACACCAAAGCACACAGCATTAAAAAAAAAACCAAAAAAAAACTCCTCCTCCTCCTTCTCTCAGATTCCACTGAGTCACAGCTGCCAGTTATGTGTCGGAGCGATCGGTCTGAGCGCTGGATTGAAACCGGATTGAGGCCCCGAGGTGTGCAGTGACAGGCAGGGTGTCATTGTTGGGATGGGACTGAAAGGGTGTTGTGTAGTGTCTCTTCACACACCCAGAGAGTCGCCAAGGCCTGGGGAGATGCTCACTGGTTAAAAAGGTTCTCATGGAGGAAGGCGCTTATAGGAAAATCTCCAGTCCTCTGCCGCTGGAGGAAGGTGTGTCCGGTTTCATGTGAGGCTCAAGACAAGATACAAGGAGGGATAAAGTGGAGTTGTGTAATGTAGTGTGCTGTGGAAACGTTTTAGGCAGATCAAAATGAGAGCTGTAAAGTAAGAACGCTTTCAAAATGGTGTTTTATTTGTATCAATTTACAAAATGCTTAATGATTGACCGCAAACATACAGCCAAAGTCATTAGGAACTATCTTCAGCATGAATAAAAACAAGGAACTCTATAGTGATGGCCCTCACACAACCCTGATTTCAACATCATGGTGTCTGAAATATTTAAAGCAGTATTTTCACCCATATTTAATTACAAGTCCTTTGCTCACACATCAAACCTTTATCGAGGCTTAAAAGAATAGTTTATTTAATGTCTATATAGGTCACCATCATTCTTCTTTTTCTTCTTTTCCACTAATCTCAGGATATATCAGTCCATTTAAACAGAGTTTTTTAGATTTTATTTATTGATTTTCGGTTTCTTACATAATTGCAATTTCTTTGGACTGTATACCGCCTATTAAAAGTAAATCAGTGGCAAACAGTTTTACTCTTTTTGACTGAGTTGTTGTTGCCATTAAACCATCAGCTGAATGACTAGAGCAGTACAGAAGAAGATTGGAGACACACTTATCGAGTATTCATTTTATGTCGCTCTTTCAACTTTACCTGTTTGTCAAATTTGTTCCGCATGAACAAGAGCATGCATGTTAGAAATAGAGGCTGGAAAAACAAATGAATCTTGGTCATTCTAACAACATTACAGCTTTGTCAATGTGTTGTTATAGAGTTGTGCACTTGAAAGCACATGTTCAGCCCTGATAAAAAGGGATCCGATGAGACATGGAAGTTTTGCATACTTCCCCTCTTGGCGCAACAATGGCGTCTCAGCCGTTCTAATCCTCCGACACAATTATCCGCCAGTGTTTGTGTATTTAAGCACAACCACTCTGACTGTGGCTTTTCCATGAACGTGAACCAAAACAAGCCAACCGCCGTGATCCCAAAATAGCCTGTGAGTACAAGATAAACATATGTGTGAAACTAATTGTGCGTTGGGCAGAACTGGCTTGTTGAGGAGAGCCTCGTTGCGACAACAGGTTAAAACATCTGTCGGAACTCATCACTGAACCTGAATGGAGATTAGCGAGGAAATAGAATATATCCCAAAGATCCTTTGTCTCGCCAAACCAAGGGAGACGTCGTCAAGGTGACAGTGAGCAGATTAGAGATAAACAACAATCAAGGACCAGCCTTCCCCTTCTCTTCTCCTTAATCTTAATTAGACCGAACAATAAACAACGTCACACTCATTCTCTTTCTTTCCATTCCTGCATTGTGTATATTCTGAGAAGAGAGTTGAAAAATCTTCCCATTAAACACAGTCTTTTGACATATATTCTCAGAGACACAACAGGCTTCACTGGTGGAGCTCATGTTGAGATCTCTTTATCACACTTTGCATAATTCAAGAATTCCTCAGAGGATTTGTTGGTGTATTTCCTACATTTAAGAAACAACAGAAGGCAACAAGGAGCCTCGGCTCGATAGGAGACCTCAATGAGTTATTGGAGGCTGTGAAGAAATGGCTCCTAAATACTGACACAATATATGATTTCCTGACAAGGCTAGGCTCTTGCAGCAGATGGGGCTTTAGAGCAGAGCGCTGTTTGCTGTCAGGTGTGAGCAATGAGGCTAGGAGTCCTGCTTTCTGTGAGTGTCAGAGGCACACGACGTAAGTAAATCATTTTAGAAGCTCAAACACATCTGAAGTGCAGGATATTGTCTCAGTAGTATCACGATGCCCTTCAGTGACACGTCTAATAACATCGGCCGCTATTAAACCAGGAGGCTGAGCTCGGCATCAGCACTGTGACGTCAAACCTGGGACACACAGTTAGTGTTTCTACATAATATATAACTCAAATTTGAATCAAACCTTATACAATACAGATCACCATTAATTGAATCAGAGCCGTAACACAAAAGCTTGAGGTAGGTCGAGTGAAATGCAGAAGAGTCGGTCCCAAAATACATGGGTCTCACTTGAGAGCTGCTCCTTCAGCCTTAGGTCCTGTTGACATTAATCAGACAGGTCAACGCATGCAACACAACTCATATTTAATTATGTTGTATACATGCAGTTTGTTGGCCTCAAGGTCTCGAAAACTGTAGAGAAAAAAACGGACTTACTGGAAGCTTACACTTTAATGTCCCTGAAGAAACTGGAATGGTACAGATCAGCTCAAAGGACAGGTGCAGTTGTTAAAAAAACTGTAGACTTGTCAATGTGACCCAAGAGACCTGGATTGGTTCTCTACTTTGCATTAGCGTGGTGACATGAAAGTGAATGACAGTAGTGTTTATGTAGTAGACTCTGCCATTCTGATACAATAACAATATAATTTTTTTAACCATCAGCCAGAAGCAAACCTGTAGAAAAGAATGGACTAGGAACAAAGAGTGGGAGGTGTGACAGAAAAAGGATTGGGAAAGGAAAAGTTTGGTCTGAGAAAAACAAGGAGGAGGGAGAGAGAAATATGAAGGGTGCTTTGGAGAGCGAGAGAGTGAAATAGAGGAGACAGGCGAGCGAGAGGGAGGTGTGTGGAAAGAGGAGTGTGGGAAAAATCAATATGCTCTCTGGAGCGACTGGAAGAGACAATCAGTCCTGTCTGACCCTCGGCTCCCCTTGTTGTGTGGCTGTGTAAGCGCATGAGCATTTGTGTAGTCTGCATAGGTTTAATTCACACAAACACTGCTGTATGTGCATATAGTGTAAGCACTATTCATTTGTACAGGAGCTTTGACATTGTAAAAGATGTGAGTGTGGAAGTTGTTTTGTGTTTGTTGTCCTCAATCATCAGTTTTATTGGGATGTCTGCTGAAGCCACAAGAATGATGCCAGAAAGGCTAATGGTATTAGAGTTCATTACTTTCCCTCCATGAGCTTTATAAGAGAGGACAGATCAAACAAAGACTCGGAGCAAAGTTGAAATAGGATGATGCTGTCACATCCACAAATGGCCACTCAAGCTGCTGTAACTGGCACCAAATGTGTTGATTCTTGCATATAGTTCCCCACTAACAACGCACTCTGCTGCCATTTAAAGGGTCACATTCACTCACAAGCCAAAGGCTATGGGCCACGTTTTCTCAGATTGTTCCATGCTTCTTTCTGTGGACTGACCTTGCTTTGATAGCTATTGTTGATATCAATAAAAAGAAGAAAGAACTCCTTTTCTCTCTGCATCTCTGCACATGTGTGAGTGGTTTGTGTTTTAGAGAGCCTCCAGGCCAGTAGCTTTCACAAGGAGTCCACTCGATGTTCAGGTTTGTAAAGCTGGCTCAACCCGCCATTGACCAAGTCCCATTGCTGAATTGAGTTTAAGCATCTGCCCCGAGGCACCTCTCAGAGTGACAGGGGGCGAGGGGTTTGATGGGTAGATGAAAGAGCAGACAGGAGGAAAACGACTCCTCACAGAAAGAAATTTACCAATCACAAAATCCACTTTCCTCAGTCTCTCCATCATTCCTCTGTGTCCAATCACGGCTTTGTGCCTGTCTGCTGTGCAGTTGCAGGGGGTTAATTGAGGTCTGAACAGCAGGGGGCTATTATGACACCTTTGGTAAGAAAACACACACACACATACACACACACTGGCCTACAAAATGCACACAAAAAGTCATGCACAAACATTTGAAAGTGCAGTGAGATAACATAGTTTTGACTTTCACCTAAACTTTTTTTTTGTAAAACAGCATTTGAGGAGAGTTTTTAGATCAAGCAATAACAAGCCTTGCAATAAATCGCACTAAATAAATGTGTGACTGCCTCTAGAGATTAAGCACTGATTTAATTGAACGCATTTTTTTCTTTTACTGTTTTTGGAAGCCTCTTATCAGAAAAAATGACATTTTGTTTCTTGTAGATTTTTGTTTAAAAAAAGTTGATCATTGGAGTTGCCATAGAAAAATCATTATTAACATGACAAAAACAATACTTTTTTTTATTGCTGCGTATTTTTAGCATGATAAGAAAAATAAGGTGAATTCCAAATGATTTTTGTTTCTGTGAAGAACAAATACGTGTGATGCATGTGGTGAAAGGATGCATGGAGTGTCTGCAGTAGCCTCTGTTTTAAGCTTTTATGGGCAAGTGCTTTATCTCTGCAAACATCAGATATGCAATCCTTCTGAGACCTTTTGAAAGCTGAGTGAGTGTGCTGGAGATTCAACCCCTAAAACTGACATTTTTATTAATGACTCTCATTAGTCTTTACTTTTGAAAGCACCAACATCACACTTTACAAGGAATAAACAATAAGAGAATAATAATCAAAACAGTACTTTATCACAGCAGTTCTCCAGAGATGTTTAGAGGATATCCCAAACATCCCTATTGACTCTTGAAGCAGCATTCCTCTCATTGTGATGCTCCACATAATGTTTCCTTTTCACACGCGCAGTCTACACATTGTTTGGTTTACACAAAGCAAACAAGTACGAGCCTTACATATATTAGGAAGGTGCATAAGTTTGGATTAATTTGCCTCAGCAGATGCAACAACGTCTTTGGAAACAGACCCCTCCTGCGCTCAAAGGCTGCTTCACAATGTTATTTTAGGCCTTTTGAGAATGGATGAATGAACCTAATGCCCTATAAACACATTCAAATACAACATTTGTGTGTATTTGTGGTGCAGGGATGACGCCTCAAACTCACAAACCAGCTGAATGAATCACACGTTTAATGCAACAAGTCAGCGGGGCATACTGGAGCCCGGGGATCACACAGCACTGAGACTGACAGGTGTATGTGTGTGTGTGTGGCAGGCTGCTTTGCGTGCTTTGTTAGCAGCAGATGGCAGGCTGGTGGTGTGTTGCCAGATTGACTGTGTGATCATGTAAATGATCACATGCACGCCCACATTTAAGAAACACAAATGCCCCCATAACAACACTGAGATGTAAATACAATGTGAACACACGCAGTTATGGAGACACCTGTTGGGAAATAAACAGCTGCGCGATTGGAACCATCTATTTACATTAGCTTTCTCTGTCTTTGTCTCTAGTGTCAGGGTTTGTTTTTAAATGAATTTTATGTATTTTATTATGACAGTACTGCATGACATGAACATAGCTTTAACAAAGTATCAGGAGAGGACCAACAGAGAGGACCTGTCCTTTCAAACCAATAATAAGACAACCTAATAGGCAGAGTACATTAACTGTAAAACAACATTTCAACATGAATAAATACAAATGAAATGAGAGATCAGTGATCAGCGTAACCTGTTCAGTGAGTCTGTCGAATCTTTTTTGTGTCTTGCTCGAAGCCCTTTTTAAATTCTCATTGTGAAGTCTTTAATGTGTGCTGCACTGAGTGTGAGAGTGTGAGTGTTGCCTTCACAATGTTGATTGAAGCTGAAGCCTAACAGTGGGAAGCTTTACATCAAAGACTGACATTCACCTTTCATAGCCTCTTCTTTTGATGCACAAAAACACACACACTTACACACACTTAACGGGCATAAAGTTCTGACAGTTTCATCAAATCAAAAAGTGACATTTGCCTCGAACCTCAGGAATGCAGGACGTCTCAACATACAGCAATAGACACTGGGTAACAATAAAACTAAACCATATCTGACCATTTTTAACTTTTTTTTAGTTTTTATGTTGTGGTCCATGGAAAACACCTTCTATGGGCCACATGGGATTTTTCTGTTGTAAGTGGTAGGTTCTTGGTACATATGCAGTAGTTCACACTGGACATAAGGGTCTCTTACAGCATGAAGGGCCCCTTCTGGCAAACACAAGACTTCTCTTAAGATGCCACAATAGCAACAATATAACGAAGAACACAGACACACACATAGACACACATTTGGCAGCAGCAGCATCAGGCAACAGATGCTTGTGAATGAGCTCTTTTGCCGGGCGTGATTCATAATGTGGCCATTGAAAATCACTTTGAACACATTCATAACCACTTATAGCCACCCATGAATATTCACAGCTCGAGGCTTTGGCACATACATGCGTCTAATGGGATTTACACACAGACATATACAAACACACAGGAGGACACAAAGAGCTTTTCCGCTTGACGCATTGCCTCTTTAAAATTGAAATGAGGTATTGTTTAACATGATGGATTACAAGCAATTTAAGGTATGGAGATCAAATTCGAACAAAATTTCCCCACTTAATGTGCTTGGTCTGTAGAGGAAATTGCTTTCCAAGGAAGGACTATCTTCTGAAACACAAATAACTTTGATAACTTTTGCGATGTGTCCTTAAGAGAACCTCAAACCCTTTTTACAACATCTTTCCAAGTTTTATTTTTTTATATCTTGTCTCTTTTTTGCATAGCTCCTCATGAGATTTACAGTCAAGCTCTTGTAGTGAGTCATCCTCAGGCTTAAGGTTGATGCAATTTCCATAGATCACCTGCAGAATTACTGGATGTTCTTGAGGTTCACCTTTAGTCTGTTGCGTTGCCAGACTCCAGAGAAGAGAAATAGAAGTTCTCTCATAACTTATAAAATCTTTAACTCATTGTCAAGACCTTTAAAAGACATTTTAGCTTTCAAAGTGCTTAGAAGTATGTAGATAATGACAATGATATTTAAAACATGCTGCAGGGAAAAACAGGTGAGGTTATGCAAAAGTCCCAACTCACGAGGCTGGAGAACAAGCCCAAGGTTCAAGTTTGGAAAGCAAAAATGACTAGTAAAGGTGATGACAACCTTGTGCTGACAGCTTTGTGTTCTCTTATTTCTTAAAAAGCAAGTCCAGCAAGCTTTTAGACGAACAACTCAAAGCACAAGGACCACATGAGAACACAAGGTTTACCAATCAGTCATGACAGGGCTGGCTACTCCTCACAAGACATTATATTATCAGCACTGATGATGTGGTTGTTCATGTGAGCGCTCGCTTTAGGGCGTCGGTGGATTAACGGTTATAATTACGCCAAAACATCTGGGATTCCCCCCCTTTTGTTACAAATCGAAAATGAATAACAAGAAGGGTGAATAACAAAAAGAGAAGAATAGTTAAGGCAGCGGCTGATTGAAACCAGATGAAGAACAGGGAGGTGATGAAAGACCTAGGAAAAGCCCCATTAGACAATTAGCTCCACACAAAAACAGTGTCACCAGCTATGAGGCGCTTTCACCTGACAACCTGAGGACAGTTAGTGTTTGGAGACGATGTCAGTGAGTTAAAGTGACATAAGCTGTGAGAAAATGCGTTCTGGATGATTTTATATAAGTAATCTCGTGGAGCTTATTCCTATGTTTTGTCTTTTATTGCACATGTTCAGGAAGGAGAGAAAAACCCTGGCAAATGTAGAACTGACTTAGCGTATGCAGTTGTTGAAGCGATCTCCATTTCTCTAAAACAACTTTGCTCTCCTTCAACCTTATTTAAGGCAACAACTACAACTACAAACCAACTGCATGTATTCCCACTCTCTACTACTGTGTGTGTGATCTTGTCCATCTTTCTCCTTAAAAAACAAATGCGGACCACATGTTTTTGGAACAAAAGTTGCAGACCAGAATTGGGAAAGCACCTCACAGTCCATACCCCCACCCGGGCCCGCTAACATAACCTTCTTCTCTCCAAATCTCTCACCACATTGATACATCTTACCCTTCGTAGCTCTCTTTTTTCCCCCCTGTCTGTCAGATCTCATCAATCGCTCCAAAGCTCTGATCCCAGCGCAGCATGTGGACAGGTTTGGCTCAGCGGGAAGTGCATTATGGGAAATCGAGTTCCCACGGAGAGCGGTTGGATGTGACCTGGTGACCTGTTGGAGCAGAGTCAGGCAAAGTCCTGAATGTATAATTACAACAGGATACTGAATGAATTAAAAAAACATGGCCGCCCATTATTTTAAATGGCCGTTGCTCATTGGTGCAGCATGCCATAAAAGTTTTTGGCAGTCTTCTGATTTAATGGGTGCAAAGGTGGACTAGAGCGGTGATGTCAAAAAACAAAAGTAACTTTTTAACAAATGTAGAGACTTTTAAGAGAGAAAAAGTACATGATATCAAAATAGACAATAAACACTACAATATACAACCTTTTCGGTAGTTGTAGGTGTCATGTCAACCGAATACAAGGCGTTTTATGTTGTGGTCTATGGCGAAGATACTTTTTGGGCTGCATAGGATTTTTTTGTTGGAATACCTCGAATGACCACTAATCAAATTGGCGGGACAGGAGTGGTTCCTTATCCAGCTCATATATTACATCTGTGGGCAAAATCGGCAAAGTATGTAAATTATAACAATGACAAAATAAATAAATAAATAATGTTTTCTTGTTTGTGCAGGAAACTAGAGTACCTGGAGAAAACCCAGCACAGGGACAACATGCAAACACCACACACAAACGCTCCATCAGGCCCGGGAGTCAAACTCTGGATTTTCTTGCTGTGAGGCAACTGGTGGCAGTGCTAACCACTCTCTACTCTGGAGAAATCCCAGTGTTTTGTTTTGGGGTTTTGTTTTGTTTTTTTTAAGTGGTTGAACTAAAGATTACAATAAAGAAAAACAGTGGAAAGAGCTGAGATAAAGCAGAAGAGTGTGAAAGAGGAAAAGGATGGGTGGTGCTATCACCTGTCTCCATACTGTTGCCAAGACAAAAAGTGGCATCGCCATGACGACACACACACAAACATCAGTGCAGTGTGGGGAGTCTTAGGAACAATCCAGTCTAATTATATATATTCTGGATGAACACTCGAAAATACCGCACATGCATCTTCGATATGAATACGTTTGTGCACGCAGACACATACACACAGTCTAAAAGTCAGGAATTTAATCTGGTGTGAATGTGTGTGAGAGCGAATGGAGGGGAATGCCTTGGCTGACACTCTGCTCGCGTGTGATGGAAAACTCGACAAATTTCCAAACAAACACTCTGGAAACAATTAAGATGGAGAAACACTGCTAGACAAAAAAGACAGTAATCATATTCTCACTCTCCACAAAATTACAGATCTGCGAATAGTCAGAGCAAATAAATCAAATGAACAATTGGGTCTGAGGCGAGAAGTTACTGTACATTGCAGGTAAATAGGGAAAAAGAAAGCAGTCCTGACACACACACGCACACACACACACACACACACACACACACACAGAGAACTGCTGTACATGACGAATTAATAGAGACAGAGTGTAATGTTTATGACACAGTATTCCCAGATCAGAGCAGTGATTATTCCCAGATCTAGGAGAATGACTGGAGCCATCAGTCTGAGGCTCGAGAGAGAGAGTGAGAAAGAGTCGACTCTGAAATGATGCAGACGCAGCAGTCGCCACCTGATGCTGCTGAATCCACAACTACCGTAAGCAGACACAGATGGAGCAGACACTGACAGATTTTTACCAAAGTTAAACGTCAAGGATGTTATTTAAATGTGTCCCTTTTGCATTCACAGCACACAGGTGTCATTCAATGTGCCTCAGAATTGACTCCTGGGTTGGGTCTCGGTTCTAAAGTCATTTATTAAAAGCAATGAATGATAAAGTACTTTTGTCATTGGAAAGAACATTGTTTGCTGAGAACCGAGAACCACCCTGGCTTATGAGAGAATCTGCTCCGCCTACAGAAACTCCGAAAGAATAGAACTAGGAAGCGTATTATGTTTATTATTCATCACGATGCCAAAAATAAACACATCAGCGATTAGGTTTCAAGTGAAATCCCTCCTTGTGTAGGTGTAATGTGCACCTACACGCTGGAGCGACCCCATGTCCGTCATCAGGGTAGGTCCCGTCTAAACACTGGGTGATAGATGCAGCGGCTAATCAGGACAGTGATCACACCGCAGTGTTTTCACAGACCTATTCTGATGATTCGACATTGATGCTGTGGCGAGATATTTTTACACTAGCCGCCTTTGATTATCTTCATTATTTAGCTTGATTTAGCACAACAATACCTCCTTTACTTTACAGAACTAGGTAAAGGAAGTTTGTTGGACGTTTAAATGGAATAAAGGGGCACTGTGGAGCTTTGGAGCAGGCGAGTCGAGAATAAAAGAGTCCTCCGGAGCATTGGGAGCAAGGGTCCTCAGAAGTACAACCTGAATTATGAAAGTGAAGATAAAAACGACTCCGGAGACCGACAACGAGCACAAAAAGTAGAGCAGACAGTTTGAAAAGTGAACTGAAAGCAGGACGGGACAATACTTCTCAACATAAACTGTGAATAAATTGGATCAGTCTTCTGTTTGCCTGAGCTTTCCTTCATGTTACAGCTCCAAACAAGTAGAATGAGCTTAGGCTGACTTTTCTTACTTACTTACATAGGTTTAATGTACACAAATCAGCTTTAAGGTACCAGTCTATTGGTGTTGATGTATTTGGCAGTAACTGAGCTATTTGTCCTTCAAGTTGATGTAAGCATATAGATTTGACTGACTTACGAGGTGTTAACTTTCTGTCCTGGTCAATATCTTCAGGTGTCTTGAGGAATTCATGCCTCAAAGTGTCCAGAAAATGGAGAATTGTTAGTGTACGAGCATAATATACAAGAACTCAACTATAACAAATCCCTAAATGTTTCAAATTCATCCATCAGAGCACTGAACAGACCACTCATTCATCCCAGAGTCCCGACATCCACTCATTCCTCCCCCGTTTACCGAGACAATGGGCTCTTCTTCTTGTTGTGTTTGCGGTGTGTATTTGTTGGTATTTCTCTCGGGCCTAGCGTGTTGTGCCTAATAAAGTTTAACAGGTCAGTCCGCGTCCCGCCGGACACGGAACACACAGGACGACAAACCACAAACACTGACTTTCATTATCTCACACTCCCGTGACCTAATTATAGCCAATCTAATCAGACTGCTCCTCCACTGTGTGCT
The DNA here is from genome assembly GCA_036850595.1 of Rhyacichthys aspro. NCBI lineage: Eukaryota > Metazoa > Chordata > Actinopteri > Gobiiformes > Rhyacichthyidae > Rhyacichthys > Rhyacichthys aspro. The sequence goes on along the minus strand of CM072148.1, from coordinate 8,877,974 downwards.
TTTTATTACAGAAATGAGGGGAGATGATTGACACTGATGATTTAAACATCTAAAGACAGACTCCAAAGCGTTACTTAATTATTCACTGATTGCTTAATTTCTGGAGCTGGCACAGATGGAGAGTTGTAGGTTTTTTCTTCACTAAAATAAAACTAGGGTTGATATTAATTGAACATTTAGAAGCATTACTATGGAAACGATATTCATCATTAACCCCTTAAGCTGCTGACTGGAGCTATCTTTTCTGGTAAACAGCAATTAACCCTCGTGGTTGCCATGGTGCCAACACTAAACAAAGGCAGGTCGTTAAAGTGAGCTTGTTCATGTTGTAGACCCACTTCACATATGAGGTCTTTAAAACACTGTATTATCACGTTCAAGTTTTAATAATTGACTCAAGTGTTGGAGTTCTGTACAAGTGGTGTTCTTTGTTACAGCCACATATTTAATATTTCCCTTCACGGAACTTTACATTGTCTCTTTCTTTTATACAAGACACAAGAAAGTCAAGGAGTGTTGTTTTTCCATGTGTCAAGTGCTGGAATTTCTCTGTTTTCAGCTGCTTTCAGTAGAAATGTATAAAAGTTCAGTAGAACAGTTCAAGTACATCTCACATGAATAAAAGAAAAGGAATTGCAGAAATGTACTCCTGAATCCGGGCATACACCGTGAAGGCCGAAGCTCATGATTTATGTGCTCACTGTGGTTTGCTGCGACCAAAAGTTCAGACATGTCATAATTTCATCCGACTGACGGCTGGTCGGGAGCATGTTGAGAGGGGTTAATTGCCTCTTGTAACCCCCTGTACACAGCACAAGGATGCACAACAAACCTAAAAATCCAGTCAAATTTGACTTGAAAATCTCAGAGTGTTTAGAGGCAGGCGTAGATGAAGAAGGATCTGCAGATGTTCGTAGTTAGATTGTCAGGCTTAGATTTTTGTCATTATTTTGTCTGTATTGTTCTTCCTAAAACTGGAACACTACAATGATACAAAGGCTCTGTCAAAATAAACACTGTTTTAGTTTAAAAGGCACACATTTGCTTAGATTTCATAGCATCCAGACAAAAATTCTAGTGTTATACAGTAATTTCAAATGCAAGAGATGGAAGCACCATTTTATTCAATTGCCTGAGAAGAAGCTTTACCATGCTTTTTTTTGGTATTTTAGCAAGTTTTCGTCACCCACTTTACAAGCTGTATGGGGTCATAATCTGGCCACAGGCTGAAGTATTCTGACTCCTTATGACACTTGCGCAATATGAGTTTTTAGAGAAGAAGCTGAAATTCTTAAAAAGGTACTTTTACTGAAAGATCAAAGACTAAAAAAGCAACATAACGTTTCCATAAAATATCTTAAAAATATTCTTTTTGATGGTTCACCTTCTCCTTCCGCTTCAGTCCATGTGATATTGCTTTAGGGTGTAACAGAGCACACTCCAGGCCTAACCTATCAACCATTCTGAAGATGATCACCAGTGAAAAGTACAGCATTTCAACCACAGAGGTCAGTGACACTACTCTTGTGTGAAGTTAAACTTGAGAATGAACTTTTGCAGACGTAATCCCCCGCTTTAGACGCTGCATTTCTGTACATGGACACTGATTGAATGAGTCACAGGGAGTGGGACTCATGTGGACTTGTCTTCAAAATAATGAAACAGAGGCTTTAAGCAAATAGCCACATTGGGGTCAAATTGTAGAGAGTGCTTGGCTTGAATTCAGGCCATCTCCAATGACGAAAATATACCAAACTGTTCGGGGCAGGAGAGATGTTTTTACTCAAATGGAATAAGAAGCAAATTCTTCTGAAAAAAAAAAGAGTGCAGATGTACAGATGTAAAACACCAGTACTCGTGCATTTGTTTCTAACACACATGTGATCCCAGAACAAAAGACACTCAAAACCTGCACATACACTCAGAGTGAGTGACGGGGAGAGTGGTTGAGCGCGGGTTAGAGCAACAAAAAGAAAGGGAAAGTGTCTTTGAAAGTAAACAAAGGCAGCGTGATCAGGACCAGATTGGTGCAGATCAAACAGTAGTGTTGAAGTAGGAGGAGAGAGGCCTGTGATGAAGACATCAAACACAACTAATGGGAACCACACATTGTTGATAACACACTTAAACAGACTACTACAGCAGGAACACACAAATGCAGCACACACTGGACTGTTGACTCTTCATAGACTTGTTTAATGGATACATGCATCTGCACTAGACAAAAGACAGTGGAAATAGTAGACCTGGTCCTGGCAGGAAATGTATTGGAGAAGTGAGGCTTAGTTTCATTCACTCCCTGAGGCCTGATCTAAGATTCCTTGTCGAGGGTGCTAAATATCAGGTGCCATTTGCCGTTATACCTGTGTTCCATGTCTAGGGAGAGGGAAGTCCAGGTATCTCTGGTTAGACGGCTGCCTCCATGACCTAGCCCCGGATAAGCCGAAGAAAATAGATGGATGGATGGACTTTTGCCATTTGTGGGCGCATTATCAATATAGAACAAGCATGAGTAGCATAAACAAACCTTAAACATTATCTGCAAAATGCTACGGTTCACTGCAATATTAATCAGATGCAAGTAAAAGTGTTGCAGGTGATGTGTGGCTCAGTAGTCAACAGCTTCAAATCATCTGATTGTTGATGCTTTGTTATGAAATTACGTTTTCTTTAAAACATTCTTTCATATTTCCAGTGCTTCATCTTTGCCCAAACAACAGTAGTCTTTCCTCCGTTAATGGTTTGCAAACTCCATCAACTTGCCATGTTTTTTCCATCTTAGATATTTCCAGTGACCTTAGGAGCTCATAGTATATAACTTAGTTCCATTTTGTGCTCACTATACACCGTGTTTTTGGTTTTTTTAAAGGCCCATCTTTAATTTGGCGCTTTGATAGACAGAATATTGACATGCATAGCAGGCCAAGCTTTGTTTCTATGCATACCTGATTACTGGTTGCGGATAAATTCTACTCTTCTGGACGACTGAGATTAACAAGACCCTCTAGTCGTTTCTCTATACTGTCTCTTAGTATAAGCACCTGTGTATAACCTAAATTAGTGCTTCTCAAATGCTGATGAATGTAAATGCAGACACAAAGTAAAAACAGATCAATTCAGAGCCATTTGGTCATCAGGCTGCATCCATCCAGGGGTAGAGACAAGGATGACATCCAGAAAAACATAACCTCATAAAACATTATTGGCAGCATTATGAAGCGCACAGTTTTTCTGCCACTGACCTGAAAGCTGAATGACAGAATACAGGTCACTGGACAGCATCTGTTGTCTGTGAGTGTGGGAGTGATATCATAGCTACCTACAGCACTGTGGTGACTTAGTAGCACTTAGATCAATAGTTACTGAAGTGAAAAAGAGAGGGGTTACAAACAGGTCAAATGGAAAAGAAACTAAATCTCGTCCAGCACACTTAATCCTCAGAAGGAAATCCAAATTTCTCACAGCTCTCATCGTAACAACTGTCCAAAAAAAGGCTTCCCCCAGATATTTAATCACTTCATGTGATGATGAGTGTCATAATTCACCCACTGTCTTCGCCAAGCTGAGGGCCTGGCACTTATGTCATCTTTATAACCAAAAGTCACTGGTAGGGCACTCGGCCACAGCCAGAGTCACACACATTGGTGCATTTCGTTCAAGGAGAACTAAAGCGCCGACTCCTTTTGTTGTTGCTTTGTCCCTTAATTGAGTTTCATGGAAATCAGTGCAGTGCAGGAGTGGTTTAATAACACAAGCGTGAAACAGATGTGGACCGTTTCGTTATAGATTAACAGAGATCAAACCTGAAACATCAAGTCTGACAAAAAACAGGTTCTGTTCAGTGACGGTGAGAAAAAGCATTTCAATGGTAAGTAATATTTAATGAGTTTTTCAACAAATAGGATTTTTCTCAATCATGTTTTAATGTGTGCTTGCACTGTTTGTTATGTGGGGTCACTCTACCTGTCTCAGGCGCAACAAAGACCAAACTAATTCACAAGCTTGTAAAAGCCAACAACAATGACTTCCTGGTTGAACACATATTTTTGATTTTCATACAAGTTTTTGACTCAATGTGTTTTTACTGTGATGTACTTTCTGTGTAATTAGAATTATTTGCACAGTGTGGGCCGATCAGCCAAAAAGGTCATTAACGTATGGGACGGACGCAGGGTGGTCTCCGGCTGCTCGTCCCTCTGTCTTTTCTATAGCACCATTCATTAAAGCCGAGAGCCCATTGAACACCGGCCTAATTAATTTGCTTAACATCCAGGAGGCGTGGTGTGTGTCCGTGTGCTGCGTATGCATGTGGGCGTCCATCCGTGATTAATGCCGCTGTTTTTATTTGTCTTCACATCCGAGGGGGACACATCTACGGCCCCTCGTTGATATATGTTAATATAGGGGGGCTTATGAATGTGTCATGACATGAGCCTCTGATATAGAGACGGAGAACACTGTAAATCTCATGTAAAACCCGTTCCTTAAGAGTGTACTAATCCACTCAGGTTTATGGAGATTAGCCTCATCCTATTAATGTCTGACTGTGATTTTACCCTTCAGTGTCCTCCTGCACCACCAGGTACAACAGATACAGTATTACTATGTAAATGATCAGTTTTGGCAGCGATGAAAGCTTAGCTGGAATGTGGCCCAACAGAGAGACAGGGTTGAGAGCAATTAGAAGCTTGAGAAAGAGTGTCCATTACCCTAATTACAAAAATAATATTGTTTCTGATGATATATTATCTACATAAAGAAGTGGGAAAAGATACCAACTGTTTTATTTTGATCAAGCTTTAATTAGGCCCATGCTCAGAGAACACAAACATGGCAGTCCCCCTTTCGCCAGGTTATTTTACAAGGATTACGCTGGCAATTACATGGGGCGCTTTTACTGGCAGTTCCCACATTCCTGTCTCTCTGTCTCACTTTTTTTAATGCCTGTGCTTTCTCATTCTCTATTTCTTTTACAATCCCTGTCTCTCCCTCTTCTTTCTTTCCTCAGATGGAAAGAAATTTATCTGAGGCGAGAGTATGGGACTATATTAACATTTCAATCACGCTTTTAGCTCACTGAAAGAAAATAAACTCGAGTGGGTCTGTGCCTTTTGCACCTCTAAACTGTATGCGACTGCATCTCTCCTTTTCTCTTCTCCGACTGTTCGGAAAAAGCGGTTCAATAAGTGAACGATAATCCCTGTAGGAGCGGGGAGCCGTCTGCTCAAGTGCCTTTGTAGTTTGGAGGGCAGATTAGCGTGGTGGCTGCAGAGAGAACAGGGCCTTTGTCTCTCAAAGGCCTTGGATTACATACAGGGACTGGCCTATGAACTTTCAGTGTGTGTGTGTGTGTTTGTATGCGTGTGTGTGTGTGTGACAAATTGAGTTGCTACGCTTTGAAATTTGGAGTCATGAAATCCATATTACGAAAAATATTTTGTTGAATGATTTTGAAGATGTTTGGCATCAGTTTGCCTTTTTACCTGCATACATTTCAGCAACACAATACAACATGGACAGACCACGGCTAGCATCGATGTGTGCTACATTAAAATACTCTGGCTTTCTGCTGCAATAAGATGTAATAAAAAGAACTATTCATCAATGTCAGACCTTTTCTTGCACAAAGGACATACAAAGGTAACTAAGACATTCCAGCAGCATTTTATACCAGGTGCAGAGGACTGAGAGAGTTAGCCTCTTTGGAGCAAACTCATTTGCATTATACTCGCCCGACATATTTGTGCCTGTCCCACTGGATATCTACCAATACTCTACCTTGTCCCTCATGCATCGCCTAAATAAATACATTTTCATTACCTTAAAATCACACTAATTTTGATAACGTTCATGTATTTATCAGACTAAACTAAACTGAGTGAGCAGCCATACATCCACTTGGGAGACACAACTCACTCCAGAGACATGAAGCTTGTGTCATGTCCTGCACTTTCGGTTAAATTACTATTTTTGTATGTATTTTTGTATGTTTTTTCTTTGTTGTAAACTTTAATACAGTGGTCTAAGGGCCCTGAAGTTATGAAGGGCACAAACTTCTAAATAAACTCATGCATCAGTGCTACAATAAGATTTAGTTCTTTCTTAATGTAAGCATGTTTTTAGTTTGCAATAAGTATCATATCATTAAAATAATCAAACCCTTCCTAAACACGGTAATGGAACAATCATACAGTGATATTGTCCTAAAACTTTAGACATGAACTCTCTCATGGGCCCCTTCACCTCCTGGGCCCAAGTGCATCTGCCCTTGCAACACTGCCTGATGCTTAATAAACCCAAACTTGTGGGAGCGCCAAAAATTTGCAGGCAGTCAGTGCAACTCTGTTGGGTATGCTTAACATGCTGAAGCCAGAAAACAGCTTAGTATAAAGATACTCACAGCCACAAGGCCTTGCTGTAAATATGAAACCAGTTTTAAAAATAGACTGGTTAGAACGTGGTTTTAGGACAATATGCAGTTGGAATTATAGATTACAAAACCTTACATGCCCTTTCAGGGGTTTGGGTAAATTCATCTGCTTTCAGAGTTTCTTAAAGGTGTTTTTCTTTTAATGTACAGCTGTTTGGCCCACAAACACTATTTTGGTAAACTAATCAGTGATAACCAGACACAGGCTTAAAACTATTATCCATCTATTTTCCTTTTCCTTTTCTGGGAATATTTATTGAGTAGATTAGAGAAGAATGACGTTTAAATAGACTAATTTTTCTGAATTAAGATGTGAGTAAAGAGAAAGGCAGAAATATACACTGCAGTAGGTTAATGCTAAGTGGCTATAGTGTCAGTATGTTCAAATAAATGTAGTCATCATGACAGGGAGCCACAACAATGCCAGCAATGAAAACGTCTCCTGAGAACATTTAACCCACAGTAACCCATCCTCATCAAATGTGTAGCTTGTATAGCTCAAGAGAAATGAATACTCTCTGCTAAGTCTCTGTTCAAACTCTGTATGGAGCACAATAATCTGGCCACAAACAGCTCACTCTGTGTACATTTCCTCACCACTCATATTTATTGACCGCTGAATAACTTCAACACACTCTTGAGAATAGGCCTGTGCCGTTAAAATGAAATGGCCGTGGAAGGTTCAAGTGCAACTTTGTTTGTCTGGTAAGCTGAGATGCAATTTGAGTTGATTTTAGACTCTGGAAAAAGTCATTATCTTTACACTAAGTTTGGGTTTTTCTCCCTGCATCCAATCTGCTGTTATTCTTATTACTATTGGATTTATGAATCTAAAATGCAATTTTCCTGTGGTTTTAAGGCTATTGGCACCTTCCAGCTCTTGGATAGCTACACTTGGAGAGAAAACTATGCATGTGTGTGTATGCAAACGCAAATGGAGGCACATCAGGGTATTGTTATATAAAGTTATCATCTGCTGTCACTGCATAACATACACATAAACACACACTGCTACAGCTGTCTGTACAATACAGTATTGTTCCACTCAGGTAAAAGAATACACTGCAGTATAGTTTTACTGAAGAGAAAATATGTAATGATAGTTTAAGAGCCTTTTAATGTGATTGATTTGGAAACAGGTTGATGCTCTGGATGAAAACAGTAGCCACATATCCATATGTCACAATATCTATAAGAAGACATTTGGAAAAGTATTTACTGACATGTTTAAGTACACAGCAGAATGTGAAAAACATTTTACCAGATACTAGCTGTATATGAGTTGATGTATTTATGTGTGGAGTTTTCCATTTTGTAAACTATATTATTTTCACAGTAAGGGATAACGTACAGTTATGAAAACAGCACATATTGATGTGACATGATGCAAACCTTGTCTAAATAACCTTCAGTAGGAGACTTTCTATTTCCTTAGAGTTTTGTCCCAGAAATGTCAATTTATTATTTCAAGTCCTAAATTTACATGACTGCAATGGTCCATTAGAGAGTTGCCCTTAGAAGGACAAGAAGTGTCACCATTTGCTTTTGGGCCAAAGCTGGGAATGTTGGGGTTTTATGGCACAGTTCCACTGCTGTACACACACAACAATCCCATTACATACCCCAAATATTATCAGTCAGCATCTTAGGTGCAGCAAGAAGATCCTGACAAAACAGACAATATTTAGAAGAAAAATGGAAAATGGACCACAATAATGTTAAACAATATTAGCTCTTCCACTGACTTTGTGGTAAGTTTAGATCCAGACTGTGAAGGTATGTCTCACTGGAAGAACATCATCGGCTGTTCAATGTAAACACAGACGACCACTGCTGTTGTCAAAGATGTATTTGTGTTCATTTGTAGAGTAACTGTCCTTACATGCCTTATAGTTTTTGTTTATATAAAGGCTGCAGACAGACATTTCCTAAACTCAACTGCAGAAAATGTTTGCACTGATCATTCAACTGTGCATTTCTTTGAGATGAAGAAAACACCGTGTGAGTCTTACACAGAACGAGCCAGAGATGGTAATCAGGGAACAAGATGGAGATCTGCATAGTGTCTGATCTGGCCCGCCCTGCTGTGTTTACACAATGTATTTCATTACAAGCGAAGGGAGGAGAAATCTAAAAGTCACATTAATAATACCCTCAGATTCCAACATGCTGTAGAGATAATGGAGAAAACAGAGCCAGAACTGAAATCTAACCTTTGATATCTTGTATGTTAACGAAGGTGAAATTACATTGTACAGCTTTGTATATTAAATTGTACAGGTTATAAATATTGATTGATACACATCTTAAACTTCCTGAGTCAGTTATGATGCTACACTTTGCTTAGCTTTGCCTCTGTGTTGCCTAAACACTTTGAGATAGTATCTCTAGAGAAACTTGAGGAATTAATAACAGAGATTGTTTATTTCACTTTGTTTGGGTATGTTGCTTGTGCCAGATATTTCCACTGGATTAAAATAAACAGCCCATCCATCTTCTTCCCCACTATGATTATTTGCTCTGTTAGTATTAGTTGGAAGGTCTAATTCATTCGGTCAACAAACTGGCTATATTTGTGGGTCTCTGCTCTGTAATTAAGCTGTAGTTCACAAAATACTGCTGTACTGCAAAATTACAAAGTCATATGTAATAAGCTTATCAGCAAATATTGATTTCTTCAGGTTGTTGGGTATTTAAAAACATGCCATTGGTTCACTGGCTTTTTGTTTCTGGCCAGGACTCACAAAATAAGTGTTCAGTCCCTTTTTCTTGCAGCCGAGAAAACAGCCCAGACCTCAAGGTGCCCCGAGGAAGGCTGGAGCGGGTGTGTGACCTTACAACAGCAGCAGCAGCAGCAGCCCTTCACCTCCCGCAGTAACGTCTTGCTGACAGCAAGGTGAGGCCGCACACACACACACATTCCACTGATCACACAAAAGCATGACTGGTCAAAGAGGCCTGCCAACACCAGTAGACTTCAGCGCATGTCCTGAGGCAGCTGCAGATGTGAAAGACTGAACAGAGCACGCCGGTAAGCTGCTGAAACTGGAGCTACTGTTACTGCAGAGTGGACGGATGTTGAAATAACCCATCTCCATATGAAGACCTGACACACCTGACGTCGAGTTAGAGGGACGGGTCTCAGGAACTAAACATCAGCTGGAGTTCCCTGAATGTGACCGCTGGCTGTGTTTCCTGAATGGTGCTGTTATTTTCCATCAGTTTTGCACCATGTCTAACCTCTTTAACTGCTGCAGGATGAATGCATCATCACATTGTGCCTTTCTGGTGCCATTCTGTCACCCAAGTGCAGTAAGAATAAGCATGTGTCGCAATGCCAGAATCGCAGAGATGTCATATAAAATACAATCAGTTGTCCATTTAAATCATACAGTAACATCTATTAAAGGAAGACTACAACCATACACCACACATTTGGACTGTAACATGAAATATAGCAATTGAATCTTAAAGTAACTATACACAAAAGGTTTATGGAACATTGTTAATTTAATTTATTTTTATTATTTTTATGTAATTTTGCATACTGCAGGTCACCCAAGTATATGTGCTCTACTAGTTGAGCCACCGAGGCGCCCCATAACAGACTGTGACGCTGTTTTCTCTCAATAGATATGTCTTTACAAGATTTTCAACAGGCAATTGTAGAGAAAACAGCTCTACAATTGTGCTTCTCCTTGTGCTGCAGAAGTCTGTGAACTCAGAACAAAGTTACTGCTTCTACTGCAGCAGCACTCACACCGAATGTTTTATGGAGTTTGTCGGGAGTTGCTTTGTAGATTTTCGGACAGACATGAATCTCCAGTTTGCTGTTCGGTTGGTGCAAAGTTCGTAGATCACTGCTCTGTCAGGGGCTTTGCGAGGGTTGGTTGATAGGCTGAGTTACGGCTGAGGAAAAGTGTTCTCCTGCAGGCACAGCTTTATGGGGTCACCAACTCTGCAGTGGCCACCGTATACGTGAACGCACCGCCTCAAATACAAATGCAACCTGGAGGCTTTTGGGGTTCTGTCAGTGATTCAAACCAGATGATTAACGGGCTAATTACCATGGTCTTTCTGCTCAGTGAGACGCAGACAAACCCACTCAGTCACCCTCTGTTTGACCCTCTTTCTGTTCGGTTCACATCATCTTACTTTCTCCTAATCCGTACTCACATTCCTCTGCCTGGACTATAGAGCTAATTAGCTCATTTCAAACCGGAGCATGAGCCGCACGGCCTAAACCCGTGGCACCAGCAGGTCGTTAGATATTGCTTTGCCGAAATATAATGTGTAAACCAAAAGCGTGTATGTTAAAGGAATCACGGCTGATGACTATTGGCAAGGCCAGATGAAGTTGGATGACATCGCTTCAGTTCACGGCGACATGGAAAAACAACTCTGGAGGCAGGTTTTCCCTTTACACACGCTGCTGTCATGTGAACTCAGAGACAACAAATATGATGTGAAAAAGACAGAAAAAGAGGAGAAAGTTAGAGAGTGGGTCAACTCTCTATATACCCTTGTCACATGTTGTTAGTGTAGCCGTGTTGCTGGTAACAGTTCATCTGATTCAAAACAATAGACTCAAACTGGGTGAACACATCAAATAAAAATAGACTGAGACAGAAAAGAATTAAGACTATGTTTGCCATTTAATTACCATTCATTAAGCTAGACTTCGTAATGGAGTGAATTTGCTGTAAACCTCTTATGGCTGCATTAATTGTGTGAGAGATGCCTATAAATAAATTAACTGAACTGGAAAAAACACACAAGGAAATTAGTTTTAGCTGACAAGCGTGAGAGGAAAGTAAGTAAAAGGTATGCATGATGTGTTAAACATATAAAATGAACAGAAACAATTACTGCTGAATATAGAACTGATGAGAATAAACCTGTGGCCCCCCCTGCTGTGAAGTCTCCCGATGGTGGTCGTAGTTTTTGCCTCCAGTCTGTGCACTACATGTCCCTCCCGGCTGCTGGTTAACTAAAGCCATCCTGACAGTCCCCAGTCCCCCAGATTCACTCTCACATTGTGATGTGTCAGAGTATATATGGGTCATTCCAACAACAAGGAGCTACAAATACTTATGTTATATATATACAGTATACATACATTGGGAGAAACAACTGTGGATGTGTCGCTATGGCCTGTGGCTTTTGTAAGTGTTAATTGCACCAGTGTGATACAAGCCTGCAGTTGTGAAATGGTTTAATCCTTAACTCCAATTAAAAAGTAGTGATGTTCATTTTTTTCCCATCAGTTGTCTCTTTAACAAATACAATTACCAGTCCCACTAAAGCAAAAATTCTCCCTGAAAAGACGTTTTTTGAGAGTGATTGTTAATGTTTAAATTTTTTGCTAAAGTCCATATCAAACATAAGTTGCAATAATATGGGGCAATATTAAGCATTAAAGGTGTCTACAAATGTTAAATTGAGAGCATCTTCTATAGCATTTCCATCCAAGTGTCTATAAATAACCAATATGGCTTCATACTGACGAGTTTAGGAAAGTCTAATTCACTATAAACAAAGGTAATATTGGCTCAGAATCTCTTGACTGGGATATAGCTTCCTGGGGCACACAAAAGTGTTGCACCAGAGTAAGAGCTGTTCTTTTGTGGTCAATAAGAAACAGGACAGATTCCTTATTATTACTGGACATCTCTGAGGAAGGTCATCTACAGAAGAGAGTGAGCTGGGGGGATTACCCTTCAGCTGAAAAGATTATGCCATGTGTTTTCTAGATAGTTTTCTAGATTCTAGATTCCTCTCATTTCTCGTGACAAATTAAGACAAATTAAGATTAGGACAAACGGACTGAGGAAGAGCATGTTATATCCTAGAAAGCATCTATCTGTGGATATGTATGTGCACACTTTTATTCATCCTCTGACAATAGTGCAAAATGTGTGCCTGAAATCACATAAACCCTTACAAGCACATGAATCTGTTAAAAGCCACTTGCTTTCCAGGTGAAATTATGGTGTGTAAGTCCAGTAAACAACTTTGTAGAGCCCAGCGTTAGTGTTGACATCACCTGATAATGACATCTCTATCAGAAGCCAGGGCTCATAAACGTGAGTTTTCCTACAATCAGGATACAGGCAGTTCCATTTACCCTGTAAAATCACGTGCAACAACCATAAAACACACCGAGTTCAACTGTAAATGCAGCATCCTGGAAGGCTCAGTCAAATGAAACTTAAAACATGATTGAATTTTGTGCATTTAAAAGCAGCTAAGGTTTCCTTCTCTGTGGGTTTGAGCTGAGCCAAATGTTGGCCAAGGCCACATAACGCGCTGTACCTCTCTCTTAGTGAAATTGACGCTGACATTTAGGGTTAATACCGCTTGTCACTGTGATTTCTGCAAATGTGGGTTTACCGCTAAGTATTCCAGCAGCTGTATGCTATGTGCATGTGCGATAGAGTCTGCATGCAGCAAAGACTAAAGCTGTCATTATGGCTGAATCCACTCATAATGTCCACACCTAGCACAAGCCTTCCAGAGGTCACCAAATACGCTGATTTCTCAAAGTGCAGCCATCCAGAACACAAGAGGAAACACCCGTTACCCACCCACTGACCCCCACCCAACCTCCCCAAACTAGCCCTCTCACCACCATACCATCCAGTCCCAGCCCAGGTCTAAGGGTACAAGTGTTAAAAGACTGCATGAGTCATTGTGGACACTGGACACAACCATGGGAAACATGAACAAGGACACATTCACACACAAAGAATAACATTTTAGTATTGAAAATGCAAGAAATAGGATACATGGCACTTTTGGATAAACAGAGATGGATCCTTCTGACAACATCAAATGAGAAACTTTGAGATAACATGTTTGAGATTGTTGCATTGTCAACTGACTGCAAGATTTTAACAGACACTTAAAATACTCTCAACTAAAAACAGACACTTTTCTGGATAATAAGGCATCATAAGCCCCGCCTCCCTGTTTTATTCAATGAGGCAAGAAAAAAACAAACAAACCATGAAGTAATGTAGCTCCAGACTTTTTGTATTTGACTCTAAATGATGTCACATCCAGAAGATGGTGGTAGAAAAGTGTGATCACTGTTTTAGTATGTGTAAGAGCTACACTCATTGCACCTCATTGTAATTTTTGTGACTGGCTGTTGGCTGGGGGTGAAGGGCCTTCCCTCGCCCATGACTCACTGATGAGTCTCTTTTGGATGAGCCCACTGCACAATGAGTCTGGAAACTAAAAACAGGGATCTTCCACTGTTACATTTGCACCAGGTCGTGATAATTGCAACTTGGCCAGCCGGGACAATTAATAAACCTTTATTTTGGTAAGGAAGTGATATCAGAATACTTGCCTGAATACCTCACTAGTTTTCTTTTTTGGGGTGGTGTGGTGGTGTGAGAGGAGGAGGTTATGGTCCTCACACCCTTGTTTCCTACATCCCTCCAACATGACCACAGAAGGACCTCTTTAGACACATATACTCTGCTTCACCCTAAAAACTGCCTGCCTTTAATCAAAGTGACACTTTAAAGGGGCATGTGAAGGGTATGTGGGTGGAGGCACACGGCCTGGAGGGTGGTGGCATGTGGTGTAGTCAAGTTTGATGTTAGTTTCCAAACTTGACTTAATCTAGATGCAGATTTTCAGCCACTGAGGTAATCTCTTCCTTTAAGCAGCTCTAAGAAAAAGGACACTTATTGACAGCATTAACAATTAAATACAGCTACACAGTCATCTCTCAGGTTTGTTTTATTTGTCAGGCCCCACACTAACCGTATTACAGTCATAAATATATCGCAAAATTGGACTGAAAATGTCTGGTTGGTCTATTTTCAGTTGGTTTTACTTTCTTAGTGAAGTGAAGAGGATCTAGACCCTGACTTCCACTGAGTTCAGTCCTATATGACCAATCATAACAGTTAATCTGAAATGAAGCAGTCTTTATGCAACACTGTGTTTTTCTGACTGGTTGGATAGTTTTTCAAATCAAACACAAGGAACCAGACTAAGTCTTTGCAAATAGAATAGAACAAGAATTAGAATAGCTGGCCACAATATAGTAAAATACTTTAGAATATATCAAAAAATGTTATTTGTGCTGTTCAGAGAGACACAACGATAACAGTATATAGTTGATATCTATATATATATATAAATATATATATACGTGTTTAGGTGCTCCCTGCAGTGACAATTTTTGTTATTTGGTTAGTGCTTGTGCATGTTTAGGTTTATATCCATCGTCTGCTCTGGAGAAGGTTAGGAATGAGCATTTTTCAAAGTAACTTTCAGTGTAGCTTTTTATCATTAAATATGCAGCCTCAAAATCATTAGAAAAACAAATTTGAAGTAATTTTGATGTTCCTTGCTTCACTTATCTTGCCAAATAAACACAACTTTCCATATCTGACAGTCTCATGTGAGTTTGCAGCTTTGCAGACATAGTTCTTTAGTGGGTCCAGATCCAGAAAACTCATGCAGTGTTGCTTTAAATCATTGTAAGAGTTGACAATGACACCCAAAGTTATTCGGATGACTCACAAGTCCTTTGTAATACAGGATCCAGGTGAAATACTGTATACAATAATACAATAATGTCTATATACCTAAACCAAGACATGTAGATTCATTTGTGAGTCTCAGAAAAAAAAACGTGGGTGTGCACACAGTGGAGAAGATAAAAATATGAGCCTCCAAAGATACAACTAGAACACCCAACAAGTTCAGAGGCACCAGTCTGGAATGAGCTGCCATCAGAGGTCCACATGCCAGACATGCACACACATTTTTGATATTATTTCTGTGCTCCTGCTCTAAGGGGCCTGTGACATTATCAGAAAACAAACACGGCTTCCCAGTTCATACCACACATGCATCACATTGAAAAGCAGTCTGCCACATGACAAAGTGGGACTGAAATACAACAGACAAGGTACTTTTAATGCTGCTTTAAAGCCACATTCTTGATTTAATGGCGCCTTATTGCACACATTGTCTCTGTTACGGCTTAACTTTTGGCAGAGAGTGCGTCTGTGTGTGCAGGAATCTGGTCATTGTTACAATTTAACAGCTGGCTCATTATGTGAGTTTATACACACGCATATGAAATACCCATCGGACTCAACCACATCAATTTATCTAAGTATTACCTCCATTCATTCAAGCTATTTCACTTTTCATTGTGTTTGCATGTGTAGTGGGTTGGCTTGTTCACTTTTACATCTCCTAGTCTCAAAAGGTCAAAAATGAACGGTTTTTAACTGGGGCCAAGACAGAAATGAACTTTTGCTGATGACAGTTTTTTAAAACATTGTTGCATCAGTTATTTCCCTCATATTTTCGTGATATTCATATTTTTTGTCATGTTTCTGCGTGCACAAATCAGACCTGGCATTAAATTCCAGAGTGATCCGATCTAGTGTGGCATTTGGAGGCCAGGTTTGAATTTTTCTGGATGCTGATTTCTGTGATGGATATGCATCTATGGCAAATCAGTGGTTGTGTTTTTTTTACCAAAAGAATTCCTTGTGGAAGCAGCAATCAGAGAAAGTCATTGGAGAGTTGTGCCATGGACTTTTTAAGGAAGTAAAGTCATCACTGTGCTTTCCAGTGGCTGTCTCACAAACAGAAATCACTATAATTTTGGATGTGCATCAGTGAAAAGAGGAACAGCCTAATCTAAACTCAGAAAGACACATGTAAATAAATACCAGGAGTGAACACATCATGTGGACAGAGTATGATGCAGAGATGCACGGTTTGAAGAGGACCTGTGTCACTGTTGGGGTAAAACGTTCTCTTTAAAATGGTGAAAAATAAAAGACCCAAATGTTAACACTTAGATTTTTTTCTTTTCCTCACATCTTTAAACAGTTTACAGATACAAAATTCTTATTTAAGTAGAAAACAGGATGATCCTCTCTGTTCAAACAGTGGCGTTCATGTCGGGGCTGCAAGGTGTTTAGCTTCCTCTTATGCAGAACAACATCTGGATGACAAATACAGAGAACTTCTGGCGGCGGCTGAGGAGACGAGGGTGTTAAGAAGCCCACTTTCCATCACCTCTGCCTCAAATCTGTCGTCGCTGTGAACTGCACTCAAGTGTATAATGTAAAACAAATCTTGTCACTGGAACATCACTGTGTTTCTCTGACACTCGCCAGGCTTCAAACGCTCTGGAGTAAAATGTTCACAGACATGGGTCTTGAGTATGTTGAGTTTTCATGTGTCATCAAGAGTAGCCAAACCACTGACGTCAAATTTTCTGTTCTTTATTCAGCCCAGGTGGCTAAGAAATCATACAGCGTTCAACAAGTGTAGGCATGAAACTACTCATCTGTCTTTATTTAAGTGCATTTAGCAATTTAATCATGGTTAGATTTTGTTATGCTAGGTTCTTTAAGGCCACATTTCCCAAGAATCCATCCAAATGCCAACTTTTCTATGCTTGTTTCAAAGTCTGTGATAGCTTCATTACAAAGAGCATCTAAAAAATAAGTCGAGCATTAATGCCCGCTCACATTAAACGCCTCCTGCAATATTCTTTGGCTTGCACTCATCATTTTTGCATCTTTATATTGCTTTAACAACTAAAAAATAACCCATAAAATGAGCATGAGGAAATGCCACAGGCAACAGCTACTGACAAAACATTAGACTACAAGTAGCTATTAGCGGGCTCACCCAAGAGTCATTAGCAAATGGCTGAAGTTTTCACAACGTCTGAGCAGTGAGAAGCATTGATGTGCACACTGTAAAGCTGTGTTTCTACTTCTTTGAACCTGTCAGAACTGTTCCTCGAAAGCAAGGAAATGAAAAAGACTAATATTGATTTCTGGAGTGTAAAAATGTAAAAAAAAAAAAAAAAAAAAACAGGGAGAGATAATATAGCCACAGGTTGAAAACTGGTTGGTTGTGCGTAGGACTGAGCGTGTGAAAAGAGGCTTATTAGTGACACGTGTGAGTTTAGGGCGAGCAGTTTTGTCACCAGGCGTGTGAAGCGTCACATGGCGGCGGCACATCTCTGTGACAGCTCCCAGCCTTAACGCTGCAGCTGGACTTTGACAGTGATAACTAGTGACAAGGGGAATGAGAGGAGAAAGGATGGAAAAAGGGTAGAGCGCTTGTAGATAGCTCCTGGAGGCCTGACTTCATGGCTTCACTGAACGCTTTGAGGTTCTGACAATAGGATCGCGCTGAACACGAAGAGGAAACACCATGAATGTTAAATCTGCTCCCTGTGTTCCCGGTTCAAAACGCTTTAAAACAATGCTGAGCTTCTCTTCATGAAAGCGGTTCAAAGACAGAAAACACGAATGATTCTGAACCATTTAATCAGATTTGAGATCATCTTTATGTATGAACCTTGTGATGCTGCAAAGTCCATCTGTCTTGTGCCCTTTTGTTGGTCGCTCAGTAAAAACAATTCATTTACTGCCTTTATAAAGGGCTCGCTGCTGTGCTCACCTCTAAGGGCAGACTCCTATAAAACGCACTACATAAAGGTGTCTCTTTGCTGGTTATGAAAAGGAATGGTCTCATTGTTCATCTTTACAGCTGTCAGTTACCAGACGAGCCCGATGCGAGCGTCAGCCCTTTCTTTAATGAGGAACACAGCCTTTTGACTCAGCCATTGATTTACACCCTCCATCTCCACTATCGCACAGTTTTACAGTTTACATCAGCACGAGTCACATTTACTTTGACCATTTGTGTATGTTTAATTAAAAACAAAGTAAAATTTTAAAATAACATAAAAAAAAAACATGGCTGTGTGTATTTGATCACTTTCACCACACTACATTTTTTGTGTGAGGCACTAAATTGAGCAGCTGTATTGTATCCTGTGAACAAAAGAGGCCCATTTGTATAAATTTGGCTTGTAGAGGGTTTGGCTCTCCAATGCGCCCCTAGCGAGGCAGATTTGATTACACGCGTATCTGTTGCTCTGCCTCAGCGGATAAAACAGGCCTCCATCAACAGCAGAAGTCAACTGAGCCTCCAATGCCTCAAAGGAAACTTCCCATGTTAACAACAATCAGTGGTTAAGAAAACATCGGAGCAGATTTGTGCTTACATGCTGCACAGGAGGATATCCAAAGGTTTCAGGGGCAAAATAAAGCTCAGGAGGGTTGTTCCTGCCAATTTTAATTGTTGTACTTACATACTCAAGGATCATATATTTAGAAATGATATGGCTGACTTAATGTTTTGTATCATAGTATCATTTTGGCTAAAGGTGGGGTGTGTAGGTTTTTGTGACAACACAAAAGTGCATATTCCACACATTTCACTTCTCCTTTTTAAAGAATGTGAACAGCTATGGAAGCAGAGTTAGAACAAAAATTTTAATCAGATCTAAAATGATTGAGGTTTTCATTCAGTTCCAAACAAACAAACAAAAATAGCAGTTGTGGTCTTGGTTGGTCTCGACGACACTAGGGTCTGGCTCCTCTCCTGTTCCTTCCTTTGAGTTCAATGTGACTGACCAATCACAACCATTTCTTTAATGGGACAGGCTTTATTCGAAGCTCTGTTTCCCTGATACGCTGTTTAGTCTGCGTCCACCCCCTGGAAATGAGAGGGACCAACCTTAATTCTTTCTTTGTATAGAACAGAACTCTGAATTACAGTAGCGCTCTGCTACCTCTTAAGATATCTGTCCTTTCACATCGGGAAAAAGGAAATAGGAAAATAACATCTCATTTAAACAGAGCTGTGTATTGCTGTGTTGCTGTAGTTTATGACTCCATCTAGAGATACAAAGTGATATCACAGGCCACTAAATCAGGCATTTAATAACGATAAATATCCCACAAGCAACAAGCCTTAAAATTACATTTATACTGTGAAACATGTTGGAAGAACATTTTGAAACATTTTATATTTTACGTCTCTGTGCACATCTTTTACATTTCTTGCTGGCAAACCATCAGAATCTTTCAAAACATTTCTATCACTCTCTCTGTCTCCATTAGCTCCAGTTGTTCCAGGCCCAGTTTTTCTGTGTGTGGTTGAAACGTAATGCCTGCAGAGAGAGTGGTCTCACTTGCCAACACTGGGCCCCACACATACACACACACACATATGCAAACTGGCACAAATCCATTTTAGACTATATGTGCACACACCACCTGCACTTCCTTCATCTAAACCTCCCACCAACTCAAAACTATGAGGTTCCCGAAAAAACACTATGAGCTTCAACTTTTTACTTTCCTGTTCTGACCATGGCTCTATTATAAGAACCGGATGTGGTACTGTTTGAAAACTGCTAACAAGGCACATAACTTCAAGAATTGGCGGGATATACTTGTCTGCATTGACCTCCCTCTCCCTAGACATGTCCAGCTGCTCCAAAATCTAAAGGCAGCATAAAAAAATGTGGCTTTTTTCCATTAAACGTAAATATTAGCAAAGCATTTATGCAATGATTAATGAAATAATTGCATTAGTCTATTTCTGAACTCAAAGCTAGAAGTTCAGTGAAGCTACTGTCGCTTTAACATAGCATCTCTGATCACGGAAGCATGACTGTAGAAAGACAGAAAGAAAGTGGAAAGGATTTGTAATCTATAATCTAAGTGATGTAATGTATTGATGCAGGTTTTCAGGTCAGAAGCCAAGATTTTGTAAGGGTGTGTGTTTGTGCTTTCTTTGGCCCAACGTGTTTGAGTTTCATTAGCTCCACCTGTCGATCGTCACCCTCATTACACTGTGACAACAAGAAATTATTCCATTTATACTGGCCCTCAGCTGCGGTAACTAAAGCAAGTTCTTGATATTGTTTTTGGAAAGTACCGTTTAAGTTCAACAAACTTTAAATGTCTCCAGTGTGTAATGCATGAAGGGCTAAAGCTGGGCAAGAGCTGATGAGGAGATGAGATTTGGAGGCGCTCTCACATTCCTAGTTTGAAATGACATCTTATTTATGGCCACTTAACTAGGTTGACATGATTGGAATGCCTCAGTGTATGTGTGTACGTGCACTCGGCCCTGATTGCTTTTGGTAGCATTATTAACCCCAGTGGTCAGGAGCAGTAAATGAAATGTCAAACATCATATCAGTTAGCAGGAGGAGGATTCTCCATATTTCACACACAGGCTCCACTTGACAGCAGAAATTAGCATTCTTCATGTAGGGGACACATAAGCAGCCAGGGCACTCACAGCAGAATCTGAATAGCAATGAAATGACAATTCCAGCATAATCCAGGTCTTGGGCTCAGTAGATTGATATGTAAATGAAGGTAAATCAATCTCATCCAAAATGGTGACCTCAGAAATCTGCTCCACACCCCGATCCGTCAATCAGTGTCAGCCTGTCGCTATCACAGGAGCCCGAGCAGCAATGTGCACCTTAAT
This sequence comes from Rhyacichthys aspro, assembly GCA_036850595.1. NCBI lineage: Eukaryota > Metazoa > Chordata > Actinopteri > Gobiiformes > Rhyacichthyidae > Rhyacichthys > Rhyacichthys aspro. The sequence continues at coordinate 8,857,174 of CM072148.1, read as the reverse complement.
CGTTCTATCAGTCTCATCATGCCGTGTATATGTATCCCTGTGGATCAGGCCTCAAACCTGCATCTGTCATTACTGCGCTCTGATACTGCCATTAGAGCGTCTTTTCTTCATCACAGAGTCCTTCCCGTCTGAAGAAGAATGTGAAATCCTTCCAAGAACAAAGAGGAAACAGTTTTCTCACAGGACAAGAAGATGCCTCATACTTTTGGGATCAAAAGTCATTTTGTTCGGTGTATGGTAAATGAGTAGATAAAATTGTACTAGCTACTAACGACTTTTACTGATTTTAAGGGAATATGTGAACTGAGACTGTTCTTTCCTCATATGATGGTCTTCAAAACTAATAAGTAGGCATTGGTCTTCTTACACAGACACTAGCACTGTAAAAAATAGACACAATATACAAAGTATAACTAGGCAAAGCAAAATCAGAGTCGTTTACATAATTGCTTCTACTTTTTTGAAAGACCAAAAGAAAAGAGGAATCAAAGCTGATTTTAACCAAGGTTTTCTTGGATCCTGCCTCTAAAAACTGCTTCAGAGAGACTAAATTTGTATAGCAGGATCGAATGCTATGGATTCAAACTTGGATGAAGTGGGTAAAATGTAAATGCAGAATGCCTTCCTTTAACTTTGTCAATCTTCCTCTCAAATAAAATATAACTCTAACTCTCTCTGTTGACAAGTTGCAGATCGGAACATGCTCCTTGGTTCTGGGATAGTTTTGGTGCTTGGGTTAAGACCACGGAGAGCATGAAATGGCTTTTGTCATAATCAGAACCTCTATCATTTTGTGCCTTCTGGATGATCCTCACTAGTTCTTTTGCGGCTCAAGTAACAGAAGCAAATGGCCAATCACGTAGCAATCATGTGAATTGATGATGGCTCTTGTGTAGATCAGGGCTGAGCTGCCAGGTTTCTGTTGGCGAGACGAGCTGAGACGAGTGTGGGCCGGCACTGTGAGTTCACACTGAGATGTGAAGCAGACTTAAACAGAACTTAAGAGGAACTGTAGGAACAGGTTGTGTTTCATCTGGATTCATCTCAGCTGGAAGATGAAAGGCAGGTGTTTACACAAGGCTTGAGCCCAGAAACCTTACGCTGTTCTCTTTCCCCCTGAGTGTATTCTGTATATTATCTGAAGATGAAGGACTGGTGCATTTGCATGTGTGCTCCTGTGTCTAAAAGTAAAGTCAGATTAAAGGGGGGCAGAAGCTCAAGGGGGCAGGCCAAAAGTGCTCAGCTACGCTCGCTTTCCTCTGAGGTATGTGTGTGTGAGAATGAATGTGTGTGTTTCTGTGTTGGGGGTTGCTTGGAATTGTTGTTGCAGTCTTTCAGGTATTTAACCTGGAGCTCTGTGCACTGCTTTTAGTATGCATGTACATATTTGAATGAAGAATGTGTATGTGCAACTATAAAGTGACAGCCCACCTGCTGATGGTTCTGATAAGAGGTCTGGAGGGCTCTGTCTCCGGTTGCATTTACATTTACAGCAGAAGATTACTTGAACAAGACCACAACATGATCAGAACACAGACCTTCTTTAATTAGATGTTCATAAACAGTTGTCAGGTGATTTATGCACACTTACTCCTTTCACTTGGGAGACTATGGAGAGAGTACACTACTTCACTTAATGAGTGAAGTATGAAACCTTTCCAGGCTGCTCTGTGGAGTGCTGTTTGCTGTCTCTTTGAGATTAAGCCAAAATCACAACAAATAACAATATCAAACTATAGATTATGTTCATTTGTCCAGTTTTTTGTAAAGCGAGCTGTTCAAAGATGTGACACACTATTTCAGAAATAAAAATTGCAGAGTTAAATGGAAAAACACAGTCACTACTTTGCTATTTTTATCAGCCACCGCAGAGTTCACTGTAAACCAAAATGAACTATGAACGGAGGAACAAAACAGAGTTGCATTGTTTGTATAAGTGAGTGTGAAGGCTTTTACAAATGAGTCGATAATCACTTTCTGCATCTTTGTAGAATCATGGATGTAGATTATGTCTCAAAACATGCCTCACTCAAGAGAGAAGAGAGATGTCCAGTGGTCTCCAGTAAGTTGCGATAAAAGTTGGCTCCACAAACTGCTGCCTTCGTGCAGTTCATGTATTCTTGTCACAATAGTCCTCCTCGATGGTGTTTTTAACCATGCTTCAGTGAAAAGACAAGTTATTGCTGCAATATGTACAGACGACATGGTTTTGTCCACATTTTTTATTTTTTAATGGAACTTGCCGATAAGCACTAGCTGAAGCCTTCCTTATTCATCATTTAACACAATTTGAACTTGATCTTACAACACACTGTGACGCACTTTGGTTGAGGGATAACATTAGGTTAAAGTAGGTGATGTGATTAATTTGTGTTATTAAAAAAATAACATGTTATATGTTTCAATTAATTAATTAATTAATTAGTTAATTAATTGCATTAAGGCTTTAACATTGACAGGCATAGTCATAATATAAACAGATAAGTGTTTTATAACTATATAATTGCTTTTTATTGTTAGCAAAAACTAATTAACACATATTCCAACACTGTATAAACATTTGGTTGATACAAATTGACATTTTGTGTAATTTTACTGTTCGTGAAAATCATCAGCCTCTGTCCACTCTTTTAAACAAGCCATTAGCTCCTTATTTAAAGAGTAGCACTAGTATGATTTCAGGTGAAGTGAGCAGGTGAACAGTGTCAGCTACTTGGCTTGTGCTTCTTTAGTGTTTAGTAACTGGCATTAAAATGTCATGTTGAGCACAGTTGGGCTGTGTCTTTGAAGAAACATGTCTGAAAGCCTCCATAGCACACATATTACATTGGCTTTACACCAGAGTGTAGTCTGTAGTGAGTCAGAGAGTGATTTCAGGCTAAATCTGTGTCCATTTAGCAGCTTTGAAAGTGTGCCAGGAAAGGTGGCTAGTAGCAGCAAAGCAACTGAAACCAACCTTGTGAAGGCGTTTCCATTTTATAGTGGTTGATCATCCACTTTTGAATGGATGATGGATGTATTGAATTGTTGAAGCTGTGGCATGGGTAAGAGCCCAATACCAATCTACCCCTTGTGGTAAAATATATCTGGATCTTGAACTCGAGAGCAGTTCACCATTACCATTGCTTTAGACTGACCCAGATGGTGCTGTCAGATTGCCCACTTGGCAGAGCTCTACTGGGCACTCCTGAAAGCTGAGGCAGCATTGACCCCTGACCTTCCACACATTAACAAAATGAATGTCACACGCTACTTTACATTTCACACACAGAGACCTCTCTTTTAACTGTAATGAATGTCAATCACAATATGTGTTAATGTCAGACTAAAGGGCGTCACTAGTGATATACAGCTCTACTGTAGGAGCTCAAAGAACGACATAAAAAAAACGTGCGGCTAAAGGAAAAGGCAGTTTAACAGATGTATTCATATATCATCAACCATTCTGATAACTCACACAAACCACAAGCAGAAAATGCAGCCACTGAATGAGTTTCCACACCTCCTCACTGCTCTTTGACTGATGCCTGTTTGTCTCTGGTGACTATTGTGGAAACTCTTCTCACTGAATTGTATTCCTCTCTGCAAAATATATTACAACCCCCCATCCCCCCTTTTCCCAGTTACTTTTTCGTCCATTCGTTCTGTCTCTCTCCTTCAGTAATAGAACGAGGTTTATTGGGCTCGGCAGGCCCGCATAATCTAACCCACATGCCAATAGCACGGTGCCCGCTCTCTCTGCCGCTCTAATGAAGCAAACACACACTCATGTATGTGTGTGTGCACGTGGGATCCAGACCTGGCAGAAGAAACTCCACTACAGTCTGGGCCAGCAGTGAGACACAGCAGGGAGGGAAAGCAGAAAAGTTGAATTTCTCACTTTAAATAGGTTCTGATTTACACATCCCCACATTGTAGACAGTAGAAGAATGGACTGAAGAGCAGTGACATCACCCATTTTAACTCACAATGGGCCTGTAAATCCATAGAAGATTGCAGGCTCAATTTATGGTGCCAAAAGTGATTATCAAATGTGGAAAAATGTCTTAGTTTAGGATGTGTCAATTTTGACAGTCGCAAAGTTAGGAAAAGCTAGTTAGATGGCCAACAGGACGCTGAGCTTTTACAGCAGGGGACCCAAGTTTATTACCTCAATCAAAGTTAAGTCCAAAGAGGTTGGACTGAGGATTAGATGGTTTAGAATGTTGTGGAGTGTATAATTTTTATATTTCTAAAGTTGCTTGAGGAAAGGAAGGAAAGTTTCTCTAGAAAAATGGTTTGATTTCAACATTATTATTCCAATGGCCTATTGATCATACTTAGCATATTTTTTCCATGTTACACAAAGTCCTTCTACGTGACCCCAAGGGTTAAGAGTTACAGTATTTGGAAAGGAAGTATGACCTATTAATTAAAACACTCTAACTACTGTAAATCATGTAAAAAATAATCTGTTGCAAAGATCCTGGATACAAGCGTCTGAAATGAGCTTTCTCCGAAGGGTAACTGTGCACTGGGCTGATAAGTGTGTAAAAGTTCTCTGTCCTATCTATTTGTAAGATTTGCTTTTCCAATTAAGAACTAAACCTTTCTAAGTAGGGCTTACAGTTGAATTTCTTATTAAAAGACCAGAGTTCACTTTGCACCGGACAACATCTAAAATCTTACCTGCTCTGGTGAACTGCCAACAAGACCAAGTTCCAACAAAATATTTCATTTGTAAATCCTGATTAGAATAAAAACGTGGATTAAGGCTCTCAAGATAAAAATGATTTTATGGAACATCCCCTGAAAATCTGTAGGATCTGACAGCAGTTTTTATTCAGTTGTTAAGTGTATTGTCCTATTGTATGTCTTTGAGCTGAGGGAAGACTCACATAAACTTCAGTTTTATTTTATTTTTTACAAGAGCAAAATATGACACCTTGGAAACATGTCTCTATTCAAAGCCATTGAAGAACAGCAAACCACAGTCCAATATTCTGTCTATGGGGTGCATATGGAAACCAGTCTTGCTCCAGTCTGTGTGAACATTGGGACACAGGGTGAGGAATTATAAACACTTTAAACGGGTTATGATTTACACTTCCCCACACACATAGACAGTAGATTATGGTATATGTCCATGTTGCAGCTAATTGATTGACGAGTATGTGGTGCAGAGTCGTTGCTTGTGACTGGCTCTAAGTGTGCGGTGTGTTCCTGGCTGACACTAATAGACCACACAGCAGTACTCCCGTCCATACCCACCCACACAGACATAATTTAATCAAGAATTGGACCAAACACAAGAAGAGTCTGCTACTTTATATGGTCATATGTGCAATTATGTGAAATTCTGGGGAGACCTAAAAAGTGCAAAACAACAGAGGGAACGCAGATGCTGTTGTAAAATGCTGGAAATGTCTTTGAGTAAAATGTGTTGACTGGCAGATTGAATGCCTGAGTGACTGTAAAGAATGTCTAATGGCACACATTGATAATTCCCAACATGAAATTCAGGAAGGAGTGCAGGAAACTAGGATAGGATGTCTCTCGGTAGGTGTGTGAGTGAGAACGCCGTCTTTAATTTTATAAGTTTGGCTGAAGGAAGAGAGGAAAAGGGAGTGGATCTCTACAGAGAATACTCTACAGAGCTGTCTAAGTCCATATGTAACAACTGGCACATACTACAGTTGGTGAGATATCCTGTAGGGTTAGCGACGCAGCAGGGGGCAATGTGCCCTTTTAACCCCTTTGCATGCGTTTGTGTGAATATATGTCTGTACATGTGAGTGTTTATGCATGTGTTCATGTGTGTGCTGACAGGATTTACTATTCATCGGTTCATCCTGTCTTCTGCTCGTAAGTCCCGGACCAGCTGTGATCTCAAAGAGTGAGATAACGGCTCAGTGTGATCGTCGTTATCATCCCTGTTTGTGTGATTTAAAAGACACAAGTATAGTTTGCAATTGATTTAAACATGCATCTAAACAGATCACTAAGAAGATCATTTTACACTTTTATTATCTCTGTTCTTATGTGACTATGCCCCTGTTGCAGCCAACCATCACTGCAGTTCTGCCCAAGGACAGTCCCAGGTCCAAAGGTGGAGGAGGGGACAAAGGTGCTGTGCAGACCAACAGGATGAGATACGAGTTGGCAAAGGCTGAACACTACGAGTGTAGCATAAGGCCATTGCTAACATGTCTCGTCCCAAGCATGAAACTGTGCACCCTCTAAAAACTCATGAAGACTCACATGGGACTATTACATTTTAAGAAAATTCTCATATATTATATCTCATAAATTTGCATCGATGTAGTGAGTTTTGGTTTCATTTTTGTTTTCACAAGATGGTAGTCTACAGAATGACTTGGGGTTGGTCTCCCTGTTTCATGCCAAGAAACCATCAAAATGTATTTAAGACTATTATTCTGACCGTTTTCAGGATCCATATTTTGAGGTAAAACATTACATTGTTTGTTCATGAATGTAACAATCTCCTATAGAAGTGCAGCACAATGTTCTCTATTACTTGTTTAAATTTAGTACTAGTATTAATATGTATTTTTTTTTTTTATTAGTTCAAATCCTTACCCCACATTGAGCACTAATTACTTGCAATTATAACAACACAGAATTGCAGCATTTGCAATGTGGAAATGCATGTGCTCTATTAGGTAGACTGACATTTGGAACAACTGGACAACTTTAGTTTTTGTGATATCCTCACTCATATTTGAGTACCATATGATAAATGAAAGTGCACAAAACAAATTTGTTCAAATGCTGCCTCTGAATGCAGTTTGTGTAAACCATCTTCTGGTCACAGTGACTTTCTTCTCTCCTTTTCTGTCGTTTCTCGAAGCTTCAGTGTGAAGCATCAAACTGACAGCAATGTTCGAAGAAGTCAAAGGCAGAAAAAGTGGGAGACAGGAGCGTCTGGGGCCTGTCAGACGGATGGACAGCTGGACGGATAGACAGCTGGACAGATGGACTGACACACTGACAGGTTGACTGACTGAGAGAGAGAATGAGCTTAATGTATAATGAGCCGTGATTGGCCAAGGACTTCAAGGAGACGATGTGGTATTCTGTGGTCATTTTGGCCTAAGCTGCAGCTGATCCCTTAAATGTCACTCACAAAATACATTGCACAAGAACATTAGCCAGTCCTTATTTCATTTTCCATCAAGCTATTCACATTCAAGCCCACGCCATCATTAAAGGAAGACAAACATATATCTTGTTTCTTTGCTTGTTTACATTTTGCCTTTGCTCTAATGAAATACAGCTCTCATCTATCACAGAACAAGATCAAACACCGCGTAGAATCACAGAAACAAGGGGCCACTTTTGTCCTGAAAGAAAAGCAATAACACAAGAAGCTCAATATGTTCTGATGAAGCGATCAATGAAGCTCACTATTGTCCATCTGGAATTTGTCTGAAAATAAACAGCATTTGAACTTAAAGTAGAAAAGAAGAGAATGACATGTTGAGATAAATAAATTAATAAATGGTTACTTTTCTAACTTTTTATGTTCACTTTCTACATTGATATCCAACACAGGTTTCAGTGTTTACATCAGAGATTTCCCGTTGAAATCCTCCATGTTTGTATGTTGCATATTTAAGTGTTCTGGTTTCGGGGATATTGATTTGAAGGAAAAAAGAAACATGTTAAAATTCAAGATGGGATTTCAGTATAGCCCACTCTCCTCGGCTGCAGAGCTCCCTGTAGATCTGCATGCACCCTACACACCCTCTGTTCTCTAATTCATTAGTTTCACTCTCACACAACTATCAAATGCCATCATCTGGCAGTGAAGGAGCTGCTTGAGCAAGACTGCGATTCACCTTTAGGGAGGAAATGCACAATGCAGCATACTAAACATTGTATATATGTAGAAAGAGCAGGATCTTACTTTCTCTGTTGTTCTGAAGAAGTTTTGTTGCAGTCGCAGTGCAACTTTTTCACCAGGTCACATCTAGCTGTTACCATTTTCTGTGCCAATTCTTGTACTGGGTGAAATCTACTATGTACAAGCTCTAAAACTTGACAAAAATAGCCAAAATATAATGTATGTTCAGGAGATGAGTGAGAAGATGGTTTAAACATTAACATTATATTTGGGTGATTGCAATGGAAACTATTCAACGATTACGTCTTGATTTCACATACTTTTATTTTCACTCTTAGCCGAAGGAATGGAAAATATTTGCAGATGCAGCAAGCATGTGATCAGGAATGTGATGTGCAGCATATGACCACAACATGCTAATGTATGCTTACTGTGTGCTTAAACAAGGGACTCTTCACAAATGAGCTGTCGTACATTTTGTTCTGTTCCTTCTTCGTCATATTTCACTTCACATATTTGCCTTCAACAATGCCGCTTACATATTTATGTCTTTTACTTAAGCCTCAATCAGCTGAAAAGAAGTCATGCAATATATTTGAACAAAAGTGTTATTTTACCCTTTTGTTGTATAAAACATGTGATTAAATAGCATTCACTTTGTCATTCTATAATGTGGGTACTTAACTGTGCATTCTGCAAGGCCATGTAATCATGCAGTTTCAATCCAGGTTAAAAAAAGAAGCTTAACTCATTTCGGTTTTCTCCAGGTTGCCGTGTTCCTTCCAATGCTTTTCCTCTGTATATGTCTTTGCTCAGAGAAGTACACAACCCATTGAACAGCACTAAGTGACCTTCTGAATGCTGACCTCCTTCTGTACAGTGACCTCCGGCCAGGTTCAAGAGTCATCAGCGACAGCCACAAGCGGGCCTGTCATCCACGAGGCCGGCCTGGTTAACCACTGCCCAGAGAGCTATGTGTGTGTTGGATAAAAGTACTTGACAGTGTAACAGAAGAAAATTTAAAGTATGACACAAATAAAAGGTCTCACTGAGCCTCGGGATACCCAACTTACATGCCCCATGCACACACCCATTGGCCGATGGTTTCCATGGCGACTTTGTTCCAGTGAGTGGGTTTTTCCAGGCGGTGTCCGAGCAGTGGGTTCGCCTCGGTTTGTCCTGGAAGTTTTCTTTGATCTGAGAGGCTACATCAACCCAGAGGAAGTACAATACTGACCTTTTACACACAAACTCACACTCATTTGTATTCCTATACTTTTCTACACTTTTTTACTTCTCCCACTTGACACTTTTCGATAAAAAATACTGCATATGTGAATTTTTTTTTACCATGCGACAAAAATATTATTACACCTTTTAGACAACAATGGTGCCAAAGATTGACCTTGTGCTGCAGCTGGATTCTCGTAAGATTTGTGAATGTATAAGTTCACGAAAATCCACCTTGAACTGCTTTAAGCAAAGTATTCACAGCTGTGGCAGTACGGACAGGTGTGAGCGTGTTTTAGCTTTGAAGATGCCGTTTTACCATTAACTAACGTAAACAACGTGGCTCTGATTGGATTAAACTGTGGTTACTCACAGATGAAACATCCAATCATTGATCAGGTATTTATAGAAAATACCTGCCTTTGCAAACGTTTCTGTGGAAGCCTCCCAGATAATACTGCAGAACAGAACAAGATCTGACTTGTCGGCTTAACCAAAGATGTGAGTATGATGTTTTAATAACAGATATCAACAAAGAGCTGTCTCAGGTGGCCTGTCCTATCATTTGTACCACTAGATAGAGTTGTGAGCAATTGCAGCATTCATACAGGAGTTTTTGTCCTCACCACTAAAGGACAAGTACTCTGTGTAAGGAACTGTAAGAGTAAATTGTTGTTCAGAGTTATGTGGCCAGCAAGAATGCACTACCACCATCATTTCAACTATTATATGCTGCACTGTGTCCATTTTCTGTTCTTTAGTGCTTGACTGATGCAACAAATTTATGAGGGAACCTGTATGACAACTTTCACTGGTAAAAAGGTCATAGTAAAACCAGTAGTAGCTGTTTCTCTTACTATTGTAGAAGAATTGTAGAAGTGGTGGGTTAGGAAAGGTACAGACAAGTCCTAACCATTTAACTTCAAGAAAAACTGAAAATTAAGTGCCAATGTGAGATGCATTCAGTTTCCAAAAATGTTCTCACTTACGAGGCCAAAATCAGTCACACTCTAGCTACTATAGATGCAGTTGTCTTTATGATGTCTACAGAAAGAAGGGTGGACGAGACATCAGTAATAAACCCTCTGTCTCTAAGGTCCAGGCTCAGACGCCGGCTTTTATAGGGCCTGCACTGCTTTATGTGCGCGCGTGAGTCAGCGTGACGGCAGACGTAATGAAAGTTAGTGCGCTTCTGCCTCGTCCCACTGACACATTTATTATCTGTGCTGAAATCTGCGCTGAAAACAGAGACACCCCAAACTGGCTGAAGTTCTCACCGCACCGAGCACACACAATCTGAATCGGAGTCTGTCCATGTCAATCTCTAAGCCATGAAGAGAAGAGCGTGGAAATGAATAATCTTAAAGACAACACACTCCCTGAGAGGAAACCCGGTGGGATGTACTGTATTCTATCACAGACAACATTTCTCATCTTTGTGCCATTTGTAGACCAGACTTACTTTTGTTCTGGGTGGCTGAAGAAGGGGTGTGTTTAAGTGACCATCTTGGACTGGCACGGTTCTCTCATGTGTCATAACCTAGCTTTCTGTGTGTGAGAAAAGGGAAAAATTCCTGTTATGAAATCCAGAAATACTCCCTTGGCATCTGGGAAATGGGAAATGTGTGATCAAAATGACAGAGCACAATTTGCAGGCAGTGGGCTCCAGTTTTACTCACACAGTTATGTTTTCTGTTCTATTGTGTTGATGCTATTCCTGTATGATTATGATATGGTTGAATTTATAATAAATCTGGGCATTTTGTCAGACATCCAGGTTTAATATCATCCATTTATACTGATGCATTGCCTTGGAAAATAGATCTAGCAATCTAATCTATTGTACACCAGAGCAAACTAAACCATGACTCATGTGAGACTTTGCGAGACTGTTTTTAATATCAACCATATTACAAGTCTAAAAAACAACATCACACAATCCAATAGAGACTCTGACATGAAGTATTCAATTACTTCTATTACTGCATAAATATCACATCAAACAAATGCCCGTAAACACAGTCTTCTTTTACACTAACTTTGGTTGAAGGTCTGTGTTTTTCCAGATCAGCTCTGGAACCATAGCCTGTATGATCCGTCAATGACAGTCGACAATTGACTGTCTGGCCCGGGCTACTGCATTTTATGGGTTGGCTGTAAATAAAAGCAGCCAATGCTTCATAAAAACACACTGGTGAATTATTGTGTGGGTTATTCAGGGGGCTGGGGTGAATATGATATTTCTTCTGTGCTCTGAACTCAATAATCACAAACAGTAAAGAACTTTTTTATACTATGCTATAGATTTACTGTATATTGGAAAGGACCCCAAATTACGTTATTTGATGGTGGATTTGGTTGCAACAAGAGAAATACCAAAAAATATACAAAACGACAATTATAAACAGCAAAGGAAATCTTAAAGATGGTGATAGTTCTAATCCAGCTTTAAGGAGTGACTATATTAAAGTAAGGGGGTCAATACAGAGACAGAGGAGTAGAATAATGTCATGTAATAAAGAAATGTAATGTAATAAGAACAATGTACAGAAATTACACTTAGCTCTACACTTAGTTTTGGCTTCTAAAATTCTAATAACTTAATAACAAAGTTGCACATGTGACCTTACATGTGTTTTTACTTTGACTGTTTCCTCTCATTCCTCTGTCCATTTTCTCTCTCCTGTCATGCTCCTGTCTACTTTTAAAAACACCATACACTACAGAGACCCCTTCTTTGTGTATGCGAGTGTTTGTCATCAAAGTCAAGTGCATTATTGTGAATTAACGATAATCCTCTGTAGTGCTCCTGAGCTGCACAAGCCCCTCTGGCCCATTACCTTTTACCTCTGGAAAAACAGGAGAATAATACTCAAACACCTGCCAGATGCACAAAAGACAGACAGCTCCTGCAGTGAGGCAGAAAAAGGGGTGTTAGCTTAAAGCAGCTGGACACAGGCAAAGTTAAGCAAAGACTTGTTCAAATGAGCAACAGAGTAGTGTCTCCCAACACAGCAGTCTAGCTCTCCGTGTTTCTGTCTGCAGCTCCATGCACACTTCTGCCTCAATTAAACCCTGCTTTTTTCACCCAACTGCCCTTCTTTCCTCCTATTTACCTCCCCCGTATGCCCTCCCAATTTGCACTTTCATACTCTTGCACTTTTAAAATACAGGATATCTGTTGAACCGATCACTGCTTCCAGGCAGACAAACATAGAAAAATTCTTAGATCACAAACATTGCCATGTCGAACTGCATTTGTCATCTCTCATTTAAAGAGAGGAATTTTAAACAGTTGTGTTTGTTCTTTGCTTGTATAAGTGTCAATGCAGTGTTGGGAAGTTGATGTGAAGGTCAGCAATACATATGGGAAAAGTTAAAACTCAAGCTCCAAACATAACACTGAATGCCCTCTTACATTTGTATACTAAATGCACAACACGTGGTTGTTATTTATATATTTCCTTTGCTTTTGTCTCCCTTTTACTCTCAGTTGTTTACATGAAAACAATTCTAATCCTCTAGGTAAAAAAAATGATTCTTTAAATCCCATATGACGTAACCATATTTTGAAACAAAAAGTACCATGGTCAGTTTTCTCAAATCACCTCCTCTTTTCAAATATTATTTAGGGCAATTTGTAATTTATAATGCCACATTTTATTGGACTCAATTCAAATAAAGGCAAAAAAAACAAACAAAAAAAAAACAAACAAACAAAACCAAAAACATACTACAGTCATATTCTACAGTCCATAAGCGTGCAAATTGCAGTTACTATGTAGGAGGTGTTAAATTTAGGGCAAGATGTGACCAGAAAAACAAGCACATGCATATTCACATAATTTTAGTAAACAATGTAAATATAAGTGTGAAAAATAAAAACTGCTGATAAATACTGTTTATATGAAATATTTCAGATGTTCCTTTTATTGCACATGGAGAACTGGTTGTAATTATCTTAAAACTTATGGATTGCACCTGTGAATTTAATTGACTGGAGAGTTCCTTACAAGTCAAATACTCTCTTCGTGGAAGCGACCAAAAACTGTACAAAACCCAACTCAAAAAAGGACAAGCAAGTAACAAGTGTGATCATTTAGAGCGGTCTTTAGCTTTATTGTTCCGATATTTTGTCAGCATTGTTGTAGCTGTTATATTTGCAGTTCAGGAGGGAGGCAAAGTGAGAGAAATTAAAATGTGTTGCTACTGTGCCCCTCCTCTGAACTACATAATAAGATCCAGGTGTGCGCTCATTCAGTCACACATTAATGCACTTAGACACACATGCACTTACACTTTTCAATACTACAGGCCTGTGTGGCTCTGTTGTAATAAGATATGGTGGTGGCTAAGGTGTTAAAAGTTTGGCTAAAAGGCTGCAGAGGGACCACCACCTTGGTGCAGAGCTACTGCTGATTTCCTGCTCACTCAGAGTCAGCGTCACATCAAAATTCACAATTTTTAGGATCCACAAGTGCACACACAGACTTGCTAGTATCTTTCCATGTCCTTAGGGGTGTATGCTTTTGGTCATGCTACAGCCCATAAAACTGCTCTTTAGACTGCTGTCTTTCATCACCATCTCCACAGCAACCACGCTCTAAGTCACCGTGACAACGAATTCCACCTGGGCCCGTGACACTTACAGTTTCCTCCGAGCTCAACCTTCAATCATGTCACGTATCCAAAGTGCAGTTCTGAGTAGCTCTTGATAACTCTGTTAAGATGTTCTTTGCATGCATCCACTGTTTTTTTTCTCATGTCCTCAAAGATAATGCTCCTTGAAAATTCTATAGCCTAGTTTTTAGCCTATTTTTATTTTATTGGAAAAATCAAATGTGGTCCCTCAATAAATACTTTACAGATATTGTAGCCCTGGAGTAACTGTTACGTCTCTTTCACTAAGCACAAGACACATTATAAAGTATATGTTACAGTCTACGTGATGACCTCAGTAATTCATATTTATAATATTGATATTATTTTTTATAGTAAGAAAACAGACAGAATTTTAAAAGAAAATGTAAAATAATACCAAGTAAATAAAACCATGAGACCCATATCCTATGATATCTTGAAGTGCAATGCTACCCTCAGGTGGACAGCAGAGGTTAGTCCATTTTGTCATTGTTATTATCAATGAGTAAAATCCTATATTGAATACGTCTATAATAATTAACATTACAATCTTTTAATGAAATAAAAGAAAAAGTTGTTGTAGCTCTGTGCACGTTTTTAACATTGTTGTAGGCTACAATCTTTGAGCCATTTAAAGTCAGACATAAAGAGATGAATTAATGTTCACAAAAATATATGTGTAGATTTAGGAGTTCGAGTGTAGCACAGAAACCGTTTAGTTAAGTTTTTCAGCAGGCCTGTTGGGAAAAATTGAGGCCAGTGGACGTGAGTGTGCCCCTGGCGGAGGAAAGGTGCGCTGAGCTGGCGTCAGACCTGAGTCCTCCACAGAGAGACAGAAACAGAGGGAGAGAGAGGGGGGAAGGACGCAGAATGGCGACCGTGCATTGCTCCAAGTGCACGGCTGAGAGGAAAGGATTCAGACGGGAACTGGATTCGTGGCGACACAAACTCATACACTGTGTCGGTATGGTCCATTTGAAGCTTCATCTTATTAGCATTTGTTGGTAATTAGCAGGTTTAATCGGCCGCTAGACGGTTAGCTAAGGCTAGGTCTGCTAACGTTAGCATGTACCGTAGATAACCCGCTTTAGCGGTAACTGAACTGGCCCCTGCTAATGTCTACCAGCTGGCAGTGGCTAGCATTTCGAGTTGGCTCCTTTTCTTTGTCCCACAGACCGGCGATCAAACCACTCACTGACCAGATATTGTCCTTAATTTTGCTTGCCACATAATCAAACTCATGTATAGGTGTTGGGTGTATTTTGTAATGTTGAAACTTGCTCGTATATAAACAGTTACTGCGTTAGCCTATGTGTTTATTAAGATATACATTGGTAATGCTAATGTCATGCTAACGTAACACTGTATATGTTATAAGGGGGAGGGGAATGGTTAGTGCAGCTAATGTCAGTGTGATACATAATTAATCGTGATTATAGAGAGTGTTGTCAATTCGAAACATGTCATTTTGATGTAGTTTTTATACTCCAGAAGCCGGCATTGTTAGCTGTTGTTCACGCTAGACGACGTCATTATAAATGAATTTAGTATTATTTTCTTTCCGTCACAATGTTACATCTTTATCAAACAGGCCTTATATGCTCTGCCTATAGAAGGCCAAACCATGTAAATCAAGTTTTGTCTGTCAGACCCTACAGTAGCAATAACAGCGTTATGAAATCTATTTTGCAGGGTTTGAGAGTATTCTGGAGGGGATCTATGGGCCTTTATTGATGAAAGACCTCAATTTATTTGATGGTAGGTGGCATGTTCAAACACATGATAGCATATTACATTTTATTATTTTGTTGTATTCAATCCAGCAGACTGATGGATTAATGTGGTGGACCTCTGTTAAATTTCTGGTCATGTTTATGTTATATTTTGAAAGTGATAAAATGCAGATTATGTTATTCTCATTATAATGTACATGTTATATTAAATTTCAATAGTTCCACTTATCTGATGTGTTTGTATGGAACTCTCTTTTTCAGACTGTGAACCCGAAGAGATTACTGACTGGTCACCTGAAGGAAATAGTCCTCACTGTGCATTCTGCAACCTTCCCCTGGATAAACTCAATGTAAAGAATTCTCAGATCAGAATACATTTACACATTAACTTACATACACTGAACCCAATAAGTGTACAGTAGTTTCATAATCACCTTTATAAACAGAAGTAATTCTTTTACATAGTGACCAAAATGTTTTTGTTTTCTTCCTTTCAGGATCAAGTACTGTCAGCCACATCTCCCCTCTCCTCCCCGTCTGACTACTCTCCACGCCATGTTCCTACTCTCTCTGAGAGCAGCCAATCAGCTCACAGGTTCCTGCAGGCTGTATTTCACAAAAAAGGTGAGTTAAACTGGTACAGCTTTACTGTGTACTGTTTCTAAAACCTAGAGAGACATAAATGTGAAAACAAACAGTAGGACGCAGTAGTAATACAAAGAAATCAAATTATGGTTGGTTACTTATTTACCCATACCTTAGTTCACTTTAGTGGTTGCTATTCATATACACTTTGTGTTATTTTTTATTTTATTTTTTTATTTTATGCTGTTTTTAAGAACCAAAACCAACTGTCTTGAGCAGTAAAATCTAGAGTTGTATACATTGAGAGTTGCTACAAAGACATTGACCTACCTGTCTATGCATTGTACTAAAACCTGATTGGGTGGATAGTTTGATTGTATAATGGAACCTTGAACTTGAACAACCTTGCTCTGGTTATTGCTAAACATAATACTAGTCCCTGTGCGCTTTTTATACGAAAACATATACAAGGTACGCACCTTTTTTTTGTAAGTGTTTCCATAGCTAGATACATATTATTAAAGAAGTAGGTAAATATGTTGACACTCTGATACAAGATAAAAAATTGTAACATAATTCCACAGTATCTTGTTTTGCAGGTAGGTTCAGTTTTATGTGCCAAGATTCCTTGTCTCTGAGGTTGCTCTAGGTAAACCAGGGCAGTGGTGTGCCTTAAGTTGCTTATGAATCACTCATGAGTGTTATTTATTGACGTTTTTGTATCCGTGTACTTTTATGGTTCAGTCATGACAGTTGCTAGTAATAGTTTTATGACCTAGTATACAACTACACAATTTTGGCTCTTTGTTCTTCTTTAGATGTGTCCCTGGGCTGTGATTCCAACATCCCTCTAATTGCCCAGGAGCTTATGAAGAAGATGATCCATCAGTTTGCCATGGAGTATGCGTCCAAGTGCCTACTCCACACCTCTACAAATGGTGTTCCAACAAGAACCTCTTCACCTTTGTCAGAAACATCGGATGCCCCTCTTGACCTCACAGTGAGCCGCGCCCAAGAGGAGAAAGAATCCCAACCAGGTATAAAACAACCTATTGAAAGAAACTTGCAGTGGTGTTAATGCAATGATCCTGTTTCAGATGCACCCTGTATGTACATAGCTGTGCAGCGTGAACTCTAACCAGTTTTAATCTGTGATCCCTGTAACAGATGGCGTGCTTGACCTCTCCAACAGAAAGTCTGCAACTTCAAAATCCTGTGTCCCCTTGTTGAATCATAAAGCCTCAGGGTAAGTGTTAAACTTCATTCCCATTTAACACTTTACATCCAACAGAAGGCACTTAAATTGCTGTATATAAATTACATGCTGTTACATGTTTTGTGTGTGTTTTATGCCTATAGCAAATTTGAGATGTGTTGCATATTTTTCACAAATATTTTTACATATCCAATTGTGGTGGTTTTAATTTTTACTATTTGGAAGTGTTTGTGTTTATTTCATTCAGTTTTGTTTATTTTGTGTTTTGTTTTTATGGGGTTGACTCTTTTATCTCTTGAGCGGTAACGTCACAGCAATGGCATTGTATTACCATTTACCACCAGCCCAGGAGTGCACTATGAGGAAAGCATTGCAGTACCTATCTGTACAACGATTTACCTTCTTTTTTACTGATCCACTTAAAATTTGGATTATTCAACCTTCAAGCATATAGGACTCTCGCTGAAGGATATCACAAAACTACAGAGGTTATGTGCAAGTGCTACAGTAACCCCAGCCATTCACAGACTGTCCCACCTGGACGTGAAGAGGCTTTCCACACAAACATGTGTGCTTGAGACATGCAGCAGTGTGTGAAAATGTGGGCCCAGAAACACACTGAAACAAACATGAAACTTAAGAGCCGCAGTGATGTTACCCACACAAGGCATAAAGGAGTGGACCCCTCGCTCTGCAACCCCCTGTCCCCTATGCCCAAATCAATCCCCTTCATCACCTCCATCCTGACCCTGCTGTTTGGTCCTCCTGTCCTTAGGAGGCAGCACAGGCAGAAGGAGTACATTGAGAGGAGCCTGGAGCTGTCTGAGGGGTTGCTGTCCAAGGCCTTAAAGGATATTCGTTCAGGGAGGCTTCAGGAGCAGCGAGCCGCACTTCTTTATGGGATACCTCTGCACATCCTGAGGCAAGGCCTCGAGGGCTGGCCTGAAGGAGGTCTGGGCATGCTTCAGCAGTTGGCACCAGGAAGCAGAGATATCAGAGATGACATGACGTCCTACAGTGTGATGTCGTCAATGCTGGGCGGTGAGGCCCGGCTAGTTTTACAGAAGGTGGCAGCGTGGGCAGAACGGGCAGAAATTGGAGGTGCGGCAGAGGAGAATGGAGACTTAAGTTTCCCTTCATCCTCTCTTACATTGTTTCAGCCAAGTGGTCTTCAAAAGACCAAACCCCACTCTTTTCCCCAGCTCAGGGATGCTCTTCAGCCCCCTTCAAGCCCCACTCCCAGTCCAGAGCCCCCCACGCCTCTGCGTATTCCTCAGGTCCGCTCCATGTCAGACCAGAGTAGGTCTCTCCCCTCGGAGAACGGCGGCACAGCTGAAAGCCTTCATCTTCGTACCTCAGCCACAGAGGGCACTGCCAGTCTGTTGGCATCTGCCATTAGACCTTCGTCTGTGTTCAAACTCAGACCTTCCGTCTTGGCACATGGCTCTGTGGGAAGTGCCAACCAATCACCTCATCGCCTGGGACCACATCGCTCTTCAGTGGATGATTCGGAGGAGGGAGCCGGCCGGGATAAAGACAAGCAACCAAGAAAGAAACGTGGAAGATATCGCCAATATGACCACGAGCTATTGGAGGAGGCAATCACTATGGTGATGGCAGGTCGCATGAGTGTGTCCAAGGCCCAGGGGGTTTATGGCGTGCCCCATAGCACACTGGAATACAAAGTTAAAGAGCGTACTGGGACACTCAAGAACCCACCCAAGAAAAAACCAACCAGTCTTTGCTCTACCAGTACCAACTTATCCAGGTCTGGTTCCACCTGTTCCACTAACTCAGGGACTATCACCTCAGCTGCTCCAGCGAAAGGGTTTTAAACTACAGAACACCTCTACTAGATCTCCTCAACACTTGAACTCCTCACCTCTTACAAGATATACATTTTCAGGAGACACTTGACACAAAACATGCCTTTCCAAAATATATGGATATTAATATTCAGGTCTTTTAACTGTTTGTCTGTAACATGAAAGTCACACTTTGATTTGTGTTTCTCCAACCAAGTCCTGGCTTTTATTAATGCAGCTATAAGTCACTGAGACATAGCTGCTAATTTAATCTGCACAGGTTGAAGAAAAGTGTATAAATAACAATGCGGGTTTGTTCACATAAAATCTAATCGTAAACCCAATGGCTTTGTATTCTATACATTAATTTGCCTGGGATCCGGTGTATGAAACACAGACAGGTGCCCAATTCGCAGCTGATAAAGTATGACTTTCATTATTCTTAGCTATGTTACCAGGTTATTCAGGTTTGATTCAATTCCTACAACTCCTTGTTAATGGAGTGTTGATGATTGTCATTTGCAGCTCTCTCTCTGGGTATTTCGCCTAACCTACTCAAGTGACTTAGAGCCATTTTAACAGATTAAAAACTCATTACTATTGTTAGACACCTCTGCAAACAGTGATTGTATAGTGTAAACTGCTGTGGAGGCTGCATCCTCATTAATATAGTTTTGGTTGAAGAGATTATCTTATGAAAGCCATTTCTGTCCACAGTTTCTTTTCTCTATTGTGCAAGCTAGTCTGAACATTAACATATTGAGTGTAGATGGAATGCAAACTGTGCAGCATGTTTTTCTGATGTGCACTGATAAGCTTGGGATATGTATGTTATTGTGTATTGTTTGTGTAAATCTTCTTTTATGATCACAGATGTACTAATTCTGCTACTGTAGCTGTATTACTGTAAACCTCATACATGACTGCTGCTTAAAACTTTACTTTATGGGACCATATCCCGGGCACAAAGATGCATAGCTAAAACAAAGAGTCTTATTTCAGATAATGTAATTCCAGGCAACACGCAGTAAATTGTGTGGAGTTGTACTTTTAATGTAATGGTAGGGTGGAGGTTATTGATGAAGAATTTGATGCATAGTTGGCATGATGACAATGACTAGATTCAAGGCTTGCAGGTTATGTACAATTGCCTGTAATTGCCTGTATGTTTTGTCTGAGATGGGCTAAATTTAACAGTGCTACTACCAAAACTGCAGTTCATGGTTACCTGCCGAAAGCTGCTTCAGTTTGTTTTGCTGTGATGTGAGCCTGCCTGTCTCTTTCTAACCTCGTTGCCACATATACCTCTGAACTTTATCTGCCTGTAGCCCAGCATCAGGTTTCACATCAAGGCCTCTGTGCTTTGACACTGTACTTGCTGGGGTATGAGCTCTTATTTAGCTTGGGAACACAAGCTCTGTCTCTCAAGGAACAACACCTAAGTGTAAATGTATTGCCATCAGTGACACGTCAACGTCAAGTGAATTGATTGTGTTTATTTGTGTTCTTTGTAATTTGAATTCTAATATTGGCTCTTATTTTGGTAAAGCTTTGTTTGGTGACATTTCAACCTTTCCCTGTCCAGGAACTATTTAAACACTGAATGTCTCAGCTCATAACAGTACACAGTGCTTGTATTTGGAGCTACAAGTTAGCACGATGTCGATACTCTGGGAACTATTTATATTTAAGGCCAATAACATTGATTTGGTCATTTTTGTAATTTCATTAGAAATTAGAAGAAAAAAAAACTCCCCAGTCCTCTTCTTGTTTGTTCAAAAACAAACTGCTCACAAATCTTTCTATGTCAGGAATATGAATCAAAAACAAATCTATTTATGCATATATCAATCATTGCACTATGATTTATAGGAAGCATTTTAATGTCAGAACTTGTTTTGTGCAGTTAATGCCTATTTATTGATTGTGCTTTACAACTGTGAATTTACTAGTTTAATTGTTGTAGCTGTTGATTTGTAATGAGGCACTTTGATGCAATGTGAATTGTGTATCGCTACTGCATGAACGCTTTTAAATGTTATGTAATTTATTTAATCCTAAAATGAAACCCCTGA
This sequence comes from Rhyacichthys aspro, assembly GCA_036850595.1. Lineage (NCBI taxonomy): Eukaryota > Metazoa > Chordata > Actinopteri > Gobiiformes > Rhyacichthyidae > Rhyacichthys > Rhyacichthys aspro. The sequence continues at coordinate 8,836,043 of CM072148.1, read as the reverse complement.
ATATTGTGATTTAGTGTTTTTGTTCATATGAAAATTCTTGACATCAGTACAACAGTCGCACTACAGAATGTCTCTAATAATTACTCTTTGCTCTTTTGACCATTTACAAGGTCTTTAAACCTCATTCTTAAAAATATTGAATATACTTTATACTTAAAATTTAATATTGATGCTGTCCACTTGCTTTTGTCAGTGTAATTTGATTTATTTGAAGTAAATAGAGTTTTTGTATTTGTTGTATGTTGATGAAAAGTGCTGTTGAAACAAAATTTACCCACTTTGAGCGTTTCTACAATCGTTTGTTCTGCTCTTAGCAGAACCTTGTCATTTGCCTTCAGCTACTCATCAATAAACAGGTCTCTAATATCCACTTTTCATTTTTTCTGAACTGTCTTTTGTATCTGTGGTAGTAAAAAAAGAATTTAGTACTTTTAGTAATGAAATGAAATGTTATGAGAGAGATTCTTAAAACATGTTGGCCTCAACAGTCTCCTAACTCTAATCTTTGTTCTTTCTAGCTGTTGCCAGCCAACCATTGCACAGGAAATGGGAGACGCAGAACACCAAGGGACCAAGTGTCACCAGAACTCTGCATTAGGTGCTGTTTTCTGCTCTCTTTGTCCAACCCATCGGTCCTTGTTGTACCAGATCCTTAAGCTGGCACATCAGCATAAACTGCTCTTTTTAAAAAATCACGAACATGTCCAAGTTGAGTCCTACTGCTGCCACTGTGGCGTAAACTTTGAGGATCACATTAGACATCATCAAGTCACTTTAAGTGACTGCAAAGCTTATAACAGTAGTCAGCATTGTCCTTGCCAAACTAATTGTGATCACTGCAGCATAAGGTACCATCCAAGAGACTCCATGTCTAATTGTAGCACCCATCACTATCCTTTGAAAGACTGTAAAAATGAAACTCCTCAGGACTGCTGTTGTGTGCCGAGCTGCAGAAGGGAAACTTGCACAATTATCTGTCCCAAGAGGGTGCACTGTATTTCCTGCCAAAGCCTTCCTTTAAGTAATATTAATAATATGGTGTCCTCATTTGCACCCTCTCCTTTGTCCCCTTCAGTGTGCACTTCACCTTTAAGTTTATGCTCTTCTTCGTCATACTGCTGTAACCAACACGACCCCCAGTCTTGTTCCTGCTATTTAAACCACTCTTGTAGAACACAAGATGAGAGCACAAAATCCACAGAGAATGGAGATCTTGCTTGTCCTGTCCTCAAGAGAGAGCTGAGTCCTTCACCTCCGCCTCTTTCTCCTATTCCATCAGACCTGAACAAGCAAAGTGACGAAAGACCACCATCCCTTCTCCACCATATTCAGGAAGAGGGAGCTGAGCCCGTGGTAAAGAATGGTCTTGTCAGTGCAAACCAGAAAAAGAGCACAGAGATAAGGCATCAGTGGAAAAATTCACTAACAAAGAAGAACGCAAATCAGACTCTACTGCAGGATGTGATGAATCGGTTTAATGAGAAACTGGAAACCATCACACCTTTAGAGAAAGACACGGCTGAAAAGGAGCAGCCAGAGCTTGCCTCACAAAATACTCCTGATGCCCATTTGACTGAAATCATCACTACAGTGCTTCACACGGGTAGTGCCAGTGAATACAATCTTAATGAGCTAATGAACCATCATGACAACAAAGAGCCTAAGTCACCTAACACCCGCTCCAGACGCCGCCAGGAAGTGCTCGCTGCTATGGCGACACCTGCTGATGATGCTACAACCCGAAGACATACATTGCAAATCAAACGGGAGCTTGCAATGCTGGACCAGTCGTGCAATAAGCGAAAGAGGGCCAAATTAAAACACGAGAAAAATGCAAAAATTTCAAACCCAGTAAAGGAAGAATGTAAAGTTGAAAAAGTTATTAAACTGGTACAGAATTCAAACCCTCGACTGGAGCCTGCTAACCAGCGTAGTACTGAAAGTGAAGTAAAAGAGGATACACAAGCTGAAGAAGATGTTAAGATCATTAAAGCAGAGGAGAAAGAGACCGTAATATTGGAAGGAAATCATCCAGCTTCAGACAGCCAACTACCCTTAAATACATTTAAAGATAGACAAAGTACGGCTTCAGGCTGTGAGGTGGCAAAATGTGATGAAGATGAGAGACACAAAACAGGCCTATTGGGTCATGAATCTGACAGTGATGAGGGACCAGATTCTGATAAAAATGGCAAAATTCCCAAAAAACAGTTAACCAATTCCAGAGAGGCCAGAAAATCAAAGAGAAACATCGTCCCTCCGCCCAGGTTTTCCTCGTATGTAACAGAGCCCCGCAAGATGTACTTCGTTGCATGTTTTTCGGACGGTATCTTCAACCATAGAAGTCGAAAAGATGAAGTTACCACTCCCCCAAATAAGCCTGACTATGAGGCTCATCAAGAAAATTCTGCTTCTGAAAGTACAAATGAGTTTTATTTAAAATGTGACGATCAATATGAGGCCATTCCCCTGCCGACCAAAGAGAGGAGTCCTATTAAAGACAAGTCAGACAGATTAACAGATAGTAATAAATGTGTAGCCAGGCATCGTCGAAGGCTACAGCCATCTTTGGAAAAATCTCCAGAGTCAGAGTCCATAAAATCAAAAATGTCATCAGATGTTCTCAAAATGCCTTCTACCTGTATTGAGAGTCCCCAGCATTCCTGTATTGAGTACACTAGTCCAATAAAGCTAATGTTTGTATCCCCAGTTAAAGATGAGGAAGGAATCAAATACAGTCTCAAATCAGCAGCCGTTGTTACCGGCTCACAAGCAGCAGAACCATTTGACCCGTGCGTAGAGTCCTCATGGGCAGGAACACCAGAGAAGAACAAAATCCAGAGCTCAGAGCCGACCACATCACAGAAAAAAGCATCACCACTGAAGGCGCCGACCTCTCCTGTAAAGTCAGCCTCTGTGTCACCCAGGTCTGCGTCTTCACTAAACAAATCCTCCCCAACCAAATCACCTGCCTCAACTAAATCTGTCTCTTCACCAAAGTCAACTACTTCATCACCCAAAACAGGTTCAAGAAGGTCGTGTGACAGTACTCCAACTAGGCGTGTCACTGTAGATGGCATTCAGAGATCTCCGGGTGATTTACCACCTTTCCACGAGACCACTCCTCCAAAGAGGCGTCCAGGTAGGCCAAAGAAGCTCGGACCTCAGCTGGAGAAGAAAGCCAAGAGGCCAATTGGTCGTCCTCGCAAAGAGCAGGTAGTGGAATCAGCAATGAAGGAAAAATCTGCAAATGGAAATTCTGTTGCACCTGACAGAGAGGAAAATATCAATAAAAACCTTAAAATCACCGTTGTGTATGGTCGTTCAAGAAGAAATAAACGGATGGTGTCTGAGGGCTTTGACCAGCTTCAAACAGAATTTCGTGATGCTTGTCAGGCTATGGGCTTAAATAATAACTGGAGCATGTTAGTGAACAGCACTAAAGCGAATTCAACTCATCAAAAAAACGGTTCAGATGAATTGTCCCAGGGGTTTCCATTAAACAGATCTGTGAAAAAGTCTGTTGCTCATTCTAAAACTAAGCTTAAATGTCAGTCAGTGGATGACACCCTGCCTTCACGAAAACCGGGTAGACCTGCAAAAGTTAAAATCTCTGGAATTTCTGTCACAGTAACCACAGTATCCCCGAGACAGCGCAAAATTCAGATAAATAAGGATAATAAGACATCTCCAGGAAAACAAAACCATAGGAGAGCACTCCTGCAAGAGTTTGGAGCCGCCAAAGAGCCCAAGACAATCACTCGTCACTCAGCCAGCAAAAGCACTCAACAAGAACAAGAGATGGAAGCTAAATTGGAAAGTAAAGATGAACAGCAAAATCTACCTGCCGCGATCCGTCACTCTGAGAGAGTGAGAAAGCCTTCCATCCATTTCTTGCATGCAGTTGCCACCTCCAGCTCATACAGCCGTAGCAGTGCTCTTCTGCGACGCTCTAAACAGCTTCTGTTAAATAAGGCCAACAGTGAACGAAAACAACAGGAATCTCAGAGTGTTGTGGATACTTCAGGACAGAAACAATCAATAAGAAGACAGGAGAAAGAGAAGACCATCTCTCCGGACCTCCACCAAGTAGCAGCAGTATCTGTCGACTCAATCTTTACCCAAAAAGACACTCTAAAGTGGTGGGCAGCCTCTGCTCAGGAAAAGACCCTGAACCAAGAGCTTGCCAGGCGAATAAGACTTATCTCTGACACCTGGGTCTCAGACACTGTGGATAACAAAGAAGGAGGGCTCCATTCTAATTTGGGCAGTAAAGGGAGCACTCCATTTAGTAGAAAATCAAAACGCTCCTCTGTGGTTCGTTCCTTGTTTGACTGCTCTCCCAACAAGCCAAGATCCTGCAGCATGCAGCAGCTCTGCTCATGGTTTATGCAGACCACAGAGACACAGTCTCTAGGTATTGTAAAGAAGGCAAGCTCACGTAATCCTTATGAACTTATGCATTTTCCTCGAAGTACAAACAAAAAAAGTGTTTGCTATAGTCCTCAGGCAGAGCGCCTGCGCAAGCATCTCAAGAAATTTGCCACAAGTGTGCCAAAAAGTCCTCATGATTATAAACAGGCTCAGAAAAACATTAATAAGAGGAAAAGGCATACATCAGAACATAATTTTAAGCCCCAACTTTCTACCACCTGTTTTGCTTCAGGCAGGCCTAATCAAAAAAACAAGTGGAGCAGCAGATCATTTGGCAAATATCAGGCCAGTCTCTTCAGGGCAAGGACACGCTTTCTTACAAAAAAGGAGAGGAACAGGTTGTCCAAAAGATGGATTAATGATAAAGCACCGAGTGGTTTGAATGGACATGTCACTGGACTACATGCAAAACAAAAAGCAATGCATAAATTAAGTACACATCAGTTTCCTGACTGTGGACAAACTCTGGAACCTGTGGATGAGGCCAAAGATCACTTGGGCTCTAAAGCGTGGAGTCCAGAGAAACTGAAGGAATGTCGGGTTTTTCTGAGGAAGATCAATTCCCCGGACAATGAGACAGCCGAGGAGGAATGGGACTCTTGCACTGTCACACTGGATGATGGGTCATTACTGTTTGGTAAAAGTGAGGGAGAACTGGTAGAAGTTGTCAAAGCTGTGAAAAGTGAAAGTAAAAGGAACCTCAATAGAGCTTGCTTAAGAGATCCAGAAAGTTCTCCACCCAACTCAATCCAGGAACCACATGTGATGCCAATAAGGAGGAGAAAAGGCAGGCACAGGCTAAGGGTTGTGTCTGATCCAACACAACCACCACCAGCGAAAATGTTGAGACAATCACGAATGAAAGGCCTATCGGGGCCCAGATGGCATGACTTTGTGTTTGGCAACTGACTCGCGCTTTCTGTAGAATACCACTAAGAACGGTGACAATAACTTCCTGGTAAAAGGGACTGTGGTTTAACATGGTGCCTTTAGACATTGAGCTGACCGGATAGACTGGCCGTCCACAAGACTTCAGATGGTTCAGTCTAACACTCAGCAGTTATGTAGCAGTTTAACTTAAAAGCTTGATGTTGCACTATTTCTATCCATATGTATGTACAGAATGTTTGGGGTTTTTTGTCAATTCGCTTTTGTCTTTTTTCTTCTTTTTTTTTTTGAGCAAATCATTACATACAACAAATGTTTTAATTGTGTGCTTAAATATTTGGCGTTTTATAATGGTAGAAAAAAATTATTTCATCTTCCCCTGAAACATACATACATAAAACATTAGAGTCAAGGAACACCTTTATTTTAAATTTACCTGAGCCCCAAATATTTATTATGACCCTTCTTGCTACTTTAGATTATTTTTACTAATTTAAACATTTTATTTTGCATATTGCTAAATTTATTTTCAGTATTTCTTGACCCTTTGTTAGAACATTTGCCAAAAAAATTTTAAATGAAGGAATATTTAAAAAACAATCATGAACCTATGTGGTAAAAGCAGGCGGTAAACTAGTTGAACACACAGTTTGTTTAAATTTCAGCCCATAGCTACACACTTGATCCATTTGTACAAAATCTAAAGTTTGTGGTTTTTAGAAGAATGCAGTTATAGTGGGTTTACCAATTCATTTATCCTTGTAACATTTTGATTTCACTTGAACCATATGCTTTTGTCACTGTCAGATTGTTTGTTGCACTATTCCATCTGAGATTATTACCAACCACACAGATTGTTTTCCCAAATTTTGCACATCCCATGTCCCATTACCAACCCCTACTGTAAGACTAGAGAATTTGCTTGGTGCAATACAACCCGGAGGATTTCAGTATGTAGTAGTTTTATTGCTGACAGAATGGATGTACCTAAACAAGTACTGAGGACCTGGGATTTGATTTCAGTTTTTATTTCCTTAGCCATTTAATGTGATCTCAAAGGACATTGCTCTTTATCTTTCCCCACCAGATCCTTATTTCCTAGAATAGCATTAAAGTGTTTGTGTCATAGCGTACTAGCATTATTTACTGTTTAAGTGGAGAAGGAATGTGTGTCACCGTACATGTTCCTCTCAAACTGCAGCAAGAAGTACCTACCTCTAATTGGGCTTTTGTCAACCTTTACCCTGAAAAAGCCAGAGGGGTCAGTATAACACTTCCTGTTGGATGGCAGATAGAGCTGACATATCTGGCTTTAGGTCAACCCTTTTGTGTGTATTTTGTGCCTGACTAGCCGTGTATGTCACTGAGGTCTCCATTTCAACACGAGACAGTAGTGCTTGTTTTAGCCCTGAAGAGTAGCTCTCTGTTGAAGAACATGGTGCTAAACAACTGTTGTGTATATTTTATCATGTGTTTTTATACTGTCCATTACAGATGCAACAAAGACGTGTCTGCAATTGGAACAATAAAGAGTCTTTAAAGTATGGTTCATTTGTGTTGGTGCAGTCATTTGACTTTTTGTTTCATATTTATTTCATATTTGACTGAAAGTTTAGCAGTGTAATAACCTGCAGAAGATCTCTATCCTTAAGTTGTTTAGTAGCCAATCTTCCACAATTTGTTAAATTAAATATTTGACCACAGACTTTTTTTTTTTTAGAACTTTTTATTATAGGTCTTTAAAATAGGTAAAAGTGGGGGTTCAATGAGGTTTATTTTGCAATTCTTACATAACACATTTAAAAAGGGAAAGACAAGTAAGGGGTATGTGTGTGTACGTTTTTGTTTTTTAACTTGAAGTGATACATTTTCTATGGTCTGATTTTTATGACACTTCTTGGTTGATCAGTGGATTTAGATCAAGCTTTGTCTTCTCCAAAGCTGCAGTTTTAGCTCTCCTTGATGGACGCGCTGCCTGAACAGACTCTGGAACATTTTCTCCATCGCTGCCAAGAAAGGTAATGCAAAATTAAAAAAATTATGAAAAGGAAAAAAATATGAGTAGTTAGTCCCAAATATGGAGATGATTTCCTTGTATAAATAAAATACTTACCTTTCCTCTGATGATTCTGCCCTCCTGCTAGGCTTTCTGCCCCCTTTTGTTGCACCTGCCTTCCTTTGACCTAAGCATACAAACACCACTCATGTTACCTCACACTAATACAGATGAAAGAAATGAAAAAAATACACTTCCTGAAAGCAACAAAAAATATATATACAGAACCTGCATTAGATCTTTTCACCCTCTTGGCAGATTTGATTGGATCATCTGCTGCTGCTTCTGTATAAATATGACATTTAAGTAAAAAGCTATTTTCACAACATTGACTTTTATAGATGCCACTATTCAAGCAACTGTACCATCAGCATTGACGTCCAATGGTTGTAAAGCAGTGGCACCGAGGAGCTCAGCCTGTTCCTTAGAGTCTACGAGCTGAACAACCATCTTCTCAAGTGCACGCAAACACACACGATCCTTGACGACCTGTTGAAAACAAGAAATTAGAGATAATCATTACATTTCTTTTAGTATTCAAAAGCATTCTGATTATGACAATATACTGGCATGTACCTGTACAAGCTCCTGCAGCAGTGTCTGCAGGTCCTTTCTGACAGTCTCATCTCTGCTCAGCTCAAGGTTGCACAGAGTCTTGGCGTAGAGCCGTACCTCTGGAGCTGTAGGGTCCTTTAACATCTCCCCACACATCCTCACCGCCAGGTAATCATGGACACACACTTCCTGAACGCAGACAGCCACACACAAATAAAGCTTATAGTGTTACTAAATAATAGTGTTACACTAAAAACAAACACAAAAATCATACTGCTTTCACTTGTTAAATAAAGACCATTTCAATAACAATGGTGTACTTTGATTGCTGGAGGATTTTGTACTTCCCATCAGCCCAGCAGCTACTCACCTCTGTGTTGGCTGAGGCTTTAATCAGTGTACTTGGGCGAGTTAGTTCAACCAGCAATTCCACCACATTGTTAATGTCCACCTCGGCGAGCGGAGACGTGGCTGGGGCGTTCAACAGAGTCCGGACAGTTGGCAGAAAACTCTCCTCCACAGCTTCCTGGTGGGCCCTAAATAAGACAAACAATTTTATTAGGTTCTACTTTAGAAACATTTATCAATGCACTTTAAGATATACCGCAGAAAAAAAGAAGTGCACACAGGCAATGTAGAGAAGTAAACACATCACCTGCTCTCACAGGCATAGAGTTGGAAGAAGACACCAAGGCAGTGACGCAGACGAGTGTCGTCCTCAGTGACAGGGTTGTACCACAGCAGCACAAGGCGCGAGAAAATTTTGGGACTAGCAATGCGGCCTGTGTACATGAGTTTGGCAATGCCCTCAGCTGCTTCTGTTCGCAGGTCAGCCACCTGTGAACCAAGTACCAGCACAGGCACAATTAAAATCATAAAAGATTTTTAAATATTTAAATAATTCTGTAATCCTGGCCACACCTCACTGTCCAAGAACTCTGACAGCATGACGAGTGTGCTTTGTGCACTGTCCTCTTGTGCATCCACCTTCTCATCAGTGGCGGGTGCGTCCTCTTCCTGTTCGTCTGATGACTGCGAGGGCAGGGCCCTCTGAGGGGCAGCTGTGTCAGAGAGCAGCTGGAAGCCAAACATAAGCAGCAGGTCGATAATGGCGCGCAGAGCACTGATACGGATCTTCACCTCATCCAGCTGAGCAATCTGAAAAGACAAGTTATGAAGAATAGGAGCAATCACAGCATAAAATCATCATCAGTTGTGCATAGTACAGAATGCAATTCAAAGGCCACAGACTAAACAAAAAACAATACCAATCTTTTAAACCCTCAGAAATACTTCTCATTTGAATGTGCAAGTAAAACTCACTTGTAGCAGCAGAACCATGTGGGTTTTGGCTAGCTCCATGCTGTGTAGAGCACATGTTCCCAGACACACCACTGCCATATTGCGGACAGCAGGATGGGCATTTGCAATACTGGGCAGAATCTAAAGTTCAGATATATTAGTCATGTGTTATAAAAAGAAAGCGACCAAGGGTTTAATTAAGTGTTGGGTTTAGTCATGTTACCAGTGATGACATTAGTGCGCTTATGGTTGGTCCGATGCGAGACTTGATGTTTAACTGCTTCAGTAGTTCAGCACACATTGTCAGACATCTCAGAAGAGTTTCTGGGTCATTCTAAAATACAGAAAGAAAAAAGAGGCGACCCTTTAAACCTTTTAGGTAAACCAGAGAGTCTTGATTTTAGGTAAACTCTTTTGTACCTTCTCAGTACGGGTCTCCTTGTCAGCTGGCTGGCTGCTCTCTGTAATTTCCTGAATTATCTGGTTCCTGCGGTTCTCCAGTTCTGTGATAGAGTCCTTTAGCTCTGCTGCACGGCTGAACTCCTGAGCTGAGATACAGTCTTCCAGCGCCTGTTTTGCCTCCATGATATGCACCTTCACCTCTGCCAGCTAGATGGAAAAAGAGGGTCAGGAGTGTCTATTCTATTTTCTATGGGGAAAAAAAACAACTGTGCCCGAGACAGGTTCGTATCCTCCAAAGAATACTTTCAGAAAAAGAGAGGAAACTGGGGGGTAGCACGTACATTAGATGGAGGTTAGGAAAAGCCATGTTTAAAAACTGATTTTCAGTCTATGAAGTCTGCTTTATGGCAAAACAACCATTAGACAGTTATTGTTTACTACCATCTAACTTCACTGATGAATGAAAAGTAGCTAATGCAACTGGCCACACCAAAAAAGTCACACAGTTGGTGCAGACGACCCCACCTGCACTTGTTGCCGACGGCTCTTGTTTTCATCCACTGGCTGACTTGTTTCCATGATGGGCTCCCTCACATCAGAGATAATCTCTGCGACCTGCCAAACCCAGCCAGATCATTAAAAAATTGGTCAGCTTATTCACCGTGGTGATTTTTATTTTCACTTGTGTACAAAACTTACACACTGAATCCGTCTTTGGTCATCTGGGATGAGGGTAAGAAGCTTTTCAGTGAGCAAAGAGACCAAGGAGAAAGGAGTATAAGGCAGAGCAAGCATCTCTTGCAGAACAGCGAGCACACGTTTCCTAAAAAATAGTTAAAAGACAGCCATACCAGAATAATGAAAACTGAGTCATCAAGCTAAAGCATACATTTGTGTTCACCGTAGAAAAAAAATTATAGTATAGTTCATGTTAAACTAGCCTTCTACAAAGTCCTTTTTCAGTCCTCACTTCTACATCTTTACAGATAATGCTTGCATCTCTATTTTAGACAATACATTCTCCTACCTTAATCCTATAATTATACAGTATACTCCAAGTGCTATCTGACCTGCTGCCCTCCTCGTTGGTATCCAGACAGCCGATGAGATGAATGAGTTGCTGTGAGATGAACTCTTTGGTCATGACCAGCTCCAGCTGGTTAAAGTCAGCCCTCTGTTCCTCTGACAAAACAGGCACCGCCTTTAGGTACCTGTCCAAGTAAAGAGTCAAAGAGTCACACAACACAAATATAGCAGCAACTCATAGTTCACAAACCAATGACCTAAACACACAAAAGACAAAACAACAGCTGTGCCACTGCATTGGAGTCATAGCAGAAAAACACACAAATACACCCAATTCAAAGCTTTTCTGATAACGGATGTCCTGATACATTTTCCCAGAACAATCATGAGTATAAGTAAGTATTTGAGTACTCACCTATACTGAGTACAGATATGAGTATTTAAAATCATGAACAATCTAAAGATTTTAGTGCAACTGCTGATTTTTCAGATGTTTATCAATTGAGTTGAGGGGACAGTAGTCAGGCCTCTTGCCACTTCAATTGAGTTTTCTTTACTTTTTTCATTTGCATTTCCACTTAAAAAATTCCAAAAAGTGCTATTTAGAAAAAAAGGGGAAATGGAAACATAGACCAAAAGTAAAAGTAATAAGTGCGAGTACAAAACTATGAATGCTCTGATTGTAGTGGTATCAGTATCTGAACATCTCTGGCTCTGCCTTACAGTTAAATACAAACCTGCAAATGGTCATGCCACACATTTTTGAAAACAGTACATTTATGAAAAATAGACACAAAATTTGTTGTCTCATTATATGTGATCTTGCTTCATGAAAAGATGGCAGCTTTTTGGCAGAACAAGAAGGATGCTTGAATTAGAGATTTCAGACAGGTTTTTTGACCTTAGTTGTTTGGTCTTATGTGAATGTCACACTTTTATTTGGTTAGTAAAGTTAGGCTACGCTGAAGCTATAGTTTAGCTACACAGTCTATGCAATTTGTTAAAGCTTGAAGAACAGCAACTCAATTACATACAGAAAAAGGTCATCTGTAAAGACTGGCCCTGCCTTTAGATACCTGGAGTTACAACACAGCAAATGAACAAATAAACCTAAGAAAGCTAAAATATACAGCTTAAACAAGAAAGGGAGCCTCACTTACCCAGAAAGATAGTCGGCATAAGTGGCAGCATCTGGTAAAACCTGCTCAAGCATTTCCTCTCCATCGTCTCCTTTGCTCTTTATGAATTCACACAGACCTCTCCAGTAAAGCACATTCTCACAGGTCAGCAAATCCTCAGGAATCAACTTCCTGTTGCAAACAAAACATGTTTTAGCTCTAAACTGAACTCAGCAATGATTGTAAGGGTTAATTTCACAAGCAAAATAAAAGCAATATGACCTGTCACTGAGCTGAAGTTTGTGTTTCAGCAGCTCCTCGGGGGCTATGCCTTTGAAAATAGCTTTTAGTGTGTCCAGAGCAGTTTGAGCACAATTCTCTACATCAAGCCTGTGTAGCAGTTCTATGACATCACCCTCCAGACGAAGCAGCCAGGCTGGAAGAAGACGTGAGCAAACTACTTCCTTCACCACTTCTGCAACATACAACCACATACAGAATATATTAAATACATAATGTAAGAAATTTCACATTTATACAACTAAATTTTAATTACCTGAGGAGTCACGGAGACCCTGCTGCAGGAGACTTACTCTCTGTGAAATTGTGAGAGCTTTAATGTGAACTTTCTCTGCCAGAACCTAAAACAAAAACAAAAGGTTAAGTATAAGTTATACTATGTTGTTGGCATTTCTTTTAGTCATCTATTCTATTCTAATTTATTATGGGTTATGATGATGACTTAACAACCGCCAGTTACCTGATATGCTAACTTTCGAACATTCTCTTTGATGTCTCTGGTGCGTTTCAGAACCTTAGGGAGTGTATATGGGGACATGGCAATGCAAGAGAGAACAGCCCGTCGCACCTCAGCATTAGAATCATTTTCTAAAATCAGCATATATGCTAAAAGACGGACATAGAAGCAAATAATTAGAGAGAAACAAATATATATGTTTCACAACAAAAATACACATGGAAAGTTAATATAGATGCATACCACTGATTGTGGGACAGTCTGGGTCTCTTGGCTGCTGCAGACGGGTCATAGCCAGTGCAGCCTGGATCCTCACATTTGGAAACTTGTCTGTGACACGGACCAGCATGGCTTGGTGAATCCGATCAAACAGATCATCATCAATTTGGGCATTTTCTGCCATGCTTCCCAGGAGCTTGTTGATAAGTTGGCAGACACGAAAACGTACAGCGTGGCTATTGGCCTTATGGGACTATGATGAGAAGAAAACGGATTTATATTAAGTAAAAAATTAAAAAAGGCACAAACATGAGCACACACAGAACAATACAACAACATGTTTTATTAACACATTTTTGTACCTCCAACAAAAAGTTGAAAATAAAACTGAGAAATGGGTGATCATCCTCAGCTTCATCTTCCTCAACTTCTTCCTGCTCTTCCTCCTCTGGTTTTGGTGCAGACTGAAAACTTGTGGCAAACTTGGCAACAAACTCAATAACATTTTCCACACAAGGCTCACGCTTGTAGACAATCATGGCATACTTCAGATAGTGCGCAAACTCCTCATGAAACAGAGTTTTATCCTCAAGCTGATGAAGGAGGAAACAAGGACATCATCAGTGCACAGAAGGTAACTTAGCCAGCGCTTAGTAAATTAGAACAAAACAGTTAGCGATGTTCTTGTGTATTTTGGATTGTTCAAAATAAAATGCATTGCTTATTTTAGACTAATAGTGGCACATAGACTAAGTATGAGCGACCTATATTCTTCACATTTACCTTGTTGTAGCGACTCTTCAGACTCGCCACCAGTTTTGCCTTGTTGTTGTGGCCTTTCTGAGCGCGCTGAAACGCCTCCTTGATATCGAGCTCATTGTCAGCAGTCATGTTTCCTTCACGGAAAACAACACAGAAAGATCATTGTCAGCCAACAGCAACTCAATTCTCGTCTTTACAAACACGATCCTTTTCTCCAGAGCCTCGTTAGCTGCTAACCACAGCCCCACATCCCCCCAGGAACAACGCAATAGCTACGCAGTAAACTCAAAACCCTTCGGGGTGCAATTCCCAAAAGAAATTCAAACGACAATTGGCATATTTTTATATTTGTATCGAATACTGAGATAGAAAAACACAAAATCTGTAGTAATTTAGGAAAATCTTACGTTGTCTGCAACTTTCCTTTCTCGATGCTACCGCCCGTTTTCAAATTAAAATCTCGCGATGTGACCGCGTGATCTCGTTTACAAGACAACTGACGGGTTTTGCCCCGAATTTTGTCTGGCAGGCGTCCCGAATTTTTACCAACTTTCAACTGCAAATGGTTGGATATCATAGTCACACATTCATAAATAAATAAATAGTCATAAAAAATACTCAAGTCAAAGTAATTGCAGTTATACAAATTATTAAGTAGTTGAAATAAATACTAAAAACTACTAAAGAATTCCTTGTAAATGATTGCACATACCCATAGCAAGTAAAAGTTTCTTCAAAATACTCAACTAAAAGTGAATGGCCCATGTTTCATAAAATGTATCCTTGATGTTAAATAACACAAAACGGGTTATTTTTTTAATTGAAGATATCTGGGTTATGCTCAACACCCCCCCTCCCCCACAAAACAAAAAACAAAAAAAACTGCAGGCCTGTATGTTTTTCGTGCAGTAGCCTACTCCACTTTTATTTATAAAGCACATTAAGCCTACTGACAGTGACAGTGATGTAGGCACAGCTAGGGGTCAGAGCAAATAATTCACCCCTGGGCAGGAGCAAGTGTAGGCAAACATTCATGGCAGAAACTACAACCACTGGGATGATTATGTTGACGTGGCATCATCGGATCGGGGAGATGATATTTATTACTCCACACATAGCTTAGATGGTCTCTAGACCAAAATTTTAGAAAGAACAAACTCTGATCTCTGTGGCCCCAGCTAGGGCCATAACCATTCAAGTTTTCCATGGCTGCAGTTGATGGTCCTTGGCCTTTGCAAACTCACAATGCACCTGTACGAACTTGGTCCCTGTTGTTTCTATTAAAGATCCTTTCGATAATCTTTTCTTTAATCGGCTTAAAGTTGTAGGCCTAAACGTTGTTGTGTACGCTAAAGTTGATATGTTGCTGATGGAGTTAAATCACTCTGGACTCCTGGGCCCCCTCCTCACGGTGATGGGCACTGATACAGCCGCGGTGCTAGGGGCGGGGCCGCACTGCAGCAGTGCGCTGTGTTGACGAGCTTTCTCCGGTAATGTTCCACCAGATACACACGCCCCTCTCCACCCCTGCCAGGAGACAGGTGGTCGGACTGTACGCCTTCATCCTCTAGCGCTGCCTGTTACAACAAGAAAACAGCAAGGACGAGTGGTTGGCGCGAGCGCGTCCCCGATGGACTTCCAGCGTGTGACCTCCGCGAGCAGCAGGCGGACCGCGGGAGAGGGGCGCAGCGAGCGGAGCGCACGAGTAGGGCAGCCCCGCCACTGTACTACCAAATGTGTTCACGCCAATCGCTCGAGCTGCTGTTCAGGGGAGGAGGCTTGCCGACACACGAATGAGATGCGTGAACCTGAAGCTGTCCGGATTGTGTTGAGATTTTTCGTCTGAGAGACTATCCTCGGCTCCTGGAAGTTCCCCTGGGGGTTTCATTATGGCTTCAGGCGCCGGTAAGGCTACACAGCCCGCCGGCCAGGGCTCCACTGTTAACGGGACTGCGCCGGAGTTCCCGAGCATCGAGCAGGACACGGAGCTGTACGACTACCAGATGCACAGCAAAATGTGCAAGAAGATCGCTCAGCTCACCAAGGTAAGCTCTGGAGCCGGGGTCGGCGCAGAGGCGCGCCTCCGCGGACGCACTGTCTCTGAGTGTGCCAGACGATGATCTGATGGAAGCCACTATCACCTGCCATCGCGACAAACACATAATTAGACGTAGACCTCCAGGTGATAAGCTCTAATGACAGTATTGTAACGACACATTTCTTATTAGATAATTTATTTAGAGCAAACAGGCCCATAATAGACTAAAATATGATTAGCTATGATACTGGTCCAATAAGTAGCTACACATGGATGTAGCTATATAGCTATATAACATTTCGATAATAACGCTGTAGGTAAAATGTCAACCATCTGTAACATTACCGGGAAAACTTGGACAAATCGTCCCCGTGACTGGCTCTGCAGGCTGATCACTGATAGGCTGCAGATTTTTACCAAACGGAAAGAACCTAGCAGCAGCTTAATTAACACCTTGGCGTTTGAACTGAAAACACTGGTTTGCAATTGTATGTGAAACTTAAACAAACAAACAATTGAAGTAAGGATTGCAGATCTTTTACCATCGTTTAAATACATTTCTATTAATTTGCATTTTGCAGACTCTGTAATATAGCAGTTTGTGGAATTGCATTTGTATTTCTTGTCGCTATCAGTGGATCCATGCTGCCTTTGTTCGTGTGCATGTAGACTGTGCTTATCAGTGTGCACGCAGTGTGGGATGCTTGACAGCTGCAGCTGCAGTAGCTGTATGTGCAATGTCTTTTCATACAGTAAGCAGTGCTGTATGGGGATTCTCCCTGTCACTGCCACAATAATGCTTACAGAGGCAGGGCATGACCTACTGCTTGTTGAGCAATGGCAATAACTGATGACCATGCAGTCCTCATGGGTTCTCCTCTGAGTGTGGAGCCAGTAAGTGTGCCCAGGAACATGTGTGGAGAACAATATGTGCAGCATTTGTAGGCTATGTCTGTTTGCTCTCTTTATAAACACATGGATGTTAAAGCCAAGATGACACAGGGGTCAGCACTGTCTGAGTGTGTTAGGAGCATTTGCTGCCAAGTCCATCCACCTCTCATCTCCATCCTGATAGATTTCTCAAGACTGTGTTGAAACCCTGTGCAAGCCTTGCCAGCTCACTTTGGCTCTTGATGAACCCTGTGCATAAATCCCAAGCCTAAAATGCTGATGAAATATAAGAATCATCAAATGTGATATTTGGTGTAAGCATTTCTTTCATGAGCATTCGACTGCTTGGCATGTGACACAAGAGTTATTGGATTTGAGGCAGGGTGCAAAATGGAAGCAGGAAATGGGTCAGCTGTGGTAACCCTATATATTTAATAACCCCGACTCTAAGGCCACCAGCACTCACAAACACACAGTCATGGACTTGCATTTAGCACGCCTCCTCACGTCTGCCTGTCTCTCGCTCCACACTGCTCCACATCCGCTGCTCCTTTCCCTCCCTTTTCATACAGCTCTCTGCTTGGGTTTGTCTGCAGCGACACTGACAGTAGAAATACATGGTGTCAGTTTAGACGAAGGCTTGTGGGAGGTTATGGTCGACTCCACTAAGCTTGTTATAACTCTGATCCCACTGACATTGAACACCCATTATCTAAGGTCCATATTGCTCTATGAACACTAAGTATAGAGTAAGAAGAAGTAGGAAACTTCTACCAGCCCATCTATTATAATAAAGCTTTCCTGTCTGTATTGCCACTATAACTACCTGTCTATTTCCACCCAACAAATCACAAGTTGGGTTCCATAAATACAAGGGTCGATAAACACTGTACTATACTATAATGAGACAGTTTTACACAGAAGTTAATCAAAGAAACTAAAACGCACAAGTTTACTGTTTACTCTGTTGCAAACAGAAAAAAAACATTAAAGAATCATAAAGAAAAAAAGTAATTATCAAAGAAAACTTGGGCATATAGACTAAGTGATGTTTTTTTTTAACAATTAGGCCGTTTTATTTCTAAAATGACTCTTCTGTTCTATAGGATTTTGAATTGTCAAGCTTTCTTTATCTTAATGCAGGCTGAATGACCCCTCTTTTCTCACTTCTTCTTTGGCTGTGTCTGATGCCCTCTAATGCTTCATCAAGTTCAGCTTTACTTTACTGTGTGTTAGCATTGCTAGTTCCCTGTTTGCAACTACTGACTTTATAAAGTCACATAGCTTCGCAGGCATGTTGTAAGTTTATATGGGTGACATCATCAGTGTCTTATTTTACAGTGCACGCTTTCACTCCATAGTTAATACTCGACTTCCACGTTTCTTCCCCTCCCCCCGCCTCATGTCCAACTCCGTCTCTTGTGTTTGCCTATGAGAGCGACCTGCCTTGGTTGAATGGGTGCTTCTAAAGATAAACTAGTAGCGCGCCGGATTGTATTTACATGGCCGAACAAACCAATGGAAGGAAAGCAGAAGCTGACCATGTCAGGCCAGCTGTTGTGAATATGTGCTTGAAGAGGCGTGTACACTCTCAGTACGTTACAAAGGAGAGTAGTGTCAATGTGTGACTCACTCAACAACAGCAGCTTTTTAAGTGCCTGTTAGTGTTTATGTAGGGATATAACCCTACACACTTTTGACTGGCAGCTCTAAATCTGTCTATACGATATTCTGTACTTATACTGTCAGTGTTCCCAGCTTTGTAATCCAGCACACCCAGTAGTCTATTTGATGTACATGGAGCTGTGTGTGTGCATGTAGGAGAGTGTATGCTTGTCACTTTGCCTAACCTTTCTTCTGAGCAGTGGCCCTTCATTCATCCTACATCTCATGCCTGTTTCTCAAGCTTCTTCCCAACTCTCCTTTACACTGTACAAAGAATATTAATTTCATGCTTTGCTGACTATGAAGTTATTGTGAGTAAGCACAGGCTCTGGCTTGTGAGGCTACATGAGTAACATTATCGACTGGAAGGATCAATATTGGGATCTTGAGACAGGATTTACAGTTGCAAGTGGCTTCTACTTTGTGGCCACTTTCCCATGTTGCTTTCTCAACTTGGGATGTGCTTGGAAGTGGAGATTAGGGTAGAAAAGTGAATTTTAAATCTTACAATCAGTAAGTGAAAGATTAAAGCTAAAAGCAGCTAATATCCAGACTAGCTTGAAACATTCTAAACCTATAGTTTTCCAAATGACAGGTTTGTCATTAAGTACAGGACTAGGCATAAGGTCAAGCTGAACATAGCTAACAATGGCTGGTCTTCTTGAATGGACACCTAACCCATAAACGCACCACCAAAAGCAAGTCAGGTCTGATCCAAGAGCAACACTAGATTTACCCATGACCTCTGAACGTATGTAGGCAAACCAGTGTCCCAGACTGAGAAAGAGGGCAGGAAATCTCTTCTAACATACCACCATTTTGACAAGTGAGATCCTCAGCAATCTGCTTTACTTTCTTGCTTTTCTTCATCTGTGAACTGCACATATTCATGCCCTAGATAAAGAGTCCTCTTCATTCCTCTGAGTCATAGTTGGTCAGCCAAAGTTCCTCCCTTATGATGTGATTAAATAGCCAGTCAGCTATGTTTTAGTAATACCTAGTGGTTAGAAAGAAAAACAATATGTCAACAGTTTGTATAGCATGAAGTTGTTTGCAGGACACTGGCGGTTCAAGCACACTGCAGACAGAGGGAATGTCCGACTGTGCTGTGCCAGTTCTGTGCTGCAGACAGGGAGGCGTCTGGGTAAAATATGAGCCCATGTGTCCCCAGCATACACCCGAGAGCTTACACACACACAACCACACACACCTCTGTGTAAGTGAGACGTTGTCAGGGTCAGTCGCAGCAGATGATGACTCTGTAGGCATAGCGTAGAGACCAAAGTGAGAAGTGGGATGAAACGGGCCATATTTCATTCACGTTAGTCACAGTCTATATGGGGAAAAGGCAAAGACAGACGTCACATGTGCAGGTGGCCAGCTCGGTTCATAACACATGATAAATTGGCACAATGGGCTGTGGTTGCAATGCATATATTTAGTTTTTGCCATTGTTTGTGTTTCTAATTGTCAGTGTCAGTCCAATTACTTTAAATGGGTTTGTCTGTCTTTCTGAAAAAAAAAAAGTTGAATGCAGGCCTCTGTTGTGTTAACAGCTCGAGATTATGTCAATTGTTGTCTTTCAAAAAGAGAAGCCCTCACTCTATGCCTCAATATAATCCCACAAGATAAAATCTATAATTTCTCTGCCAAAAAGTCTTAAAGTGTCAGCATAACTTGACTGTTACACAATGTTCTAATTTTAAATCATTCTGCTCTTTGTTCCAAAAATACATAGGGAAAGTTAATACGTAGGGAAAATGTACGCTAACATTTTGCACAAGTAGCTGACAAACAGAAGACAATATTACATATAAAACAAAAATAACAATGAGATTTCAGTCTGATCGGATGGAGATTCAAGTCTATATACTTCGTATGTGCTGCAGTTGATGGATGATTTTATATCTATTTCAGGTGATTTATTCTCTGAACATGAGGAATGAGGAGCAGGAGGCCACGCTGCAGGCCTTGAGTTATGCCCACCATGAGGAGCTGCACCGCGTCCTGATGGAGTCGTGTCACGAAGGGGAGGGCTCAGCGCTCCGGATCCGCCTCCTGGAGCTGCAGGAGTGTCTCGATGAGCAGCAGCGAGTCGGGGCCCAGGTAAATGTGCACGGCTGCCTCTGGGTGTGGGATTTAGTATGTGGGTGCACCCGCTGCTCCCGATCCAGAGTTGTGTCGACCTGATTCAAGGGCATGTCTAGTGGTAATTTAATGTGTAACCTCATGGGAGCAACAAATCAATGTGACCTATAATCATCAACCTTGTTGCTGATACTTCGCCCGGGACCTCAGGCCTAATTTACATCCTGCACCCACCGTAAGACTCCATCATGAATCATAAAGACCCACTATGTAAATGAAGTGCCAAACTATAAAGGTTTATTTTGAAATATTATCTGTCTGAACCTGTTGTTACAATATTATCCTAGCTAGAATAGAAAGGCCTTTAACAGTTTTGTATGGCTGTACAAGTAACAAACCCTAACCCTAACAGTCCAAATGATGCAAAAGTGTGCTGCAGGTAAAGGAAGAGATACTTTTAAAGTCACTGTAAGCAGTGTGTGTATCAGAAAGTAGACTTAATGCTTGTTCCACAGTTACCTGTAGCTAAATGGGAGGACAGGACCTATAAGAACATCTTTACATTAGGTTAAAAGCAATTGTATCCATACATATAAGAAAACATACTTTAATACTTTAAGATAATACAATACCCATATAGAGTCAGACCATTCAGATTGATTTGTTTTGCATTGTTACGTGTTGTCCTGTGGTTCTTTCTCAGGTTCAGGCAGACTTCGAGTGCTACCGCATCCAGGCCGAGGAGAAGGAACGGGAGGCTGAGGCCGAGCTGAGGAAAGAGTTTGAGGAGAAACTGCGAGCTGCAGAGGAAGCGCTGCAGGACGCCAGGGCTCAGATGAGTACTGCTCAGGAGGAGAGCCTGAGGCTGAGCAAAGAACTAGAGAATGTTGGGAAACATGTCCAAGAGCTGGACGATAAATGTGAGGAGATGCAGAAAGCAGCACAAGAGGAGGTGCGACAAAGGAGAGAGGAGCAAAAGCAGAAAGCGGATGAGGAGAAGAGGAGAGAGGAGGCACGACGGATAGAAGAGCAAGAGGACTCTGAAAGAGTGAAGGCGCTCTTAGAAGAGCTGAATGTACTAAAGCGGGACATGGACCGCGCTGAGGAGGACAAGAGGCAAGCACTTAAAGAGAGAAGGGAACTGTGGGAGCAAAAAATAAACGATTTAAATGAGGAGAAAGAAGAAATGCGCAAAAAGATGGAGGCCGATTGGAGGGAGGAGCGGCGGAGGTGGGAAGAGCGGGAAGAGGAGGAGAAGAAGGGGATGCACAGCGCCTTACGGGAACGGGTCAAGAGGGCTGAGGCCGAGGTAGAGAGTCACCTGGAGAAGCTGGATGAGGGCAAAAGGAACACAGTAAAACTGCAGGAGCGGATCCAGGTACACACACTCAGTAACAGCGCTATAGACATAGTTCGAGTGGTCACTGAATTTGACTTCTCTTGATGTCCCTGTGTATAAGCAAGGGATGCACTCTGCTACAACCGGTGTGCCATTTTCTAACTGACTTTTGACATAACATACAAGTAACACCATCTCCTTGTATCTTACGAGTCAAAGTGCCGAACATACACAGAGCACTTATGCCTGTCTTTGTCTGATTATGATGTTTTCAGAAGTGTCTTGGCTTCTGGTGTTAGTCCAACTTTAAGCAATTTGTTTTAGTGATTTTAGTGATTTACTCTAACTCAAACTAGACTATAAGTTGAGTTGGACTGACACAGTAAAGTGATTTCATACTAAGAAAACTATGTCTGATAATCCATTTACTTACTGCTATCCAGTAATATTAACAGGGAAGATTCAAATTTTGCATAGGCCTGTCTCTGATGTATTCAGCTAATGATAGTGTTGATGGTAGAGAAGGGGATATGAGAGAGTCGGGATGTCTTGCTCTGTCTTACCGCACTCTGCCCTCCCTGAGTGCTATTCCCTCTGCCAACGATCCGCTAATGAGTAGTTTGAGCAGGATAGATCTGCTGCACCACTACCATTACCACCTCACGCTTGTGCATTAAGAAGTCCTGCGAGAGTGGCCACTGAGCTGACATGAGCAGACCATTAAGGCTCACAGCTGGGCCGGATAGCTCCCTGACTCACCATGTTTCATCCCCTACTTTTTTTCTTTTCAATTGTCCTCCCTGTCTTTCTCTCTGTTTGTCTGTCTGTCTCTCATTCTGCTACTGATTTGTGTCACATTTGTTATTGCCCTTTCTTTTTCACTCGTGTCTTCATCTAGATAATACATGTTAAACTATGATACTTCACAGAAACAAGACTAGGGTACACCTTGGATAATCAAATATTTCAGTTCTTTTGACAGTGACTACACCAAACTTTTGTTGTTCAATCTTTGACACTTTGATACCTGCCAAACCCAGCTCTTTTGTCCTTCTTGCTGTTCCCTCTATTCTTTTCCCCAACTGCCTTTACTCTCTTTTCTGTCTTTGGTGACCTTCGGCACTCATGCACACCTCCAGAACCTGGAGGAGGAGCTAGAGTTGCACCGCAAGCGTGTGTCCGAAGCTGAGGGCGTGGTAAAGCGGGCAGAGGAGGAGTTAGCAGTGGCCAAGGAGAGGCTGCTGCTGCAGGAAGATGAGCTGCAGAGTCGGGCAGGTAGTCTCTGATCCTGCCCCTCTTCTTGTCTGTGTCTTCCTCTCTGCTTCCTGATTCTCACTGTTTCTATTCACACTGAGCTCAGCATTCAGCTCAGTTCATTTCCATTATTCACTCTGACAAACCGTTAATTAAGATTGCAAGTCACACCATTAAAATATATACCAAAAAATGCAACAAACACTCATTATTCATCCTCCACAACCGCAAGCACTTTCATCACAGTGTCATTACTCCCAGTCAGCAAAATGCCTTTTATTTTTTATTTATTCCAAGGAGATTATTTTGTTTCAAGCCCTTACTCATTCACAGTTGGTCTGCTGTAAGTTCATTCCGTGTCTAATATGCATAATCTGTCAATACGGTGGTGCGTTCGGCTGTGTTCTCACTTCACTTGGAGTTTGTTTCTGTTTTGTGTGTTAGAGGAGCTAATGAACCGTGGAGGCTGCGAGGTGTGTGTGTGCTCCGAGGTGGACGAACTGAGAAGTCAGGTGAGCCGACTGCAGAGCCGTAACCGAGAGCTGGAGCTACAGAGCAGTGGCAGGAACAGTGACCACGCCCGGCAGATACGGCAGGTAACGGCATCCAGGGGACAAAAATACACAGAACAGTCCCAGAAACAATAGAAACAAAGCATCACATAGATTAGCGGCTATGCTTCGTCAGGTAGGATTGACGCTGGTGGAAAGCAGTTTGAATGACAGAGCTCCCACTTCACTGAGTATGTGAGGCTGTGTATGTCTCACTTATGTCTAACACTTTAATTTACTGGTTATTGTATTCTTTCTTGCCTAAAGCAGAGGGATAGGCTCCAGCCCCTTGTGACTTGTAAGGACAGACATTAGAAAATAAATCAGTAAATAAGATGTGGGAAGTTACTGACAAATAGTGTTGAAGCCAAGACCACAGTAATCAAGACTTGGTCAAACCATCGTTACAATTTATTCAAAGAGAAATTTGAAACAGTCCAGTCTGCTCTGGCCAAGAAGATGTTGACATTACGCTGGAAACCTCAAAACACTCTTAACCCAGTGGATAAGGACCTTTATAGACATTGTAACTATGGAACTTTCAATTCAAACCCAGAAAATCTTAGCAGCGGTGGCTGATAAAATCAGGGCACTGCTGTAAGAAGTGATGATACTCAGTTATACCCTACCTGTTTTGGCTTCTGGGCCAGACAGGGTAAAACAGCACAGGTACTTGTACAGCTCTGTATGTTGGTAGATGCATTTTGTTAAGGTTATATTGAATACATGCAGGGAATTGAAAAAGGAGACACCTATGAAATGAATGCTAAAAAATGGATTAAAAAAAACAAAAAAACTTTCCCAGTCCAGTCTTAGACAAAAGTCAGTCTCAAGCAGAGGTTAGCATATGGTTTGAGAGTCTTTCTAAATTAAGAAAAAATAAAAGAGATTTTCCTTACTTGACAATAACAATGTAGACAAATGTTGTTGTATTGAGTGGTCTTGAGTTCTTTATGACCGAGTCCTGTAAAAGTTTTGTAAGACTGGTCTCAAAACCAAGACCTGTCTCTTGCACTACAACAGTTCTGTTTAATCATAAAAGTACTCACTCTGTCTGTCTGTCTGTCCAGCACGCTGAGGCCCTGTCTAGCCTGCGCTCAGAGATGGTGCGAGCCCAAACAGAGGAGCTGCGGCGCATACAGAAGCACGCAGATGATGAAAGGGATAAACTGCAGAAGGAGATAGAAAGAGAGAGAGAAACCCTGCAAAAGGAACGAGATGAAGAAAAAGACCAATTTGAAAAAGACCTAAACAGACTGCGCAAGGAACGAGAGGAGGAGCGAGAGCAGCGACGGCGGGACATGGAGGAGCTTAAGGAGCGCTTGAGGAGGGAGAAGGATGAGGAGCTGGATCGGCAGCGGAAGGAACTGGACGTGGAGAGGGTGCGTGTTCGATCGCAGCTGGACAAGAGTATGGAGCAAGTGGATGCAGAGCGAGCAAATGTGCAGCAGAAGTTGGAGGAGGAGAAGAAGAGGCTGGCGGAGAAGGCTGAGGAGGACAAGAAGAGACTGAAGGACCAGGTTCGAAAGGCCATAGAGGAGGTGATGAGGAGACATGCTGCAGAACTGAACAGCGTCCAGGAAGCTTTGAGCTCCGAGAAGAAGACCAACCAAGAGGTGAGTACAGCCAGGTTTATACAAATAACACCAAACCAAGCAAAGATCATTATAGTTTATTACACATTGGATAGATGGATTTTACTGGATTTTTACGAGGCAAATTATGGTGTAAGATTATTACTTATTATATCTCATATATATTATATATGATATTATATATCAGACCATGTTGATTAGGAAACTCATGGGGTTTAGCTCCACGAATCACATTCAAAAAGCGCCACATTTTAATGTTTGTTCACAGCTGAGGGTCCGTCTGTTGCACAAGATTTAGAGAAAACTTACAGGGCGAAAAGTTTGGCCAAGTAGTAAAATCATTGAACACATTAAATCTGGACCTCTCTACCACATAGTGTTGTTATTCACCTTCAACCTTTTTCCAATATTATTATCAGTCATAAACTAATCCGGGGCTTCACTATTCTTCAAATGCAGTAGTTGTATATATTTTTATTTGCCACATTTGAAAAAGTTAAAGCTCTGTAAGGAACATATTTTTGTTTTCGAAACCAGATGATATTAGGAAATGGTAGGGTTGAGAACTCAGAAACTGTAACTGTAATATAAATATAATTAATATAAGTTGATCTTTTACACTGATACAGATTACACTTTCATATCTATGAATACATAGCCCAGATTTCTTGATCTTTTTCCCTTTCATTTCTCATTCCTCATTCATTTTTGCTTAATTACTTTACTGTCAGTGAGCGTTGATTTAATTACTCTGTATACCACCGCTGAGTTATGTTTGCTTTCATCTCGTCACACTGCTGTGACACTAATGTTTTCCCTTGTTCCCAATCTGTGTGAGGCACATGTGTTTGAGCATGCTCAGTAATAGGCTTTCACTGAACAAGATCTTGCTGTTGAATCTCTTCATAGAATTTGACTCATGCACTGAGGCTAAAAGACCACAGTTAATGAATAACGTGAATACTCAGAGTTAATGTAAAGATGTTATCGCATAATTGCCAAGCCTTTAAGTCTGGTTATATGCACTTCATTGTGACTGCCTATTAATTAGGCTTAGTGATAAGAAGATGATACCAGGGGTGAGTTTAATAAGCCTAAAGTCATGGTTTTGATGGTTATTATTTTTGATTAATATTCTTGGAAGGTATGTTTGCGTTTGGATGAAGAGAGGAGGAAGAACGAAGAGCTACGCAGTGGGCTGGAGAAGGAATTAGAGGAACTTAGGATGAAACTGAAAGACTCAACAACTGAGGTTTGTGAAAATGCATATTAAATACAATATATTTTGCACATTTTAGTCCCAAAATGTTCCCCCAAGGTACCAACTGTGAAAAGACATAGCTATGTCATCTTCAAAACAGAGACTGCTGACCAAAACTAGGAGTAAAGCAAGTTTAGGAGTATATCAAAACCAAAAATGGAATATAAATACTGCAAAATCAGGACTAAACCAAGGCTACACAGACTATAAAGACAAAGTCAAAAATTACAAATGACATAGATATGAAGTTTTGGCCCTCGTGCAATAAATTTGTTTTGACCAGTTCTCTTTGTCCTTAGATATGTAGACTAGAGACTGTAATCCAGCAACGGGAAAAGAAGGAGAAAGTGGCCCCTGAAGCCCTGCCAACATGTGGACCACGGTGCTCCCACCTGGAGGAGGAACTCCATCAGACCCGATCCAGGCTGGCTCGGATACAGGAGGAGGCGGAGCGGCAGCGGGACAGACAGCAGAGAGAGATCACATCCCTGAAGGCAGATAAACACCGACTGGAGGAAAAAGTGTTGGAGCAGAGCCGACTCAACACTGAGAGAAGCCTCTTTGAGCAGAGCCAGCGGATCACGGAGGACCGGATCAGGTAACCCAATAAGTACTGACCTGCCAGGATCACTTAGGCTGCCGTTTCAAAGGTCTAAATCTGTTTAGAACATTGTCATTCTGCGGCTGAAATGATATTCTACAGCAAAGGGTAGAAACAACACCTTAAAACCAACACCGATGGTACATACTGTACTGTCAGAATCCACTATGAAAATGATATATGTGTTTCAGGTTTTAGGGCTTCAGGTTTGATTCTGTCATCTACTGGACACTTCCAAAGTCTAAATTTGTCCATAAAATATATTACATCATAATTACACTTTGTTATGACACTAAAACAATTAGTGAGTTTTTATCTTATTTGAATGAATGTTATTGGCTCAGAGTAATATAAACAAGCTAACCCTGTCATAGGACAAACAATGGCCTGTTTATGCATTTAAGAAACTGAGAAGAATTTTTATATTACTGCTCTAGCTTTTAATAAAACTGAGCTCTGGGCCAAGAAGTATCTAAACCAAAACAGATCTCTTTTCCAGCACACAATAAGAGTGAATGAAGAATGTTTACATTTAAGCCTGTGATGCCTCTTTTTTGTGCTTGCCTCCAGGGCAGAGTGTGAGGATCGTCTCCGAGCAGAGTTTAGAATAGAAATGAACGCTGCAGTAGCTGAGAGTGAACAAAGATGGCAAAACCAAGAGCAGGAGATGCAGAGCCACATCGATGAGCTACAGACTCAGCTGAAAGAGCTGGAGTCACAGGTGAACCTCTTTCTGTGTCGACACATCTGATTTTAGATGATAAGCTACATTAAGCTCTGATCAACAGTACACAGTTATTGGTGACAGCTAATGACCGCAAGCCATTTCACTGAAGGTGCATTTTTAAAAATCCAGGACACATTTTATGTCATTTGTAACTTTAAACTCACCACTTTCTTTTTCATTTCATGTGTAATTAGGGTAACTTTAATGTCACATCTTCAGACTCTCTTCTACAGGAAAGAGTCATAGTCAAAAGTCAGCAAAATGTTTTTGCTTATTGCCTTTGAGACTAATTACAATAAGAGTAGTGGTAGTAGCAGTAGTAGTATACTTGTAGCTTTTTACTCTATTGGACACATGAATATTTTGACTTCAGTAAAGCATTTAATCCGTTGCATACCTGGAATTTCCTGACCATATGACTAATAGCTTGTGTTAACACTAATATGTCTAGTTTGTGAAGATTCTCAGTCAGAAGTTCATGAACAGCTCCAGTCTTTGTTTCAGGGTAGTACTGATATGTCTCAGTTTATTTATTCCACACAAGTGATTTAAAAACCACATAACACCATCAATTATTTCAGTGTTTACTGCATATTCATAATCTTTGCATTAATCTTGACATTATAAAAAGCCACTGACGATTGATCTCTCTCAAGTTGGAGAAAAAGAAGTCTGGTTCTGGAGACGATTGCCATGGCAACCCTGAGATTGACAGGCTGAGAAAGGAGGTCCAAGACACCAAGGAGATAAACAAGAAGCTAAGAGAGCTTCTCCAGGTACACACCCAAAGGATAAAGACACATTTTGAAAATTCATATGTGCTTTCTTCTACAGGTTTGCTTTGTGATGAATAATTTAGCAGCGTTGATAATAGTGCTAGAGGAGAATAAAGACGAGAGATGAAATGTATCGATGTGCTAATTCATTATATTATGTCACAGATTGCAGCTTTTGTGAAATAACCTTGTGTTAATGTTTTGGAGGAACCCCAAAGCCAATCATTAGCCGAAGAGCGACACAATCACACCATGGCACTACAGGCGATGGAGAGAAAGGTGAAAGAAGATGTTCTGTCTGAGAGAAATAGGCTCCAGACAATGCACCACCTGGAGCTAGGTAACGTACACATGCACACTTATACAGTAGACGTATTAAAACACAACCACACTGGAATATAAGCATAAACATACACTCCTGCAGAGACAAATGAACTCACAAACACACAGCGATACACATCAAGATTATAAATTCAACAGTGAAGTTGCTATTGCCATGGATACACTTCACCATGGCAACAGCAGGAAGGTACCTGTAACAGTAGACCATATTGATTCGGATTTCTCTTTAGTTTTTTTTTTTTTCAATGTGAATACGTGTGTGATTTCAGACAAGCAGCGTGCAGAGCTGACCCAGCAGCACACCGAGTGGAGCAGGCAGATGACCCAGAGACATATGCAGCAAATAGAGGACCTTCAGGCTCAACTACAAGCACACACTCAGATGATGGCTTTACAACAGGTGACAGATGCACTGACCCACCATTAAGATTAACATCACATTTGTTTAAACATATCTATACAATAATGCATGGACGTATAAGTCTTAAATCCTCCGGAAAATCAGCATTACCCTGATATTATTATTCACAACATGCCGTCCTTGTTTCCACTGGGCTAAAGCCAACAGACTGTACTGCATAATGAGGGAGTGTAGAAACAGAATCCTTGAATGCAGTATTGGAGCATGCCAGGACTAACTATGCGTTCCTATGCTTCTGTGAAGGACCTAAAGCAGCAGAACCAGTACCAAGTGTTTGAGCGACAACTGGACGAGAGCCGCTGTGCTGTCCTGGAGCTGCAGAGAGAAAACGCAACGCTCAAGAAACAACTGAAAGAAAAGTAAGGGGAAGGATTCAAAAGTTCAAATTTGAAGTTACGGTGCATGGTTATTATCCGTAAAAATGATTTGAAAAGGGACAACCCTTGACACTGTTACCCCATTTTATGAGAGACTGCATAAATCTCTACGCTTTGTTTTTCCAGGACAGAGCTCGAGCAGCCCGAAGTAGATGAGAAAGAAGAGGAAAGTGTCGAATTGCAAAAAAAGAGAGACGCCCAGCTCGAGGAGGAAGCACAACGTCTAAAGGAGGAGGTAGAGAAGTTGAGGGTGGAGATGGAGAAACTGGAGGAGTCGCAGAAGCACTGGGAGGAGAGGAAGGACGAGGACATAAAGGATGAGGAGGTGGACGAGGAGAAGAAGAAGGAGAGCGAGGAGGAGAAGAGGCGGGAGGAGGTGGAGGAGATCAGGAGAGAGCACAAGAGGGAAATGCAGAGTCTGGTCTCGGAGTACAGCAGCGCCCAGACACATCTGCAGGCTCGCATAGTGGCCTTAGAAAACGAGTGAGTGAAGACTTCATTCTTGTGGCGTTTGGGTCATAGGATTTGAAAAAAAAAAAAAAAAAAATACTGTAGTTTTTCTCATTGCAGGTTGCGAGAGCGGGAGGAGAGATGCAGGGGAAGGCAGACTCGATGTGAGGATTTGCAGTTGGGAAGACTACAGGAGAGACTGACAGAGAGAGACCAGCTCATTAAACGATTAGTGGTGAGAGCAAAAACACATTCCCAACTACCAACTGAACAGCTCATTTCATCCCTCTAGATCCACTTCAGTAGTTTCACTTGTTAATCCACTTCCATCTCTGACTGAGCACACGACATGTAGACAGCTCGTAGAAGGTGTTGAGCCAACTGAACCATACAGCAGCATTAAAAAACCATGTCTGGTTATAGTGTACTACTATAGATCAAACAGGGACCGCTGTAACAAGTTAGTGTGATTTTCTTTCTCTGTTTTCTCCATACTATAATTAATCCCACATAGATTCAAGTTTTTGTGTTGGACTGGAGGATCTGTTATCTGTTAATGAGGACCTAATGTCACACAAAGTAAGGGAAGTGCTATTACAGATCAAGTCAATCCTGTTTGAAAAATACAGAAGAATAGATTATGACCCAGATTTATTTTAATAATCACAGCATCTCTTTTGATTGGTGTCTTTTAAAATATCAGATGCAAGGCTTATATAATTGAACCATAAAATGTTTTTCAATCACTCATTAGCACAGGTTAACTGTAAACTGAAATATTTTTAAGTGGTAACACCTTTGTGTACCAGTTTTACCACGCAAATTGGCTCTAAAAATGTTTTCATAAATCTTTTTTGACACATTGGCACACAAGGTTTTGCGTCTACTGCCAAATTTCTCTGCCTGCCATCTGTGCGGCATGAGGCAGCTTAGCAAACAAGTACACCCCCCAGACAAACGTTAATACAACAGCAACTATGAATAAGGCCATTGAAAGTCCTTCTTCATCCTCCTTGCCTCCAGGAAGAGAGGCATCAGCTGCAGCTCCACCCTCCTGTTGCCGGGGACAACAACAGCCTCAGGCTGCGTGACAGCAAGTCCCGTCCTGGAAGTGTCACGCCAACCATGAGGGTACGTCGGTCGGTTCAGATCCTGAACTCACCGTGTGCATATTAGAAAAAGAGCCCAGGATCAAATGGGCATCTGTGTGTCAATGACTGAACTACTGTGTCAGTCCAATGAGTGAACTTCCTGACATTTATGTAGAGCAACATAAAACAATATACATACTTTATTATCAAGATTAAATGAACAAGATTATCAGTGCACTAATGTGGGGCTGCAGCTGAATACATCATCCAGTGTGCATGAATTTGCCTGTATTAATTTTGTCAGTTTTGGGTAAGTGATAATAGACCAGATGGGCTCATAAATATAAGTGTGCTAAGAAATGATGTCCACGAACAAAGCTAATTGCATAAAAACACTATATAACTTAATTTGAATTAAATGAGCAAGGAAGTTTTAAGTATCACGTGTGACCTAATTTCTGTCTCTGCATCTGTGTCCATCTGCATTCTTAACATATTCAAAAGGGTTCAGATAATCTTCACTAATTTTTTAAAAATTATTTCAATAAACTTTCAAATGCAAACAATATCATTATATACAGTTGTGTCATTTGCAAAATAATTTCCATAACATTTTCAAACTTTCAAAAAAAATAACAATATTATCAGTCTATAATCCTGATTTTCTTCACAAAATCTTGATTTTCTCCCGGCAGAGAAAAAATGTGGATTCGCCTTCTCGCGTCACCAGCATCTCCAGCGGTGGTAGTTACGACAGGAGCATCTTTCACTCCTCTTCTCCGTCTTCCACTTCGTCTTCCCTCCATCCGCACTTTTCCTCCACCCTCCCCCACCAGTCTTCCTCGCACCCGCAGACGTCCCCTCACTACTCCACGTCCTCTCTCCCGCACAAGCACACATCCCTGTCTCTCAGCCAACATTCCTCTCCGTCCCTCCCTCGCTCCACCAGATCCCGCTCCTCCTGTATCCCTCCCACCCCAGCGCCAACGGCCCCCCTCCCCGTCTGCCCCTCTCCGCAAACAGGCATCCGCTACGTGTCGCCCTCCTGCCTGGATCCACACCTACAATCAATCAGGTAAAAACTGTAAATACCGTCTGATCTTAGTAACTGTTTAACTTAAAGCTTATGATTACTGTCTTGTCTTTGTAGGGGTCCGTATCTTGAGCCAAGGGGGACAGAGGGGCTAAAACAGGAGTGGTTCACCAAATACTTCTCCTTTTGAGCACAAATGCACACACAAAGTAGCTGCAAGTTCATTTAATCATATGCAGTCCATTGCTTCTTTGAAACATCAATTTGCTTCCTACATGCAGACAAGCACACAAAACTGATACTAACATTGACACTTGGACTCATCACCAGCAAGGCCATCAGACATTGCCTCTAAGCTCAACCAAAAAGTGCTTCTCGAACACATGCCTGACCTCTTTTCAGAACATACCGGATCTTCTTTGTATAGTTTGAAATGTCAACATGTTTTTTTTTGTTTTTTTTAAAGTTGTCTTCCTTTTTTTAATGGCTGATCCCATCATGTGACCCCAAGCAGCATTTTTCTTTTAAACCAAGTGTCTCTTCAAGTATGGAAGCAACATTCAACATTATTCAATCAAAATCCTTGTCAATGAAAACACGCAACATACCATACCAAAATGAAGCTTGTTTTGATGCAAAAATGTATAATAATCTTAATGGACTAATTAAATAAAATATTTTGTTTTTGTAAAGGTTCTGTTTTTGAAAGAAAAGGGGGATTAAGATATACATAGCTCCTGCAAAGCACTTCTTTTTTTTTGGAAAGTGTGATTACAGTGTTGATTTGTCTGACATGTCCTCATAATAATGTAAAACTTATTTACTAAAGCAGTTTGTTGCTGCATCAACATGGGCTCTTACTAGACAAATAAAGCTAATCCTAGTAAAAACATATTAAACTGTAAAAAGAGAAGATAAAATATTTATTTAAAAAAACTTTTTTTTCTGCTTTTATGACAATTGGACCTAATTAGTTAAAAAACATGTGGAGAAAAGGTATAAATAACCACTCAGAAAGTTAAAGATGCATTAACATGAACAAAAAACTTGTTTAATCACCTTTGTTCTATATTATTCTATACAATCCACTAAGTGACCTTCATTGGTGTCATTATGTTACAAAGGAATCAATAATGGTCCTTTCATACATCAGAGGTCACTCGGGGTGACAGACAGACTGCTGACAAAGGAAGCCACCTTAAGCTGTTCTGGAGGCGCATCACTTTGTTCCCACATAAATACCGTCGGTGCGAGTTTGCCTGTGTTTACTGAAACAAGGGGCAGTTCTGCAGCACCTCAGTGGCAGAACTGTATTGGAGGACGTTGTCATAGAAACGGGTGAGCTCTTCTCGTGTGTCCTTGGCGTGCTTCCCTCCGGATCCACGGTACTTCATGAAAAGCAGCTTGGAGCACAGGTAGTGGAGCCACAGCACATTTGTATGAGGATTATAGTTACTCCAGTTGTTACTATGAACACAAAAGAGA
The DNA here is from genome assembly GCA_036850595.1 of Rhyacichthys aspro. NCBI lineage: Eukaryota > Metazoa > Chordata > Actinopteri > Gobiiformes > Rhyacichthyidae > Rhyacichthys > Rhyacichthys aspro. The sequence goes on along the minus strand of CM072148.1, from coordinate 8,802,539 downwards.
AGTGAAGTAGTGTGAAACCAAAACATGTACAGTACAGAGTATATTAACATAAATAAGAAATATTTAGGTCGCAATACATTTTACTAAAAAAATTGTATCCTTCATGATCCTTAAACTTATTATAGGATGTATGTAATATAGCTTGATTTGACATCTTAACAACCCTGAAAGAATACTCGTTTCAAGGCACATTGGATTTTACACACTAACCCATTTTCCTGTCTCATAAGTCTGTAGATATCAAACTGGTAATCCCCCTGGCCCATGAACAGCTCCTCATCCTTGGAGATGTCACAGGACACGGTCAGTTCATCTGGAAACAGAGTGTATCGTGCTCATAATGATCTAAAACAGCTAAAGGTTGGAACAGCACACGCAATTTAGCAAGAGGCGCATGCTCACCAATTTCCAGTCTGGAGAGAGAGTAGTCAATGATCCGGACAAGCACCCCTTTTGTGTCTAGGAGGTGAACTGATCCGTTCAGAGAGAAGGCAGCCGTCTTCTGCTTGGTTGTTTTGACCAACACATTACCCCAGTGGAGGTCCCTGAGCAGAGAAACACAGGTGAAGGTTCTGTTTAGGTCAACATCTATCACACTAACATTACTACAAGTTGATTTCCCTTTCACCCTTCATGTTGATCCATAATCATACATACAGAATACAGAAACTACAGTCTACATGTCTCTATGGCCAAGTCAGATCTCAACCTACTGAGTGTACTGTGAGGCTAGTGCGTGAAAACCAAATAAGAACACTAAGAAGACACACACCAGACTTGAAGTAACTACTTTGATGCTTGTAGTATATTATCTTTATGCATACTCTACCTGTGCTCAAAGTGCAGCTCCTGTTCAGCCACAGCCAACGCAGCAGTGACTTGATGAAGGATGCTCTTTGCAACCAATAATGACCCCAACTTAAAGAGATTTGGAAACAAGTCAAAATATGGACTTTACCTTCAAATGGAGAATGTGTGGTCCCATCGATAAACAATGGCAAACATTTCAGCATGCATTGTGCCTACAGGACTTACTATTTTAATGCTAGCTATGTTTTTATATATCAAATATTTTAGCCTAATGTTGGTATCTATTTACTAAAATCAACAGTAAGCAGTAGTGATTGAGAATGGTACTTCTGGGTGGTGTGCCTACCGATCCATTGCTGTTCTCTAGGTCGCTGCCTCCGAACTCAAACTCCAGGATTATAAACAGCTGATCCTTTCTAAAGAAATCTAAGCAGACACACAAAGCTACAGTCAAAGGTGTCAACTTATACAGATCAAATGATTTTGCTTGGATATATTTGAGATGATTATTATTAGAAACACTGCATATTAAATCTAAAAACACCATAAGATAAAGAATGTTCATTAAAGATGAAAAATTCATTTCTTAACCTGGTCTGTCATTCTCTGAGCCTCTTTGTTTATCAAAGTGATCCCAAGCCTTGAGAAAGTCTGGAGGGTAGCAGCCTCTGACACAGTGGAGACTAAAAGCAAAAACTCTTACAAACCCAATCTACTACATTTGAATGAAATGTGAATTTTAGTACTTACCCAAGGACGCCTATGAAGCCATGTGTCTGATTTCGTTGATTTTCTTTCAGGCTGCTCAGCTCCCTGCAGAAAAAATGAACAGTGATGTTAAAATGACCATCTGCCAAAGAAACAGAAATTTCAAGCATCTCAGTCCATGCAAAACTGATTAAAAGAAAGGAAAAAATATTAAAATGTCTTGTTCTTGTTTTGTCATTGAAGTTAAATTATGATAATAAAATAATCACTTACTTGGAAATAATAATTTCATGGAGAATCTCACCAAAGGTCTTCTGTTCCTCTCCATTCACCTTTTCACTGCCCTCTACTGGTATAACCTGTCAGAGCAGGAGGGATTGTGTAGAGTCAACACTGCTACCAGTGAAATTAAATCAAAGCATTGAACACAAAACAAGACCGTAGGCATGCAGTATGTAAACAGAATAAGCTAGTATGAGGAAATGTTCACATTTACAGTATGTTTAGTAGCTGTCTAATAATTAAATACAGAGCATACTTTGAGTGCAACAGTGTCTCCTTTTTCATTAGTTGTGGAGAAGACTTCACCAAAGGTACCCTCCCCTATTTTTAAACACTGTTTCATGCGTTGAGGGAGAATACAGTTGTCCCAGGCCAGAGGACCCTGCTGGCCACACTCAGCATACACCTTCTCTGCGTCTGACAGATCGTCACCTTCAAATACATGCTGGAGACAGACAACACAAACAAGAAATGAAGCCAAGATTTGATTAATTCTTATTCTTGTACTTCAGTTTCAATTCCTAGAATAACTTGAATGTCCTATCCTTATGTCTATCATACCTCAGAGTCATGGCTCAGCAGCTGTGACCGCAGATGTTTAGAAAGAGGTGTTCGAAAAGGACTACCAAAAAGATCCTGGCTTAGGTCTGCAAAGCCAAACCTTGTAGAGGAGCCAAGATCTGGAATCTTTGGGGTAAGCATTACTTAAGAACAAGAGAGAAAAAAAAGAACAGTGAACAGTAGCCCATGTAGTCTTAAGTTTTAAGTTATAACTCAGTTGTGTTTGTGCATTACCCATACCTTTGCGATGAATAGAGAGAGCTGCTTTAAGGCGGCTCCAGGTGTGTGTATTAGGGGTTAATTCAGCCAAAAGTGAAGAGAGATTGAGATTGTTCCCTTTCACTGGAGTTGAAAAGTTCATGCCATGGCCAAACTGCTCCTAAAATGGGACAGAGAGACATTTCTGATTGTAAGTCATTATTACACACACATTACACACACCGTTCATCATCTATTTTTATCTCTGTGTAACTGATCAAGTATACATATTTTACCACAGTAGCTGATTAAAGGAACTTTAATCTGACAATAAACAACCCTGTATTGATTTGATAAGATATGTATTCTCGTGAAATGGTGCGTGCTCCATCACTCAGTTAACAGGAAGTGTCTGATCGTACAAGGTGGAATTAGTCTTGCTTTTTCATGTAAGGGAAAATGACTCTGAAATCTCTGAAGGTAAATACTTAAATGATTTTGTGCCTTTCGTACTTTGTGGTAAAAAGTTAGTGTGTTGCTTTAACTGACTTCAACAAAGCGTTTGTGAGGCGTTCTCACCACAGTCTGTCTGTGTTGACTTGGGATCAGCTCACTGATGCTACAGTCCACAGCCTTAGTGCCTTGTGCAATCCTGCTGCTGCTGAACACATCTTTGTTTTTCCAACGGCTCACGCTAAGTCCGCTCACACAAGCCTTCCGACTCGTTCCAGGACGGTTGGTTGCTGTTCTTCGTTTGTTCTCTTTGGGACCCACAGACAGCTTTTTTCCTTTTTTGATGCACCTGTTATTTGAGCTTTTTGAAACATCTATATCTGAGGCAGTCCTGTCATTCAAAGTAGCTGAGGATCTCTTTCTGAGCCTGGCCCCTACTGACGTTTCTTTGGGACTGGGCATGGTACAGTTACTCTCAGACTGAGGCTCATTCACTGTCTGTTCACTAACCAACTCCGACATATTTGTTTTCTGCATAGCTGTGCCTTCTTGCAAATATTCTTTTATTTCTGTAATCGACATTTTCTTGATCTTTACAACAGGCTTGCAATTTAGACATTTCTCTTTCAGCACTTTAGCAAGCACTAGCGGTGCTCCTTCACTTTCTGGGTCACCAGGCTGTGACTGACAGACTGCAACGCTGTTGTTGAGTGACTGTCTAAATTTTACATTGTAATTTCCAGTGACATTTGCCTCCAGTTTTTGAAGTTGGACTGTGCATTCCCTGGAAAGACACTTGTTCTTTATCATTGTGGACAAGTCTTCTTTTTTTTTCTGAACCTGCATGTCAGCAACTAAGTTACTGGAGCTGTTCGTGAAATACATGGATCCACTAAAAAGATCTACTGTAGATTTGTTCATAGACTGTTTATGGTCATCAGACATTGCTGTACTTTGACTGTCTGTTACTAACATAACATCATGCAAAGGAGACTTAGAGCACTCACCAGACTGTAAATTATCCCGTTCAGTCACAAACATTTCAAGACTAGAACATGGTTCTGATGACTCTATAGTCTTCAGTGAAACCTCCTTTGCTTGTGGACTACACACTGACCCCAAATACCCCAAACAAGATGAATAGGTTGTTTCACTGAAAAGCTGACTCAGAGTGAGGTATTCTAATCTTTCCAGGCGCACAGTACAAACCTGAGTCAAGCACTTTTCTTTCAGAAAATCTAAAAGCCACTCTAACCCTCCTGTTGCTGACATAAAGTAACTACTCATGTCACTGTCTATGGAGATAACACTGGGTAATTCTTGAATGTCTTGGGTCTGTTGCTCTTCACTCTGGTTCTTGGCTGCCCCACTAGAGTTGGTTATCTCGTATGTGCTCTTTAGGCGTGTAAATAAATGATCAGAGGATTCTTCATGACGCAACTGTGAGCATTTTACTTCACCAAAAACAGGTGGTTTTTCATCAGAAGACACAGATGGTGCAGAATGTGGCGGGGTGCACAACTGTTCTGGTGAACCCAGATCTTCCTGAAATGTGCTCACAGGACCTATACAGCTTACTGACATGGACGGAGGGCTGGAGATTTGATCAAATTGTTTAAGCCTCACTTTTTTGCTTAAAGAGTCTGCTGAAGGTGTGGAACAGAAAATAGGTTTTTGGTAACAAGGCCCAAGACTATGCTCTGTAGACTCGTTGAGGGATATCTCTCGTAGTGGATTTGTGGCAAAGCTTGGGAATCCTGCAGCATTCACAGAATTGTCTGTGCTTGATTCAAGAAAAACTGGGGGAACCTTTCTCCTTGATGGATGAATATTCTGACTGGTGCCTCTCGCTGAAGTAAACTCATCCGACGAGTTCAGTGTGCTGAAGGCTGCTTTAAACAGCCTAGGATTTTCTGAAATGGCATATCTTCTACGAGTGACAAAGCGGCCTGCAGATGGGAGGTGAACACTAAAAAAGCAAAAGTTAAAAATTAAGTATTTAACCAATACATATTATTCAGATAATCAATAAGCAACATAAAAGATTACTACTTACTGTGAGACTTTTTGATCAGTATTACTTTGTTGCAAATTGTTCCATTTTGCAGCAGAGACTCCTTCACTTGTTACAGAAGGTCCTGACTCTGAACCACTGAATAAAGATGAAGAAGTAATACATAATTCTTTTTTTTTTTTCCCCTAGTACTTGTGCTGTGTACCTACCTGTTTGTGTTGTTCTGCTGGGTCAGAGGTGAACACATCTCATCACTGCAGTTATCAGTTGCTGATAACTCGGCCTTTTCACTACTTGAGTGAGCAGTTTTATCACTGCACAACCTCGTCTTCTTTCCCCTAATATCCAGTAATAAAATACATATTGTGTGTTAAAAAGATGCATTAGGTTACATTTATGTGTACACTATCACTGCTGGTTAATATGATGAGAGTTTAACTACATTTATCATATCTAATTTTATAAAAGCATCTCACACTATATGCATACAGACCTTGTCTTCTTCTGCAAATATGCTTGTGGAATGAAAGTTGGTGGTGCAATATTCTCTTCATCGCTGCTTTCCCTCAAACATGACACAGCTTTTCTTTTAGCAGATCGCACTCCTCTTCCAATGCCTTGTTTCCTGAAAAAAGAGAAACAAAAAGATGAAAAATGCGTGCATGTAATTTTCTTTAAAATATAAAAGAGAACTGGAAAATACTTCAACAAACCTAGTTGTTCTTTTACGTGAAGGTGGTTTAGGTTGTGAAAAGACATTATCCTCGTCGTCAATGATGAGTTGAGCGGGAGCTTTTCTCTTGGTAAGATTATTTCTTCTTCTGCAAAAAGGAAAGTACATAAAGATTGAAATAAATCTATAGCATGGAGTATTTTCTTGATTCATTTATATAATCTTGATTTTTGCACAATTCAAAATTCTTGAGGGTAATTGGTCCTTTGGTTTAAACTGTTTTCCATGATGTTTCAGGTGTTTTAAAGTGAGGTGATCAAGTCTTTGGCTCAGAACATACCTTATCCTTGCAGGTTTTGGGACTTCTTGTGCGGAGAGATCAGCCTCGGAGGATGCAGAGGTGCTGTCAAAAACCTGTTTACGGTTCTGAAGAGAAACCCAGGCGGATAGTTTTCTTTTCTGTTTGCCATAGGTCTTCAGAAATACTGGTTTTGCTGAATTCATCATAAAATTAAACAATAGTAATAAAGAAGAGAACAACAGCAGATAGACTTCACACGCTCACTGTCACGACCGCTAACAACACATTAGCTTAGCATTTAGCTAACGATTTTACGGTCCGTGTCATCATCTGTTAACACTCGTCAAAAGTATTTCAAACCACTGTTTAGAGCATGTAAGCCAATAAGTCCATATTCACAATCAAATTCCCAAAAATCTCCCGACAGAAAACGTCATCTGAGCCCGCTTTTCTTTGAAACGGGAACAAACTTGTGATTGGTCCTGGGCTCGCTGTGTTGGCGAATGGCTGCAATGGAAAAAAGGTAGCGCCCCCTGTTGCTTTGGAGGAACAACAAAATACACACACACAGAGCCGGTGTTGCATTAATTTACCACTAGAGGTCCTCGTAGATTTTCTGAAGTGGCAGTGTCGATGTTTGGCTTTGACTTGACACTTTTTTCACCTAAACAATTTTCTTTAATATCAAGACAATAACAAGTATAAAAAGGTAGGCTATTTGGTAGTAACAGATATAAGATCAGTTCATGATGTCCTGATGCCTGAATTGATTTTTGGGTTCTCATAGCTGTACCTCTGCGTTATATAGTTTTGTTTTTAATGTTTTAGACATTTTTGTTTTGTGTCTTTTTCCCCAATAAAAATTAATTTGAGTAATGTACAGCTGTAGTTGTACAGACTAGGATTTATTTTTTTTTAAACAAACCTGGCCCTATGCCCCTTGGTATAGGTTTACTCTGACTTTTGAATAAACTCTGAAGAATCTGTCATATATTTTTCTTTTCCTCTGTGACCTGGGACACCTCTAACAATTAATGTCCATCCCATGTAAACAAAGGAGTAACATGGTGGAATACAAGCAGCGCAAGGTTGGCTTATAAATATAATTCACCTCCAAACTGTTGTAGAGGGAAATAGCTGTGGAATAAAGAGGATTTCCATGATGTGCTGTAAACAGTGCATTTTTAAAAGTAGTTTTAAGATTATGATATATAATTAGATAACAACTAGTACTTATATAGATAAAATCTTTACATTCATGCATTCATTGGTGTGTTGGATAGAATTAAAGAACAAATAAACATGTACTATTCTGTTATACTTGTGTTGCTACCTAGATTTATTTCCGGAGCATGGCCCTCTGTTTCCCCACGAGTTCCCCCATCTATGGTTCCCCCTGTCGGACACCAGCAGCATCTGGGAGGGAGCGCACATCAATGGGAGGGAGGGGAAGAAGAAACCAGCCCCGAGAGAGCGGAGGGGAGGAGAAAAGGCTGGAGCGCAGCGAGGAGGACGTGAACACTGTGCAGAGGAGGTGAGTGATGTGGTATGTAGACTATTTCTGCCCCGTTACCGAGAGCTCCTATGTCCTCATGGTTTTCTCAGCCCTCAGATGACTGAAATGTGAGTAACTTTGCCATATTGTTGTGCATGTGTGTTGCTTTGGTTGCCGAGGGGCCCGCTGCGTTGCAAACAAGTCGCGAAGGCAGCAAGGCGAAGGGAAGGGGAGGCTGCGGCGGCAGACTGGGGGCAGACTGGGATATTTACAGGGCTCAGCGTGTGCTCCTTTGAGTTTATTGTCTCGGATTAAGCTGTGGTCTTGGTGGCTCCTCGGTGACTTCTTTACATTGTGTTGGAGATGCAGCGGCTGTGTCTGGACGTCGTGGTCAGTCTTTGCGCACCGCTCCTCTTAAAGGTTAGCTGAAGTCGACCGCTGTGTAGGATTCAGCTAACAGAGAGAACGCTAAATCTAAAATAAAGTGTGATTAAAACAATAACAAGTTAAGTATTTAGTATTTTCAAGTGTTCTCCCTCGAGCCTGCAACTTTTATTGGCTCGAAGAGAAGGTAAGGGGCTCAGTAGTTACAAGAACTAGTCGCTATTGACCAAGTTACCTTCAGAAGTTAACCAGCCCCCAAACAAAGCTAAACCTAAAATCATTGTTTACGTTTTATACACAAATCAGACTAGAAAAACTCAATTGGCTGTGTTGTTGAAACATAAAAACCAATATACATATTGTGCCTAGGATTTTCCCTTATAACATTATTATGCAATACTAATAAACAGTACCAACTTGTGGGTTTGTCTCACTAACATGGTCAGGATTTTGGATAAATCTTTGGTCATACTGCAGGTGAAGATCTTTAAAAATCTCATGGTTTTCTGTGTTGTCCCATGTAGGTCTGCCAGTGTTGTGCTGCTGTTAAACTAATAAAGAGGTTCTTTGTGAAAGCAGCAGTAAGACAAGAGGATATTCTCCTGACTCGACAGGAGCCCTGAGGATGAGGCAGTGGCTTGTATTGGTGCATGGTGCTGGCTGGACATGGTTAGATAATCGTTTCCATCCTTGCTCTGGCACTTTCAGTCTGGCCCTGGAGATAATAGGCTTGTTTGTTTTATTTAAACATGGAGCCATTTAATTGCTTGTTTATGTTGGAAATTTAAGAAGTTTAGAAAATAACATGAATATCTTTCCTGTTTTTTCTCGGTGGAGGTCAGGGCACGAATGGCGGTTAAGATATATACACTCACACTTTTCATAAAGCAATTCTTTAGAATATAAGGTAATTATATTGGCCCATGAGACGTTAATGGCTCATTTTGTTTAGTGTCCATAATGCATTTCACCGTGAGCTTCTGTGGAGCTCTGAAGTTGTTGACAATAACATGAATTACCTAAGGATGTCTGTGCTGTATTTGGAGTGCACCACTGAGGTTTTGCTCCCCGTCTACCTACTTTTCCATTTTAGTGGCGGGGTGTGAAACTGGCTCTCTTGCATTTATTTTGCATTACTTTTTCCATGATTCATTTGCATACTTTATCAGATTAAAGCTCAAGTGTCTCACCGACTAAGAGCAAAAGTAGTAAACAAACCCTATTGGCTTTAGTTAAACCCTCTCTTTAACTTGCATGTGTTGACATTGTGGCAGTAAACAACCACTGTTGGCAGAGCGGTTGTGGTCGTTTCCTCTGCTGTGTCACTGCCAGGTTTGGTGATTTAATTAGCCACAAAAATAAATGTACCACTAGAGTTGAAATGGTGCAGTGTCATCCCTTGTCTGTTTGTCGTCACTCCCTGCCTTCCTTCCTCCTCTTTCCCAGTTGTCCATGCTCCCTCCCTTGAACCAAACCTGGCCAAAGACTGCAGTGTATGTTTGAGAGGACATGATGTCATTTCTAATTGCTTCAGGCTCCTGAGCGGTTTATATTCTTCACGTCTTTCCCTTCATCCCTCCTGCCTTAGTTTCTCTCTAGATCCTTCACTCTGTAGCATATCTATACAACATCAGGAGTTGCTGAGTGTGGAAAAAGTGGCACATGGACATTTATGGGCAGAGTTACGGGCCAAATACTGCAGACTGTTTTTGTTAGCTTGTCAATGTGTATTTGTTTAGCTTTGGAGAGAGTGGGAGTAGTCTCTCAGAAGGGGAATTAAGGGGACATGCTTCATATACACACACAGTACACAGTGGACAAATATAGCCATAGAGTAATGTCACCTTGTGAAGCTGTGGTCATGTCAGACCCCCAGAATACTTCACTATAGCCCAGCTGTAGCTCCTTGTACCCTGCAGATTAGATGTAATTATGTCAGCTACTTTCTAAGTGCGTATTTGTACGTGGTGTTGGGACTTTCCTGCCTCGCAGCACCAACTTGTTAGTCTGTGTGTGGTCGGTGTAACAGCTGATGTGAAAGCAACCTGGGGAAAGTTTCCGTCAAATTATAATAACTTATATCAGAGTGTATAGATTTTGAAAGACTGCATTCTTGTCATTAGCAAATGTCTTGTTCTTGGGATTCTTGTGGATCAGGTATGTTGTAGGGCTCAAGTCTATATCGAGACGAGTCATGATCAAGACCACAACAAGATCTTATGGGATAGAGACCAAGTCTTGACCAGTGCATGAGACATGGAAAGAGATACCAGGAAGCTGGAGACTACAAACATCAAAGATTAGAATTGAATAATGTTCTGGGTTTCCTTTATGAAGTTCTATTAAATCACAATAATGATATTAAAAAAACAGCCTTGATTTAATTGCAAATTATTAGTCAAGCATGTGAAATTGTTGGATTAACTTTCACTGGTGTCACAAGGTACGTTGACAGTATGATTTATGGCTTTAATTGGACCTCCAAGTTTGGATCTCCAAGTTTTCGACATGTAAAGTGTCAATGTCTGTCTATTCAAGCAGACATTTGAACTTGAATATTGCATTTGTTCATACTGCGATAATCATTCTTTATATATATATATATATATATATATATATATATATATATATATATATATATATATATATATATATTGTGTATTCCTTATTTAAAATACAGTCTTAAAACTGGTCTCAAGACCAAGACCGGTCTGGAGTACCTACTACAACAGCACTTAATTATAAAAGATGAATAAAAGAACCCACTTTGTTACTTCTTTCCCCAATGACAAATTGATGACTAGGGTCTTGTGTACTTGTGTGTGCTTCAGTGTGAGCATCAGATAAAGAGCAGGGAGATCTGTTATCACCAGCCTGCTTCCCCTGTGAAACAATACAGTGGTCCGCCCCTGACCAAACACTGTCTGTACACGGGAGTATGTAGAGCGACCAGATGGGACAGATGAATGATGAATTAAGGGCAACACAGAGGAGATTTATCCCACGCTGTCAAGTTGGCAACATCATCACTCTGCAGTTTGTTTGTTCATGGTAATGATCTGCATCTCTGATTCTTAACCTCGTTGAATCACGGACCCTTGGGACAATCTAATAAAAGCGATTGGCCCCTCTGACTTTTTTGCCCTCTGGCTGCCCACGTCCAGTAATGTTTGTACAAGAAACCTATTTTTATGGTAAACATGGGCCTCTTGAGAAGATTAGCGGTTTAGTGCTACAAGCCGTGGTATGTTTTCTTTGAGTTCTTTCCCAAGATTCACTGTTTTTCTTCGGTAACCAGAAATACATTGATAACAACTCCAGATCTGTGCTATATTATTATCAGTATAACATTCTGATTTAAAGAATTATTAATAGGCATTTTAGGCTTTTTTGGATTGTATTTGTGACACTGATAAATACAAAACAGGAAGTATAAGAAAAGAGGAATGACATGGAGCAAATGGACCCTGGCTGAGATGTAGCATATGGTATTTTACATATTTTGAACATTAATCGCAGGGCTAACGCTTTGAGACAGACACTGATAACCTTTCGTATCCACATTCATTCGCTTTTGGCACATTAAAACATCCATGATCAACATCTAAAATTATGAAGCTATTATCAAGACAGACCTTAAACTGGAAACTGGAAGTATATTTAGTTTAAATGTAAAAATATAATCTTAACAATATCTTATAGGACCTCAGAGTACAAAACCATGCTTTATGTGTACAGCATATGTTTATTCACCATCATTCTCCTGACTCTCTCTGAGCCCTCTTATCGATGCCTCTCAACAGGGTTATTGTGCCCGCTGTCAGCCGTGTGTGTGCGGACGTATTGTTGTTGCAGGGAGCAGACAGCCGTGAGGTGTGTTTGAACAGAGAAGGAGCACAGAGGCCCTGTTCTTCCTGCGGGGTGTGAAACTAAATGATCGGGCCCCCTTTCCATCTGTCCCCCTGTCTCTCTGTCTGTCTGTATGCCTCCACACCCACGCGCATTTGTCCGTCATCTTTTAATTGTTGTGTGTACAGCGGTGTAATGTGTCAGCTCCTGGCAGCCCTCGCCGATCGCCTGTCTCCTTGCTGTCAGCTCTGTCTCCTGATTGGCTAGTCAGTATGCATGTTATTCTGCAGACAAATTAGCAGTGGAAGCCGGCCAGGATAGACATGTTTTTCCACTCTTTAAGTAACTCCACACAGGCAGACTAGCACTCCACACAGTTCCTGCCCTTTTTTGTTGATATGTTTCTGGTGTTGTCTTTTCCACATCGCTGCACACTTTCACACGGAGACCCACATCCCACCAAGTTCAGCTGCATCAGGTTTCCGACTCCATCTCTGACCTTATCCCCTCTCACTCGCGCCCTCCATCTTTCTCATTTTCTGACTTTAAAACGGACTGGGGAAGCTGGAACGTGATGAAAGAGGCGGTAAAGGCCAGAGCTGTAGGTGCCTTTCAGAATTGGCCTACTGTTCAAGGTTATCTGCCGAACTATCTCAAAAGTCAAAACAAAGCTTGGTCTGGCTGCACTCTTACTGAACAAAATCAAACACACACTACGAGAAGAAAGTGAGTTAGACAAAATGACTTACTTTTTTCTCATAGAAAGTGAGTCAGTTTTTGCATTAATTGTTGCTGTTATACAAAGGCAGTAATAGAGATCAGTAATTCACCTCAGACAAGTATGTACAGAAAACTGACTGAGCCAACAAGGCTAACACAAAAAAATATTATTAGTTATTGCTGATTTCTTGCCTCTGATTGGACAAACGGAGAAGGGATACCAAAAAATGCACTCTTGGAAAGCAGAGGGATTGAGACCTTTAACAAAAATTATGCTGCCTCTCTTTAAGAGTGTATATTTCAGCAAGAACCAAACAAGATAAATCCTTTCATGAGACTTTAGTCAAGTTCATATTTGGCTCCTGTGGTTTATATTTGGGCTGTGTGACTTGTGTTGCTATTGTTGGGGTTCCTTTGTAGCCTGAAGAGGGCTGTGATGTTGAAAGCTTTTATGTTGGCTTTGTCTGTAGCTGCTTTGATTTTAGAAGCGCGTGTGTTTGTGGGATTTTGTTGCTCCTTCAAACCACAGGCTCAGTGCATTCTTTTACTTCAAAGTCCAGTAGACCGTATTACAGAAACATGCTGTTCACTATATATTATATTTGCACTGATATTTACAGATATTTACAGCAGGTGACAGCAGTGGGGATTTCTGTACGCTGCCTCTATGCCACTTCAGTGAGATTAAAGTGTGTTTGCTTTACACAGGCTCAGTATAGACAGTTTAGTTTCACCTCTACCAGTCTGAGGTTGTGGGAAAACTCCCGTCTTGTGAACGTTCAAGATGACAGGTGAAAGGAATGTTGAATCATAGTTGAATCACACTTCTGGTGAAGTAGTTCTTGACCAGATTAGTTTATTACAATGACCTCACATCCTGGAAAGTCAATAACGTTGGTTCTGGTGTGATTTGAGGCCAAACCACAAAACCACTTGAATAGTTTGGAGTATTAGAATTGTAATTACTCAAACATAACTTTCATAATACACACCCTGGCTACTGCCTATTGGATTACTTACAGAGGGAAAGTCTTTCAAGCTTAGTCTAAACACTGGCCCAACAGTTCGGGTCAGCTGCTTTTAACATCAACCTCCAAAACCAGTGTTGTGTAATGTGCCATCACAGAAAGAGAGCAAAGGAGGCAGCCGTTGTGTAAGAGTGGACAATGTAAGGGAGGGCTTATTTAAAGTATTGAAGACATAGCACTCATTGCAGTGGTGTCTCTGTGCTTCCTTTGGCAGAGTACAGGGCATTCCTTTTCTGATGAGTCACTCTCTCTGTCTGTTGATTTTACATTGGTACCCTCATCACACGCTTCATTTTCTGAGTGTTGCTTCAGTGTCGTCAAAAGTATCAGCCACTCAGATCAGACAGGGCTGTGATAATAATACAATTGTGTGTCATTTCTATTCAGCAGCTTGCCACAGGCTTTCTCCTGAAATGTGAGACAGCCGTACCATGCTGAACACCCCAGCACAAACACGCACTGAGTTACTGCCGTTTATGTCTAGACTTCCCGGTCCTTGCGGATGTCCTGTCACATCTAAGCTATATATAGGAGACCTGTCTCTCCGGCGCCTGCCCTCGCCTTGGATCCGACAGGCCTTCAGAGCATCGGCATGTTCCTATGCTTTTTTCTTAGCTGGAGGCGGAAAGCGTTTTAAATTCTGTGTTACATGTCACTTTCTTTAGCCCACAGCAAGGATATTCTTGAATTAAAAGGGTACAGAATATATATAGGAAAGTGAGCAAAACGCTATTGATAAAAATGAATTAGCAACCAACCACTGTTGCACTTTGGAGCATTGCCAGAGTGCACATTCCTCAAAAAAACTATCGTCCATAGGAGCAGGAAGGAACATATCCCTCCTTTATCCAGTTCAATGCGCCTGGCTGTAAGGATCACCACCTCATAAAATAAACTATTATTCTTAAATCAGTGGAAAAAAAGGAAAAGAAGACTCCTGGCTAAATTTCCCGAAGTTGCACAAGTTTGAACTTCTAAATTCTGTTTACATTTTCCCAGCACAAGGAATACATTTACATGATTATAACAAGATCATTATTACAGTTTTGGGATACATACATTGTGCATGTTTACATCTGAATGCCAAATAATTATGAATATTTGGGGATGCACTTAAACTTCATGTTGAGGGCCATTTTGTTTGGGGAAGTGGCCCCTGTGATTTGCATATGTAGACAACTGAAGTGGGCTGTTTAAAATTAAGAAACCACAAGTGAAATAGCTATAATGGATGCTTTTATGTGCCTCAGGATTAGGCTTGGTTGGCACAATGTGCTTTTATAAGTGGACCACCAACCAAGAAAGTAAACTCATGTTAACTACAGCTATATTGGGCAGACGTCTTTGAGATTTTCACACACTTTTTAATGAGAAATGCTGTGCTGTGCTGTGCTGCTCTGCGTGTCTAAGTCATCCTAGTCGTGTTGTTTTTCTCTATAGCTCTGCTCCTGGCTCCACTTGTCGCAATCAGGTCCAGGAAAGAACTGCGGTCTCTTGGCAAAGTCCTGTTCCACGCGGCGTCAGAAACAGGGACGTCCCTCTTCTGAGTCTGTTTAGCTTGGTGTCAGTGGTGTTCCCTTTCTCCCCTCCCTCCCTCCCTGACTGACGACGTCCCCTCACCCACAGGAAGAGAGGGTCTGGGAGCAGCGGGTGGAGGAAAGGGGGAGAAGGGATATGCGGGAATGTGGGTGGGATCCTAGCAGAGTCGTTCCCGAGTTTCCCAAATGCAGGAAGCAACGGTCTCTTACTTTTTGTGGAAGTGTTTGTCATCCACGTCATTTCTGATTCTGATTCCATAAATATTTGTGGTTTCAACTTTTTGAGTCTCTTACAAAGCCTTTTAACTCTTGTCATCCCAAACAAGAACCACTGTCAGTCAAAAATATTCACTTATTTGCACTAAAATTACCTTGTTTTCTCTGCACTTTTCATTGGAGGATATCCACCTAAGGGTCAAAGGCTTGTGTACACATGCACTCACTATTCTTCATTACTAACCTTTTGAGCTGTCTGTTTGGTTGACCACTTACAACCTTTAATGCCCCCCAGTCGTCTCAACCCACCCACCCTAAACAGAAACATGCTTTAAATTCTTTGGCACACCCTATAAATTCCTCACTACCATCCATTCTTTTGTGGTCTTCACTCTCTCCACTCTTTCTCCGTCTGTATAGAACCACCGCAGCAGAAAACGATCCCTCTGGCTGGATGTATACAATCACATATCACAGAGAAACTAAAAGAATGTGTATATATCTGTATCTGCTCCATGTGGAATTATAGTGGAGCTATTTCCGTCCGTCCTTCACACTATGCAAGGCTGCGGCAAGGACAATGTATGGCCATGGGAACACGTTCAACCCACAGTGCTTTCTTTCTCTAGTATGTGATTGTGTGTTTGCCTGTACGCTAGATTGTTAGTTTAGGCTACAGTCTCAGCCCAAGTGTTACTTTGTCCCGGTCATTTCCTGTTATTGACAAAGCAAACAAACACACACACAATCATGCACAAAATCCACCATTAAAGAGAATTACGCCGACTTAATACATTTTTATCAAACAACAAAACAAAGCAGCTTCTCGCAGATTTAACGACTTTCAATGTGGAGATGTGCTGATCCAGAGAAGTGCACAAACATATCTCTGACTCCTTGCAGTTATGGCCCTGTTTGAAGATGGTTATTGTTTGGCTTCCTGTTTCCTCGTCTTTTCATTGAACAAACACAAACATAGATGGAGCAAGAGTATGACTTGGTGCCTGTAGAGCTCCAGACCGGCTCAGTCAAACGCCATCTGGTAACTGTGAGTGACTGATTCATGTGTCACAGACTCCACAGTTCCTTTTGTTTATGTAGAAGACTGCTACTTTGATTTTGAAAAGTTTTTTCTACTCAGTCTATTTGTTTTTCTTGCATTAAGAAATGAAAATTAGAATAGAAGAATAGTGGGCCTGTAATCAGTGGCTGACAAGGAAGTTCGTGTGATAATAGTGATTTAATCTAAGTGGTCAGAAAACACAGTGAGTACTTAATCATAATTATGGTCACATTGCCTTTATTTGATGTATGTTCATGTTTATAAAAGTTTATTTTCTGCTGATTATGGAATATAAGGTTAAACAAAAAAGAGTTCTTGTTTCATTTTGACTTAGACTAAATGAAAACCTCACTTTAGACTGCAAAAGACAATGAGGAGTAACTTTTGGTCTTTCATTTAATTATAATGGTGTAGTAGCCATTACATTTTACACCATAAGGCCGTGTATAATCAGAATATCGAGATCTATTAATGTCTGGCCACAGTAGCGTACTTTCTAGCTGTGACCCTAACTTCCTTTGCGTTTTTGCATGTGTGCAGCACCAGGCCTTCTCAGCAGCCAATGAAAATAAAGCCAAGATAGATCTGGGAAGTTTGCCCGTTATTGTGCAGCTGGCTAACACGTTCACGTCCCAATCCAAAAGTCAGGAAAACATCCACATGCTCTTCCTTCAAACCACAATGCATCCATTTTGTTTTCTCTTGCTTGGTCTTTAACTGCGACAACTTTGAGTCTGTTTTTCTTTTATTTTTTCGCTAACAGATGGGGATTCTCGTGCTCAGAGGTGAAGATGAGCGGAGGAGAGGGGGTGCTGCTGTAAATCAGTGTTGTAGAGAAAAACGTCTGGTTTTATGAGAGTTTACAGACCTTTCTCACTTTTTAATGAGAAAAGACAACAATTGTCGTGTAGACAAAGGAATAAGAGCGAGACAGCTGGTGCGAGGTAGGAGATAAATTGAGAGGAAAAAAGGGAGAGTTTAAGCAAAGCGGGATTAGCAGGGGACTGGAGTGGTGTAAAACCTTGAGAAGGAAGAAGAGATGAGAGGCCTATCGAATGTTTGGCAGGCATCCACTTGGCATATGAATTTAAAAGCAATCTGCCTTTGCCTCCCTCAGTCTGGTGAATGGGAACACTGCAGACATGTAAAAAGAAACATAGGCGCAAAGAAAAGTGCAGGCTTTGCAGCTGTTGCCTTCATTCTTTTTGGAGCCAGACCCACTTCCCCCCATCCCACAGCCCCCTACATACCTCTTACACTTGTACAGACTAACACGTACAACAGCACAACGCGTTGGGTGTGGGTCAAAGGCCAGCCTCTTGCTGCGACACATCCCATATCTCATTACGTTCGACCCCAAAGTGTGCTCTGGTGTGAATGCTCATAGTCTGTGCCTTTAACTGTTTACAAGTTCATGTTAGAGACTCGCCCTCATATTTACTCCTCATGTGTGTTTGAATGTGTTCATGTCTCTGTTTGTGTGCCACTACTGCCCTGCCCACAGACAGGCCTTGTAATTATGCCTAGACCCCTCGTCTATAGAGTACAGCATCGAGCCCATTATGGATACTGTGGCACGGAGCAGCCTCCAACATCACTGTCACTGCATCCACATTTCAAAGTGAAACCAGATGTGTAGATTTGATAGAAAGTCACCATTTTTAGGCACATCTGTCGCAATGAAATACTATAGCCCTCTTGCGAGTCACCGTTTCTATGCATAGACTAAAGTAAAGACGGTTTATATGTCTGTCTTGACCAAACTTGAGAAGATGGGGCTTTTAGACCCCAGAGTGAAAGATGGAAATTAGAAGTGTTTGATAAAAGGCTGCTAATTCGCACAAATGTTAAACTCACTATAGCCTTTGTCTAAGTGGTCTTGTATTGGCACACAGCATATTGAAACTAACCTGCTTAGTTTTCTGCTTTAACAATGTAAATTATATTATGTCAGTTCTTTATATTTCAGCTAAACTCATGTGGAAAGACTGCAGGCAGCACTTGATAGTCTGCGAAGGACAGACAGAGAGAGAAAAGACAGCTGCAAGAGTAGTGTGTGTTTTTTTCAAACTCAGGCATTTATTTTCCCGATTTCTGCCTGCCAAAGCTTTAATGCCTGTTAAGCATTTAGTCACTTGCAGGCTTATAGATCCCTTGTTATAGACCTCCCATCGAACCTGTAAAGCTGAGCCAAAGGTGAAACGAGCACTGACTCATACCTTTAGTTCAAATAAGTATGAATCATTTTCATTGTTTTGTGTATACAGTCATACTTATAAACAGTTTCTCTCACACACTCATATTTCTTGGTATGCAGACTTGTTGTGGCAAGCATTCATGGAGTTAAACATGCCTACTACCTAGTCATTTCATCCCAGAACACAACATTTTCAAAGCTATTTTTAAAATTTCATTTTACAACTTTGTTTTTGGCGCAGACACTCCACAAATGCAGCTTGTTTATGTCTGTTGTGTTTGTGCCTCATTGTATCATGAGTACAAAGTGTGCATTCTTCCACAAACATGTGCCTTGTATGTCATCATGCACTGCTAAAGCGCTCATTAGAAAAGCTCTACTCTTGACACAATGTGTTATTAGATGGCTCTGATTCAACTTGAATCCCTGTTTCCTGTGTAAATCATTAGGGCGACTGAGGGCTGCACAGCTGGTTTGAAGTGAAACATTACGCAGCTCTGTTTAGGCACTTTACCTTTCTACCAGTCACTGTAACACCTGCCTGGTCCAAAAAACAGATGTTGCTGCCCACGGTTATGTCAGTACCAGGGAAATGCATTATAGTGCTGACTCTGAATGATTTAGAAATACTGTCTTTAATGTAATTATTAGGCATGGAACTTGTCTCTTGCTTCTTACACATAAAGCTACAGGTACGTTCAACTAATGAGGAGTAATTTTGTAGATACTCTTTGTTACTGTACTGTATGTATGTCAGAGTGTCTGTATGTTGCATGTGGTGATTGTTTGAAAGCTGGGTTGGGGGAGTTTACAAGTCTCCCGTGGCATTAAGTTTATGATGGTTCCAGTCAGCGAAGACTGCGGCGGAGAAAGAAATATGAGCTTTCCACAAAATGAGCTTGCTGTCCAAACACACATACACACTTACGAAGCTACACACCTTGTGTATCAATGTTTGATAGTGCTTCTGAATAATAGATGTATCTTTATTATTTGTCCCCCTGGTGTCCTGCAGACCTTTTGCTCCTTCTCTTTTCACCCTCCCTCTTTTTATCTCATTAATCCTGTTTTATGTTTTCTGTCCCCCAGGATGCTGCAGCTTCACTGACAACACTCTGATTCGATGCAGAGAGTACCACTCAGTGCCAGTATGGACACGGTCCATCCTGGAGTTTCCTACAGTCCATAATTCTCTGGTAAGTACAAACTGGAAATGAATTTGAAAAAGTATATATGTTGAACAGAAAAATGTTTTTCTATATATCTACATGTCACATTAGTGCACATTAAATAAAATATTTAGGAAATGTCCATAAAGCGTTGTCTAAATGCCTGATTTTAGAAAATATAATAATAATATTTTTTCATTCCTTCAATGGATATACATCTATGAAATGGCATCTGATATTAACCCCAACAGTGTTAGATAAGCTATGAACTACAGAAACATCATCTTTTGTCTTTATGTGTTAAGGTTACATTAATTACCAGTTCTCTTCATTTAGCAATGGCTAAATATTATGTGTTCATCTAAATGTCATCAATTGTTATTGAATTACATAGAAGAAAACTACATCACATCTGTTTTCATCTTCACATTTGTTAAGCTTTTCTTTGTGCTGTTTTTGTTCAGTTTCTCATCATAGCTGTGCTTAACTGGCACCATCCTGTTTCCCCATCAGCAGGTTTTCTGTATCTGTTGTGCTACTTTGATTTCTTAAACTCCATGGTGTCTTTCAGTGTTAAGTTTTGTCCATTGTAACCAGCTATAGTTAAGTTCCAATTGGATGAATTTAGTCTCCAGGGCAAACCAGACAGCCCTCAAGATTCTTTGCATTCTTCATCGTGATCATTTCTTGACATGTTGCCTCTGTGCTGTTCAGATCTGCAGCTGAGCCTCTGATCTCTGAACCGTGACCAGCACCGGTCCATGACTGACCTCCTGTCAGGTACAGCACACATGCCTGCACTCAAGACATAACACATGCTGCTTTTGCATTCGTTGTTGAGTGAAATGGCACACCCTCACTTTGAAATCCTTAGTTGCAAAGTTTGGGTAAAACTATGACATTTAGCAAAGTGTAGGAATTAGGCATGTAGTCTAACAGAATGCATGCCCTGTAGCTGGATTAGGTAAATAGTGTGGTAACTTCAGTGTTACCCTGAGTTTTCAGTATCACAAACCTAATTCACCATTGTAGTAGATCTCCATGGAAACTTCCTCTTGAGTTACAAATAGAAAATAGAAACACTGCAGTCTGACCAATCAGTGGCAATAAACAGGCTGCCAGTGTGGTGAAGGAAAAAACTCTTGAGAGCAAAAGTACGGCCAGCATTAACTTTAACTAGCAACTCTGTAAAGTAACAACCTCAATGATTATCAGTTATAGTTTTTTACATGATTAAACTGAATGCCATTTTTGCTAAGAAAGGGTTTAATTGTCTGCACTATATTGAGAGCCACAGATTAATAGCCTCTGTAAAGCTGATTTTAACTGAATATTAAAGCTGTAGACTCCGCACTCCTCTCCTCAGGTCTGGTTTATTGTGTTTTCTCTCTCTTTCAGCTGATTCGTCCTGTGCCATAATGATGTCGGTGGATGTGACCAACCGTAATGGCCCCGCTGCCACGCCACCCACCTCACTAAGCCTACGCTCCTCACACAATCAGCTCCTCAGCGGCGATATCAACAAACAAGGCTCGGCCACGCCTCCTAAATGTCGGAAGAAATATGCCCTTACCAGTATCCAAGCCGCCATGGGCCTGGGTGAAGCAGTGCCGTCTTCATCATCACCACTTTCATCACCTTCACAGTCGTTGACCCCTAATAACCCTAAACTTGCCAAGAATGGGGTCAACCAACTTCGGAAAGCTGGCCAGGACCACAATAAAAACACAACCAGCCCTGAAGCACTGGACCTAGAGTCGGATTCAGAGACTGTAGAGCCTGATATTAATGTCAACACTGAGGAGGATGACGTCCACTCTTTTACCAATAATGACAGAGAAGAGGATGTCATTAAACTGGACGTGGAACTCCCACCGTGCACTGAGGGCGAGCCTGAGCAGAAAACAGAATCAGACATAGACTGTAAAATAAACACGAGTGTGGAGCTCAAACTGAATGGCAACACAGCAGATTCGGGCTCTGATTTAAACATTGAAACAGAGGAAAGTGATGACATCAGCATCTTGTCCGAGAAGGAAATAACGTCAAAGATAAGAATTGAGGAAGACGGGGATGAGTTAGAAGTGGAGGAGCAGGAGATCGAGGAAAAAAAGCCTTTACTGATTGCACCTGAGTCGCCTGTAAAGAATCATAAAGTTTCTTCAGGCCTGGAACTCATGAGTGACCTTTGCTCTAACCTTAAACTCCTCAAGTCAGACAAGGACTCTCCAGTGCCTCCTCCCCCTTCTCCACCGAAACAGGCCAGTCCTGAGGACACTCCCTTACTCTCTGTAGCCTCCTGCTCCTCCTCGTCCTCTTCCTCCCCAGAGACCAAGAAGGACAGAAGGACTGGCGCGAAGACAGACTGTGCTCTGAACCGCATCCAAAATCTCAATCCCAGTGACGAAGAGTTAAGCTGGACAACCCTGTCTCAGGAGAGCAACTCCCCAGAAGAGACAGGTACACACACTTCCTTCTGCAGCAAGAAGTTCTATGTTCTCTCATGTTCAGCTTATAGTCTGTCATCTGCCAGCATCATGTTGCACTTTCAGTGTCTTCCATACTGTTAACATGTTTCCATTAAGGCCATATATGTGTGCATGTTTGTATATACAGATCTCAGACGTCTCCAGAACACAATAATAGATATGATCCTACCGTACTTTTTCCATATTCCTCTGGGATAGGAATTGCCCTGTGGCCTCTTGAGCTGTTAGCACATTGTAACAGCTGCGTCCAGTTTTTAAGCTGCCTGCTCTTTGGCCGGGAGTCGTGACTTCATTTTCAAATCTGTTCTGTGGCACCAGTTGTCTCCCTTTCTCAGTATAAACAGATATTGTAAATGCTAGCAGACGCGGTTTAACATGTTACTCTTGGAGGTGCAAAATATTCTGATACTGCCAATTATGCATGCAGTGTAGCAGAGTGATTAATCATCATAGTCATTAATTAACAACCATTTATAAAGCATTTATTTTATGCAAATTGTGTTATCTGTAGTAAAACTTAGGGGAGACTTTTTTTCTACATAACTTAAAAAATCTTGAGTCATCACCTCTGTCAGGATCTTTTACCCGCTTGTTGCTTACCTCTGCAGAACATCTGCTTAAATCATTGTATTTCTTTGTCAGCGTTATGTAAAAACCTTACTGTTCATTTAAATTAGGCCTTTTAAAAATCCAGGCTTTGTGCATTAATGTTAGATACACCTGCAAAGCATATCTATTTCACAGAGAGCAGCAGGCCTGACCTTTGACACGACCAAAGTTATGGATAATCCTCAGTCTCATTTTCAAAGAGCTGCGCAGCTATTAGGGCTCTTTGTTGTATATCTGTCCCCAGAATGGTTCTTTGAGCTTTCTGATGACTCACTGTGACTTTTCAATCTTGGAGCAGCTTGTATGACTTCCATTAGCATGCCATTTGAGTGTTATACCATCAGGAATGAGGTCTAAAAGGAATTCAGCTTTTTTCCCTCAGTTTCATCATCTCTCCCTTAAACAATTGATGCCAAAGTGCTGATCCCATTTAAATGCTGCTGTACTCTTAGTATGAAGTTAATAAATATATATAATTGTAATATCTAATATCATCCTGACATTCTACCTTGTGAAGCCAAAGTGTTGTTGTTTTCCCAGGTGTGTGTAAGATTCTTCTCCGGATGTTGCGGGTTGGCAGCTCAGAAACATCCAGCTTTCACACACAGGAGCTATATTACACACATGCTCATGCACATTTAACAAGGTTCCTTACATTCTTGCTGCAGACTACATTTTAAAAACACACACATGCAAATATATGTGGAGTGTTTTTCAGATCAGACACTTTTATCTGCAGTTCATACCCCTCATACCCTTTGAACCTTCTCTGGATATGATTTTGAATGAAAGATGATCTGAGGGTTGCCAGGACAACCAAGAGAGGCTAAGAGGAACATGGGAAGATGGAGTGGAGGGATAAACATAGACATCTGATGAGGAAGAGTGTGCCAAATCTGTAATCGTGTGTGTGTGTGTGTGTGTGTGTGTGTGTTGTCTGCTTGTTTTAGTGTTGGAAATGGAGGATTATTTGAGCTGTTGCTGGTGTTCCAGATCGAGCAGCTGCAGGGTTAACACAGCCCCCTCTATCGCTCTGTCTCTATATATTTGTCCATCTCCTTCATCCAGTGCTCTACAGCTTCTTTCGCGTCATGTTGCCCCTGCTTTTCTGCTTCGACATCACTTTCTCTCTCCTTTCCTCTCACCCCTCTTGTGCGGTGTCCCCCTGTCGTGTCTCCTTCGTTCTCGCTCTCCGTCTGGGGCTCTCTCTTGGTTGCTGTACATGAGGCAGCTAGCTAACTATGATGCTTGGGAAGGACTACATGCTGGCCATTGTGATTGTCAATTATGAGGGTAGGTGCACAGAGATTGGGGCTTGAGTATGATGATGGTTTTTTTTGCCAAACCAAGGATGAAGTTTACTGTACCTCTAAAATTTGTGTTTTATATGTTGCTGGATGTATGTGTGGTGTAAGTGTATGTGTGTGTGTGTATGTGTGTGTTTGTGGTGTCGGTCTTGCTGCCACTCTGAGCATGTGTCTGTGTGTTTTTTTTGCCCCCTGCTCTCCCTCCTCCCCCTCATCTCTGACATGGAGGTGCATGCTAACTAAGCTATCACAGGCTAACTGCTACGTAGCTAAACTGTGGCTGTGACATATTTTTATAAGCCACACAGGAATATGCTAATGGGTAGCCTCCTTGTAACCATGTTCTGGCTTTTAGTCAAGTTTTACAGTCCAGCCATGTTCATCATGGGGCTAACGCTAACTTTGTGACAGTGCTTACAAAACTGCCGGGAGGCTAAAATCATCTTTCATTCTCTCTGTCTGTCCCTCGCTTTGACTTTTTCTTTCTCTGTCTGCACTTGGATTAATCCACATCCAGTGGGCTATTTATGTCATGCACACACTCATTCATTCAGCCTTCATTTTTCCTTTTTGCTCGCTACACGCAGACACATTTAGGTTCTCTTGGTTGTAGTTTAACTGGCTCTGACCTATTTTTTCAACATAAGAGACTGCATCTCCCACAAGGCACTGCTTTGCTGTTTCTTTAAAGCTCAGATTTAACACTTTTAAGACCCAATAACATATGTAGCTCGTTTGCTAAGCTCTGTGGGTAATTTTTGTTTAATTAAATTAACTGGTGCCTTAATAACTTATGTGTGTATGTATGTGTATGTGTGAGACTAAAATCCCATCTCATTCTGGTCCAGCCGGGTCATCATGATGAGATATGGCCTGCCGTCGTGGCGACAGGCCCACAGGCAGTGTTTCATCAGCATGGTCAGCAGTTTGAGAACTCTTTGTGCAGTTGCAGACATGCACACAAACACAGTGAGATACACACATCACCAGTTACCCAGTCCTCGAAGCTTATATCACCTTTATGAGGCACTACACTACCTAATACAGTTTTGGATCATCTTTACTACCTTTGCTTACTTCAATCTCACAGGCAGATCAAGAGATGATGCTATCAGTATTTCTCTGGTTTATCTACGTCGTAGCTGTTGCAAGAAAATAGCTGTGAACTGAGGGCGTTTAGTGCAGATGTGATAAAAGTAGCCAACTGTACGTGATGTTGGGGTAAATTTTTTTGCAACTGTATTACTCACCAACAGTGGGTTTGCTCTTATTAAAGAGACTATTTTATAAAGTGACTGGAGAAGAATAGGATTTTTGTCATGATGGAAGAATGCTGTATATTACAGCAACTCACGTTTGTTTTACTGGTCTTGTATAAAGACCATTATTATCAGAAAGTAATGCACATTTCTTTATATTGTGATAGATATCTGGAGTGATCAGTCGTTCCAGACTGACCCTGACCTCCCTCCGGGATGGAAGAAGATCAAAGACATGGCTGGTATCTACTACTGGCATATTCCTACAGGCACCACCCAGTGGGAGAGGCCTGCCACCCACCCTGCACCCCCTGTACAGACGGACACCCAGGCCCAGAGCAACCACACAGACTTCACTCCACGTAAACACTCCCTGGGCTCGCTCAGCCCCTCACCCACTCCTGACCAAGAGGTGAGAAACTACAGGGCAGACTCACACATACATGTATATTGCCTGTACACCAACTCAGAAAGCATTCTTATTAAACATTTGCCCATTTAGTCGTGCCAGGCAGAGATCTTCTACAGAGCCTCCACTCGATCGAGCAGCACCACTTCGGACAGTTCAGTCGAACCTCTCATGAGTCATGAGTCCATGCTGCCCACATGTGGATTTGTCAACAGCTGCTATTTTGTATGTATCCACACAGGATAATGCATGTTTATTTGACCATACTCTAAATTCAGTATTCATAATACAGAACAGTTAAGGTCTGGCAGATACACTGGCTACAGCAGCAGTTGGAACAGAGACAAGTTCATTGATGCTTCTGTGTAGTGGTAAAATAGAGGAATGCCAGAACTCTTGAGTCAATCAATCAGTCAGTCATGCCGAATGATGGAGGGAAACTGGAGGAGGACAAGAGACTGACAGAGAGGAGCACAGTGTAGATAAAATATCGATCCACAGAAAATGAACTAAAGCTGACAGATGGATGTGCCAGAATTTTCTCCTGGCACATCTATCCAAGGTATCTAACCTGTAGATATCTCAAGTATTAGACTGGGACAAGAGTCAACAACATAGCAGATGAATGTCAAACTAAGAGGGATGCTGTATGTAACATGCCTCTGGCAAACTGTCAGTGTTGCTATGTAGATTAGGATCTAATGTGTCTTCTTTTTTCTTTGAACATAGCCTCGTTCCACATCTCTGCACGGGATGCCAGATCAGGAGAGTCGTTCTCACCAGAAAGAGGAAGAAGACAAGGTACTTTAAATGTTCACACACTTGCCCTCTGTTCTCGCCTTATTAGGTTCTTTACTCTATGGGTATGTTTTAATATGTTTGTGTGTCTGTGTAAATATTGGTGTGGCACAGAAAACTATTTATGCATCGTGTGGATATTTTTCAGGACTATTTTTGTTACGCAGTGCAGTCTGCAAGTATTTTGACAGCAGCACATTTTATTTGGTCTGGCTCTGACTTGGTATGCTTTTCATTTCAAATTAAACAAGGGCTTCAATACAGATGTGTCTGAAAATGGTTGGTAAACTATGGTATAATATGAAGCACAATAAATGTCTCTTTATATTAATGAAAATGAAAAGCTGACTGCACTGTGTTTGTATTTATTTTCTACTAATACAAAATCAACAATATTTGGAGAATTAAACATTGAATGGTCTTGGGATTTTAATTTTTTTTTAGCAAAATGCTTTTGTAGTAGTGTACTTGACACAGGGTGTGGAGTGAGTTCTTGAGCTAACAGCTCTGTTTTTGTCCTTTTTTTCTTGCTCCCCTCCCACCCTCAACCCTCCACTGTGTATGAATGTATGTGTGCATTTTAACACTGTATGTAGAAACCGCTGTGGGGGGATTTTGGCGGAAAGATTGATAGTGAGGTGTGGAAGGCAAGTATAATGCACTCATTCCCAGTGAGTCTTGTTCTTGGTCTCACGTCAGCTTCTAAACTGTGTATGTTTACGCAATATATGCTAAAGATTATGTGCCTGAGTGAATGCATGTGTGGCTGATGCTTCAACTTACATGTAGCTTCACCAACCACAGCATTTTATCATGGCTGTAATATTAAAAATACTTCTGTTAATTGGCTATAGCTTCTCAATTAACAGATTGCTCTTTTCTTATTTGTCCTACTTCTAAAAAGATGTTAAACTTTACTTCCTGCAATGTGTTAGTACACCACTGTTTGTCAAGTTTGTCTTCTTGATGCAGCATGCCCCATCACATATAATACACTGATGCCGTTACTCCATCCAGCAAGGGCACGCCGCCTACACTTGGATGCATGCTGGCATACACTGTATGGGGTCTCCATATTTATGCCTTGTTTATATCTCACTTTGAAGCCTCTCTTTCACATATTTTTTAGCCTGAATCACTGAGGAGTTTATCGTAGTAGACTCCAAAATATGTGGCACAAATACAGTTCTGTTAGACAGCAGCACATTGCTTTGTGGCACTGTAAAAACTACAGCCTTCAATTTGTACATTTTAAATATAGAACATTTATTTCTAGTCTCTCACTCAGTGTAAACATTAAAGTGTACACAAAGCTGACTTGAGTAGTAAAGTAGTGCTATAACAATAAATTAAAGTTACATTTGTGAAGGAGGCTTTAAGTCAGACATTCTTTGATTTACATGTTGGTTGGTTTTCTGTCATTTTGCTCACTCTGATATCTTTTGTGGGCTTAGGACCTCCAGGCAGCCACCGTGAACCCTGACCCCAGTCTGAAGGAGTTTGAGGGCGCAACACTTCGCTACGCTTCACTTAAGCTAAGGTGAGAAAAGGCTTCCATTCTCTGCTGTAATGTTTTTTTCAGGTAACAAAAAGAAAGGATGTGTGCATTTATATTATTTGTGTTAATTCTGCAAAGCCTCTCTTATCTTCTGTTTGATCAGTTAAAGGGTTAGGATAAGACCAAACAGGAAGTTCTCCAGTTCGTGTAGCGACTGCTTATAGTCTTGTTAAACTTACACACAACACAGGAGCCTTGTTAACAAAGCAGTGAAAAGCTACAGAGCTGACAATGGCACACAGCTGTTCTGTAACTGCATCCTGTTTCCCATAGTCATCATCTGTCTTTTTTATGTGTTTTCCTTTTCCTCAGGAACCGTCCAGCAGCAGAAGAGGAGTCTAGCAGTGTCAACAGCGATCCTGAAGCAAAAGTAAGAAAGCACCTTTTGGCAGATCGAAAAGGCATAAAAAGTGTTTCAGTATAAAATATGTCTTAAAAAATAAGCAGATAATATAATGACTGCAGAATATGTGAGTATAATGATAAAAGATAATCCAAATAGGAAACAGAGGGCAATACAACAAAAATACAATGGTAAACACAATTAAAACTTAGTCAGAGGCAAAAGAAAGCTCATTTCTTTACTGTCTTCTAGTGTAATAGACCTTTGTTTGAAGATCTGATCTGCTGACCAGGCTCATAAATGATTAAAAGACCACTAATGTAAAGTAAGGCTAGCTAATCCATTACTTAAATATAAATGTAAACTACAGAGTTAAATTGTATTATTTGTATTCTTTTATTTGCTTTCATTGACCTAATATATGTTTTGTGCTGTCTAACTCAGCCTGAATAGAATAATAGGCACATATTTTAAGCAACATCCAACATTATTGTATAGGAATTATCTGTCTTAAATTATGCACATTGCTTTATCTCAAGTATCTTGTTCATTTAGTCTCTCATACAAAAACACAGCACATGACTTAGCAGAGACTTCAATGTACCACTCTCAGGGCAGGACTCAAAACAACTAGTTAACAAATGCTGCCCTCAAGTGGAGACAGTGAAAAGAACACCACAATTTTGCTTGCTCATACGTCAATCATTTCAAACCATCATTCAAATGAACCATTGTAGAAATATAATCACAGAGTTAAGATAAATAAAATACGCAAAGGAGTAGAATTCCTTGTATATTTTTTTTTACAGTGATTTCCCAAAAGCAGCTCCAAATGCCCCTGGTCCAGTTTCTGCTTTGTGTTGCATTGTGTCAGAGACTTCCTAACTAAATGCAGTATGTGTTATGTGTCATTTAAAGAAGTAGAGATTAAGACTTCAAAGTCTACACCCTGCCTGTTTAAGTGGAGCTGATTTAGCTGTCTAGTGTCTTGTTCTGCCAGCGTGTTTGGCTGGCAGAAATTCACAATCCTTAGCAACAGTGTCATTGTGATGAATACCAGACGCAAACACAGACCTGCAGTCAGGGCATCTGGTCCAGTAATGCACGCACACACATACACACACCTCCAGGGCAGCAAACAGCCCACTGCAGTATCAAGATTGGCCTGGCTCCCTTTTTCCTACTCAAGGAATTATCACAAGCTCCACTTAACAACAACAACTGCTACATCTTTTCATGGTGTATGGAAAACATGGGAACTGCATTACACAGCTGGGATTTATTACTTAGACTTGCCACATCCTTTTTAAACATGCAGCCACAATGAAAACATATAGCGTGCATCAAATATGTTTATGGCCTGCTGGTTTGATAGTGAATATGTAATTTAGGCCTCTTGTACCATTGATGTGCCAGTTAAGTTGTGTTTGTGTCTCCCAGTGTTTCGCTGTGCGCTCTCTGGGATGGGTGGAGATGGCGGAGGAAGACTTGGCACCGGGGAAGAGCAGTGTTGCTGTTAACAACTGCATCCGACAGCTGTCGTACTGCAAAAATGACATAAGAGACACTGTTGGCATCTGGGGAGAGGTGAGGATGATATTGTGCACAAAAATGCTTAGGTTTAAAGTTGGAAGCAAACAAGCTCAAAACAATTTTAAAAGTGAACAAGGGCATACAAAAACCAAGTAGGTGGGGAAATGAGGGTGTAGCAGCGTGTCAAGAGTCAGAAGGAGGGCAGAGGAAAGAACAAAAGCAATATAAAAGCAGAGCAATGTTTCCTTTCTCTCTGCAGTGCTTGAGTTTAACATGAAGTGACAGACCACAGACTAACAACTTTCATCCATCTTAAAATAACCTTTCATATCCCATATCCACTTTTTTAATTGATCATTTATTTAGAGCCCAAGGTGCACACAAACTCACACACTACTGTATATGCAGACGAGGCAAACATACTTAACAATTATGAAAAAACATGTCTGACCTTTTTTTAACATGACCTTTTACCTACTGTATGTGTCGAGCTGCAGAAACGAGGATGGCATGTTTCTGTGATGAGATCTGAAGGATTTTTCTGTGTTTTTTTTTTTTGTTGCGTGCAGGGGAAGGACATGTACCTGGTGCTGGAGAACAATATGTTGAACCTGGTCGACCCCATGGACCGCAGCGTGCTTCATTCTCAGCCAATCGCAAGCATCCGGGTCTGGGGTGTAGGTCGGGACAACGGGAGGTTAGTAGTGGCAATTATTTGCTTCTGATATCTGTTGCTATCTGCTTTAGCTATTTGATCCTCTTTCAGATTTTAGGTTTTAGTTTTGAAGCAAGGTGCTGAAAGTGTATTTTAGTTTCATTTTCTTGCTGTAGGTTGATGCTCTAGAGTAAATTAAGGCGACAGTAGCGTGCACACAGTCAGTAAAAGGTAAAAGGTATCATTTGAAGGCAGCAGACAGGTGGCGCGGTGACAGGCAGCAGAGAGAAGTTAATGATTGATGATGAAGGGGGTTGCTAATGAAAGATTAACTCATGTGCACCAAGGCGAGCAACAGAGGAG
This sequence comes from Rhyacichthys aspro, assembly GCA_036850595.1. Taxonomy (NCBI): domain Eukaryota; kingdom Metazoa; phylum Chordata; class Actinopteri; order Gobiiformes; family Rhyacichthyidae; genus Rhyacichthys; species Rhyacichthys aspro. Next base: position 8,771,557 of record CM072148.1, on the reverse strand, counting down.
GATAGAGAGAGAGTGGCCTATACTCTTACACAACAAATCCCCACCTGATTGACTGTCCTCTGCTTTCAGCTCAGCTTAGTCCCTCAGCGAGCTCAAGAGCATTTAATTTAGTTTGGTAACTGCTCTCGATGTCTTATTTATCTATATTCATGAGGCTGTATGACATATTCATGGATAGTAATATCACAGAGCGTGTAGACAGAGAGTTTTCATTGCAGTCTTTATCTTCCCATCTGGGTGCTATTTTTTGTACAACTAAGCTCACTGTAAAAATAAAATGGTTAAGGAACTATAGAAGATCACACTAGATATTTTTTTAGGAATGATGCTCCATCTGTACACAGAGTCCTTCTTTGTGACCAGAAGAGGGAGCTGTGTACTTGTGCCGCAAGCTGTAAAAATGTAGGTTATAAGACACACTGGGTTGATGTTGACTGTAGAGGTTGATAGCTGCTGTATAACTCGGCCTGTCACAGGAAGTCTTCACGTATGCACGCACACAAGCACAGGATCGCAAGGACAAATGCACTCAAGAACAAAACAAAAACACTAATTGCTCTTGGCAGATCTGAGGCTTTGTGTTGCCTCTGGGACCTCTTCTCTTTTGAACACACACATGCTAGAGAGTATAGTATGATAAAGGAGCGTGTGTTAAACCTTTATTGCTGGTGGTGTTGGAACAGTGGCAATACCACAGCCGCAGCGCAGGGAGGAGGAGATGGTTGGAGGGGTGGGAGTGGAGAGGAGGGGGTTTTTGGCAGGAGAGAGGCAGAGGGGGATAAGGCTGACAGAAGGGGGAGGTATGCTTAGTGTTCGCTGGGTGTGGAGCGGACAGGTTGAGTAGTGTGAGCCTGCATGCAGCATCCCCCAAAAATAGATGCTGTGAGCACGAGAGTACACAGGATTGCCTGCCAAAACAGAAAAACAAAGCTCAGTGAGTATGTTCGCTTTCTTCTTTAATCGAGATTTGAAAGTCGCTGTAACAACAGTGGTGAGGCCCTCGTGTGTTTAAGATTTCAGAGTTGGTAGTTTGTAGGTCAGAGAAGTTATGTTGTTTGCATGTGTGTTGTATTGCTTATGTTGTGAAACGACTTACTGTTTAGACTTAAACGTTTCACATCTACATAGTACTATTTTATAATGCAATGTAATTTTCTATCCACAAAACACCTACAATAGGATAATAAGTGTCTGGTTGTATTTTATATCCCGTAATTTCATTTTGGTACTTCCAACACACCGTGGAATATAAAACCTAGTGTGAGTTGTGATTGTATTACCTGTTCACTCTTGTCCCTTTGTAAAAGACTGGAGTGCAGTAACGATATAGGAACGGTGCCTTCCCTCTCTACTCCCATGTGCCACAGAACTCATTATCACTACTGAGATTACACATTCCCACAGTAACCTTGACATTTTCAGGGGCGTTGGCATGATGATGAGATTATATTTGAAATGAGATATCCCACCCCTGTTCCCACCTCTCTCTTTCTCTCCTTCATCCCTTATTGTCGCTGCTAATCAATGTGTTTGGTATTGTGTTTTATCTTTCTCTCAAACCCAATTTAATTTATTTTTAAGTTTCTGTCAGATCTTAACGTAAATTTTGAAGGTTAAATTTGCACATAAATACACCTGCAGTGGTGGTTCATTACCCAACATTTGCACTTTGCTGTACAATGATAACTTCTTTATATTTGTGTATGAGTGCTTGCCTCTTCTACTAACTTTCTATCTTGCCTCCCTTGCTTCCCTGGATGCAGAGAGAGGTAAACATATCCCCTTCTTTCATTCCCAAACCCATCCACTATATTTCTCCATCACCTTATTGTTTAATTTCCTCTCTATCTAGCTGCTCCTGTCTTCAAAGTAGGTCTTGATGTATTGTAAATACACGCTTAGAGTCCTAGGAAATGAAGGTCACCTTTGTTCTTCTCTGTCATTTTCAAAAGTATGCACACACAAGTTGAAAAGTCTTCCCTCAGGGATCTAAAATATTGTTTACCCACTTGTCTGTATTTCCTGCTACATGGCACAGAGTTTGAAGCTTTGTGATCACTTTTTTGTCTCTGACGTAAACTCAAGTCAAGAAATTTTGTACAGCTAAGTCTCCTCCAAGCTCTCCAGCGTCTGCATTCTCTCCTCTTTATTCCTGCTATTCAACTGTGTTAAATTGTTTTCGGCTCCGGTGGGCCCGCGGGAGAATTCTTCCCCGCTGTCACTCCATTTAACTCCCTCTTGCATCACGCTGCTCTATTGATCTCTGGGGTCCATCGACCTGCATTTATGTGTGCATTTGTGTGTGTTCTGTATTCATCAGAATGATAAAGGTCACTCCATCCCTCATGTGTCTACCCATGCTGTCAGTCTAAAATGCATACCATAGCAGCGCCACATTATCATCATTTTTTTTCTCTTTGTATTCCCCAGGTAGCACCAAAACTAGTCGCTTTGACACTCTCCCTTTCTTTTGAGTGTATGCTTAACCCAGTGTGTTTCTCTATTTCAGAGACTTTGCATATGTGGCGCGGGATAAAAACACCAGGATCCTGAAATGTCATGTGTTCCGCTGTGATACGCCAGCCAAAGCCATCGCCACCAGCCTGCATGAGATCTGCTCCCGGGTTAGTGTTCCAGACACAAGCCAAAACTATGATTCACAACAACTGTAAGCTCTTGAAGGGGCTCCACAAAAAATTTGATGAAACATTTTAGTATCATCAACAACACTGAGAAAGAGACAAAATTATATTAACCTGGTTTTGTTATTGGTTCTTTTTCTGTTTTAATTTTACAACATATTGTAATTTTCATTGGGAAATACACTTTGATTTAGTTGTCATTAGTAAGAAGTCATTGTGATGTAAGTGCTTTTATGTTCTTTGATCTAATATTGAGCTCACCTTGAAGACTAATAACTGGCTACTCTTGCATGATATGCCATTCGTAGAACGGCCCAAACAGATTTTGTAAACTGAAGTGAACTCCTATTCCCAAAAATGGCTTTCGTGTCTTTTCTTAGTAATCTAGGTGCATCAAAATTCACCTCTGATGTGAAATTCATTTTGCAGAGCATTCACATCTCAGGTGAATGAAGGCAAGGACATAAAACAGCCTCTGCTTCAATGCACAGCCAGGCCTATAAAATGCTCATACTAGGATGGATGTATTTACAACATTAAAATATGGGCACCCCTTTCCATCTTTATAAAATCCAAAAACAAGATTAAAAATGTCAAAATGTATATATAACATTTTCACCTAGGCACATACATCTACTCTGCATGTTCCCTCACAGAGTAATACAGATCCATATAAACTGTATTCAGAGCGTGTTTAAGTTTGCTTGATTTATTTACTGTATTCACTCACATTTAATAGACATCTCTTTTGTCTTCATCCTAATAAAACACATTTATAGCTCAAGGACTCTAATGGAATTTCGGAGAAAACTCTTTAAATGATGTTTGGATTTTTATGTAGACTCATAATTCATTGCTAAATTCAATTGTGAGTAAGTTTTGGACTTAAAGAGGTTTTAAAGTCAGATCTTCACTGGTACATATATTTATTCACAGATGAAATGTTGTTTATCAGAGAAAAGCTGCTCTTTGCATTTTTTACCATTATTCACGTGAACGGTGCCACATCTTAAAGCTATGCTGCATTGAGAAAAAGCCAGATAAATGTTGCTGATGCAGCTGATATGCTTGACAGGCTCTCCAATCAAAACATATAATTTATACTTGGTGTCTTCATGCATGTTGTTGGGGGTAGTTTCCTGGTGAGTGATGGGACTTACTTGACTTTGTTTCCACACGCATGTTCCGCCTCTGAGTTGTTTTGTAGAAAAAGTCTTCCTTCTGTATCTGTGTGTGCTCCTTAGGTAAAAACAGTCAACAGAATGACAGTGCCATGGGTGAACCTGCTCTGGGCTTTCCAGGGCACTTTTATGTTGTCAACTTTCATCTTTTTTCTCTCCACTTTGGGGTTCACACATTCTGTTTGGTGTTGCTTTTCTTTCCTTCCCATGTGTCTTTGGCACAGCATACAAATTTTCTGATTTAACATGCCATTTCCACATAACTTTGTTGTTCTCTTCTGAATCTCTGTTCATCCATCTCTTCTGCAGATAATGGCAGAGCGAAAGAATGCCAAAGCAATGGCTGGAGGTTCTCTGCAGGACAGGATGCAGGCAGGACTAGATCTGCCTTTGCAAGGTAGCCCTAAATACACACCCATCATGACAGCATTTGCTTTCCTGTCAGTCATAAAAGCACTTGATCTGTAGTGACAACTCAGACCCACTCAGCAGATTTTAGGTGACTATATTAAAAACATATACAGCATGTTCTAATTAATACAGTCAGGCCTATTGTACACTAATAACAACAGTAATCTAGCTGTTCATTTTGCATTCATCTCCTGTCTGTGGACAAAGAGGTCTTCTGCATGTTTTATTTAAACATCACACTTCTATTCATACTTAATGAGTCAATGGTTTCTCCCCAGCAGAGTTTCCCACACCAAAGACAGAGCTCGTCCAGAAGTTTCAGGTGCATTACCTAGGAATGATGCCTGTGGCCAGACCAATAGGTGAGTCCTTTGCGTGCACACAATAATTACATGATTCAAAATGAATGATTTAATGTTTTTTCTCTTTTGAACACTGTTTGCTTCAGGTATGGATATATTGAATGGTGCTATCGACAGTTTAATTGGTTCCTCTAACAGAGAAGACTGGACTCCAGTAGCACTTAATGTTGCAGATGCTACTGTCACCATCAGCAAGGATAAGGTGAGACATGTTACATCGGTCACAAACAGAAGTCAGAGATGTTTTATGGTATACTTTTATAACCCAAGTAACTTCTTATTTTTTTCAAAATCACACATTCTGAGCAGGATGAGCAGGAAATACTGGTGGAGTGCCGTGTACGTTTTCTGTCTTTTATGGGTGTTGGCCGTGATGTGCACACCTTTGCCTTCATTATGGATGCTGGTGGCCATCGGTTCGACTGTCATGTTTTCTGGTGTGAGCCCAACGCTGGAGGTGTGTCAGAGGCTGTCCAGGCAGCTTGTATGGTAAGTCAAAGGAAACACAGCTTTCTTTCAAAGAAAACTTAGTTTAGATAAAGAACAAAGAGTAAATCTAAAATTATGCTTGCTGCTGTAATTCATTTGCTTTTTTGTTGTGATGAAAGAAATACTTTGGAGCAGTGAATAGTATCACTGTTGTAAACTTGAGCCTTCACTTCATTGTAGTAGCACTAACATTTTTTGGTAACACTTTAGATTACAGCCCGGTACTTCCTGGTTACTTACAGTGTAATTACAGCGTAAGTTCTCTAGTATGTCCTGGTTACTTACGGTGTAATTAAAGTGTAAGTTCTCTGGTACTTCCCATTACTTACGGCGTAATTACAGCGTAAGTACACCGTGTAATTACAGCGTAAGTTCTCTAGTACGTCACGGTTACTTACGGTGTAACTATAGTGTAAGTTCTCTAGTACTTCCCATTACTTACGGTGTAATTACAGTGTAAGTCCTCTAGTACGTCCCGGTTATTTACGGTGTATTTACAGCACAAGTTATCTAGTACTTCCCGGTTACTTACAGTGTAATTACAGTGTAAGTTCTCTAGGACATACTGGTCACAAATTGTATTTAAGGGGTATAGCCTGTCATAAAGGGGTATAGAGTGTAGTTAAGAGGTGTATAAATAAAGGATACAGAGTATATTGATAGACACTGATTTATTTAATCAGCTTTAATCTTACAAAGTGTTATATGCTAAGCCAAGCTGATGTATTTTTCATATAAAGGTTTATTGTAAATGTAAAACAAGAAGGCAAAAATAACAGAAATGTATTTCATTCAGATATTTTATTACAAAAATGACACAAGTACAACATGCATATCCATGGATCAATATTTGTTCATAACACAGAGTATTTACAATTCAAGTACCAGTACTTTTAGGCGTAATTACGGCCTTAGTCCCCCTTAATTAAGGGTTAATTAAGCGTGCAACCGGGCCGTATTCTAAAGCGGGACTTTCGCCTTAGTACCGGTACTATCAGGGGGACTTGGGCGTAATTACGGCCTTAGTCCCCCTTAATTAGGGTTAACTAACCGTGCAACCGGGCCGTATTCTAAAGCGGGACTTTCGCCTTAGTACCGGTACTATCAGGGGGACTTAGGCGTAATTACGGCCTTAGTCCCCCTTAATTAAGGGTTAATTAACCGTGCAACCGGGCCGTATTCTAAAGCGGGACTTTCGCCTTAGTACCGGTACTAGCAGGGGGACTTGGGCGTAATTACGGCCTTAGTCCCCCTTAATTAAGGGTTAATTAACCGAGTCTTGGCAATATTTGTAGCCGATACTAACACTCTCCTGAAAACCAGAAAGTGTTCTCTTTTGTTTTCCCACAGTGAAACAAGAACAAGCAGTGAATACAAACTGAGAAAAAAGGACCAATGCTTAGCTCAACTTACTCTACTGCAGCCTGCAACCTCTTGACGTAGTATCATTCAAATTGTAGCTGCGACTACTACTACTGCTACTACTAGTGCTTCTTTTACAGTAACCCTGTTGTCTATATGAACGAATGCAGTTTGCACAATGTAGTTTTGATAACAACACTTCACATAAACTGAACAGTTAGACATCAGGAAATCTATAGATTGAAAAGGTAAAATCATCCAAGGATCCATCCTCTGCTCCTGCTCTTTGGACCACTGCGTGGCAAGATTGTGCTGCACAGAGGTAAGAACAAACAGAATTAGTTTGCAAATAGAAGCATGGTGCATTAACATGTCACCAATAATGACTACTCACATTCATTTGTGTTGCCGTTGCCGTCTTCGTGTCATCACCAGGTGGGTATTGGGACAGGGTGACTTCAAGCCTAGTAGATTAAAAAAAAATGTCAAAATTAACACTACCACTGCAGCAACCACAAAATGGCGGCGGTTTCCACAGGCTGCAAGCGAATACATGCTTGAGACGTGCTCTTGAACCTTACACATGTTCACCTATGCATTTAAGCATTAAAGTACAAAAACATTCAACATTCATAACTCACTTGATTGATCGTCTTTATATACAGCAGGCAGTCTCCTCGTGGTACGTTCACTCCTCGTTTTTTTTCATTTGGTTAGCATCCTGTTCGCTAGCGTGTAACACTTGCACTTACCGCACACGTTCACTTTACTTTATTCTTTCAAAGGTTATTTTTTACTTTAACTGTTTTCCTGTACGCCATTCTGTGGAGTAGCCACCGGGTCAGCATCAAATACAAACAGGCAGATAATTTAAGCTTCATTTCTCCAATGTGCTTCTATTGCCATGCTGCAGGAATTTCTTTGCTGCTTCCGCCTGGGTGCAAGGTGTGCTCTCTGGGGAACATGCGCCATCTCCTGGCAAATTACGTTGTTGCAAATACATCCATTTGTCTTGCTTGCGTGCACTGCCTGCCCGCCTGCCTGTTTATATTGCAGTAAATGTCACACTACAATTTTCACTACTAACTAATTTAAAAGTTTTTATTTAAACACACATACAGCAAAAATAAACAAAAAAACAACAATATTTTATAAACAGGAACAATAAAAAACACAAGCAAACAGAAACACACCAAAATAATAATTATCATCATCACCATCATAAAAATAAACCTATCTAAATTTGTTTCTAGTTTTTAGCGACATAATTTTTTCTTTAGTTCCTTGTCTGTATTGAGGAACCGCTGGAGATCTCTGGCGTATCCGCTGAGCGTTATTCCCGCTTGAAAACCAGGGTATGTTGATTTGGTTTTCTTCGCAACCAGTATGACCTGTTAAAATCGCTCAGCGGATACGCCAGAGATCTCCAGCGGTTCCTCAATACAGACAAGGAACTAAAGAAAAAAATGATGTCGCTAAAAACAGAGAAAAAACTCTAAATAAATTTAGATAGGTTTATTTTTATGATGGTGATGATGATTATTATTATTTTGGTGTGTTTCTGTTTGCTTGTGTTTTTTATTGTTCCTGTTTATAAAATATTGTTGTTTTTTTGTTTATTTTTGCTGTATGTGTGTTTAAATAAAAACTTTTAAATTAGTTAGTAGTGAAAATTGTAGTGTGACATTTACTGCAATATAAACAGGCAGGCGGGCAGGCAGTGCACGCAAGCAAGACAAATGGATGTATTTGCAACAACGTAATTTGCCAGGAGATGGCGCATGTTCCCCAGAGAGCACACCTTGCACCCAGGCGGAAGCAGCAAAGAAATTCCTGCGGCATGGCAATAGAAGCACATTGGAGAAATGAAGCTTAAATTATCTGCCTGTTTGTATTTGATGCTGACCCGGTGGCTACTCCACAGAATGGCGTACAGGAAAACAGTTAAAGTAAAAAATAACCTTTGAAAGAATAAAGTAAAGTGAACGTGTGCGGTAAGTGCAAGTGTTACACGCTAGCGAACAGGATGCTAACCAAATGAAAAAAAACGAGGAGTGAACGTACCACGAGGAGACTGCCTGCTGTATATAAAGACGATCAATCAAGTGAGTTATGAATGTTGAATGTTTTTGTACTTTAATGCTTAAATGCATAGGTGAACATGTGTAAGGTTCAAGAGCACGTCTCAAGCATGTATTCGCTTGCAGCCTGTGGAAACCGCCGCCATTTTGTGGTTGCTGCAGTGGTAGTGTTAATTTTGACATTTTTTTTTTAATCTACTAGGCTTGAAGTCACCCTGTCCCAATACCCACCTGGTGATGACACGAAGACGGCAACGGCAACACAAATGAATGTGAGTAGTCATTATTGGTGACATGTTAATGCACCATGCTTCTATTTGCAAACTAATTCTGTTTGTTCTTACCTCTGTGCAGCACAATCTTGCCACGCAGTGGTCCAAAGAGCAGGAGCAGAGGATGGATCCTTGGATGATTTTACCTTTTCAATCTATAGATTTCCTGATGTCTAACTGTTCAGTTTATGTGAAGTGTTGTTATCAAAACTACATTGTGCAAACTGCATTCGTTCATATAGACAACAGGGTTACTGTAAAAGAAGCACTAGTAGTAGCAGTAGTAGTAGTCGCAGCTACAATTTGAATGATACTACGTCAAGAGGTTGCAGGCTGCAGTAGAGTAAGTTGAGCTAAGCATTGGTCCTTTTTTCTCAGTTTGTATTCACTGCTTGTTCTTGTTTCACTGTGGGAAAACAAAAGAGAACACTTTCTGGTTTTCAGGAGAGTGTTAGTATCGGCTACAAATATTGCCAAGACTCGGTTAATTAACCCTTAATTAAGGGGGACTAAGGCCGTAATTACGCCCAAGTCCCCCTGCTAGTACCGGTACTAAGGCGAAAGTCCCGCTTTAGAATACGGCCCGGTTGCACGGTTAATTAACCCTTAATTAAGGGGGACTAAGGCCGTAATTACGCCTAAGTCCCCCTGATAGTACCGGTACTAAGGCGAAAGTCCCGCTTTAGAATACGGCCCGGTTGCACGGTTAATTAACCCTTAATTAAGGGGGACTAAGGCCGTAATTACGCCTAAGTCCCCCTGATAGTACCGGTACTAAGGCGAAAGTCCCGCTTTAGAATACGGCCCGGTTGCACGGTTAGTTAACCCTTAATTAAGGGGGACTAAGGCCGTAATTACGCCCAAGTCCCCCTGATAGTACCGGTACTAAGGCGAAAGTCCCGCTTTAGAATACGGCCCGGTTGCACGCTTAATTAACCCTTAATTAAGGGGGACTAAGGCCGTAATTACGCCTAAAAGTACTGGTACTTGAATTGTAAATACTCTGTGTTATGAACAAATATTGATCCATGGATATGCATGTTGTACTTGTGTCATTTTTGTAATAAAATATCTGAATGAAATACATTTCTGTTATTTTTGCCTTCTTGTTTTACATTTACAATAAACCTTTATATGAAAAATACATCAGCTTGGCTTAGCATATAACACTTTGTAAGATTAAAGCTGATTAAATAAATCAGTGTCTATCAATATACTCTGTATCCTTTATTTATACACCTCTTAACTACACTCTATACCCCTTTATGACAGGCTATACCCCTTAAATACAATTTGTGACCAGTATGTCCTAGAGAACTTACACTGTAATTACACTGTAAGTAACCGGGAAGTACTAGATAACTTGTGCTGTAAATACACCGTAAATAACCGGGACGTACTAGAGGACTTACACTGTAATTACACCGTAAGTAATGGGAAGTACTAGAGAACTTACACTATAGTTACACCGTAAGTAACCGTGACGTACTAGAGAACTTACGCTGTAATTACACGGTGTACTTACGCTGTAATTACGCCGTAAGTAATGGGAAGTACCAGAGAACTTACACTTTAATTACACCGTAAGTAACCAGGACATACTAGAGAACTTACGCTGTAATTACACTGTAAGTAACCAGGAAGTACCGGGCCGTAATCTAAAGTGTTACCCATTTTTTTTTTTTTTTTTTTTCTTCTTTGTGTGGGGGGGGGGGGGGGGGTGGGGGGCCCCCCCCCCCCCCCCACCCCCCCCCCCCGGGGTTGGGTGGGGGGGAGAGAGAAAAAAAAATATTTTTTCCCCCCCAAGGGAAAAAAACCAAAAAAAAGCGTGTTTTTTTAAAAAAACAAAAATCCAATTCCCCCTAAGCAAACATTGCCTTAACCTACCTTTCCAAGTTGGATTCACAGTGCGGGGAGAGCATATGTGTGACTCTGCCTTGTTTTTTGTTTTTTTTTTACCTACAGTGAGCCAGGACCAGCAAAGACTAGCAACACTGTGGATCTACTGTCCAATGATGTTATAATAATCAACAAAAAAGCCCGCAGGTGAGAATGCCTCTTATATGAATAATTCTGACTGCTTCAAATGTCCCTGAGGTGATGTTGTCTATAAACCTCCTCCGCCTCAAGTTTGATCCCAAAATCAAGACTGTTTTACTTCCAAACCTCAGACAGAGACAAAACGGCATCTTCCTGAAGCGTTGGAGCAACACATTGAAACACAAAGTCACGTCTTATCTGCAAATAGAAGAGAATGTTCTGTACTGATTAGTATTGCTGCTTTGTTTTGTCTCTGCCAGCCTCAGCATGCAGCCAAAGGAGGAGCAACTGACAGATGAGGCACCGAAAGAAACACAAAGGTATATGCCAATGACAGGCCTTTCTTAAACAATTAGCTGTCTATGTGCCGTTGCTGCCACCTAAGAACACATTGTATTTAGAAATGCCTTGTAATGATTTCCAGTAACTCCACCTAAAACTAAACTGTCTTTCTCCTCAGCATCACAGAGACAGTCACAGTAACCACCCAGACTGTCATCATTACTCACAAAAGGTATAAGGCACACACAAAAAGTCTGCTTTGTGCTATATTGGGTTTCAAGCTTTCTTCCATTGTAAATAGTGTATGAGATGAACCACGCTAACCTTTGCTTGTCCTCCTTTCTCTTCTCATCATGCCATTCTGCCATTCCCCCCCTTCATTTTTTTCCATGTCTCCATCGTGCAGTGAAGAGGAAAGTGCAGATCCCCTGAGTTCACATGTGATTACCACAGTGACTGAATCCAGGTACTTAATTATACAGCCACGTCAGACTCTGCTAGTCCATTATTATGACTCAAGGAGCTTCTGCATGTGTCAACTTCAGGCTTTTCCATCATGACCCAACTATTCGTTTTAATTTTCTTCACTGTAATAGTGTAAGGGGGTTTCATTCTTAATTTTCATAATCGTTCCAGTTAAGAAGACAAATTAAGATTGTATTTATTACATTTGTCTGCAAGAACTTCTTGTTTGCATACGTAAAATTAAAATGGATAAAATGAATGATCTGATTAGTTTAATTAGCACCGGCTAATAAGAGTTCGGTTCAGGTGAAGTGGAAAGTAAAAACACTGATGCCATTCAGCAGAGGAATTATATTTCAATTTGTCAAATACATTTCTGATTTTGATTTAGTTTGGCCTTCATTTGTTTACCATTCAGACTGTATTAAATCTTTCCATTATGAGTCAATGTGATCAGAATTCCTCTGACACAAGATGGGCCCTGCTCACAATTGAGAGTGAAATCAGTGTGAAATTGTTTTTCAGCTCGACTGATCCGTTTGATCCATATCCGATTGGGACCACATCCTCTAACAGGTAATCATATTGGTTCGGAGCTGTGACTGTTTTCCAGCCAGCCAGATAGCATCTTGTCATGCATAATGCAGCACTTTCTGATTATGAGCCACTTTTCTCTATTGCAGCTCCTCTGACCTGCTCCAACCCCTCACAGATATTTCCATCAACAGGTACGGCTGTGATAATGTAAATCACCTTTTACTTTCTTGTAACCTTTGTTTGAACTCCTGATACTATCATATGTTTACATAATGTCCTTATTACTACAACCTCTTGATGTTGTGGCTCGTTAAATAATTATTATTCATAATGAGCAAGCATCACCCCAGACGCACACGCAATCTGCATATTGCCTCTATTGTAATTCTCAGTTTCTCACCTCTTTTTTTTTCAGTGTATCACATACATCCGTCGAGACCAAAGATCCAAGCCCAGATCTAAAGTAAGGTTCCCATGCAGTTTGAATAAAATACACTATTTTATGATCACTCCTTTTTTATGAACATTACACATACAAGCAAATGATTAAATTGCTCTTCTCAAATATTAAATAAAATTAGTTCTAAAAGAGAAGAAGATAAGATATTAACAAAGGGCTACTTACACATTTTTACAAATTTCTCTCTTGGTGTGTATATTGCAGCATGAGCAATAAAGTTTTGGACTCCCTCTCAGATGACATCATTCCTTTCAACACGGAGGCTAAAAGGTATATTAAAATGTATCTGTTGATAGTTCATGTACATTATTGTCAGTACACCTTTAGTTAGGAGAAGCAGTAGTATAGTATAGTATAGTATAGTATAGTATAGTATAGTATAGTATAGTATAGTATAGTATAGTATAGTATAGTATAGTATAGTATAGTATAGTATAGTATAGTATAGTAATATAGTGCATAAGATCCTCAAAGTGGGGTTGTGCTGATGTTTATCTTATCAGTAATAAATAAAATATTCATCAGATCATCATTGTACCCTAATTCAAAAACAATTCAGTGCTTTTCATGTTGGGTTTTATGAGGTTTCTTATAAGTAGGTAATTGGAGAAATTTGTTAACTCACCCTTACTTTGGGAATACAGGGAAAAAGGAAAAACAAACACATATTTGAAATGACTTGCATTGTCTAGTCTTACCTCATAATTAAAAAAACTGTCCTTTTCCTTTAAACTACCTCTGAACTTTACTTAGACCGCACATATCATGCTTCATGTGTCATAACTTCTCCGTGTCCACTTTACCTCCCCAGTCTCAGCACTCATCGCTCATGGACACGCACATGGGACTCAGCCCAGCCCGAAAACACAGTGCAGAGGTGATGAGACACTTAGACTACTATTATACTGCCACACAACGCTATGTTTCATTCATCTCCATTTAGCTGTCCGTGTCCATTACTCGCTAAAAGCCTTTCAATGTATCAACCCCTCTCAGCCAAGAAGCAGAAGCGGAAGGCCAAGTTGAAGACCAGCAGACGGTGATCATGTTCGAGAGGAAGTGAGTTTTTTATTGAAAGCTTTGGATGCATATCTGCGCCTTTTATTCCCATAACCTTCTTCCTTTTCACTACGAGAGACATATTGCAGAGCAGGAACACTTAACTCACTGAGCCAGAAGACATTGTGCAGTGGCGGAGATAGAAATAGGTCAGATAGAGTAGTCACAACCACAATAAACACATCCCCCTTTTAGATATTTTTTATCAATATACATGGTATCCCATTGTGATCCTCTGATACTACAGTATATGTTTCTTTGTCCTGAAGGTCCAAAGAAAATGACTCCCCATGGGACAGATGGACATCGCCAACTGTGTATACAATCAACACAACTACAGACGAGCAAGAAGATGAGGAAGAAGAGGAAGAAATGTATTTACACATTTTAAAATTCTTCTTTTCAATTGAATAATATTAGCAGCTCTTAAATTGAAAGGGCTGTCAAGCATATAATTATAAGCAAATATATTGAAACTTAAACGTTATCAACCTTGTCTAATAAGGATTTAATATATTCTGAATGTTTTTAGGCCAGAGGATTCAGAGACACAAATAATTACTACAGTCACCACCATTAGGTAAGTAAAAAAAACATTTAAGGTACTAATTAAAGCTGGCTTTAGAATTGAAAAATAAGGTTTGTAGTTTACAATGTATGAAGGGGGGTTGAAGATGACGCACTGCAGCAGCACAATAGACTCCAGAGCTCACCTGGTCAATAAAGCCGACCCCTGAGGAGCTGTGAGTCAGAGAGATCAGCGTCAGACACTTATAAAAACTGCACAATTTCTGCTCACTGGTTTGCGTGGAGCTTATTGACTTCTGCAGCCCACAGTAAAAAAGTCTTATATGGCTTTCTTGACTTTCCAGGGAGACACACAGCGAGCCTGAACCTGCTATGGATCGGTAAGTTTATGATCTTGTTAATGTCGAGACACAACTTCATGCTTGTGTGAGTTTTGTTATTTTATCCTGTTTGGTCTGTTGGTCTCTTTAAAGACACTTATTTTGTCCTAAACCATTTGTTACTGCAAAGCTATCTTATTTACCTGTTTTTCCATGAGTGGTATAAATGTTTAATTTGACCTAGTGCATTTCAAATCAAATGAATTATTGAGTGTTGTGAGCTTCTTTTGCCCTTTTGCAAATCTTCTATTCCTTTGAGATTATAGTAGAGTTGCGTTAGTTTTACATTGAGAAATTTAGGCCAATCCCTGTGTGCTGCCTCATGGAGCTAAAGTTACCTGCGACTTGCGCCCAATGTGTATTTAGTCTCAGCAGAAGTTAAATGACAAGATCTGCTCACCCATTTTCTTTCAATTTACCCTCATTTCCATCCCTGTAATTATCTATCTCCAGATGTCAAATTAATGATGTGTATTAGAGATGTCCTTTTGTCAAAGTACAGGCCGTTAAACACTGCTTCATTAACAAGTGTTGGCAGAAAATGATTATCTCCTGAGCTCCATTTGACAGATATAGCTCTCCTATATCACTAATCATTTCACCGACATCAGAGTGAGGAGAGAACTAACCCTGCTGCATTGTCTCCTCTTTTGATACCCAGCGTTCTGACAGAATATCAAAGTGTCTCCACACCAGAACCTGAGACCAAAAAGTGAGTGATTTAAAATAGACACTATTAAAATGATCATGGACACTGCTTAATTAACCCGATCTTTCCCAAAGGCCGTTTGTGTACGTAAAGGAGTATGTCAACACATCAGAGCTGTCCTTGCTTAATGCCAGAGATATTGACAGGTAAACCTAGAAATGTACTAATGGTAAATCCTGCAATATTTCAATGACTGTTTGATCTAAATGCTTATTTCTGCAACAGGTCTGATTATTTGACATCAAGTTCAATGAGTTACTCCTACAACAGCCCCTCCACTTACTCCAGGTAATAACACAAATCCAAAAACCTGCATAAACCAGTCTTAGGCTATAATCCCAGGCCCTTTGTTCCTGTGAATTTTGTTGATGCTGAAACCAGATATATATAAGCAGCAAGACACAAATTCCACCAAGCCTTCTCATTAGGGGGCTAAGCGAGGACATCAGAGGATTATTTACAACTATACTTACCAAAGGAGCAAAAGGGTCACAGGTTATTCCACTAAATTGAACATTGCAGTGCACAGCTGAACTAACTTGTCTCTACTGCTGTGCCTCCTCAGTGGCTCGCTGTCGTCTCAGTGCACATACTGCAGGGAGCCTGTGGGCGGCGATTCCAAGATCACCATCGAGCACCTTAACATCAACTGCCACCCTGAATGCTTCAAGGTAATTCCTCTGCCTGCACCAAACATCTATTTTGATATTTGTAAGATTTTCAAATGATACCTTTAAGAGGTTAAGGCTGAGAAATAATATTTTTGAAGTATTTTTTTCTTTTAATCAATAAGCACTCAAATCAAAATTATGTTCTAGTTCAAGAATCACTTGTTTTCTCTAGTTAATTCTGCCCTTGAAGTTTCCACACTCTTCATTAAATTTCAATGAAAGTATTTCAGAGATTTAAAAAACACTTCACTAACGCGTTCTTGAAATTAGTTTCTAACATAACCCTTTTATCTTTTCAGTGTGGTGTGTGGTCAGCTTATGGGAGACCTTCTCCATAAGATGTTTCTACATGGAGGAAAAGTCCACTGTGAGAGCTGCTACAGAAAAGCTTAGACTGATTACTGAAGCTCTTCAGCAGCCTCTTATCCTCGTCCACTTCTCTTGTTCATTAGCATATAAAGTGAGATGTGTTATTCGACAAAGTTCGTACTAAGTTCAGTTAAAACTTAGTTTAGATGTGGTTAAGGGTGATCAAAGAGACTGTTATGAACAATGTGACTATGAATGTTTGTTGTCATTAGGTCATCATCTAAGATTGTTTGATATAAAAGCTTTTTTTTCTGTTGGAGAATAGGAATATCTGGCTCTGTAAACTATGAAGGATATGTCTTTACAACAGATACATTAGATTTAGATGTCACACCCACAAGTGGGATAAGGAGCAACTACAGTGACAAAGCCATTGTGTTAAAACATTTTATTTTGTTCTTCATACAAAATTGTGTATAGTACAATGCCTTGATAATAAAATAAAATCATAGATTATGCAAATACAAAATGTGTGAAAACACTGCTATACATGTAGAAAACAGTATTCAAATATTGCACATTTATCTCACAGGCGTTTAACCTCAAAAAGTATATGAGCTTAGAACTGCAGGTGCAGTGATTTCCCACTGGCTCGCTTTGCTGAAAATTTTCTTTCCTTAAGTCCATTGCTAAATATCTTGTATAGTCATTTAAAATAACTTTGTACATACATGTCTCTGGCTAATGGTTGGCCATCAGTAAAGAAATGAAGCTTGTGCATCAGCTACTGTCTTCAGACTCTGTCCCAGTCTGCCTCCTGCTTAACTGCACTGTATTCGTTCAGAGTCACAGCATCTGTTTAGTTAATCATACACCTGTTTACTCCATATGCCATTGCTGAAATTGTGGTAAAAGGGACACAGGTAATGTTAACTGAATGTAATATTTAAACTTCTCATACCTGAAGCAAAACCAAAGTGAGAACTATGAATAATTTATTGTTTCCTCATTTAACCAAAAGACAATATATAGATAAAATGACAACTGCTGCATAAAGGCCATTGTCTGTTTGAAGGCCAGTGTCAGTGTTTTCCTCTGGCCCTGCTCACAGCTATGTTTTGTATGTGCTTCCACAGCAGTGAAGGGTCTGACTCGTTATGTCTTATCAGAGACTCCAGCCCCTCTGCTTGGTCCAGGCTTTGCCAGTAATCCTGAGGCCATATTTGCAGCCATCTGTGGATGGATACACAAACAGATTAGGCTCATCACAGAGGGCATTTTAATTAGACAATTAAAACAGACTGATTTTGCCCCCTGAGGACAATGTACAAGACTTTATAAGTACAAAAAGTACAAGACTTTCACACCTGGCACAATGAATATTTTTAGGAAAAGCTTACCCATCGTCTTCAGGCAAGTCCTGGACATCTCCATATCCAGGCTGGGGTAGGGGGCAACCCATGTGAGAGTTATTAGCCATTTTTGGTGTAGCTGGTTCACTATTCCTGGGAGCTTTTCTATATGCCTTTTCTGCTGTAAGCCTGGCATTCTCCTGGTCACAAACGTAACATTCAAATCCATTTAGATAGTTAGGTTTACTCATGTCATTAACCCCCCATTCTCGTGTTTCCAGAGCCTCCAGTAATTTAATATTAGTTATAGTCCTTGAGTTCTTAAACTGTAAGTATTTTGCATATTCTTCATCATTTTCATCCAGAAATTTGATAAAGTCTGCAAGAGCTTTTGGTGAAGGGAAGTCATCAGTGATTATCACTGAGTGTTTGTTAGGCATCCAGTCTGCCACCACAGAAGAGCCTCGATAGATGGGCACACAGCCCTGGTGAAGAGGCCGCCACAGCTTCTCAGTCATGTAATCTGGACATAAACCATTCTCCATTGCCAAATGAAACTTGTATCGAGCAACAAAGTTCATAAATTTGGGTTCCTCTCCTGTGGCAGTGGATGTGTCCTCCAGATATTCAGGCAGGGGTTTGTTGTTCAGACATTTTCCATAAGAATCCACCTAGAAATAAGGTGTGGGAAATAACAAAAAAAAAAATTATAGTGGGGGGATGATTTGCAAAGTACACAAAGGAAAATTTACGGTGATTAATCAGGGATAATAATGTATCACATGCTATAATTGTCAGTATTCTACCTCTATGTACTTCATAAGCTCCAGCACATATCTGTCTCTGTTGGATGGCACGTCACAATGAGATTGCATGTACAGCACTGGGGCCAGACCCTCTCTCCTAAAGCGTTTTTTTTCCTCCAGAGACACTGCTGCAGGCTTAAGCAAGTAGTCCAGCGAGGGCAGCCACTGCAGGGTCAGAGGATAATCCGACTCCCTACGAAATGTAGCAGTATAATTAAACAGCCGGATTCCAGGTCCGTGGGAGAGGAAGTAATTATTCATAGGTGACTCTTCATGGAAAAGGGCCCACGTCTGGTGTTGAAGTCGAGGGAGTGGTGCTTCATATGCACGAAAGTCTGTGCCGTAGAAGATAATGGATGCAGTCCTTTTATACAGCTGGACCTTTTAAGTTGAGATGAGATAATAATGAGCATTATTTACCTTTTGCCTTGAATTTCACTGTATTTATGCACAACTGAATTACAGGCATATGTGTGCAGGCATATTCAAATTGTGTATAAATTGTGGTCTAGGGATAAACGTTTCAAATACCTTGCGGTTGCTTGTCACCAGACATGAGGATGTAGCACAGTCAATGCGTTCAGTGTCTCCTGGGAAATGTGGAAACAATCCCCCGCTCCACCAAAGCAGAATTGGCAGCTCCTTGTTACTGCGCCGGTCATTGTTCCCGGGACCTCGATATGAACTGATGGAGGCAAACTCCATCTCTGATAGAGCACTCTGAGGCTGAAAAGCTCCATGGTCCACTGCCTCCCAGGCCCCTAAGGGCAGCTGTTCATCTGGTAAAGAGGCAAAGGACACCCAGACCCAACACAAGAGGCCCAGCACCCCCAAACACACGCAGGGCACAAGCCTGCCCCTTCCTAACATCTGCAGGGGTTGAAAGTAAACACACATCAGGGACTGGTTGCTTTAGGAAATCTTAGTTCTTACATAAAAGACAACAGAAAATAATAGAATCTCACTTATGTATATGTAATTAACACAGCTTTGTTATATACAATCACTTACTGTCGCAGTTCTACTTTAGTCTACTTTTCAACTGTGTGCAGCAAATTAGTTAAGCAATATGCTAGAGAAGAGTTGTCTGTGTGGAGAGGAGAATAAGGGGAATAAAAGAGAACAAAACACGTATCCTACCATAATCACAGCAACATGAAGAAGCAGTCGTTGATTTCTTACTCCATAAACAACAACCGGAGCTCACTCTTTCTTTTGGACCAAACACAACAGGATGCAGTGTCTGACAACAGTCTGCGGGACAGAATGGAGCAGCGGCACAGCTGGCGTTTCTTCTTCGTCTGACGCTTGATGTTTGCCCCTGCGTCACAGCGACATCTTTAGCTTAGGAGTAGAAACTACATCTGCACAGGGTGATCGACTAAATTGAATTATTACAATTTTTTTTATTAAATTGTCTCATGATCTAAGCTATTATACAAAAACTGATATAACCTACCATACATGTAAAAAGTTCATTTTAACCCAGGATAATAACTGTTGGCTTTAGGACGCATGGTTGTCCTGCTGTGCACGCCAGGTCCAGATCTTTGGGAGCGCGCACGTCACGCCAATCTCAGTCAGATGTAGGGAGCAGGGCAGACCACGCACAACACTCACAAGAACCGGGTGAGTACAAGTACTTCTTTGTATTGAAATATAAGTCACACATATTTCCCCTAAATTACAACACCCTTTCCAGCGCATGTAGCTTTTGTTTGGTTCTGTGGGTTTGTTGTAGTTTTACGCGCTCCCGCACTGAGGCTAACAGTTAGCCTGACAGGACAGAAGGGAATGTCAACAAGCCATCATCATCCTTAACTGGCCCCGGCTAGCTTGCACACATGCAGACTGAGAGAACTGCTACACTTTTACTATCTATATGACATATTTTATGAGTTTCTTAGCCTATTTCCTTTCACAATTTACCGTAGCTATTGCTTTTTCACAATAGAGTTTGGGAAAAGCACGACGAAGCACTTAGTCGCACTTTTCCAGTCACGACTGACAACAACCTGGTACTTGTTCGTGGTCTGCGCAGGTGCAGTGGACTCTGGTCTGTCCAGTTATCATGACTCGCCCTATTGTTGTTGTTAGATGATGGTGTGAGTTATTGTTTAAGGGTTTTTGCGCATTTTTAACGCACAAGAAGTTTGGTTATGTGTAGATAACAAATAGTCATCGTCACAGCGTTAGCTACAGTTGTCTAAAGATCAAGGACTTTGGAAAACTGCTCGGTCACTGACCCTCGTCAGTGAAACATAGTTAAATGGAGAAAAGGGTCAAATGTAAATTTCTGATGCGTCATTATGTTTCATTTCCTGTTCTTTTAATAATGACAATAATCTAGTCTTCCTCTTTTTAGGTTATCGGTACTAACCCTGGTCTGCCACCTGCTCTGTGGGCCTCTACCTCAGGGGCTTAACTGGGTGGGAGGAATTATGATGAGCGGTAAGAGTCTGTTGCTCAAGGTGATTCTGTTGGGAGATGGTGGAGTGGGAAAGTCCTCCTTAATGAACCGCTATGTCACAGACCGTTTTGACTCTCAGTCCTTTCACACTATTGGTGTGGAGTTTCTAAACCGGGACCTGGAGGTGGACGGTCGCTTGGTGACTCTTCAGATCTGGGACACAGCGGGCCAGGAGCGCTTTAAATCCCTGCGCACACCTTTTTATCGAGGTGCTGATTGTTGCCTGCTAACATTTGCTGTAAACGATTTGCAGAGCTTCCAAAACCTTGGCTGCTGGAAAAAGGAGTTCATGTACTACTCAGATGTGAAAGATCCCGAGCACTTCCCATTTGTTGTGCTTGGCAACAAGGTGGACATGGAGCAAAGGGAAGTGGGCGAGGATGAAGCTCGGGCATGGTGTGAGGAGAACGGCTGTTGCCCTTACTTTGAGACCAGTGCAAAGGATGACACTAATGTCACAGCTGCATTTGAGGCAGCTGTCAGGGAGGTTTTGGCTGGTGAAGACAAGATCGACCATGCACTGCTGAGTAGTACTATTGATCTTCATGGTAATCGCAAAACCTCTCGCACATCTTGCTGCTGATTGGTCGGCTACTTTGACCTTTTTAAACCTTCCTGGCTGAAACTTGTGAAAGCTGGTGAGGTATTTTTATGGTACATGTGCATTAGGTACAAGGTTTCCTCATGAAAATATGGATAAGTTACAGTGGATCTGAAAAGGGCTTTGTCAGGATTCAGATGGTTGTTAAATAATATATTTAAGGTACACTGGAACAGGTACATTTTGGATGCTGCTTTTGGTTGTGTACACACAAACCTAGCTTCTGCTATGTCTATCAAAGCAGGGGACAATAAATGTGTATAATACTTTGTTTTATTTTCATAAGTTACATTTAACTTATCAGAGACAAACATTGTATACTAATTTCCACTTGAACAGCACAGTCTACTTTGACAAAGCCACAAACGGTATTAACTGCAGCCTTTAGTTCATAAACTATGGGGAGCAAAAGGGACTTTAAAAGTATTATCTAGTATATCTGCTGGTACTTTTACGTAAAGAAAGTATTCCTGTGGTCTGGACAAATATTATGTTAATCCTCAGGTGGAAAAAGTGTTGGGAATTTATTTCTCATGTTCGTATAATGATCTTTTTTAAGGTACAGGAAAGTAAGAAATATTAATAGAGGCTTTAATGCAACTGTAAGCATTAGGCACAGATTATTTACAGTGTTACAGTGCTGAAAATAACTTGGTTCTTGGATCACTTTCTACTGCGATACTGTGGCCGAATGATTATGTGGACCTGATAAGGATTAGAAAGTATTATTGTTTTTCCTACTGCCATTCACAAACTGCTGTTTTTGTGAGCAGACAACGTTGTTTAATTTCATAATTGTGGTATGTGTGTATGCAAGATGTGAGTGTTCCCTGCTGCCTTCTGCATCGGACCCTGACATTTCTTTGCTTTTCTGTGCTCATTCAAAAAACCATGTATTCTCTGTGATACATACGTCATGCAGTTATTTTTGAATCAAGTAATGAGTGTGTGCATTTATGTTTGCTCTTATTCCCATGTGTCACCTTACTGCCCTAGTCCATTTGTGCAGTATTGAACAGAATTTCTTTTTCTTGCGATGTTTATTTGTGTTTACTTCAGTTTTTTTCCCCATTGTTAAATGTTTTTCTATATGTAGTGTTATGTTTATGTTTACAGCCGGTATAATACGTTTTACCTTTTACATTCAACTTTAACATGTTTCAAATCAAACATATTTTAAAGGTACAGTGTGTGAAATTTTGTATTATAAAAATGGAACAGATCAGTTACATGTCTGTTTTCAGCTCCTCAGAGCAAATGGACTGAGCACTGTTGAATGAAAAGTGTTTTCTCTGTATGGAGGCTAAGGACATAACAGACTAAAACCAATTTGTTGAAAAGTTTCTAAATCAAACTCATCATCTGGCTTATTTCAGTGGGATTTCACACACACACAACAGGTTCTTGTGGGTCGCCCATGCTCACAGGCTTTAGAAAGAAGAGATGTGGGAAGGGGCTTTGCTATCTGCTATGTCACCACCAGATGCCGCCAAAGGCTACACACCGCACCTTTAAAGGTTACACATTTTTGTCTGCAGACTTGAGAAGGGCACATAGCAATGCACCATCCTTTAGTAAGGGTCCATAGAACACAGCCATATATTATAGTAGCACTGTTAAAAGACAGCTTGAATTGTTTGCCATTAATTAATGGCATATGGGGTATGTTCTCACTTTTTATTCCATTTCTGTTATTTCTTGCTTGCACATAAAGTATCAAATGATATGGATGGACTAAACCTCCTAGGTGCAGTAAATACAGTTTTAATTGTCTGAATGCAGAAACAGGCGGTAACATTTGCCTTTGAGGTCTAAAATTGCATTTTGTAGCAGCAACAACAACAACAACAACAGGTTTACTATAAGCTGAACTCAGAATCTTTTCTTGGTAGTATGAGGTTCTTTGGTATTATGTGGGTTTACAACAAAAAGCTCATTACAACTTGATATGGATACTGTAGAGTGTTAAATAAAATGTCAAAGGACATGGGCATCTTAAAGCAGTACATTAAACCAAAGTTGAACGAGGGCTGAACACCTTTGTTTTGTCGGGTTTAATGTTTTATATTGTTTTCAGTGCAGTTTCAGTTGTGGTCATAACAGTGTTTACCATGTTTGAAATGTCATAATTAACTGTTTCCAAGCTTGCAGCCATGAAAAACATTTATAATTTTGAACTCATGATGCTGTCACTGCGGCCTTGTAAAGTCAATATTAAGAATGTAAAATGTAATTGGGATTGTCCATATAAATGTAAATTACAAAGGGCATTAATTTTTTTAATAATAATTTTTAAAATCACATCTGTGTAACTTTCTGCAATGCTCTGCTCATCACCCAAGCATTGCAGTACACCTGATCTGTATTCACTCTTGATCTCATGTACAACTTCAGTTTTTGCACAATTGAGGATGAGACTGGTTGTGCCAATCTGCTGGCAACACAGTGAATATTCCCCTGTACTTGGCAGCAAATAAAACATGCAGAATAATGAATAGTTTTGTCTGTGATTTTTGTTGCCATGAAAGGCTTATATAGCCTAAAATATTAGTCTCTTCTCTTTTAAACTAGTATGTAGGTAAACCTTGACTCTGTATTCAGCTGCAGTCTCTTTACTCTTAACTTAGACATGGACAATAGTGTTCATTAGAGATCAGTCCTTTGTGGGAATGAAAGAGTTTAGGCACCATTTCCTTTTAACAAAACGATATCAGTCATGCACAACGTTTTTATTTTCCCTCCATTAAATAAGGTATCAACCTTGTACTCTACAAAACAAGTCATAGGCAGTTGCCAATTTTCCAAAAGTAACAATCTCATCCTATCTACAACTGTAGTATTTTACATGACAGACAACACAAAATTACTAATGGAAGGGATAACTGCCAAATCAAACAGGGAACACTACGATATAAATTCCCACTATAGCATAAATGCTAACAAACTCAAGTGTGATGGTAATCATAATCTATTGTACAACAGGAGGTGTGTCAGGTGTCAGCTGAGTCTGCGTATGGGGAGCAGAGCGCCCCCCCTCTGTCCCTTTGCAGCCTCCCATACAGCTCATAGCCCTTCCGCTCTTCTCTCACCAGGCGCCTGAGCTTCCTCAGGTAGAACTGGCTCATGGCCAGCTGCAAGGAACTGTGCACCTGTCCACAAACAGGACAACACAAGACAAAAAGCCTTACAAAACACTTTACCCCTGGATGCAGCCACATGCCAAGGATCACACGCTGGTCAAACACAATGACAAAATGTTTTCATTTAAGGCACACATACTTTTACAGAATAAAATGTATTAACAAAAATAAAAACAGCCAGCTGCCCCTGACAAATCCACCACTTCAGCTGGGTAAAGCTTGCACCGAAAAAAATAATCTACTTATAATGTTGCGAAAGAATTTATTAATAGCAAAAATTAAGTACAAGTAAATTTAGAGCGTGTCAGTAAAAAAACAGTGTTATACAATAACTACATGACCTCTCAAAAAATTAGAGAGAAAACTAAAATGTTTTTCTCTACCTCATGCATCAGGGGAGTCACACCTCAACCATGTTTTAAGACTAAAATAACAGCACCTAGTGCTTTTGCCATCTCACAATTATGAGAAACAATTTGAGACCTTTCACGATCAGTTTAACCATCTAAACAATTCACGTCCCTTTGTCAGAAAGAAACTATCCAAAACCACCTAAAATTCTTTTAGTGGTACACATGAATTATTCAGTTTGGG
The DNA here is from genome assembly GCA_036850595.1 of Rhyacichthys aspro. Taxonomy (NCBI): domain Eukaryota; kingdom Metazoa; phylum Chordata; class Actinopteri; order Gobiiformes; family Rhyacichthyidae; genus Rhyacichthys; species Rhyacichthys aspro. The sequence goes on along the minus strand of CM072148.1, from coordinate 8,746,354 downwards.
GTCATGCAGCAGCGTGGAAGTGCGCACGAAGCGCTGCTGCATTTGGCCTTTAGAGAGAAGTCTTACCCTGTCTTTGTTCAGATGACCCTCTCCCTTGACATTTAATCTAACCCATGGCACAGTCTCGTATCGCAGGTGGCCCTCAGAATCGGCCCCTTCAGTGGCTCACTTTTAAAGCAGCCATGATTCTATTGTTGAGGCCTTTCTCTGGCCCGTGAGAAAAGTCCTAAGGTCAGCATGCGGCTGCAAATGCGTGTTTGTCTGGCCCCATGGCAACCAGATGTGAAGGATGGTAACCATGGTAACATGTCATGCTGATTATATTGTGACAGCTGTTCTCTAGCATGCTTATGGTAGTTTTGTTAGTTTACTAATTAATTTTAAATTATTTTTTTTAGTGGTTTGTTATTTCTATTTTGAGTGTGATTGTTGCACTCACTAAAAAACAGAAGAAACTAAAGCAATACCGTACAAACATAATGTGGTTTGAAAAATTGAAACAGACTATCCTTCAGACCCTCAAAAAAGGGAAAACAACTTTGATCAATCTTGTAAAAAAGACTTTTTGGAAGAGTTTGTAGCCCAAAAGCCGACACCAAAGGTGTTTCAGCGTAGACAGTTCAGGCTCCCTTGAACTTCTTGATAGCTGGTGGTGCTTTAGTGACAGGAGGAAGAGCCTGAAGAGCTGGAGAGCCTAACACCGTGACCCTATGCCCTTTCTTCCCAGATATCGCAGAACAGCAAAGTTATAGGTGGTTGACACAGTATAGGACAGCTACAGAAGAGAGGGAGAGACAAAAGGTTTTAAAAGTGGGGGATAAAGAAAATCCACAACATTCTAAAACTTTGTAATGAAAACACTATGTATAATGACAATAATGCTATAATGGACAGCATTCATGTACACGGGCTTCTGTAATGAAGTATATGGGTATAATGAGAGAATCATTTGACTGGCTGGAAAAGCACCAGACATTAATATGAAGTTTATGCAAGCTGAGAGAGAAACAGAGGGCAACAGTACAATATTCATCAGCCAGAGGCCTGAGATGCCTTGCTGCCTACATGCCAAGCGTCACTGGGTCACGAGCCTCTCACTATTGATTTATCCAACTGTAAAAAAAAAAAATCTCACCAGAGCCAAAAGTGTAATGCCTGCACCAGCGAAGGCAGCAATGTAGAGGTCATAGGTGATACGGTACTGAATGGAAAAGATTGTCATTAATGTGGATTGTATCATCTTAAGTTTTACAATTCAGCTACTGTATTTACCTCTCTGGTGTTGCAAATAGTAGACAGGGTCATGCCACAAGCTTTTCCTGGTACCGCATTCCAAGGCAGCAACCCTGTAACAAATATGTTTTCAATTTATATTCCACTGCCAACATGAATCCAAGCATGTCCAGAGCTTTCGCATTACCGTATTGTCTTGCATCGACGCAGAGCTGGTTGATACTGGCGGGGGTTTCAGTCAGAACGTCAATAGTGTGACAGGTGGCATCCATGTTGTAGAAGAAGTAAACAGGCAAAGCAGAAAAGGCAAACACCAGCAGCCACAGCACAGCTAGTACATATGTCATCACTATAAACTGTACAAGAAGGACAGGGAGTAAACGTGAGGAGACGCATACAAGTATTAATAGGGATTCAGCTGTAGATTATATTTACTTCTCCGATTATGCTCGGCTTACTCAGCTTACTTGGCTCTCCACCAAATACATACTGTATGTTTATCTTTGCATGTCCTTAAAGGTTTTTAATAGCCATTAGATTTTTAGCTCATCCCCCACCAGAGAATGATATGTGTATTAATCCTAGCCAATCTCTCCAATCCCCTTTACTGTCCCACTCTGGGCCTCTCACCGTGGAGCTTAGGCAGCGGCCACACATAGTACTTCGAAACTCTCCAAAGGTTTGCCTGGCAGCGCTTGTGGTGTAGAAGCCCTCAGCCAACAGCACAATGCAATAGAGGAAGAAAAAGGAGGCCAAACCATAGATGACATACTGAAAATATTGAATGCTGTAAAAGAAAATACAATGAGAAATGTGGGCTTTTGTAGCTTCCAGATGGATTTGCACATCACTCACATGTATGCAAGTGTTATGTAGTCCTGAAGGTTCCGTGCAAAGTATGTCTCGATGAGTCTCTCTGTCTCTGTGAGTGCCTGGTGTCCGCAGCCACAGAACAGGGCGACGCCAGAGAAGCACAGCAGTGTGGCAACTAGGGAGCAGTATGGCACCCCACCCAAACAACGCATGCAACAGTCGTAGCAACCTGTCAATCAAAAAAAACAAAAAAACGACAGAGTCAACATGTCATTAACTGTAAGTACTGTCATTGAGGAATTGCTCTGTCCCAAATAACCCTAAAAATGAATGTTATTACATTATTACAGTGATAATTTTAGCAGTTCAAAATAGCTTAAAATTGTAAAATTACAATTTTTTGTATGAAACTTAATAATTGACTAAAATGTCTAAATATTAACACCTTTAATATAAAAAAACAAATGTCTTCATCTCAGAAACCTTCAAAGATAATTTCATTCATGTTTTTTTGCATTGTACTTGAGCCAGCTAGTGGTATCTCTTGCTCGTTTACTGCAGATTTATTTTTCTAATAATGGTTTGGTCTGAATGAATACCAAGTGCTAGACTTGTCTCTATACTGACACAGCTAGCAACCTAACTCTATTCAGCAGCCAGCATGCAGCATTTGAGAAAAGGGGGAGGATGGATAGGAGAGACAAAGTCCAAGAGACAGAGAGGCTGCTTTTGTGACTGCAAGAGACAAGCTCTTTTGTCCAAGCAGCATCATGGGGCTACAAGGGCTACCAATGTCCAGCAAACAAAAGCCAGAGGCACCTCTGTGCTTTGTATGCATATACTCATGCATACACACAGTTGTGTACACTTCCTTCTGGGAAGACACAGGAATAGAAAAGTGATACTCAGGGAAAAAAAGGAAATCTGTAAACAAACAATAGTACTGTGTGTGCCTTTATATCCACACAGACACAATCGAAGCAGACAGACTGGTTGGTACCAGTGCAGAAAACACAGATTGTAGGAGGAGCGAACTGTCACTTGTACACATGTGCATCATTGTTACTGTGTCTGTTGTACAATGATAGAGAAAAAAACATTATCATTACACTTCATGAGTACTCCACAGTGTTGGGCAACATTTAGACTCATCATTTCAGACAAAAGTCAACAACAATGACATATTGTGTTTAACACATGATAAAGCCACATTCATGTAAATCGTACATTAAAAACATTGGAAAGGCTTTTAGAAGCACCTTGTTCCAATTAAGCTAATTAATGACATCACGAGCAGAGGATCCGTGAAGCTCAGCGGAAAAGTAGTGGAAGATACAGGCCCAATTTGAGCCAAAATGCAAAGCATATCTAGGCCAAAGTCGGCTTTTAAAAATTGAGAAAGATTGTGAGCCAACGCAAATGCGACAAGGCTCTTCTGAAAGTAGCCCTGCCATCTCAAGCATGAAATAAATCTCATAATATCAGTGGAGCATCAGACGGTGAGTAGCCGAGCCTTGAGTGAAAAAAGTCTTAATAACTTTTGCCCCTCGCACAGTCCTATCATATCAGTGCAACGACACAAGAGAGACTGCAGATTTGAAAATAAGAGCTTTTTCTACTTAGTTGAAGAGGTAATACAGTTAGAAAATATCTTACCCATGTCTGGAAGGATGCGTTAGGACGTTGCTGGCCACTGTTGCCTGCTCCACAGCTGCTCTGCTGATGATATGCGTAACTGGTTTTCGGCCCCCGTATATCAATCTCAACTCGCTTTCTGTTCCCCCAACAATGAACAGGCCTCGCGATGACTGCAAGTGCAATCTTAAAGAAACAATGTCGCTTTTCAATGAACTCTGGGTAGAGAATAATGAGGAGGTCAAGGTTCTTACGCTTGGAGACATTTGCTTCGGTCATTGTTGCAGCGCATTAGCATAGCAGACTTTGGAGCTTAACTTGCAAATAGGGAAAGAGGGGGATTCTGTCATATAAATAAATACAATTCCAACCACAAAACAAGACAGTTCATTAAAGTACAGTCTACAGTTTCATCATAACCTTGACATTAGGTTCTCTGTCAAAGGCTGTGCACAATATACAGAGATGTTGGACTGGGGTAGGCAAACTGTGAGGGGCCCCCAAATTGGCTGATTAAATGCACAATATTTGTTTTTTTTATGCCCACAAATATGTGTATTTAAAGTTACTTAGTTTGTTAAACAATGATAAATGTCTATGGACAAAATTTTCAAGTTGAGTTTGATGGGGCTGCTTGGTATCCTACAAAGACCCACCAAAGTTTGTACTTTGTAAATATGGTCCCTTAGAAAGAGTGATAAAAATACCAATGCTGACAATTAAACATGCTAAAAAACAATACAAGTGTACATTACAACACAATTAAGATAGAGACAAAATGGAAGGATGTACTACGATGTGTTGAGGAACATTTTACTGACAACTGTATTTACTAGACATCCTGAGAAACTTAATTCATCATTTGTGTTACTTTATTGTAATCAGCCTTGACATTTCTTCTGAAAGAGAGTATGTTATTTCCAATGCTTTTATACTAAAGAATCAGCCGTTGTTTAAAGAGAGGTGTGTTTCCTTTCAACACCCCGACATTCTTGATAAAGAACCCATTAATGATGAGGGACACTGTGTTTAATAGCACATTGTCAATTCTAATGAGCCCCTAATGTGCATCTTAAGTAATCTACAGTACTTAACTATTGTTACTGCTGTTTTTGTGACTACAGCAGTGTGGAGCAGCTTGGCGCTCAGTAAATACGCCACTGAACCAAGGCTGATTTATCCACGCTTCCGTCCGAGCCACTACGCAGACAGACTTGGGTTCATCTCTGTCCAGTAGATGGCACACTTTCTCTGTCTCAACTTTTGACATCACAGAGAAATCTTTATCCTACATCCCCTAGACATCACTTAAGAAAACATTCATTTCCATAATGCTGGTTGTATTTATTTAGAAGTGTCCATTTTGTATAA